>CM035172.1:119614466-120814466 GCA_020205615.1 Panax quinquefolius | reverse complement strand
AGAGTACCAACTAGGGTTTGAGCCATAAACACCCTTCTTCTTGAATTCTTATTCTTTCTTGGTGGATCACCTCTAGAGGCCAAACACATGGGTGGCTAACGTTGATCAAATGAAGGAACCAAACCCGGTGGATTCAAGTTGAACGCGAAAAGGATTGGAGGTGAACTTGTACCTGAGGAAGCTTGATCTTCAAGGGTATGATTTTATTCTTTATCTTTTCGTTTAATTAATAATTGTGCATAAAGGGTGATCCGGGTATATGGTTTGTAAAAAATTTTAAACTCTGATTTTACACGCTTCCGCTTAATTTGTGCAATTTGATTGCGCACATGAATATTACAAACCTAACAGTGGCATCAGAGCCAAACCTTTATGCAAATTATTAATTGTTTTAATTTATATATTGATATATGTTTAGAACAATTTAATTGGGCATAATTTTATTGTATAAAATTTATTAAATAAAAAAAAAAAACCGTGTCATTTTTTTTTTTGAAAAAAACTGGACTGTTCGGATATATATATATTATGTAATATAATATGTTAACTTGAATAGTTTCAACACATATCAACATGCACGGTATTTTTAAACATATCAACATGCTGACCAATTGCTTTTAAAAAGATGATTCCCTTGTAATTATTTTTTTTTCGGCAATTAGCAGGTTTATTATTAAAATTCGGCAGAAGCTTTTAGCTGCATGAAATTGATGTTCACGGTTTAATAAAAAAAAAAAAAAAAAAAAAAAAAAGGGATCACATGTATTCTGAGTTATCAAAGATTCCAACGTGGCCCATTTTAGCAAAAAGGAACTTACGGGTAATATATATATATATATAGTATAATAAGTTAACTATATATATATATATATATATATATATATATATATATATATATATACGGATATATATATATATATATATAATATTCTTAATTATTATATATATAATTAAAATAAAAGTTTATTTTAATTTTAAAATAAAAGGTTTATTTTAATATTAAAATATAAAGTTTTATTTTAATTTTAAATAATTTTATAATTAAAATAAAAAGGTTTATTTTAATCTTAAAATAAAAGGTTTATTTTAATATTAAAATAAAAGATTTATTTTAATTTTAAAATTAAAATTTCATGCTAACTAATTAGAGTTGGAATTAGATTCCATGCTAACTAATTGGAGTTGAAATTAGATTTTATTTTTCCTAAAATAAAGGAGTTTATTTGTGAATAGGAAAGAGAATCCATGTTTCCTTAAATAAAGGAGTTTATTTAAATATGAAATAAGATTTCATATTATTCAAAATAAAGGAGTTTATTTGTGAATGGGAAAGAATATCCGTGTTTCCTTTAATAAAAATAAGATTTTTTTTTTTTTACATGGAATTGGATTCATAATTAATTAAAATAAAAGAGTTTATTTTAATTAAAGATTTTTTTTATATATATATATATGGAATTGGATTCCATAATTAATTAAAAAAAAATTAAAATAAAAGAGTTTATTTTAATTAAAGATTTTTTTTTACATGGAATTGGATTCCATAATTAATTAAAATAAAGGAGTTTATTTTGATTAAAGATTTTGATTAAAATAAAATAGTTTATTTTATTCAAAATTGGATAAATTAAAATAAAATAGTTTTATTTTGATTTAAATTTGGATGAAAATAAAGGAGTTTATTTTGATTCAAAAATAGATTTTATACTAACTAAATTTGCCCATTAAATGATATCAATATATATATTAAATGTTTATTATTCATGAGATGAATGTTATTTATTGATGCATATGGTGATGTGTATGATAATAAATGGGATTGATTATGGACTATTGACAATCTGATTGGATTTTATTTTAGTTGGATGCATGAATGTATGGGTTTTATTAAATGGAATTCTGCGTACACAGACTCTCTTCTAATTTTTCTTAATGTAAATTCTATCTCTCTCCTATGTACTTCCCTCGATCACGATCAAGGTTTCTATTTATTTTAAATAGTATTGTAATAGGAATATTTAGAATTAATTTTCAAAAATTGGAGATCAAGGAGCAAGGAGCGCTTGAAGACCCGTTTGTAATGGAGCCCGGGTTTAAATGTAATAGTTATATTTAAATATTATTTCTTGCACCCCTAGGTTTGACCTTTTGGTTCACTTGGTGGCTCTAGTGAACCAAACTAGAATAAAAGTCCATAATCAATCCGGGTAGAATATAGTATTCTATATGTGCATGCTTATATTATATATATTATATATTATGCAAACATGCTTCGCATGTTCATTAATATGACGCGTATTTTATATATATATGTGCATGCGCGCTAAAAAGATGAGACAAATTTAATAATAAACCCCTCAAATATTTTTTTTTATTATTAAGTCCTAAGCGTTCAAAGATATTTGGAATATCGAACGTCGCCTTCTAGCATGATAAAATTAATAGAGTATTAAATATTTAATATGAGTTTGTTGTGTCACCACAAGGCAAGTATTAAGTATTTAAGATGTTAATTTATCACATTTGATGCTTATAAAGGAAATTGAACAATATTGTTTTGTTGTGTCACCACAAGGATGATATTTTTCTTTTTGAATATATGGAGTGCTAGGTCGGACTTAACTTGGATAATTTTGATTAGGATGTGCCACCACTTGATCAAAATAATCTAAGAGGCAAAAGAAAAGGAGTTGCATAGTTGATGTAATTGACAAAAGTTGTCTACCTATTTATTTATATATAGTTTGTTGTGTCACCACAAGGCTATATACATTTGAAATGGGATCCTTATTCTCACTAAAGCAAATCTTTAATTAAATTTTGCCGAACTATATAAGTGAGGGTAATATAGTTTGAAGAAAATAGTGGGAGATACCAATTTAAAACAAGACCTAAATTATTTTGGTAATTAATAAAAGAATGTATGTTAAAATGTTGTTAATTACAAATTCATTTATGAATTTTACAATGTCTAAAATTACTATCATCTGCGAAGCATATTAGATGCTAAATTAACGAGGCCATCAATTAAACGGATTGGTTAAGGAATTTGAGAATAGTTCTCATAGTGAAAAGCTATCTTATGTCATATACGCCTATCCTCGCAATGGTTGCGCATAATGCCTCTCGAGGAAGAGATTGCTACTTTTAGAAAGTGGCAAGATGATGCACTGATTGGCTCAATACATCATGCTCGCATCCATGAGTAATGAGCTTGTGTCACAAGATGAAACTATGGATGCTCCTACTATATTTCCGCACATCAAGTAGTTGATGGTGAGGAAAGTGGGGACCGATAGATATCGAGATATCTAAGGAGCTCTTCCGATCTAGAATGGCCAATGACACTATATAATGCAGACAAAAGTTCTTAACATAATCAATTTGATTGATCAATTAGGATAACTGGTTTTGTTATGGATGGAGAGTTGAGCCAAGATTTGATCTTGCACTCATTCCCGGACTCCTCTCACAATTGTTGTGAATTTTTCATATGAACGAGTTAGATATCAGCCTCGCTGATTTGCTTAACATATTGAAAAATGTTGAGAGTCACTTTCAACCAAGAAAGATAAAGTCTAACTGGTAGGGGCCAAAGGATCTTCTGAAAAGAAGAACGCTTCAAAGAAGGTATATAAAAAGGCATAAACAAAGGATAATAAGAACAAAACTGAAACGGATAGCAAAGGAGTTTGCTTCCACTGCTATAAGCCTGGACACTGGAAAGAAACTGCGAGAAGCATCTTGCAGAGACTAACCAAAAAAGCTTAGTAAAGTTTTGGTTACAAATACAAATTTGTTCATGATTTAAAATAAATTTTTCTTTAAGTCGAGGTTCTACTTGGGTATTGGATCTGAGCTTTGGTTATCATAAATATAGATTTATGAAGGACCAAGAAGTAGAAAGCTAAACAAATATAAGTAATCCTATGTGTGAAAAATGAAGCAAAGGTTGCTGCATTAGCCATAGAAACTTATAGTTTAGCAATGCCTACGGGCAAATCTATTAAGTCAATAAGTTGTTATTGTATTCCAGTTCTTGTTAAAAATATTATTTCCATTTTATTGTTGGACAATGAAAACTTTGGTATTATAATTAAGAACAATTATTGTTCTATTTATAATAATAATGTTTTGTATAGAACTGGAATATTACTTAATGGATTTTGTATACTTGACTTACGTGAAAAATTATTTTGTAAATTGAACAAACTAGTATAAAAAAAAAGAAAAAAAAAAAAAAAAAAAAAAAAGGAGATGATCATTCAAAGAGTTGAATGTATGTATTTGTTGAAATACAAGTGTGAATTATTTGAAAGGTTCAAAGAATTCAGAAGTGAAACAAATTGGCAAAGTATTAAGATTCTTTGATTAGATCAAGGAATAAATACTTGTGCAATAAGTTTCTAGATCATCTCAAATGGTTTTCTTATAATGGACACATCCCGATACATGATAATTGATTGATGTATCCGAATGGAAAATCGTACCTTGTTGGACATAGATGGAGTCCATAATGATTTTACCAACATTCCGGTATCCCTCTAGGATCATGTCCTAGAAATGGCTGCATATCTACGAAAAAGGTAACCTCAAAATCCGGCCCCAAGACTCCATAAAAGTTATGGACAGGGAGGATTCCTAATCTTAAGTTTGTTAAGATAAGGGGTTCCAACTTATGTGAAAAGGTTTCAAAAGGATAAGCTTGGGACAAGATTTGACAAGTGTCGATTTGTGGGACATCCTAAAGTAAGTTTAGGGTATATGTTCTATAATTCTACTTAGCAAAAGGTGTTTGTTGTA
Organism: Panax quinquefolius; assembly: GCA_020205615.1. Taxonomy (NCBI): domain Eukaryota; kingdom Viridiplantae; phylum Streptophyta; class Magnoliopsida; order Apiales; family Araliaceae; genus Panax; species Panax quinquefolius. The sequence goes on along the minus strand of CM035172.1, from coordinate 120,809,663 downwards.
AAACTATGCGCCTTCTAAGATAAAGGTGTTTATCATTAAAGGGGCTAGTGGGAGGATAATAGATCTTGAAGAGTTCAAGAACCACAAAATACTATAAGTCAAATAAGAGGAACCTGTAGATATGAAAGTAGTATGCATACAAGCCAATCATGTTTGATGATAAAGCATATACTTTGTAAACAATCTTATTCATTTATTAATAAAAGTATTAATTTATTAAAGGCTTTTAATTATCTACATGATCTTTGTTTTATAATATGTGATAAACCCATAGTTTTAAGCAATGCTTTTAGAATAATGATGATGATCATTCTAATGAGATCTAAATTCTTTGAAAGCTTAAAACTAAAATAGTTCCCAATCGTTGGATTACTAAATTGGGGATTAGTGAATCCGGATAGATTGGTACATACGTTGCTTGCTCATTGGATGAGGATGATTGATCTCATGATCATTTGTGTGTGGAACACTAAAGCAAGTATGTAGGTGCTTATTAGAGAATAAGTTCCTTTGAGCGTGGCTCGCTAAGGAATACCTAATGGAGTTTTATTTGCTGTCGATAGGAATTCTGTAGTGATAGTAGTCAAGTGATCCTTGGACTTGAGATCATCATAATATCTTGTGTATGATGAGTTATACTTTGACTTATTCCTTAAGACCCTTAGGGTATATCAAAGGGTATGCTTGGGTATAATAAGTTATACATGGAGATAATGTATGATCAATAAAGAATCTACCACTTCTAATAAAAAAGAGAAATGTCTATGTGATTCGATAAATGACAACCCAGTAGTCCTTGGTTAAGGCGAATGAAATTAGAAAGGAGTTTCTAATTTGCATTATTTGGAGTTGTGCATTTAAGGATCGAAATACATATAATTAAATAAAATAAGACTCTTGGTAATTCCATGTCTTATATTTAATTGGGACATTGTATGGTGGAAGGATTGAATTATGCAGTAACTATTTACTCGAAAGGTTCTTTTATGATTAATGTTGAAATCTATATTATCTGGAAAGTCGTTGATCATTTGGGAGAGGCTTATCCCTATTGTAGAATAAATATTATTTATTTAAATAAATTAATTATTTAATTTATTTATTTAAATAAGATTAGAATTGTTCTAATTGATTTATTCACAACCAGGTTTAATATGGAGAACCTAAAGGGTCACACCATAAAAAGGAAGAATAATTATTTAAGAAGTTAATGGCATAATCGTAATAATATGTTAAGTATATTTAATTTAATCTATGGTGATAGAATAAATTAAATAGCTTAATATTATTATTTAATATTTTAGAAATATTAAATATAAATTAATAAGAGGAGTCTTATTAATATTATTACAATTATTATTATTTTAATTTCTAAAAGAGTTTAGGAATTAATTTAATATAAGTACTCTCATTTATTCCTAATTGGATTAGGAAGGAAAATTAGTTAAAAGAGTTTAATTAATTATCCCTAATAAGATTAGGAGCTTAATTAATTAAAAGAATTTAATTAATTAAAACTCAATTCCTTAATTGTTAAGGTGGGTTGTCACATCTATTAATAAGAGGAGTCTTATTATGAGTGATGGGTTGTTGACTTTTTTCAACATAACGTAATAATTTCAATTGTTGGGAGAATGCGCTTTTTTCTATAGAGATAGAAAAACTAGGGTTTATAACCACCCATCTTCTTGAATTTTCTTCTTCCTTGGTGGATCACCTCTAGAGGCCAAATGCTTGGGTGGCTAATGTTGATCAAAGGAAGGAACCAAACCCGGTGGATTGAGTTGAAGCGAAAAGGATTGGAGGTGAACTTGTGCACGAGGAAGCTCGATCTTCTTGAGGTATGATTTTATTCTTTATCTTTTCGTATAATTAATAATTGTGCATAAAGGATGAAGGGTATATGGTTTGTAAAATTTTTAAACTCGATTTTACACGCTTAGCACTTTTTATGCAATTTGATTGCGTTCATGAATATTACAAACCTAACGGTGGTATCGAGCCAAACATTTATGCAAATTATTAATTATTTTAATTTATATATTGATATGTGTTTAAAACAATTTAATTGGGCATATATTTTTATTGTATAAAATTTAATAAATAAATAAATAAATAAAAAAAAAAAAAAGTCTTTTTTTTTTTTTTAAATGCTTCATGAAAAATAAGTATTATTTCAAATCGAGGAGTTACTAATGTAAACAGGATTCAATTTTTTTTTTTCATGGGCACGCGAAATCGATACAATGAAGGTTCTTACAAGTTATTTATAATAAAAGGAAGCATACACGTGATTTATGGAAATCAGGTCATTTAAACAAGTTAACGAGATTCTTTTTAATGTAATCTTATGATTACTTAAATATATATATATATATATAATATATATATTTCGTTTCATATATATATATATATTATATATAATATATATTCTTAATAATTTTATTATTAAAATAAAATTTTATTTTAATATTAAAATAAAAAGTTTATTTTATATTAAAATATAAAGTTTATTTTAATTTTAAAATTAAATTTCATGCTAACTAATTAGAGTTGGAATTGGATTCCATGATAACTAATTGGAGTTGAAATTGGATTCTATTTTTCCTTAAATAAAGGAGTTTATTTAGATATGAAATATGATTTTATATTATTCAAAATAAAGGAGTTTATTTGAGAATAGGAAAAGAATCCTAATTTCCTTAAATAAAAGAGTTTATTTAAATATGAAATAAGATTTCATATTATTCAAAATAAAGGAATTTATTTGTGAATAGGAATGAAAATCCGTGTTTCCTTTATTTTTTTTTATGGAATTGGATTCCATAATTAATTAAAATAAAAGAGTTTATTTTAATTAAAGATTTTTTTTATATATGGAATTGGATTCCATAATTAATTAAAATAAAGGAGTTTATTTTGATTAAAGATTTTGATTAAAATAAAATAGTTTATTTTATTCAAAATAGGATAAATTAAAATAAAATAGTTTTATTTTGATTTAAATTTGGATTAAAATAAAGGAGTTTATTTTGATTCAAAAATAGATTTTATACTAACTAAATTTGCCCATTAAATGATATCATATATATATTAAATGTTTATGATTCATGAGATGAATGTTATTTATTGATGCATATGGTGATGTGTATGATAATAAATGGGATTGATTATGACTATTGACCAATGCGATTGGATTTTATTTTAGTTGGATGCATGAATGTATGGATTTTATTAAATGGGGTCTCATAAGATGTCGTCTTCTCTAATTTTTCTTAATGTAAATTCTATCTCCTCTATGTACTTCCCTTATTCACGATCAAGGTTTCTATTTATTTTAAATAGTTTTGTAATAGGAATATTTAGAATTAATTTTGAAAAATTAGAGATCAAGGAGCAAGGAGCGATTGAAGACCCGTTTGTAATAGAGCAGGGTTTAAATGTAATAGTTATATTTAAATATTATTTCTTGCACCCCTAGGGTTTGACCTTTTGGTTCACTTGGTGGCTCTAGTGAACCAAACTAGAATAAAAGTCCATAATCAATCAAGGGGTAGAATATAGTATTCTATATGTGTATGCTTATACTATATATATTATATATTATGCAAACATGCTTCGCATGTTCATTAATACGACGCGTATATTTATATATATATATGTAAATATGCGCTAAACAAGATGAGACAAATTAATAACAAACCCCTCAATTTTTATATTAAGTCCTAAGCGTTCAAAGATATTTGGAATATCGAGCGTCGCCTTTCTAGCATGATAAAATTAATAGAGTATTAAATATTTAATATGAGTTTGTTGTGTCACCACAAGGCAAGTATTAAGTATTTAAGATGTTAATTTATCACATTTGATGCTTATAAAGGAAATTGAACAATATTGTTTTGTTGTGTCACCACAAGGATGATATTTTTCTTTTTTGAATATATGGAGTGCTAGGTGGACTTAACTTAGATAATTTTGATTCGGATGTACCACTTGATCAAAATAATCTAAGAGGCAAAAGAAAAGGAGTTGCATAGTTGATGTAATTGACAAAAGTTGTCTACCTATTTATTTATATATAGTTTGTTGTTGTGTCACCACAAGGCTATATACATTTGAAATGGGATCCTTATTCTCACTAGCAAATCTTTAATTAGATTTTGCGAACTATATAAGTGAGGTAATATAGTTTGAAGAAAATAGTGGGAGATACCAATTTAAAACAAGACCTAAATTATTTTGGTAATTAATAAAAGAATGTATGTTAAAATGTTGTTAATTACAAATTCATTTCTGTAATTTTACAATGTCTAAAATTACTATCAACTTGAAGCATATTAGATGCTAAATTAATGAGAATCAATTAAGCGGATTGGTTAAGGAATTTGAGAATAGTTCTCATACATGAAAAGCTATCTTATGTCCTTAATCGCCTATCCACGCAATGGTTGCGAATAATGCCTCTCGAGGAAAGATTGCTACTTTTAGAAAGTGGCAAGATGATGCACTGATTGGCTCAATGCATCATGCTCGCATCTATGAGTACTTGAGCTTGACGTCCACAAGATGAAATTATGGATGCTCCTACTATATTCCTACACATCAAGTAGTTGATGGTGAGGAAAGTAGGACCGATAGATATCGATATCTAAGGAGCTCTTCCGATCTAGAATGGCCGATGACACTACTAATGATGCAGATAAAAGTCCTTAACATTATCAATTTGATTGATCAATTAGGACACCGAAGTTTTGTCATGGATGGAGAGTTGAGCCAAGATTTGATCTTGCACTCACTCCAGGACTCCTTTCACAATTGTTGTGAATTTTTCATATGAACAAGCTAGATATCGGCCTCATTTGATTTGCTTAACATGTTGAAAAATGATGAGAGTCACTTTCAACCAAGAAAGATCAAGTCTTCTTGGTAGGGGCCAAAGGATCTTCCTCAAAAGAAGAACGATTCAAAGAAGGTAAATAGAAAGGCATAAACAAAGGATAATAAGAACAAAAAGCGTCACGGATAGCAAAGGAGTTTGCTTCCACTACAATAAGCACGGACACTGGAAAGAAAGCTGCGAGAAGCATCTTGCAGAGGCTAACCGAAAGCTTAATGAAGTTTAGGTTATAAATACAAATTTGTTCATGATTGAAATAAATTTTCTTTAAGTCAAGGTTCTACTTGGGTATTGGATACCGACTTTGGTTATCATAAATATAGATTTATGAAAGGACCAAGCGAGTAGAAAGTTAAACAAAGATAAGTAATCCATGTGTGGAAAATGAAGCAAAGGTTCTTTGCATTAGCTATAGAAACTTATAGTTTAGCAATGCCTACGGGGAAAATCTATTAAGTCAATAAGTTGTTATTGTATTCCAGTTCTTGTTAAAAATATTATTTCCATTTTATTGTTGGACAATGAAAACTTTGGTATTATAATTAAGAACAATTGTTGTTCTATTTATAATAATAATGTTTTGTATAGAACTGGAATATTACTTAATAAATTTTGTATACTTGACTTACGTGAAAAATATATTTTACAAATTGAACAAACTAGTATAAGAAAAGGAGATGATCATTCAAAGAGTTGAATGTGTGTATTTGCTGAAATACAAGTATGAATTATTTGAAAGGTTCAAAGAATTCAGAAGTGAAACAAATTGACAAAGTTTTAAGATTCTTTGATTAGATCAAGGAATAAATACTTGTGCAATAAGTTTCTAGATCATCTCAAATGGTTTTCTCATAATGGACACATCCTGATACGCAATAATTGATTGATGTATCTGAATGAAAAATCGTACCTTGTTGGACATGGTGCGGTCCATAATGATTTTACCGACATTCCAGTATCCTTCTAGGATCATGTCCTAGAAATGGCTGCATATCTACGAAAATGGTAACCTCAAAATCCGGCCCCAAGACTCCATAAAAGTTATGGATAGGGAGGATTCCTAATCTTAAGTATGTTAAGATAAGGGGTTGTCCAACTTATGTGAAAAGGTTTCAAAAGGATAAGCTTGGGACAAGATTTGACATGTCTACAGATTTGTGGGACATCCTAAAGTAAGTTTAGGGTAAATGTTCTATAATCCTACTTAGCAAAAGGTGTTTGTTACTGAAACACGCTTCCTTCTAAGATAAAGGTGTTTATCATTAAAGGGGCTAGTGGGAGGATAATAGATCTTGAAAAGTTCAAGAACCACAAAACACTATAAGTCAAATAAGAGGAACACTGTAGATAGACTATTGTACCACAACAGAATCATAAATGCGGAATAGTAAGAAGATACCTGGAGGTATGGATTCATCATAGATGATGATGATGAGGTACACATCATAGAAGATGATGATCCGATTACATACGATGAGGTAAGTGTTGTAGACACTTTCGGAGAAATTGATTGAAGCAAGTTTCTCAAATATGGAACATTTATTTTGATTAAAGCAATCAAAAGAGTTTGATTTTATCAAAATAAGAATGAACCTAGTGTGTACAAAAGGGTCGATTGGGAGCATCGTGACATTCCTAGTACTATATGTTGATATACTACGGATAAGGAATGACATACTAATGCTACAATCAGTAATGATAAAGTTGTCTAAAAATTCCTCCACGAATGATTTGGGAAGAGTATCTTAATTGGGGATAAAATCTATAAAGATAGATTTAAAAGGATGCTCAATTTAACCCAAGAATGTATATTCATTTGATGCTAAAGTCGTTTAGCATGGAAAACTCAAGAGATGTCTCATGTCGATGAGCTATGGAGTGTATCTCTCTTAATAGTCCCCATAGACTCCAAAAGAGAGGTCGCATGTGAGTGACTGATCATGTATGCAATGAAATGTACGAGACACGATGTTGATCGGTCATATTCGGAGAAGTTCACTATGAGTCGGTGAAAAACATCTTAGAGTGCTTACTTGGCACTAAGGATGTGATCATATTTATGGTGGGTCTAAATTAAAACTAGAGGGCTTAACAGACTCAAGTTTTTCAGACAGACCATGACGACAGAAAATCCACTTTAAGGTAAAGTGTTATCTTGAACGGTGGTGCAGTGAATTGGAAAGGTTCCAAATAGCAAAAGTTACTGGTTTAGTGATAAAGACAAAGTATATAGCTATAAATGAAGCTCTACAAGTTGATTGTTTGGATAAAAAGTTCATTCTGAGGCTAGGAATAGTTCTAAGTCTCATCTTGGATCTAAACATGTGTTGTGGCACTTTCATTTGATTATTAGAATCATTGAAAGATGAGAAATCACTATAGAGATAGTGGACTCTCATGAACAACATTACATATCCATTAACTAAAGCTTATCCAACGGCGGGATAATCGTCACTTAGAGAAGAAGAGTATGAGTTACCATGACGATTGGCTTTAGTGCAAGTGGGAGATTGAAAGTAGTATGCATACAAGCCAATCATGTTTGATGATAAAGCATATACTTTGTAAACAATCTTATTCATTTATTAATAAAAGTATTAATTTATTAAAGGTTTTTAATTATCTACGTGATCTTTGTTTTATAATATGTGATAAACCCGTAGTTTTAAGCAATGCTTTTAGAATAATGATGATGATCATTCTAATGAGATCTAAATTCTTTGAAAGCTTAAAACTAAAATAGTTCCCAATCGTTGGATTACTAAATTGGGGATTAGTGAATCCGGGATAGATTGTATACATCGTTCTTGCTTTCGTTGGATGAGGATGATTGATCTCATGATCATTTGTGTGGAGACACTAAAGCAAGTATGTAGGTGCTTATTAGAGAATAAGTTCCTTTGAAGCGTGGCTCGCTAAGGAATACCTAATGGAGTTTTATTTGCTGTCGATAGGAATTCAGTAGTGATAGTAGTACAAGTGATCCTTGGACTTGAGATCATCATAGTATCTTGTGTATGATGAGTTATACTTTGACTTATTCCTTAAGACCCTTAGGGTATATCAAAGGGTATGCTTGGGTATAATAAGTTGTACATGGAGATAATGTATGATCGATAAAGAATCTACCACTTAATAAAAAAAGAGAAATGTCTATGTGATTCGATAAATGATAACCCAGTGAGTCCTTGGCAAGCGAGAATGAAATTAGAAAGGAGTTTCTAATTTGCATTATTTGGAGTTGTGCATTTAAGGATCGAAATACATATAATTAAATAAAATAAGACTTGGCGGTAATTCCATGTCTTATATTTAATTGGGACATTGTATGGTGGAAGGATTGAATTATGCGGTAACTATTTACTCAAAGGTTCTTTTATGATTAATGTTGAAATCTATATTATACGGAAAGTCGTTGATCATTTAGGAGGCTTATCCTATTGTAGAATAAATATTATTTATTTAAATAAATTAATTATTTAATTTATTTATTTAAATAAGATTAGAATTATTCTAATTGATTTATTCACAACTTAGGTTTAATATGGAGAACCTAAAGGGTCACACCATAAAAGGAAGAATAATTATTTAAGAAGTTAATGGCATAATCGTAATATATATAGTTAAGTATATTTAATTTAATCTATGGTGATAGAATAAATTAAATAGCTTAATATTATTATTTAATATTTTAGAAATATTAAATATAAATTAATAAGAGGAGTCTTATTAATATTATTACAATTATTATTATTTTAATTTCTAAAAGAGTTTAGGAATTAATTTAATATAAGTACTCTCATTTATTCCTAATTGGATTAGGAAGGAAAATTAGTTAAAAGAGTTTAATTAATTATCCCTAATAAGATTAGGGAGCTTAATTAATTAAAAGAATTTAATTAATTAAAACCCAATTCCTTAATTGTTAAGGTGGGTTGTCCACATCTATTAATAAGAGGAGTCTTATTATGAGTGATGGGTTGTTGACTTTTTCAACATACGTAATAATTCCAATTGTTGGGAGAGTACACCCTTTCTATAGAGATAGAAAAACTAGGGTTTAGCCAACCACGCTTCTTCTTGAATTTTCTTTTTCCTTGGTGGATCACCTCTAGAGGCCAAACGCTTGGGTGGCTAATGTTGATCAAAGGAAGGAACCAAACCCGGTGGATTCAAGTTGAACGCGAAAAGGATTGGAGGTGAACTTGTACCTGAGGAAGCTCGATCTTCAAGGGTATGATTTTATTCTTTATCTTTTCGTATAATTAATAATTGTGCATAAAGGATGATCCGGGTATATGGTTTGTAAAATTTTTAAACTCTGATTTTACACGCTTCCGCACTTTTTATGCAATTTGATTGCTTCATGAATATTACAAACCTAACAGTGGTATCAGAGCCAAACATTTATGCAAATTATTAATTGTTTTAATTTATATATTGATATGTGTTTAAAACAATTTAATTGGGCATATTTTTTATTGTATAAAATTTAATAAATAAATAAATAAATAAAAAAAAAAAGGGTCCCGAATTTATTTTTTTTCGCAAAGGCTCGTGAAATAAGCCATTTCAAATCGGGGAAGGCGCGGAATGTAAACAGATTCAATTTTTTTTTTCATGGGCACGGAAATCGATGCGATAAGTTCTTCAAGTTATTCATAATAAAAGGAAGCATACACGTGATTTATGGAAATCAGGTCATTTAAACAAGTTAACAGGATTCTTTTTAATGTAATCTTATGATTACTTAAATATATTATATATATATAATATATATATTTCGTTTATATATATATATATATATATTATATATAATATATATTCTTAATAATTTTATTATTAAAATAAAAATTTTATTTTAATATTAAAATAAAAAGTTTATTTTATATTAAAATATAAAGTTTATTTTAATTTTAAAATTAAATTTTATGCTAACTAATTAGAGTTGGAATTGGATTCCATGATAACTAATTGAAATTAAATGTAGGGGTGCGAATTTACTTTGACACGTTCCGTTATTATTATTACATTGGAATAACCTTTCATCTGAAATACCGCGTACGTGGTGATTTCTTTTGTTATTCCATTCTTTATTATACTCGGTTGGTTAAAGTTTTGACTTCAATACTCCATGAAATTAGTGGAATATCCTTCATATTTGCGCTTCATCAAGTATCTTTTCATGGAAATATTCTTACGAGCATTCTTGAATTTTATTCTACAAAGCGATATCGTGTTGACAATTTGGACGTTATCGGTTCCTAGATAAATTAATTCTTGAACTTGTTTTATTGAATTCTTATATCATTGTCATCATCCCCATGTTTATATTTTGTTGAAAGTCATACATGGGCTGTAGTGCATAGATGGACTTGGTATGATTATGACCGAGGATTATTTGGTGTAATCATGGCCGTAATATTACAAATAATGTGGTAAAAGTTCTCATTGGCCCGTAGTGCATTGATGGATGAGTTGTTGGCATGATCATGACCATTAATGAATACACAAATATTCTTGGCCCGTAGTGCATGGATAATTGTGGTCGTGATACTAAAGAATATCCTTGGAAAAGTAGTGCGAGGGGTGATTCGATGATGTGAAATATTTATTAAGTCGAGTCTCGGCGATACTTGATGATGAAAACCTTTTAAATCATAAAAGATAGTAGATTTTATTTTCTACTTGACTCTTTTAATGGATTGCTTGTTCCGCTGCAGTTAAACTTGATGTCTATTATATTTTATCAGTTTAACATTGTTGGAGACTAATGATAATTTATTCTGCATTATCTTAGTCATAATATTTCTTACTGGGCTAGTTGAGCTCACCCTTTCTTTCACTATTCTCTTCAGGAAATGAGAATATAGCTTGGACGAGTCGGGGAATGGAGTGATGGTCCAGAGGATAGCATTAATAGTCCTCACTATTCTGTGAAATAGTGTGATAATAATTGTAATTAGGACTCATTTTGAGTTTGTATAATCTCTAGTAGATAATATTTGTATTCAAACTCACAGTTTATGTTTGTCGTATTGTACACGACATTTGTATTAGTAAGTTGTATTTAAATTACGTACCATGTATGTCGATTTGACCCAAGATGGGTGATGTATACCTAATTTTGGGGCATCACGGTTAGTATCAAATCTTAGGGATATAATCCACTGGCTAAGATGTGAGACTAGAACTAGGAGGGAGGCAGGGAATTCCTTCACTAGTATGACCTACTTAAATTTATTTTGTATTTAAATTGGTTGGTCGGGAGTTTAGAGATATTATGTTACATGTCAATTAACCTTTGTTTTGTGGCGATATCTCGAAAATGACATCAAAAATATTGAGAATAAAGATGGAGCACATGAGAGGCATTGAGTCTCCACATATCAATAATAAGGAGATAATGTGCATCGAAGGCGACAATACTCATGCAAACAACAACACCGACCAAATGATGAATGATGGATTGTTGAGAGGCTTTATGCGATTCATGCAACAATGAGCGAGCGGATCTGTCCAAAATGTAGGTGGAAACATGAAAACTCTCGGCGGTCACCGCTACAGCGATTCGAGCTGGGACCACCGGAGTTTAAGGGAGAGCCAAAACCACTTATGGCGGAAGCATGGATAAAGCAGATCACCAAGATATTTGATGTCTTGGGATGCTCCGAGAAGCAAAGGTTCCCTTTCACGCCTTTATGTTGCTTGCGCGGAGAGGCGATTATTGGTGGGAATCGGTAAAAAGCGTACTCGACTTTGCGTCTTGAAGATGTCTTGGGAGAAGTTCAAGAGGCATTCAACGACAAATACTTTCCGAAAGTATTCGTCACATGAAAGAGGTGGAGTTTATCAAATTGGAGCAAAACAATATGATCGTGTCGCAATCGAGGCAAAATTTGCGGAGTTATCGATTTGCATCCCACTTGGTGGATAATGAAAGAGAATACGCGAATGTTTTTAAGAGGTTTGAAGCGGAGATACGTCAACATCTTATTTCTCATAAAGCTGTGTTTGTATTGAGGATGTTGTAAATAGGGCTCGATTGGTGGAAGCGCGATAACGAGTCAACGCAACCAAAAAGAAGCGATCGGCAAAATGATAATACCGGTGAGAAAGCGAACATCGTGAAGTGGTGACAACAAGCGTGGAGGGAATCAACGGGCCGAAATAGTAACCACGCCGGTGGTAATCGAGGCCAAAACAATAAGAATGGACATTTCAAGAAGAGGAGATTCAACAATGATGGAAAGGCGTCGTGACCAAAGACCCGTTGTTAAGGAAGGAGAAAGACCACCTATCATATGCTTCAAATGCGGAGGGAGGGACACATCGGTCAAATTTAGCGATGATGTCCAAAGCATGTTATAATTGTGGAAGACAAGGTCACTTAGCCTGATTTTGTCGTTCACCGAAGACAAATTCAGCTAGGATGGAGGCACCAAAGGTGTCCCGGAAAAGTCAAAGCCAGAGTAGTCTGAGGAGAAGCGTTTGTTGTGACCTCTGAGAAGCAAGGAACATGAATGAGGTCATCACGGGTAAGCTTATCATAAACTCTAGCTAAGTCTTCACTTTATTTGATACCGGTTGTAAGACCCCGAATTTTTTTAAATAAAAAGGAATTTCCTTTATTTATTATTTTGAAATAGTAAGGGTGGATTTGATTAATATGGTTAGTTATGGGTAAAATGCTCAAATATTTTAAATAAGCAAGTGGTGATAAAATATTCATTGTTGTCGGGGAATATTTGTTTGGTCATGGAATATTAAATGCACGAAGTATGACCTTGTGTGGGCCCCATAAGCGAAAGCGATTGGATGAAGAAAGCGACAAGAATAAATTGGTTATAAATAGCAGGCGTGGTTATTCTTTATTATCTTGTTGGAATACCCATTGGATTAAAAACACACTAATCTGCGTTGTTGAGCGAGTATCACACGATATTACACCAATTATTGATTCTTACGTGAAGGCACTACTCAATAATTATTCTGATAATTCTTGTTCGATTATTTTATTTTATTGATTCAATAATTCTTTGCATTGATATTTTATATTCTTTGTTGTTTTGATAAATTGTCATTACACGGTATTTTCCATTATCGAGACAATAATTCATATTATCTGAATAATATTATTGGATAACATTATTGGCAATGTCTAGAATGTTCTATCTAAGGAGAGGTTTGGTCACCTAATTGGCGCCAAGAAGGAGAGATCCTTATTGGAAAGCCCCTCTTTCTGAAGCTGCTAGTTGTCGATAATGTGATTACGTAATATTATTTGTGAATAATTAATTATTGATTTATATGATGAGAAAAATATTGATTTTATGAGGATATAGATGGAGAAAATTTTTAATGTGACAATTATTGAAAATTAATATTTTATCTTTTACGATAAAATAATTTATTTAAATATATTATTTTAATAATATATTAATGGTGATATTTTACAATGAATGTGGGATATATGAATAAATGAGGAGGAAGAGTATTTTTGTTGGATTAAATGTTTAACACATGTTTTGTGTGTTGGTGGACGAAATTCTTATTAGAAAATTGATTATAGGTACGTAAAATCGCCTTGATTTGTGGATTTGGTCAATTTACATTTAGAATTTGGAAAAACTTTCTTACGAAAAGTTGTAGAGAATTGAATTTCCTATAACAAATCGTGAGATTGAATTTTACGATAAAAGGGCTATTTATTGTGAATTATTAAAGTTTGATTATATAAGGGTGTGAATTGATTTTTGGAGTTTAAATGATTCTTTGTTAGAAAAGCGATTTTTGTACTTTGGTGGCCCTCACTTGCATATTGTTAATGGCTGAAATCAGATTTCAAAGGTGGGCTAAGGAATTTTGTTTATAAATAATATTATTATATTAAATTTTCTACTTTTGGTGTTCTAAGCATTTTCTATAAATAGGTACTTAGGTTAGAATTGAAAATCACACCGTAACTGAAGTTTTCTCTCTATATTATCGGCGTATTCTTGTGAGTATTTTGAGTATACTTTGAGTATTGCTATACTGGTGCAAGTTCAAGTCATAGCCTTTATATCAGGTGTTTCAACTAGAAGTATTGTCTTTCGAGGTAAGGGATGTTATTTTATTCGAAAATGATATTATTTCTTCAATATCATTATCTTAGAAATATTGGTTGGAAAATTTTATCAAATTTGGAACTTTTTCACGGCGAGGAGTTCTTATTCACGAGTTACTATTCACGAGTACTATTCACGAAGCGTGAAGATGTTTTTGTGAAATTTCTATCTTTTGGTGTTGGAGTTACTATTCACATATCTGGCTTTATTCACGTATACGGCACTATTCACGAATACGGCACTATTCACAGAAAAATAAAATTTCTTCTTTTTGTCCAAATATCTACTATGGATACTAGCTTTGATTGTATCCATGTTTTGATCATTCTTGAATTTTACTCCACTCTGATTGCTTATGAAGTATTTTTGAACTTGGATTGTTTAAAATACGAATCCTTAATATTGTTCTTTTGTTTCTTTGGATTCGTTTCCTTTAAAATATTTTCATCATCCTCGGTCCTAAATGATGATATTCTTGAATATCTTTGGTTTGTAGTGCAAAGATGAATGATTTCTTGATGAATATCTTTGGCCGTAGTGCAAAGATGAGCAGTGTTGAGATGAACATGGCTGGCCAGATTAATATCTTTGGCAAGTAGTGCAAAGATGAATATTTGATTCAGATATATATTGATTGATGTTACGGGGATAAAATATCGACGATGAACTTTTAAATTCATATATAGAAGATAGTAGTTTGCATTCTCTACTTAACTCTTCTAATGAATTGTTGTTTTCAACTGCGATTGTTGATTTAAAAGCCGGTTGTCTATTGTATTCTATTAGATTTTTCTCTGTTGAAGACTAACGATAATTTGTTGTATATTATCTTAGTCATAATATTCTTCTTTGGGCTAGTTGAGCTCACCCTTTTCCTTTTTGTTCCATTTTTCTTCTCGGGAGGCGAGAATGTAGCGAAATGCAGTAGCCTGGGTATGAAATGATGGTTATAGAGAGAGTTGTTTAGTAGTCCTCACCATTTTTTAAAATAATGTATAAATAATTGTGATGAGGATTTATTTGGTATGTATATTGTCTAGAAGACAATAATTGTATTTAAACTCACGAATATATATGTTATCGTATTTTGCACGAAAAATGTATTAATAAAGTTGTAGTTATTTACGTACCATGTATTTGGCGACTCGAGAATGGGTTGGATGGAATGGACCTATTTTGGGGGCATCACGATTTGGTATCGAGCTTAGGGATATGATCTATGGCGGAGATCGGGGAATAGAACTAGGAGGGGAGGCGAGTAAATCCTTCGCTAGTGTGTCCTACCTAAGCTTATTTGTTAGTTGGTTAGTATATAGGGATATTATGTGATATATTGATTTCCTTAATTAACCCTTGTTTTATGATGATGATTTGAGAATGTCGTGAGAATATTAACGATTGGAGTAAATAAGACCAGTAGAGATGCTGTACTCACCAACGAGGAGAATGTGCAATGTGGTGGCAATGTACCTCCTGCGAACAACACCACTGAAGCGAGATGATGAGCGAGGGATGTTTAGAAGCTTTTTTGCGGTTCATGCAAAATCGGATGAGGAGACTCGTGTTCAAAATACAAGAGGAAATGATAGCAATTCACGGGTGGTCACATGCCAAGCAGTTCAAAGAGTTGGGACCACCAAAATTGCAGGGAAAGCGGGATCCGATCATGGCGGAAACATGGGTCGAAGCAAATTACCAAGATATTCGATGTCTTGGGATGCGGAGAACATATGGTTCCATTCGCCACCTTTATGTTCCGTGGCGAGGCGATTCTTGGTGGGAATCGTGAAGCGTACCCATCCGGTACGCTCGGCTCAAAGATGTCATGGGAGACATTTGAAGCAGATTCAATAACAAGTACTTCCACGAAAGTATTTGTCGTATGAAGAAGTGGAGTTTATTAGGCGGAAGCGAGAATAACATGCGGAGTCCCGGTATGAGGCGAAGTTCGCGGAGTTATCGAGTTTGCACCTCATTTGGTGGAGATTGAGGAGCGTATGACGCGGATGTTTACGAGAGGTTTGAAACTGGCATCGTCGATATCTCATTTCTCATAAATTTTCTCTCTATTGAGGATGTTGTCAGCGAGGGCTCGGTTGTTAGAAGCGAGATAACGAAATACGTTCAACCGAGGGACCATAACGAGGATCATCTAGAAGATAGCGATCATCGAATAATGATAACCAACGGAGAAAGAAGAATACGGACAAAGCGGTAACAACTAACGGTGGTAATCGTGGCCGTGAAAATAGAAGAAGAAGGAGTCGGGAGGAGATTTTAAAAGAGGAGATTCAACAACGACCATGTGAAGGCGTCGGCGCCAAAGTAGCAACTAGTTCAAGGGAGGAGAAAGACCACCGGTCAGTATGTTACAAATGTGGGAAAGAGGACATATCAAAAAGCGCCTTGCAGTTTAAGGTATGCTATAATTGTGGAAAAGAAGGACATATCGTTCGAGATTATGCAGTATCGAAACCCGATCCGGTGAATGGTGACTCGAAAAGGATGTCGGAGAAAAGTCAAAGTCAACGATTCACGGAAGAAGCGTTTGTCGTGGCCGGTCAAAATCGAGGAACCCGAACGAAGTTAGCACGCAGGTTAGTTAATTATAAATTCTTGCAAAGTTTATACCTTACTAGAATCTGGGTTCTACCCATTCTTTTATCTCTTGCTTTGCGCTCAACGTTTGAACTTGACTACGGAGAAATTAGACTTTGACCTATTTATAGAGACTCAGTTAGGAGAAACATTCATTACATCCGTTGTTTAGAAATCTTGCTTGATTTAGGTTGGCCTTATCACATTACACCGTTAACCTTATTTCTATAGAGATATTTTCTTTTGATGTGATTTTAAGGTTAACTACTCATCATGCCAGAAATTGATTACTTTCGTAAGGTTGTTAGTTTTCATATTCCTAAGCAACTTTTGTTATTGAATTCAAACAATCAAACCATTGTAGTCAAACATTTTCATATCAAGCCATGAAGTCATTCGTTTATTACGGATGTCGAGTTTTCTTAGTCCATGTTATGGACTTGAACAAAAATACGTCAGATTTGAATGATATTTCTGTTGTTAGTGAATTTACTGACGTATTTCTTGAAGAATTTCTTGGCCTACTCCCAGAGCGTGATATTGAATTTGTATCGAATTTAAATCCGGTACAAAACCCATTTCTAAAATCTTATATCGAATGGCTCCTATTGAACTTCAGGAGTTAAAAACCCAAGTACAAGAGTTAGTACCCGAGCCTCTATCTGATGACTTCCTTTGTGGAATGCACCGAAGCCAGACTCTCCGTAGGGGATGCCATATTCGTGCGGTAGTAAACTGATAGGTGCCATTGTGACGTGCTATCCAAGTTTGGGATATGAGTCACAGTTGAGAGCAACCTAAGTCAGTAATCGAAATACGTTGCTTTCTAGGCTTAGATGGTTACTATCGGAGATTCGTGGAAGGATTTTATCGAATCAATACTCTATTAACTCAGCTGACTCGTAGAGATACAAAATTGAATGGAGCAAAAAATGTGGGAAGAGCTTGAAGAACTCAAGAGGAGACTCATTTGGCATATGTTACGACCATACCATCACGGAAAAGCGAGCGTGGTAGGCGGCGTGTTGAGTAGAAGATCATATCTTTTGAGCACTGAGTGCGATGTTGTTAAAGACCCATTTCGATAACTTACAAATGATAGAAATAGAGTTAAAGACTCTAGGTACCCACGTGATGATCGACTTTAATCGATAAAGTTAAAATCGCGCAAGCTACACACTGGAGTTGATGAATTTGAAGAAGGAGGTACAAGAAGTTGTTATTCCAAAAGCAAGAATCGACGATGTGAGGAAAGCTCAAACCTTCGATCTATTGGTCGATTTGAAATCCTCGATCGAATAGGAGGCGTGGCTATAGACTCGTTTTACCGCTAAGTATATCGGCGTGTTCGTAGCGTTTTCACATCTGGATGTTACGTAAATATGTGGACGACCGAACCACGTTATTGAGTTAGAACCGGATGAGATAGCCAGAAGACTTAACGTCACGAGGAGGTAATCAAGATCTTGGATAGAAAGGAGCATGTCCTACGCACAAAGGTTATACCATAAGTTAAAGTTTTGTGGAGGAACCGTGCTATTGAAGAAATGACTTTGGGAGTTGGAAGCGAAAATGAAAGCGAGGTATCTTTACCTTTTCAAAACACCGAGTACGTCACGTCAATTTCGAGGACGAAATTTCATAAGGAGGGAGGTTGTAAGACCAGAATTTTTTAAATAAAAGGAATTTCCTTTATTTATTATTTTGAAATAGTAAGGGTGGATTTGATTAATGTGGTTAGTTATGGGTAAAATCTTAAATATTTTAAATAAGCAAAGTGGTGATAAAATATTCATTGTTGTCGGGGAATATTCGTTTGGTCATGGAATATTAAATACTGACAAGTAGCTTGACTAATAATTGTGGGCCCCATAGCGGAAAGAGATTGGATGAAAAAAAGCGACAAGAATAAATTGGTTATAAATACTTGGCGTAGTTATTCAAGATTATCTTGTTGGAATACCCGGTGGTTAAAACACACTAATACGCGTTGTTGAACAAAAGTAGCACTGCGATATTGCACCAATTATTGATTCTTACGTAAGAAGGCACTACTCGATAATTATTTACGATAATTCTTTATTCGGTATTTTATTTTATTGATTCAATAATTGCTTTGCATTGATATTTTATATTCTTGTTGTTTCAATAAATTGTCATTACACAAGTATTTTCCATTATCGAGACAATAATTCATATTATCTGAATAATATTATTGGATAACATTATTGGCGATGTCTAAAAACTTACATCTAAGGAGAGGTTTGGTCACCTAATTGCTTGGCGCCCGATGAGGAGAGATTCTTATTGGAAAGCCCCTCTTTCTGAAGCGCACGGTTGTCGATAATGTGATTACGTAATATTATTTGTGAATAATTAATTATTGATTTATATGATGAGAAAAATATTGATTTTATGAGGATATAGATGGAGAAAATTTTAATGTGACAATTATTGAAAATTAATATTTTATCTTTTTACGATAAAATAATTTATTTAAATATATTATTTTAATAATATATTAATGGTGATATTTTTACAATGAATGTGGGATATATGAATAAATGAGGAGGAAGAGTATTTTGTTGGATTAAATGTTTAACACATGTTTTTTGTGTGTTGGTTGGACGAAATTCTTATTAGAAAATTGATTATAGATCGTAAAATCGCTTGGTTTGTGGATTTGATCGATTTACATTTAGAATTTGGAAAAACTTTCTTACGAAAAGTTGTAGAGAATTGAATTTCCTATAACAAATCGTGAGATTGAATTTTACGATAAAAGGGCTATTTATTGTGAATTATTAAAGTTTAGGATTATATCGGGTGTGAATTGATTTTTGGAGTTTAAATGATTCTTTGTTAAAAAACGTTTTTTGTACTTTGGTGGCCCTCACTTGCACATGTTAGTGGCTAAAATCAGATTTCAAAAGGTGGGCTAAGGAATTTTGTTTATAAATAATATTATTATATTAAATTTTTCTACTTTTGGTGTTTAAGCATTTTCTATAAATAGGGTACTTAGGTTAGAATTGAAAATCACACGAAACTAAAGTTTTCTCTATATATTATCGGCGTATTCTTGTGAGTATTTTGAGTATACTTTGAGTATTGTTATACGGTGTAAGTTCAAGTCATAGCCTATATCCGGTGTTTCAACTAGAAGTATTGTCTTTCTAGGTAAGGGATGTTATTTTATTCGAAAATGATATTATTTCTTCAATATCATTATGCCGAAATATTGGTTGGAAATTTTTATCAAATTTGGAACTTTTTCATGACGGGGTTACTAATCATGAGTTACTATTCATGAGTTACTATTCACGAGTTACTATTCACGATTTACTATTCACGAGTTATTATTCATGAGTACTATTCACAAAGCGTGAAGATGTTTTTTGTGAAATTTCTATCTTTTGGTGTCGGAGTTACTATTCACGTATATCGGCACTATTCACGTATCGACACTTATTCACGAATACATCGCTACTATTAGAAAATGAAATTTCTTCTTTTGTCCAAATATCTACTATGGATACTAGCTTTGATTGTATCCATGTTTTGATCATTCTTGAATTTTACTCCACTCGATTATTTATGAAGTATTTTTGAACTTGGATTGTTTAAAATACGAATCCTTAATATTGTTCTTTTGTTTCCTTTGGATTCGTTTCCTTTAAAATATTTTTCATCATCCTCGGTCCTAAATGATGATATTCTTGAATATCTTTGGCACTTTTGTAGTGCAAAGATGAATGATTTCTTGATGAATATCTTTTGGCGTAGTGCGAAGATGAGCAGTGTTGAGATGAACATGGTGGTGATTAATATCTTTGGCAGTAGTCAAAGATGAGCAGTGTTTAGATGAAAATGACCCGGTGATGAATATCTTTGGCACTGTAGTGCAAAGATGAATATTTGATTCGAGATATATATTGATTGATGTTACGAGGATAAAATATCGATGATGAACTTTTAAATTCATATATAGAAGATAGTAGTTTGCATTCTCTACTTAACTCTTCTAATGAATTGTTGTTTTCATTGCAGATTGTTGATTTAAAAGCGGTTGTCTATTGTATTCTATTAGATTTTTCTCTGTTGAAGACTAACGATAATTTGTTGTATATTATCTTAGTCATAATATTCTTCTTGGGCTAGTTGAGCTCACCCTTTTCCTTTTTGTTCTATTTTTTCTTCTCGGAGGCGAGAATGTAGCGAGTACGAGTCGAGGTATGGAATGATGGTTATAGAGAGTTGTTTAGTAGTCCTCACCATTTTGTAAAATAATGTATAAATAATTGTGATGAGGATTTATTTGGGTATGTATATTGTCTAGAAGACAATAATTGTATTTAAACTCACAGTATATATGTTGTCGTATTTTGCACGACAAATGTATTAATAAAGTTGTAGTTATTTCTGTACCATGTATTTGGCGACTCAGAATGGGTTGGATGGAATGGACCTATTTTGGGGGCGTCACACCAGTTCTACCCATTCTTTTATTTCTCCTACTTGCGCTCAACGATTAAATTTGACTACGGAAAAATTAGACTTTGACTTATCTGTGGAAACTCCGTTGGGAGAAACCCTCATTACATCCACGGTTTATAAGTCTTGTTTGGTTCAAGTTGGTACCCACACATTACCTGTTGATCTTATTGCATTAAAAATACTTGCATTTGATGTAATTCTAGGGATTGATTGGTTAACTACTCATCATGCAAAAAATGATTATTTTCGTAAGGTTGTTAGCTTTCATATTCCTAATCGACCTATTATGCGAATTCAAGCAACCAAACCATTAAAATAAATCACTATCATCTCAAGCTATAAAGCTATTCGTTTATTGAAAAATGGTTGTCAAGCTTTCTTAGCTCATGTCACAGATCTAAACAAAAATACTTCAGTTTTGAATAATTTTTCTATTGTTAATGAATTTCTAGTATTACGGAAGAACTACGGTCTACCCCAGGCGTGAAATTAAATTTTGTATCGACCTTGAACACAGTACAAAACCCATTTCCAAAGCCCCATATCGAATGGCTCTATTGAACTTCGAGGAGTTAAAGACTCAATTGCAGGAATTGTTAGACATTGGCTTTATTCGATTCTAGTACTTCTCCTTGGGGTGCTCTGTTCTATTCGTGAAGAAGAAAGATGGGAGTATGCGACTTTGTATTGATTATCGGGAGTTGAATCATGTCACCATCAAAAATAGCTACCCATTGCCACGTATTGATGACTGTTTGACCGATTGCAAGGAGTCAAATTCTTTTCAAAGATTGATCTTCATTAGGATATCACCGATTGAAGATTAGAACCAGATGATATTCCAAAGGCGGCTTCCGGAACTTCGATGACGGGCATTATGAATTCCTAGTAATGTCCTTTGGATTGACTAATGCTCCTGCGCCTTCATGGATATGATGAACCAGAGTATTCAAGGAATATTTGGATCATTTTGTGGTCGTCTTTATTGATGACATCCTCATATATTCAAAAGTAGTGAAGATCATGAGGAACACTTGAGGTCGATACTCAAAAGCTTCGTGAATACAAGCTTTATGCCAAGTTGAAGAAATGCGAGTTTTGGCTTGAGGAAGTAGTATTCCTTAGGCACGTGGTATCAAGTCATGAAATATCATTGACCCAAAGAAAGATTGAAGCTATTCAAAGTTGGGAGCAACCTAAATCGATGACCGAAAGTCACGTAGCTTTCTAGAAGCTTAGTTGGTTATTATCGGAGATTTGTAGAAGGGTTTTCTCGAATCGCTACTCCACTAACTCGGTGACTCGAGAAAGATACAAAGTTTGGTTGGAGCGAGGAATGTGAGAAGAGTTTTCAAGAACTCGAGGAGACTCATTTATTTTGATTACGACAATACCATCCGGTTCGGAGGATTTGTCATCTCTGGTGATGCTTCGGGCAAAGGGTTAGGATGTGTTCTCATGCAACATGGGAAAGTCATAGCCTATGTCTCACGATAACTCAAAGAATATGAGAGGAATTATCCTACTCATGACCTAAAATTAGCAGTTGTTGTCTTCGCACTTAAAATTTGGAGGCATTACTTGTATGGGAAGAAAGTGGAGATCTTTACGGATCATAAAAGCCTCAAATATTTCTTCACTCAAAAGGAACTCAACATGTGACAACGACGTTGGCTTGAAGCTGTTGAAAGATTATGATCATACCATCAATACCATCCGGAAAAGCGAGCGTGGTAGGTGTGCGCATTGAGTAGAAGATCATATCACGGATCACGAGTGCAATATTGTCGTATGAGGCCCATTTTGTATGACTTGCAAAGGATGGAGATAGAGATAAAGACTCGAGGGACCCACGTGATGATGGCAAATATCACGAGTAGAGGCAGACTTTAATTGATAAAATTAAAGCGCTCAAATTCTGAGATCTGGTGATGCGTATGAGGAAGAAAGTCTGAGAAGGTGCGATGCAGAAGCAAGAATCGATGAAGAAGGAATACTTGAGTCAAATCCGGACTTTATGTTCTAACGACCACGATTTAAAGTATAAAATCATGATGGGCGCACAACACACTTATTTGCAATCCATCACAGGAGTACAAAATGTATCATGATCTTGACATACATTTTGGTGGGGCAATATGAAGAGAGAGAGATATTTATTTATCTCAAGGTGTCTAACGTGTCGGCGAGTCAAGTAGAGCATCAATTACCAAAAGGTCCATTGCAACCACTTGAAATTCCGAATGGAAGTGGGAGCACATTACCATGGATTTCGTTCTTTGGTCTTCCCAAGGTTTCTCAAGGCGTAGATGCGATTTGGGTCATTGTTGATAGATTGACCAAGTCTGCTCATTTCTTACCGATCGAGAAACTTATACACTTGAGCGTCTTGCTCTTATGTACATAAGCGAGATTGTAAAGGCGCATGGTATGCCGGTATCCATAGTTTCGATCGAGACCCAAGATTCACTTCATGATTTTGGGTTAGTTTGCGAGAAAGCCATGGAGCGCAGATTCTGATTTAGCTCGGCATATCATCCTCGAGACGGACGGACGATCGGAGAGGACTATTCAAACTCTTGAAGATCTATTAAGACTCGTGGTACGATTTCAAGGAAGTTGGGACAAGTTCTTACCATTGGTGGAGTTTTCCCACAACAAGCGGTTATCAAACAAGTATTGGCATGGCTCCATTCAAGCGTTGTATGAAATTGAATTTTTATCGACCTTGAACCCGTGACAAAACCCATTTCCAAAGCCCATATCGAATGGCTCCTATTGAACTTCGGAGTTAAAGACTCAAGCTGCAGGAATTGTTAGACATTGGCTTTATTCGCGTCTAGTACTTCTCCTTGGGGTGCTCTGTTCTATTCGTGAAGAAGAAAGATGGGAGTATGCGACTTTGTATTGATTATCGGGAGTTGAATCATGTCACCATCAAAAATAGCTACCCATTGCCACGTATTGATGACTGTTTGACCGATTGCAAGGAGCCAAATTCTTTTCAAAGATTGATCTTCATTAGGATATCACCAATTGAAGATTAGAACCGATGATATTCCAAAGGCAATTTATGTCGAACCCTAAGACGGGCATTATGAATTCCTAGTCATGTCCTTTGGATTGACTAATGCTCCTAACGCCTTCATGGATATGATGAACCGAGTATTCAAGGAATATTTGGATCATTTTGTGGTCGTCTTTATTGATGACATCCTCATATATTCCAAAAGCCGTGAAGATCATGAGGAACACTTGAGGTCGATACTCAAAAGCCGTGAATACAAGCTTTATGCCAAGTTGAAAAAATCGAAGTTACGGCTTAAGCAAAGTAGCATTCCTTGGGCACGTGGTATCAAGTCATGTAATATCTGTTGACCCAACAAAGATTGAAGCTATTCAAAGTGGGAGCAACCTAAATCGATGACCCGAAGTACGTAGCTTTCTCGAACATTTGGTTATTATCGGAGATTTGTAGAAGGTTTTATCGAATCGCTACTCCACTAACTTTCGGTGACTCGGAAGATCTACAAAGTTTGGTTGGAGCGAGGAGAATGAGAAGAGTTTTCAAGAACTCGAGAGGAGACTCATTTTTCATTTGGTTGGCTCCACTTGCACATGTTAGTTGCTGATTTCAAATATCTAGAGGTGGGCGTAGGGATTTGGTTAATAAATATTATTAATTTATTAAATTTTATGCTTTGGTGTTCTAAGCATTTTCCTATAAATATGGTGCTTAGGTTAGAATTGAAAATCACACAAGAAACTGAAGTTTTCTCTCTCTTTCTCTCTCGATATATTGAGCGTATTCTTGTGAGTATTTTAATACTTTGAGTGTTCTTTATCGGTCCAAGTTCAAGTCATAGCCTATATCCCAGGTGTTCAACTAAATCTTGTCTTTACGAGGTAAGGGATATTTTTTTTAAATGATATTAATTCTTTCAATATCATTATACCGGAATATTGTGAGTATTTTTCTTGTGAATTTTTTGTCTTTTAGTGTCGAGGTTACTATTCACGTATATGGCACTATTCACGTATACGACACTATTCACGAATACGGCACTATTCACAAAAAAATTAAATTTTCATTTTTTGTCCAAAATATCTATTATGGAAACTAGCTTTGATTGTATCCATGTTTTGATCATTCTTGAATTTTACTCCACTATGATTATTTATGAGGTATTTTTGGACATGGAATATTTAAAATCTGAATCCTTAATATTTATTCTTTTGTTTCACTAGATTCGTTTTCTTTAAAATATTTTTCATCATCCTCAGTCCTAAATGATGATATAATTGAATATCTTTGGCCTGTAGTGCAAAGATTAATGACTTCTGATGAATATCTTTGGCCCGTAGTGCAAAGATGAACAGGTGTTTAGATGAACATGACCAACTGGTGAATATCTTTGGCTTGTAGTGCAAAGATGAATATTTGATTCGAGATATATATTGATTTATATTCTGAGGATAAAATATTGATGATGGACTTTTAAATTCATAGATAATAGTAGATTTCATTTCTACGTAACTCTTCTATGAATTATTGTTTCTGCTGCGAATATTGATTTAGAACTGGTTGTCTATTGTATTCTATTAGATTTTTCCCTGTTGAGGATTAACGATAATTTGTTCTATGCTATCTTAGTCATAATATCCTTTACTGGGCTAGTTGAGCTCACCCTTTTTCTTTTTGTTCCATTTTTCTTCTCAGGAGGCGAGAATGTAGCGAGTACTAGTCGGGGTATGGAATGAAGGTTCTAGAAAGTCGTTTTAGTAGTCCTCACCATTTTTGTAAAATAATGTATCAATAATTGTAATGAGGACTTATTTGAGTGTGGATATTGTCTAGATGACAATATTTGTATTTAAACTCATAGTTTTTATGTTGTATTAATAAAGTTGTAGTTGTTTCTGTACCATGTATTTTGACGACTTAGAATGGGTGTTGTATACCTATTTTGGGGGCGTCACAGTTGGTATCAGAGCTTAGGGATATGATCTCTGGCGGAGATCGTGGAATAGAACTAGGAGGGGAGAGATGAGTAAATCCTTCGCTAGTGTGTCCTACCTAAGCTTATTTGTTGGTCGGTCATAATATAGGGATATTATGTGATATGTTAATTGGTTATATTATCCCTTGTTTTATGGCAGTATTTGAGAATGTCGACTGAGAATATTAACAGTGGTGTAAATGAGACCGCGGAGACACCTTTGCTCACCAATGAGGAGAACGTTCAACAGGCTGACAATGTTCCTCCTGTAAACAACACCACTGAGCAGATGATGAACGATGAGATGTTTAGAAGCTTTTTGCGATTCATGCAAAACCAGACGAAGGAGATTCCTGTTCAAAATATAGGAAGAAACAATGGCAACGCTGGTTTAGTCATGAATTAAGCAGATTCAAAGAGTTGGGACCACGAGTGCAGGGAAAATTTGGATCCGAATAAAGGCGGAGGCGTGGGTGAAAGCAAATTACAAGAGATATTCGATGTCTTGGGATGCCACGGAGGAACGAAAGTTCCATTCGCCACTTTTATGTTCCGTAATGAGGTGATTCTTTGGTGGGAATCGTGAAGCGTACCCATCCACCGCTTTTCGGCATGTCTTGGGAGACATTTGAAGCTGTTCAATGACAAATACTTTCACGAAAGTGTTCGTCATATGAAGGAGGTAGAGTTTATTAGATTGGAACAAAACAACATGGCGGTGTCCCAAAGTCGAGGCGAAGTTCGCGGAGTTATCGAGGTTGCACCTCATTTGGTGGAGAATGAGGAACGATATAACATTGATGTTTCGAGAGGTTTGAAACCCAAAGATACGTCGATATCTCATTTCTCATAAATTTTCTCTCTATTCAGATGTTGTCAACAGGGGTCAATTATTAGAGCGAGATAACGAGTACGGTCAACCGAGGGACCACAACCAGGATCATACCGGTGACAGAAATCATCAGAACAACGATAACTAGCGGAGAAAGAAGAATTCGGACAAAAGCGGTAAACACTCTGGTGGTAATCGTGGCCATGAAAATATAAGAAGCGAGTTGGGGGGAGATTTTAAAAAGAGGATATTCAACAATGACACTGTGAAGACATCAACACCAGCAGCAACTGGTTTTAAGGGAGGAGAACGACCACCGATCGTATGCTATAAATGTGGAAAAGAGGGACACATCAGCCCAAATGGTCCGCAACAGTTCAAGGTATGCTATAATTATGGAAAGGAAGGACATATCGCTCGAGATTGTACGGTAGCGAAACCAAGTCTAATGGGGATGGTGACTCAAAAGGCTGTCCCAGAAAAGTCAAAGTCAACGGTTCCTGGAAGAGCGTTTGTCATGACTGGTCAACATGCGAGGAACCCAAACGAGGTGATCACGGGTAAGCTAATCATAAGTTCATGCGAAGTTTATACCTTACTAGATACCAGTGCTACCCATTCAATTATTTCTCCTGCTTGTGCTCAACGTTTAAACTTGACTCCGGAGAAATTAGACTTTGATTTATCTGTGGAGACTCCGTTAGGAGAAACTTTCATCACATCCACTGTTTATAAATCTTGTTTGTTCTAAGTTGGCACCATCACCTTATCTGTTGACCCGGCGAAGATTGAATCAATTCAAAGTTGGGAACAGCAAAAGTCGATGGTGAAATGCGTAGCTACGGGCTTATTTGGTTATTATCGGAGATTCGTGGAAGGATTTTCTCGAATCGCTACTCCATTAACTCGGTGACTCGGAAAGATATAAAAATCGTATGGAAGCGAGGAATGCGAGGAGAGTTTCCAAGAGCTTAAGAGGAGACTCATTTCGGACTTTTGTTCGACAATACCATCTGGTTCGGATGGATTTGTTATCTACAGCGATGCTTCAGGAAAAGGGTTAGGATGTGTTTTCATGCAACGTGGGAAAGTCATAGACTATGCCTCGCGATAACTTAAAGAATTTGTGAGGAATTATCCTACTCATGATCTAGAGTTGGCAGCAGTCATTTTCGCGCTAAAGATCTGGAAGCACTATCTATATGGGGAGAAAGTGGAGATATATTCAGACCATTAAAGCCTCAAATATTTCTTCACCCAAAAGGAACTTAACATGCGACAACGACGTTGGCTCGAGCTATTGAAAGACTACGACCACACCATTCAATACGATCTTGGAAAAGCGAACGTGGTAGCTGACGCGTTGAGTAGAAGATTATATGCGGGAACGAGTGCGATGTTGTTAACACAAAGGCCTATTTTCTGTGATTTACAAAAGATGAAGGTAGAATTCAAGACTCCGGGGACCCATGCAATGATGTCGAATATACGTATAGAACCAACTTTAATCAAAAAAGTTAAAGTTTGTCAAGCCACAGACCCGGAGCTGATGCGTATGAAGAAGAAAGTACAAGAAGGTGTTATTCCAGAGGCAAGAATCGATGAAGAAGGAATACTTGAGTCCACTCGAAATTTGTGTTCTAACGATTACGATTTGAAATCTACAAGATAATGATGGAGGCACACAATACACCATTTGCAATCCATCCTGGAAGTACCAAAATGTATCGTGATCTTTGACATACATTTTGGTGGAACAATATGAAGAGAGAGATTTCAAAGTTTATCTCGAGGTGTTTAACTTGTCAACGTGTAAAGGCGGAGCATCAAGTACAAAAGAGTCCATTGCAACCACTTGAGATTTCGAAATGGAAGTGGGAACACATTACCATGGATTTTGTTACGGGTCTTCCCACGGTTTCTCAAGGCATAAATGCTATTTGGGTTATTGTTGATAGATTAACCAAGTCCGCTCATTTCTTGCCGTCTGGGAGACTTATTCCCTTGAACGTATTGCTCATATGTACGTAGATGAGATTGTGAGATTGCATGGCATGCTAGTATTCATAGTTTCGGATTATGACCCAAGATTCACTTCAAGATTTTGGGTTAGCTTGCAAAAAGCTATGGGCACGGATTTACGATTTAGTTCGGCATACCATCCTCAAACGGATGGACAATCGGAGAGGACTATTCAAACTCTTGAAGATCTATTAAGACTCTGTGTCCTAGACTTCAAAGGGAGTTGGGATAAGTATTTACCATTGGTGGAATTTTCCTACAACAACAGTTATCAGGCAAGTATAGGTGTGGCTCCATTTGAAGCATTATATGGACGGAAGTGTCGCTCTCCAGTATGTTGGGATGAGGTAGGTGAAGCAACATTTTTGGGACCAGAGTTGGTACGTATGACTACAGAAAAGATCCAAATGATTCGACAATGTATACAAACGGCACATGATCGACAAAAGAGTTATGCGGATCTTCATCGAAAGGACGTGGAATTTAGTATTGGGGATCATATATTGTTGCGTGTGGCTCCATGGAAGGGAGTTACAAGATTCGGGAAGAGAGGAAAGCTCAATCCACGATTTATTGGTCCATTTCAGATTCTTGATTGAGTAGGAAATGTGGCCTATAGACTCGCGTTACCTCCAAGTATGTCTCGTGTTCATAATGTTTTTCACGTATCCGTGTTTCGTAAATATGTGAAAGGCTCGAACCACGATATTGAGTTAGAACCGGACGAGATAGCCGAAGACTTAACGTACGAAGAGGTACCAGTCAAGATCTTGGATAGGAAAGAGCATGTCCTACGCACGAAGGTCATACCACAAGGGAAAGTTTTGTGGAGGAACCATGCTATAGAGGAAATAACCTGGGAGTTGGAAACAGAAATGAAAGCGAGGTACCCTCACCTTTTCGAAATACTAGGTACGTATGTCAATTTCGAGGACGAAATTTCATAAGGAGGGGAGGTTGTAAGATCCCAACTTATTATAAATAAAATTAAATTTCCTCTATTCATTATTTTGAAATAGTAATGGTTGATTTGATTAATGTGGTTAGTTATGCGTAAAATGCGCTAATATTTCAAATAAGCAAGTGGTTATAAAATATTCATTTTTATCGGAGAATATTCGTTTGGTCGTGGAATATTCTTCTTGTCGGAGAATATTAAATGCGACGGTAGTGACCTTAATATTGTGGGCCCCATAATGGAAAGCGATTGGATGAAGAAAGCGACAAGTATAAGTTGTTTATAAATAACAGGCGTAGTTATTACCAATTAATCTTGTTGGAATACCCGGTGGTTAAAACACGATGTCTGGCGTTGTTACACGATAGCACTGCGGTATTGCACCAATTATTGATTCTTACGTAAGAAGACACTACTCAATAATTATTACGGTAATTCTTATTCGATATTTTATTTTATTGATTCAATAATTCTTTGCGTTGATATTTTATATTCTTGTTGTTTTGATAATTGTCACTACTACGGTATTTTCCATTATCAGAGCAATAATTCATATTATCTGAATAATATTATTAGATAACATTATTGGCAATGTCTAGAAAGTTACATCCAAGGAGAGGTTTGGTCACTAATTAATTGGCGCATGAGAAGGAGAAATCTTTATTGGAAAGCCCCCTCTTTCACCAGGAACCGCACGGTTGTCGATTATTGTGATTACGTAATATTATTTGTGAATAATTAATTATTGATATATATGATGAGGAAAATATTCATTTTATGTGGATATAGATGGAGAAAATTTTTAAAGTGACAATTGTTAAAAATCGATATTTTATCTTTTACGATAAAATAATATTTTATTATATTATTATAATATAATAATGATGATATTTTTACAATGAATGTGGGATATATGAGTATATGAGGAGAAAGAGTATTTTTGTTGCAAAAGTTGTTTTAAAACATGTTAAACATATACGTGGGCCCATTTCTTGACTGAAATTTGATTGTAGCCTGTAGAATCGTCCGTTTGTGGATTTCGGTCAATTTCTGTTTGGAATTTGGAAAAACTTTCTTCTGAAAAGTTGTAAATAATGAAATTTCCTATGGAAAAGACATATGTTTCGAATTTTTCTGAGAAAAGAGCTATTTATTATGAATTATTGAAGTTCCGAAGTTCCAGAATAATTGATTTTTGAAGTTTTAAATTTTTTTTAAAAGACAAACTTTTTTTTTCATTTGGTTGGCTCCACTTGCATATGTTAGTTGCTGATTTAAAATGTCTAGAGGTGGGCGTAGGAATTTGGTTAATAAATATTATTAATTTATTAAATTTCCTGCTTTGGTTTTCTAAGCATTTTTCTATAAATAGGGTGCTTAGGTTAGAATTGAAAATCACACCAGAAACTGAAGTTTTTCTCTCTCTCTCTCTCTCTCTCGATATATTGAGCGTATTCTTGTGAGTATTTTAATACTTTGAGTGTTGCTATACGGTGCAAGTTCAAGTCATAGCCTATATCCGGTGTTTCAACTAGAAGTATTGTCTTTATGAGGTAAGGGATATTATTTTTTTTAAAATGATATTAATTCTTTCAATATCATTATACCGGAATATTGTGAGTATTTTTCTTGTGAAATTCTTGTCTTTTAGTGTCGGGGTTACTATTCACGTATACTCGGCCTTTATTCACGTATCTGACAATTATTCACGAATACGGTCTTATTCACGAAAAATTAAATTTTCATTTTTCATCCAAAATATCTATTATGGATACTAGCTTTGATTGTATCCATGTTTTGATCATTCTTGAATTTTACTCCACTATAATTATTTATGAGGTATTTTTGGACATGGAATAGCTGAAATACGAATCCTTAATATTTATTCTTTTGTTTCACTGGATTCGTTTTCTTTAAAATATTTTTCATCATCCTCAGTCCTAAATGATGATATAATTGAATATCTTTGGCCTGTAGTGCAAAGATTAATGATTTCTAATGAATATCTTTGGCCCGTAGTGCAAAGATGAACAGGTGTTTAGATGAACATGACCAACTAGTGAATATCTTTGGCCTGTAGTGCAAAGATGAATATTTGATTCCAGATATATATTGATTTATGTTACAGGGATAAAATATTGATGATGGACTTTTAAATTCATAGATAATAGTAGATTTCATTCTCTACGTAACTCTTACATGAATTATTGTTTCATTGCGAATATTGATTTAAAAGCTGGGTTGTCTATTGTATTCTATTAGATTTTTTCTGTTGAGGACTAACGATAATTTGTTCTATGTTATCTTAGTCATAATATTCTTTCTTGGGCTAGTTGAGCTCACCCTTTTTCTTTTGTTCCATTTTTCTTCTCGGGAGGCGAGAATGTAGCGCGAGTACTAGTCGGGGTATGGAATGAAGGTTCTAGAAATTCGTTTTAGTAGTCCTCACCATTTTTGTAAAATAATGTATCAATAATTGTAATGAGGACTTATTTGAGTGTGGATATTGTCTTGATGACAATATTTGTATTTAAACTCACAGTTTTTATGTTGTATTAATAAAGTTGTAGTTGTTTTTGTACCATGTATTTTGACGACTCAGAATGGGTGTTGTATACCTATTTTGGGGGCGTCACAAGAACTCCCTGGCCTACCCCCAGAGCGTGAAATTGAATTTTGTATCGACCTTGAACTCGGTACAAAACCCATTTCCAAAGCCCCATATCGAATGGCTCCTATTGAACTTCAGGAGTTAAAATCCCAACTGCAAGAATTGTTAGACATCGGTTTCATTCGTCCTAGTACGTCTCCTTGGGGTGCACCTGTTCTATTCGTAAAGAAAAAAGATGGAAGTATGCGACTTTGTATTGATTATCGGGAGTTGAATCATGTCACCATCAAAAATAGGTATCCATTACCTCGAATTGATGACCTGTTTGACCAGTTGCAAGGTGCTAAATTCTTTTCAAAGATCGATCTTTGTTCCGGATATCATCAGTTAAAAGTTAAAACTGATGACATTCCAAAGACTGCTTTCAGAACTCGGTACGGGCATTACGAATTCCTAGTCATGTCTTTTGGATTGACTAATGCTCCTGTGGCCTTCATGGATATGATGAACCGAGTATTCAAGGAATATTTGGATCATTTTTTTGTTGTCTTTATTGATGACATCCTCATATACTCCAAAAGTTGTGAAGATCATGAGCAACACTTGAGGCTAATACTCCAAAAGTTTCGTGAAAACAAGCTATATGCTAAGTTGAAGAAATGCGAGTTCTGGCTTGAGGAAGTAGCATTCCTTGGGCACGTGATATCAAATCATGGAATATCTGTTGACCGTAAGAAAGATTGAAGCAATTCAAAGTGGGAGCAACCTAAGTCGATTCTGAAATCGTAACTTTACGGGCTTATTTGGTTATTATCGGAGATTCGTGGAAGGATTTTCTTGAATTGCTACTCCATTAACTCAGCTGACTCGAAAAGATACAAAATTTGGTTGGAGCGAGGAATATGAGAAGAGTTTTCAAGAACTCAAGAGGGGACTCATTTCAGCACCTGTTCTGACAATACCATCTGGTTCGGAGGGATATGTCATCTATAATGACGCTTCAGGCAAGGGTTTAGGATGTGTTCTCATGCAACATGGGAAAGTCATAGCCTATGCCTCGCGACAATTAAAAGAATATTAGAGGAATTATCCTACTCATGATCTAGAGTTGGTAGCTGTCATGTTCGCACTTAAAATCTGGAGGCATTACTTGTATGGGGAGAAAGTGGAGATCTTTACAGATCATAAAAGCCTCAAATATTTCTTCACTCAAAAAGAACTCAACATGCGGCAATGACATTTGCTTGAACTGTTAAAATATTATGATCATACTATTTAATACTATCTTGGAAAAGCGAACGTGGTAGCTGACGCATTGAGTAGAAGATCATATGCGAGTACGAGTGCGATATTGCAAAGGATGGAGATAGAGATAAAGAATCTAGGGACCCACGTGATGATGGAAAATATACGAGTAGAACCGACTTTAATCGATAAAGTTAAAGTTGCTCAAGCTACAAACCTGGAGCTGATGCGTATGAAGAAGAAAGTGCAAGAAGGTGCTATTGCAGAAGCAAGAATTGATGAAGAAGGAATACTTCGAGTCAACTCCAGACTTTGTGTTCCTAATGACCCTGATTTAAAGTATAAAATCATGATGGAGGCACATAACACACCATTTGCAATCCATCCTGGGAGTACCAAAATGTATCATGATATTCGACATACATTTTGGTGGAGCAATATGAAGAGAGAGATAGCAGAGTTTATCTCAAGGTGTCTAACGTGTCAACGTGTCAAGGCGGAGCATCAAGTGCAAAAGGTCCATTGCAACCACTTGAAATTCCAGAATGGAAGTGGGAGCACATTACCATGGATTTTGTTACCGGTCTTCCAATGGTTTTTCAAGGCATAGATGCAATTTGGCATTATTGATAGATTGACCAAGTCTGCTCATTTCTTACCTATACGAGAAACTTATACACTTGAACGTCTTGCTCGTATATACATAAATGAGATTGTAAGACTGCATGGTATGCCAGTATCCATAGTTTCTGATCGAGACCCAAGATTCACTACACGGTTTTGGGTCAGTTTGCAAAAAGCTATGGGCACGGATTTACGATTTAGTTCGGCATATCATCTTCAAACGGACGGGCAGTCGAAGAAGACTATTCAAACTCTGAAAGATCTATTAAGACTCTGTGTCCTTGACTTCAAAGGAAGTTGGGACAAGTTCTTTCCATTGGTGGAATTCTCCTACAACAACAGTTATCAAACAAGTATCGGCATGGCTCCGTTCGAGGCCTTGTACATAAGAAAGTGTCGTTCTCCAGTATGCTGGGATGAGGTGGGTGAAGCAACATTGTTGGGACCAGAATTGGTACGTATGACTACGAAAAAGTTTCAAATGATCCGACAACGTATAAAGACCTCACAAAATTGACAAAAGAGTTATGATGATCTTCATCGAAAGGACGTAGAATTCAATGTTGGAGAACATGTGTTGTTACGTGTTGTTCCATGGAAAGGAGTTACATGATTTTGAAAGAGAGGAAAGCTCAATCCTCGATTCATTGTCCCATTTGAAATTCTTGATCGAGTAAGAATTGTTGCTTATAGACTCGCCTTACCGCCAAGTATGTCTCGTGTTCATAACGTTTTTCACATATCCATGTTACGTAAATATGTGGAAGACCCGAACCACATTATTGAGTTAGAACCAGACGAGATAGCAGAAGATTTAACGTACGAAGAGGTACCTGTTAAAATCTTAGATAAGAAGGAACATATTCTACGCTCCAAGGTTATACCTCAAGTTAAAGTTTTGTGGAGAAACCACGATGTTGAGGAAATGACATGGGAGTTAGAATCTGAAATGAAGTCAAGGTATCCTCACCTCTTCGACATACCAGGTATATACCCTAATTTCGAGGATGAAATTTCATAAGAAGGGGAGGTTTTAAGACCCCAACTTTCATAAATAAAGATTATTTTTCTCTAAATATCATTTTGAATATTATGGTGTAGATTTGATATAATGTTATAATTGTGGGTAATATTTATAGATTTTGCAAAGTAAGCAAGTTGTTATAAAATATTCGTTTGGTTGGGGAATATTCTCTTTGTCGGAGAATATTCGTACAATGGCACAATCATTGGTGGACCCCATAATAGAATTATTGTCGGAGTTAGAAAACGACAAAAATATCTTTTTATAAAAATAACGGAAAAAGTTTTACCGTTAACTGTTGAAATACCCGGTGGTAAAAATACAGTAATAAGCGTGGTTGCATAGTAGCACACGGTATTGATTATTGATGCTTACGTAAGAAGCCACTCAGTTATACTCAATTATTGCTACAGTAATTGCTGCATAGTATCTCATATTATTGATTCAATTATTACTACAGTATCATCTGCATAATATTTTATATTATTAAATCAATAATTGAGACGACAAAGTTATTCATATTATTATTTGAAATATTGACGATGTCTAGAAAGTTCTGTTGAGGAGAGGTTTGCTCACCTAATTGCACGCCAATAGGGATAAATCTTTATCGGAAAGCCCCCTCTTTACTAGGAATGATCTGGTTATTAAATATTATGAGTTATAATATTAATGATGAATAATTGTTGAAAGATTAAATATGTGTTGATTGAAGATAAAATGATTTGTGGTAATATTTATTCAATCTTTGTTATAAATAAGAAGTCTGTTATGAGACGTATGTGGTAAGTTTGGTTTATTTTATGGGGGCCCATATGTCATCATCTAAGAGTCACTTTCGTCAATAGTAAATGCCTTTACCAAATGTCAAACCAATTGTCGTTTCATATTACATGCGCCGAACCAATTGTCGTTTCACATTACAGGTGTCGAACAAATTGTCGTTTCACGTTACAAGTGTCGAACCAATTGTCGTTTCATATTACAGGTGTCGAACCAATTGTCATTTCACATTACAGGCCTCGAATCACTTGTTGTTTCACATTACAGGCGTCAAACCACTTGTTGTTTCACACTACAGGTGTCAAACAACTTTTCTTTTTCACATCACGAGTCGTCAAGCCACTTGCCTTTTCACATTGCAAGGGCTAAGATAGAAATCTTCTATAAATAGAAGCTTAATTCTTCTTTCATTCTCACCAATTCACTACGACTCACAAGAGAATTCTATAAAGAGAGAATAAGAGAGAAAGAAGAAGAGTATTCTGTTACTACACTATTTCAGTAGTCAATCTCCTACTAAGGTAAGTGGTATTATTTCTTTCGTATCCATAAGTGATATTCTTCTTGTTAAATATTTGTAAGAAATAATATTTTCTTCCATACTCTGTAGTATGTAAGTAATATTATTTAGTTTCATATTTCTAATTCTACACTTGTGTTGATAAATATTGTTTCTATACTCCATGAAATTAGTAGAATATCCTTGATGTGACGCCCCCAAAATAGGTATACAACACCCATTTTGAGTCGTCAAAATACATGGTACAGAAACAACTACAACTTTATTAATACAACTTAAAAACTGTGAGTTTAAATACAAATATTGTCATCTAGACAATATCCACACTCAAATAAGTCCTCATTACAATTATTGATACATTATTTTACAAAAATGGTGAGGACTACTAAAACGACTTTCTAGAATCTTCATTCCATACCCCGACTAGTACTCGCTACATTCTCGCCTCCTTAGAAGAAAAATGGAACAAAAAGGAAAAGGGTGAGCTCAATTAGCCCAGTAAAGAATATTATGACCAAGATAATATATAACAAGTTATTGTTAGTCTTCAACAGGGAAAAAATCTAATAGAATATAATAGACAACAAGTTTTAAATCAATATTCGTAGCGGAAATAATAATTCATTAGAAGAGTTATATAGAGAATAAAATCTACTATCTTCTATATATGAATTTAAAAGTCCATCGTCAATATTTTATCCTTGTAACATCAATCAACACATATCTGGAATCAAATATTCATCTTTGCACTACAAGCCAAAGATATTCATCAGTTGGTCATGTTCATCTAAACACTTGTTCATCTTTTGCACTACGGGCCAAAGATATTCATCAGAAATCATTCATCTTTGCACTACATGCCAAAGATATTCAGTAATATCATCATTTAGGACTGAGGATGATGAAAAATATTTTAAAGAAAACGAAACCAGTGAAACAAAATAACAAATATTAAAGATTCGTATTTCGGTTTATCCATGTCCAAAAATACCCCATAAATAATCATAGTGGAGTAAAATTCAAGAATGATCAAAACATGGATACAATCAAAGCTAGTATCCATAATAGATATTTTGGACGAAAAATAAAAATTTAATTTTTCTGTGAATAGTGTCGTATTCGTGAATAGTGTCGTATACGTGAATAGTAATCCCGACACTAAAAGACAAGAATTTTACAAGAAAAATCTTACCAATACTCCGGCATAATGATATTGGAAGAAATAATATCATTTAAAAAAATAATATCACTTACCTCGAAAAGACAGTATGTGACGCCCCCAAAATAGGTATACATCACCCATTCTGAGTTGTCAATACATGGTACAGAAACAACTACAACTTTATTATTACAACAGTAAAACTGTGAGTTTGAATACAAATATTATCTTCTAGACAATATCTATACTCAAATAAATTCTCATCACATTTATTGATACATTATTTTACAAAATGGTGAGGACTACTAAACAACTCTCTCTAGAACCTTCATTCCATACCCAGGCTCGTACTCGCTATATTCTCGCCTCACGAGAAGAAAAATGGAACAAAAAGGAAAAGGGTGAGCTCAACTAGCCTAGTAAAGAATATTATGACTAAGATAATATACAACAAATTATCGTTAGTCTTCAACGAGGAAAAATCTAATAGAATACAATAGACAACAAATTTTAAATCAATATTCGCATGATGAAATAATAATTCATTAGAATAGTTAAGTAGAGAATGCAAACTACTATCTTCTATGTATGAATTTAAAAGTTCATCGTCTATCTTTTATCCTCGTAACATCAATCAATATATATCCGGAATCAAATATTCATTTTTGCACTACGTGCCAAAGATATTCATCAGTTGGTCATGTTCATCTAAACACTGTTCATCTTTGCACTATGGCCAAAGATATTCTTCAAAATCATTCATCTTTTTGCACTTCTGAGGCCAAAGATATTCAATAATATCATCATTTAAGACCGAGGATGATAAAAAAATATTTTTAAAGAAAGCGAATCCGGTGAAACAAAATGACAAGGATTAAGGATTAAGGATTAGTACTTTGTTTTATCCATGTTCAAAAATACCTCAAAAATAATCATAGTGGTGTAAAATTCAAGAATGATCAAAACATGGATACAATCAAAGCTAGTATCCGAGAATAGATATTTTGGACAAAAAGAAGAAATTTCATTTTTTTAAATTGAATAGTCAGATATATCGTGAATAGTGTAATAGGTATCGTGAATAGTAACTCAGACACCAAAAGATAGAAATTTCAAAAAAAAACATCTTCACGCTTCATGAATAGTACTCGTGAATAGTGAATAGTAACTCGTGAATAGTAACTCATAAATAGTAACTCGTGAATAGTAACTCAGAGACATGAAAAAGTTCCAAATTTGATAAAAAGTTCCAACCAATATTTCAGCATAATGATATTGAAGAAATAATATCATTTGAGAAGAAAATAACATCCCTTACCTCGAAAGATTAGTACTTCATTTGGAATAAGGGTATAGTCTTTGAAGGAACTTGCACCGTCTAACAATACTCAAAGTATACTCACAAGAATACGCTCAATATATCGAGAGAGAAATAGAGAGAAACTTGGTTTACGGTGTGTTTTCAATTCTAACCTAAGCACCCTATTTATAGGAAAATGCTTAGAACACCAAAGTAGAAAATTGAATATAATATTAATATATTTTTCACATTTTCTTTAGCCCACCTTAGACAACTGATCTCAGCCCATTTGAATCACATGTGAGGCCAACTTAGTTGCAAAAAACGTTTTTCTCAAAATAATTAACTAAAACTCCCAAAAATTAATTATTTTAACTTGAACTTCAATAATTCATAATAAATAGCCCTTTTATCAGAAAATTCAAATCTCATGAGTTTTATAGGAAATTCAATTCTCTACAACTTTGCAGAAGAAAATTTTTCCTAATTCCAAACAGAAATTGACCAAGAAATCCACAAGCAGGCGATTTTACTGAGTTATAATCAAATTTCGGTCGATAAATGGGGTCCACCAGAGCATGTTTAACATGTTTTAAATATTTATTGCAACAAAAATACTCTTCCTCCTCGTATACTCATATATCCCACATTCGTTGTAAAAATATCACCATTATTATATTATTAAAATATAATAATATATTTAAATGAATTATTTTATCAGAAAAAGATAAAATTTCAATTTTCAACAATTGTCACATTAAAAATTTTCTCCTTCTATATCCACATAAAATCAATATTTTCCTTATCATATGAATCAATAATTAATTATTCACAAATAATATTACAAAATCACAATATTGATAAACGTGCGGTTCAAAGAAAGAGGGCTTTCAATAAGAATTTCTCTCTTCTGGTGCGCAATTAGGTGACCAAACCTCTCCTTAGACAGAACTTTCTAGACATTGCCAATAATGTTATCTAATAATATTATTCAGATAATATGAATTATTGCTTCGATAATGAAAAATACTGTGTAATGACAATTATTGAAACAACAACAATATCAACGCAGCAATTATTAAATCAATAAAATACTGAACAGTAATTACTGTAACCATTATTGAGTAGTGCCTTCTTACGTAAGAATCAATAATTGGTGCAACATCGTGTCTTCTTGTGTTTTAACCATAAAGTATTTTAAGAGTATTACTTGGTAACAACTTCTGTTGTTATTTTTAAACAACTTATATTTGTCGTTTTTTCTTCATCCAATCGCTTTTTAGTTATGGGGCCCATAAAAATTGCGCCATCGCATGCGAATATTCCCGAGCGTAAAGAGATATTCCACGACCAAATGAATATTCCGACAACAATGAATATTTTATAACCACTTGCTTATTTTGAAATATTTGTGTATTTTACCCTAACTATCCACATTAATCAAATCAACCCTTACTATTTCAAAATAATAAATAGAGAAAATTAAATTTCATTAATAATAAGTTGGGGTCTTACAACCTCCCTCCTTATGAAATTTCGTCCTCGAAATTGACGACGATACTGGTGTGTTTGAAAAGGTGAGGATACCTCGCTTTCATTTCCGTTTCCAATTCTGGGTCATTTCCTCTATAAGCATGATTCCTCCACAAAACTTTAACTTGTGGTATGACCTTTCTTGGCGTGGGACATGCTCCTTCCTATCCAAGATCTTGGCGGTACCTCCTCATACGTTAAGTCTTGGCTACTATCTCGTCCGGTTCTAACTCTATCGCGTGGTTGGGTCTTTCACATATTTACTGAAGTACAGATATGTGAAACACATTATGAACACGAGACATACTTTTGAGGTAACGCGAGTCTATAGGCTACATTTCCTACTCGGTCAAGAATTTGAAATGGACCAATAAATCGTGGATTGAGCTTTCCTCTCTTCCCAAATCTTGTAACTCCCTTCCATGGAGCAACTTGCAACAATACATGATTCCCTACACTAAATTCCACTTCCTTTCGATGAAGATCCGCATAACTCTTTTGTCGATCTTGTGCCATTTGTATCGATGTCGAATCATTTGGATCTTTTAAAGTAGTCATACGTACTCAACTCGGGTCCCAACAATGTTGCTTCACCCACCTCGTCCCAACATCTTTGAGAGCGACACTTTTGTCCATATAATGCTTCAAATGGAGCCACACCTATACTTGCTCGATAAGCTGTTGTTGTAGGAGAATTCCACCAATGGTAAATACTTATCCCAAGCGCCCTTGAAGTCTAGGACACGAGTCTTAATAAATCTTCAAGAGTTTGAATAGTCCTTTTCGATTGTCCGTCCGTTTGAGGATGGTATCTTGAACCCAATCAGAAATCCGTGCCCATAGCTTTTTGCAAGCTAACCCAAAATCTTGAAGTGAATCTTGGGTCACGATCCAAAACTATGGATACGGGCATGCCATGCAACCTCATAATCTCATTCACGTATATACTAGCAAGGCGTTCAAGGAATAAGTCTCCGTATCGGCAAGAAATGAAGCGAGACTTGGTTAATCTATCAACAATAACCCAAATAGCATTGATGCCTTGAGAAACGTAGTAGGAAGACCCGTAACGAAATCCATGGTAATGTGTTCCACTTCCATTTCGGAATCTCAAGTGGTTGCAACGGACCCTTAGGTACTAGATGCTCCGCCTTTACACGTTGACAAGTTAAACACATTGAGATAAACTTTGCAATCTCTCTCTTCATATTGTTCCACCAAAATGTATGTCGAAGATCATGATACATTTTGGTACTTCTAGAATGGATTGCAAATGGTGTATTGTGTGCCTCCATCATAATCTTGTACTTAAAATCGAGTCGTTAGGGACACAAAGTCTAGAGTGGACTTGAAGTATTCCTTCTTCATCATTATTCGCTTAGGAATAGCTCCTTCTTGTACTTTCTTTCTTCATACGCATCATTTCCCGGATTGGTGGCTTAAGCAACCTTAACTTTTTCTATTAAAGTTGGCTCTATATGTATACTTGACATCATTGCACTCATTCCGCATATGATCTTCTACTCAACGCGTCGGCTACCACGTTTGCTTTTACCGGGATGGTATTGAATAGTGTGGTCGTAGTCTTTCAATAGCTCGAGCCAACGTCATTGTCGCATGTTGAGTTCTTTTG
Organism: Panax quinquefolius; assembly: GCA_020205615.1. Lineage (NCBI taxonomy): Eukaryota > Viridiplantae > Streptophyta > Magnoliopsida > Apiales > Araliaceae > Panax > Panax quinquefolius. The sequence goes on along the minus strand of CM035172.1, from coordinate 120,767,317 downwards.
AGTGAAGAAATATTTAAGGCTTTTATGGTGCGAATATATCTCCACTTTCTCCCCATATAGATAGTGCCTCCATATTTTTAGCTCGAAACGCATCACGCTAACTCTAGATCATGAGTAGGATAATTCCTCTCATATTCTTTAAGTTGTCATGAGGCATAGGCTATGACTTTCCCACGTTGCATGAGAACACATCCTAACCATTTGCACGAAGCATCATTTGTAGATAACAAATCCATCCGAACCGGATGGTATTGTTAGAACAGTGCCGAAATAAGTCTCCTCTTAAGCTCTTGGAAACTTTTCTCGCATTCTTCGCTCCAAACGAATTTTGTATCCTTCCGAGTTAGCTGAGTTAATGGAGTAGCGATTCGAGAAAACCCTTCCACGAATCTCCGATAATAACCAGCTAAGCCCAAAAAGCTACGTACTTCGGTCACCGACTTTGGTTGCTCCCAACTTTGTATTGCTTCAATCTTCGCCGGGTCCACGGATACTCCATGTTTCGACACCACATGCCCAAGGAATGCTACTTCCTCAAGCCAGAACTCGCATTTCTTCAATTTGGCATATAGTTTGTTTTCACGAAGCCTTTGGAGTACCAGCTTCAAATGGTGCTCATGATCTTCACGACTTTTGGAATATATGAGGATGTCATCAATAAAAACAACAACGAACTGATCCAAATATTCCTTGAATACTCGGTTCATCATATCCATGAAAGCCGCAGGAGCATTAGTTAGTCCGAAAGACATGACTAAGAATTCATAATGCCCATACCGAGTTAAAAGGCGTCTTTGGAATATCCTCGATTCTAATCTTCAAATTTGATGATATCCGTAAGCGAAGATCGATTTTGAAAAGAATTGTGCCCCTTGCAATTGGTCAAACAAGTCATCAATACGAGGTGAGGATACCTATTCTTGATGGTGACATGGTTCAATTCCAGATAGTCAATACAAAGTCGCATACTCCCGTCTTTCTTCTTTACTGAATAAAAGCAGGAGCACCCCAAGGAGATGTACTTAGGGCCGAATGAAACCGATGTCCAACAATTCTCGTAGTTGGACCTTTAACTCTGAAGTTCAATAGGAGCCATTCGATATGGGGTTTTAGAAATGGGCTTTGTGCGGAGTTCAAGATCAATAAAAATTCAACTTCACGTTAGGGGGTAGGCCGGGAAGTTCTCTTGAAATCGTCGGAAAGTCAATAACAACGGGAATATTATTCAAATTTGGCGTGTCTTTATTCAAATCCATAACATGGGCTAAGAAAGCTTGACATCCGTTTTTCAATAAGCGAATAGCTTTATGATTAGATATGGCGGTGATTGATTTTAATGGTTTAGTTGCTTGAATTGCATACAATAGGTTGATTAGGAATATGAAAACTAACAACCTTACGAAAACAATCAATTTTGGCATGATGAGTAGTTAACCAATCAATCCCTAAAATCACATCAAAAGCAAGTATCTTTAAAGAGATAAGGTCAACGGGTAAGGTGATGGTGCCAACTTGAATCAAACAAGATTTATAAGCAGTTGATGTGATGAAAGTTTCTCTAACGGAGTTTCCGAGATAGGTCAAAGTCTAATTTCTCAGGAGTCAAGTTTAAGCGTTGAGCACATGCAGGAGAGATAAATGAATGGGTAGCACCGGTATCAAGTAAGGTATAAACTTCGCAAGAATTTATAAATAGCTTACCGTGATCACCTCGTTTGGGTTCCTAGCATTTTGACCGACCACAACAAACGCTCTTCCGAATCGTTGACTTTGACTTTTTTGGGACGATCTTTTGAGTCACCGTCCCATTGAACTTGGTTTCATTCTCGTACAATCTCGGCGATATGTCCTTCCTTTCCACAATTATAGCATACCTTGAAGCTGTTGTGGATGCGGTTGACCGATATGTCCCTCTTTCCGCATTTATAGCATATATGATGGGTGGTCCTTCTCCTCCCTTAGAACAAGTTGTTGCTTGACCTTTGTCGTCTTCACATGGTCGTTGTTAAATCTCCTCTTTTTAAAATCTCCTCCTAACTCGCTTCTTCTATTTTCATGGCCATGATTACCACCAGAGTGGTTACCATTTTTGTCCGTCTGTTTCTTTCTCCGCTGGTTATCATTATTCTGTTGACTGCTATCTCTAGTACGATCCTGGTTATGGTCCCTCGGTTGAACATACTCGTTATCTCGCTCTAACAATTGAGCCCTGTTAACAACATCTGAATAGAGAGAAAATTTATGAGAAATGAGATATTGTCGTATGCTGGGTTTCAAACCTCTCAGAAACATCCGCGTCATACGTTCCTCATTCTCCACCAAATGAGGTGCAAACACGGATAACTCGCAAACTTTGCCTGCCTCATCTTTGAGACACCGTCATGTTGTTTTGTTCTAATCGATGAACTCCACTTCCTTCATATAGACGAACACTTTCGGGAAAGTATTTGTCATTAAATAGTTTCTGAAACATCTCCAAGACATCTTTGAGTCGAAATTTGGATGGAGTGCGCTTCTGAGACTCCCACCGAATAGCCTGCCTCGCCACGGAACATAAAGGTGGCGAATGGAACCTTCTGTTTCTCCGTGCATCCCAAGACATCGAATATCTTGGTAATTTGCTTGACCCATGTTTCGCCGTGATCGGATCTGGCTTTCCCTTAAATTCTGGTGGTCCCAACTCTTTGAAGCTGCTTGCATTTTGTGAAAACCCGTGAATTGCTATCATTTCCTCCTGTATTTTGAACACGAGTCTCCTAAATGCGATTTTGCATGAAGCGCAAAAAACTTCTAAACATCCCCTCGTTCATCATCTCGCTTCGGTGGTGTTGTTCACGGGAGGAACATTGCCGACTGTTGCACGTTCTCCTCGTTGGTGAGTACAAAGCGTCTCCACGGTCTCATTTCCATTGTTAATATTCTCGATGAGACATTCTCAAATCTTGTCATAAAACAAGGGTTACTTAAGGAAATCAATATATCACATAATATACCTATATCTTGACCAACTAACAAATAAGCTTCGGTAGGTAGGACACACTTAGCGAAGGATTTACTCGTCTCTCCCTCCTAGTTCTATTCCCCGATCTCCGCCGAGATCATATCCTAAGCTACGATACCAAGTGTGACGCCCCCAAAATAGGTATACATCACCCATTACGAGTTGTCAATACATGATGCGAAACAACTACAACTTTATTATTACAACAAGAAAGCGTGAGTTTGAATACAAATATTATCTTCAGACAATATCTATACTCAAATAAATCCTCATCACATTTATTGATACATTATTTTACAAAATGGTGAGGACTACTAAACAACTCTCTCTAGAACCTTCATTCCATACCCCAGGCTGTATCGCTTATATATTCTCGCCTCCAAGAAGAAAAATGGAACAAAAAGAAAAGGGTGAGCTCAACTAGCCCGATAAAGAATATTATGACTAAGATAATATACAACAAATTATCGTTAGTCTTTGAGGAAAAATCTAATAGAATACTGATAGACAACAAATTTTAAATCAATATTCGCAATGAAATAATAATTCATTAGAAGAGTTAAGTAGAGAATGCAAACTACTATCTTCTATGTATGAATTTAAAAGTTCATCGTCATCTTTTATCCTGTAACATCAATCAATATATATCTGGAATCAAATATTCATCTTTGCACTGGCCAAAGATATTCATCGATCGGTCATCGTATTTCATCTAAACACTGTTCATCTTTGCACTACGGGCCAAAGATATTCTTGAGAAATCATTCATCTTTGCACTCTGGCCAAAGATATTCAATAATATCATCATTTAAAGACCGAGGATGATAAAAAATATTTTAAAAAAGCGAATCCGGTGAAACAAAATGACAAGGATTAAGGATTAAGGATTAGTACTTTGTTTTATCCATGTTCAAAAATATCTCAAAAATAATCATAGTGGTGTAAAATTCAAGAATGATCAAAACATGGATACAATCAAAGCTAGTATCCGAATAGATATTTTGGACAAAAGAAGAAATTTCATTTTTGGTGAATAATAATAGTATATCGTGAATAGTCAGTATACGTGAATAGTAACTCAGACACCAAAAGATAGAAATTTCAAAAAAAAAAAAAACATCTTCACGCTTCATGAATAGTACTCGTGAATAGTAACTTCGTGAATAGTAACTCATAAATAGTAACTCGTGAATAGTAACTCTCGGCATGAAAAAGTTCCAAATTTGATAAAAGTTCCAATCAATATTTTAGCATAATGATATTGAAGAAATAATATCATTTGAGAAGAAAATAACATCCCTTACCTCGAAAGATTAGTACTTTATTTTGGAATCTGTATATAGTCTTTGAAGGAACTTGCACCGTCTAACAATACTCAAAGTATACTCACAAGAATACGCTCAATATATCGAGAGAAATAGAGAGAAACTTCAGGTTTACGGTGTTTTTCAATTCTAACCTAAGCACCTATTTATAGGAAAATGCTTAGAACACCAAAGCAGAAAATTGAATATAATATTAATATATTTTTCACATTTTCTTTAGCCCACCTTAGACAACTGATCTCAGCCCATTTGAATCACATGTGAGGCCAACTTAGTTGCAAAAAAAACGTTTTTCTCAAAATAATTAACTAAAACTCCCAAAAATTAATTATTTGAACTTCGGAACTTCAATAATTCATAATAAATAGCCCTTTTATCAGAAAATTCAAATCTCGCGAGTTTTTATAGGAAATTCATTTCTCTACAACTTTGCAGAAGAAAAGTTTTCCTAATTCCAAACAGAAATTGACCGAAATCCACAAACGGGCGATTTTACAGGTTATAATCAAATTTCAGTCAATAAATGGGGTCCACCGACATGTTTAACATGTTTTAAATATTTATTGCAACAAAAATACTCTTCCTCCTCATATACTCATATATCCCACATTCGTTGTAAAAATATCACCATTATTATATTATTAAAATATAATAATATATTTAAATGAATTATTTTATCGGAAAAAGATAAAATTTCAATTTTCAACAATTGTCACATTAAAATTTTCTCCATCTATATCCACATAAAATCAATATTTTCCTTATCATATGAATCAATAATTAATTATTCACAAATAATATTACAAAATCACAATGATATTAATGACCAAGGCGGTTCAGGAAAGAGGGGCTTTCAATAAGAATTTCTCTCTTCTTGGCCTTGATTAGGTGACCAAACCTCTCCTTAGGCAGAACTTTCTAGACATTGCCAATAATGTTATCTAATAATATTATTAGGATAATATGAATTATTGCTTCGATAATGAAAAAATCTTGTGTAATGACAATTATTGAAATAACAAACAATATAAAATATCAACGCATTATTGAATCAATAAAATCTTGAGCGATAAATTATCGTAACCATTATTGAGTAGTGCCTTCTTACGTAAGAATCAATAATTGGTGCAATACTGGTGTACTCTTGTGTTTTAACCATTAGAGTATTTTAACGGTATAATTGGTAACAACTTCTATTTGTTATTTTTAAACAACTTATATTTGTCGTTTTCTTTCATCCAATCGCTTTTAGTTATGGGGCCCACAAAAAATTATTGCGTCGTGCACGAATATTCCCGACAATAAAGAATATTCCACGACCAAACGAATATTCCCCAAACAACAATGAATATTATATAACCACTTGCTTATTTTGAAATATTTGCTTATTTTACCCCTAACTATCCACATTAATCAAATCAACCCTTACTATTTCAAAATAATAAATAGAGAAAATTAAATTTCATTAATAATAAGTTGGGGTCTTTGACATGATTTGGAATCTTGAAATATAGTGTTGAAGGAACTTGCATACAGAGTATAGCAATACTCAAGGTATGAAAATACTCACAAGAATACGCTCGATAATATAGAGAGAGAAAACTTTAGTTTCTGGTGTGATTTTCAATTCTAACCTAAGCACCCTATTTATAGGAAAATGCTTAGAACACCAAAGTAGGAAATTTAATAAAATAATATATTTATAAAAATTATTCACGCCCACCTCTTTGACAACTGAATTCAGCATGTTTGCAACACCATTGGAGCCCACCAAATGACAAAAAAACGTTTTTCTTTTAAAAAATAATTAAAACTTCAAAAATCAATTATTTCGGAACTTCGGAACTACAATAATTCATAATAAATAGCCCTTTTATCAGAAAAATTCAAACCGTATGTCCTTTCCATAGGAAATTTCATTCTCTACAACTTTACAGAAGAAAGTTTTTCCAAATTCCAAACAGAAATTGACCGAAATCCACAAACGAGCGATTTTACAGGTTATAATCAAATTTCAGTCAAGAAATGGGCCCACAGACATGTTTAACATCTTTTGCAACAAAAATACTTTTCCTCCTCATATACTCATATATCCCACATTTATTATAAAAAAATATCATCATTATTATATTATAATAATATAATAAAATATTATTTTATCAAAAATGATAAAATATCGATTTTCAACAATTGTCACTTTAAAATTTTTCTCCATCTATATCCACATAAAATGAATATTTTCCTTATCATATAAATCAATAATTAATTATTCACAAATAATATTACCGAATCACAATCATCGACAACCTGTGCAGGTTCCTGGAAAGAGGGGCTTTCAATAAGAATTTCTCTCCTTCTTGGCCGCAATTAGGTGACCAAACCTCTCCTTAGATGTAACTTTCTAGACATTGCCAATAATGTTATCTAATAATTGTGACGCCCACAAAATAGGTATACATCACCCATTCTGAGTTGTCAATACATGGTACAAAAACAACTATAACTTTATTATTACAATGATAAAAGCTGTGAGTTTGAATACAAATATTATCTTCAGACAATATCTATACTCAAAAAATCCTCATCACATTTATTGATACATTATTTTACAAAAATGGTGAGGACTACTAAACAACTCTCTCTAGAACCTTCATTCCATACCCGAGGCTGCGTACTCGCTTATATTCTCGCCTCCTAAAAAGAAAAATGGAACAAAAAGGAAAATGGTGAGCTCAACTAGCCGAAGAAAGAATATTATGACTAAGATAATATACAACAAATTATCGTTAGTCTTCAACAGGGGAAAATCAAATAGAATACAATAGACAACAAATTTTAAATCAATATTCGCAATGAAATAATAATTCATTAGAAGAGTTAAGTAGAGAATGCAAACTACTATCTTCTATGTATGAATTTAAAAGTTCATAAATCTATCTTTTATCCCGTAACATCAATCAATATATATCGGAATCAAATATTCATTTCATCTTTCATACCAAAGATATTAATCAAAAAGATATTAATCTAAACACGTGTTCATGTTCATCTAAACACGTGTTCAGAAATCATTCATCTTTGCACTACGGCCAAAGATATTCTTCAGAAATCATTCATCTTTGCACTACTGAGCCAAAGATATTCAATAATATCATCATTTAAGACCGAGGATGATGAAAATATTTTTAAAAAGCGAATCCGGTGAAACAAAATGACAAGGATTAAGGATTCGTACTTTGTTTTATCCATGTTCAAAAATACCTCAAAAATAATCATAGTGGTGTAAAATTCAAGAATTATCAAAACATGGATACAATCAAAGCTAGTATCCAGAATAGATATTTTGGGACGAAAAGAAAATTTTCATTTTTCAATTAATAGTGTGAAAGATTCGTGAATAAGTGTCGATATATCGTGAATAGTCTGCCAGTATCGTGAATAGTAACTCAGACACCAAAAGTTCCAAATTTGATAAAAACTTCAGATCAATATTTCAAAGATAATGATATTGAAGAAATAATATCATTACGAAAAAATAATAATATCCTTACCTCGAAAAGATTAGTACTTCTATTTGGAATCTAGGGTATAGTCTTTGAAGGAACTTGCACCGTCTAACAATACTCAAAGTATACTCAAAAATACTCACAAGATAAACTCGATAATATAGAGAGAAAACTTGAGTTTACGGTGTGATTTTCAATTCTAACCTAAGCACCCTATTTATAGGAAAATGCTTAGAACACAAAGAGAAAATTTAATAAAATATTAATATATATTATAAATTTCCTTAGCCCATCTTTGAAGATCTGATTTCAGCAATTAATATCACATGTTAGCCCACTTAAATGCAAAAAAAACGTTTTTCTTTAAAATAATAATTAAAACTTCAAAAATCAATTATTTGAACTTGAACTTCAATAATTCACAATAAATAGCCCTTTTATCGGAAAAATTGAATCTCTCGTGGGTTTTATAGGAAATTCCATTCTCTACAACTTTATAGAAGAAATTTTTCCAATTCCAAACAAAAATTGACCAAAAGAAATCTACAAAGCAGGCGATTTTACTGTGCTATAATCAAATTTCAACCAATAAATGGGGTCCACCGACATGTTTAACATGTTTTAAACATTTATTGCAACAAAAATACTCTTCCTCCTCGTATACTCATATATCCCACATTCGTTGTAAAAATATCACCATTATTATATTATTAAAATATAATAATATATTTAAATGAATTATTTTATCGAAAAAGATAAAATTTCAATTTTTAACAATTGTCACATTAAAATTTTCTCCATCTATATCCACATAAAATCAATATTTTCCTCATCATATGAATCAATAATTAATTATTCACAAATAATATTCTGAGAATCACAATATTGACAACAGCAGGTTCCCAAGAAAGAGGGGCTTTCAATAAGAATTTCTCTCTTCTTGGTAGCTTGATTAGGTGACAAACCTCTCCTTAGATAGAACTTTCTAAACATTGCCAATAATGTTATCTAATAATATTATTCAGATAATATGAATTATTGCTTCGATAATGAAAATTGTGTAATGACAATTATTGAAACAACAGCAATATAAAATATCAACGCAGCAATCAATAAAATACTGAACAGTAATTACTGTAACCATTATTGAGTAGTGCCTTCTTACGTAAGAATCAATAATTGGTGCAATACCGTGTGCTACTGTGTTTTAACCACCGAGTATTTTAACAGTATTAACGGTAACAACTACGCCGTTATTTTTAAACAACTTATATTTGTCGTTTTCTTCATCCAATCGCTTTCCGTTATGGGGCCCACAAAAGACTGCGCCGTCGTACGAATATTCCCCGACAGCAAGAATATTCCACGACCAAACGAATATTCCCCGACAACAATGAATATTTTATAACCACTTGCTTATTTTGAAATATTTGCGTATTTTACCCTAACTATCCACATTAATCAAATCAACCCTTACTATTTCAAAATAATAAATAGAGAAAATTAAATTTCATTAATAATAAGTTGGGGTCTTCTTACAACCTCCCTCCTTATGAAATTTCGTCCTCGAAATTGACGCATTACTAGTGTTTGAAAAGGTGAGGATACCTCGCTTTCATTTCGTTTCCAATTCCCGGTCATTTCCTCTATAGCATGATTCCTCCACAAAACTTTAACTTGTGGTATGACCTTTTCTTGCGTGGGACATGCTCCTTCCTATCCAAGATCTTGACATGTACCTCCTCATACGTTAAGTCTTCGGCTATCTCGTCCGGTTCTAACTCTATAACGTGGTTCAGGTCTTTCACATATTTACGGAGTACAGATATGTGAAACACATTATGAACACGAGATATACTCGGAGGTAACGCGAGTCTATAGGCTACATTTCCTACTCGGTCAAGAATTTGAAATGGACCAATAAATCGTGGATTGAGCTTTCCTCTCTTCCCAAATCTTGTAACTCCCTTCCATGGAGTAACTCGCAACAATACATGATCCCCTACACTAAATTCCACGTCCTTTCGATGAAGATCCGCATAACTCTTTTGTCGATCTTGTGCCGTTTGTATACGTTGTCGAATCATTTGGATCTTTTCCATAGTCATACGTACCAACTCGGGTCCCAACAGTGTTGCTTCACCCACCTCGTCCCAACATACTGGAGAGCGACACTTTGGTCCATATAATGCTTCAAATGGAGCCACACCTATACTTGCCTGATAACTGTTGTTGTAGGAGAATTCCACCAATGGTAAATACTTATCCCAACTGCCCTTGAAGTCTAGGACACAGAGTCTTAATAAATCTTCAAGAGTTTGAATAGTCCTTTCTGATTGTCCGTCTGTTTGAGGATGGTATGCCGAACTGAATCGTAAATTCGTGCCCATAGCTTTTTGCAAGCTAACCCAAAATCTTGAAGTGAATCTTGGGTCACGATCCGAAACTATGGATACTGGCATGCCATGCAACCTCACAATCTCATTCACGTACATACTAGCAAGACGTTCAAGGGAATAAGTCTCCTGTGTATCGGCAAGAAATGAGCAGACTTGGTTAATCTATCAACAATAACCCAAATAGCATTGATGCCTTGAGAAACCGTAGGAGGACCCGTAACGAAATCCATGGTAATGTGTTCCCACTTCCATTTCGGAATCTCAAGTGGTTGCAACGGACCCTTAGGTACTAGATGCTCCGCCTTTACACGTTGACAAGTTAAACACATTGAGATAAACTTTGCAATCTCTCTCTTCATATTGTTCCACAAAAATGTATGTCAAGATCACGATACATTTTGGTACTTCGAGATGGATTGCAAATGGTGTATTGTGTGCCTCCATCATAATCTTGTACTTCAAATCAGAGTCGTTAGGGAAACAAAGTCTAGAGTGGACTTGAAGTATTCCTTCTTCATCTATTCTCGCTTCCGGAATAGCTCCTTCTTGTACTTTCTTCTTCATACGCATCGGCTCAAGATTGGGTGGCTTGAGCAACCTTAACTTTTTCTATTAAAGTTGGCTCTATCACGTATACTTGACATCATCGCACTCATCCGCATATGATCTTCTACTCAACGCGTCACCTACCACGTTAAACTTTACCAAGATGGTATTGAATAGTGTGGTCGTAGTCTTTCAATAGCTCGAGCCAACGTCGTTGTCGCATGTTGAGTTCTTTTGAGTGAAGAAATATTTAAGGCTTTTATGGTGCGAATATATCTCCACTTTCTCCCCATATAGATAGTGCCTCCATATCTTTTATGCGAAAAACGATCACTGCTAACTCTAGATCATGAGTAGGATAATTCCTCTCATACTCTTTAAGTTGTCATGAGGCATAGGCTATGACTTTCCCACGTTGCATGAGAACACATCCTAACCCTTTACGAAGCATCATTGTAGATAACAAATCCATCCAGAACCGGATGGTATTGTTAGAACAGTCTTAGAAATAAGTCTCCTCTTAAGCTCTTGGAAACTCTTCTCGCATTCTTCACTCCAAAGCGAATTTTGTATCCTTCGAGTTATTTGGGTTAATGGAGTAGCGATTCGAGAAAACCCTTCCACGAATCTCCAATAATAACCAGCTAGACCCAGAAAGCTACATACTTCGGTCACCGACTTCGGTTGCTCCCAACTTTGTATTACTTCAATCTTCACCGGGTCAACGGATACTCCATGTTTTGACACCACGTGCCCAAGAAATGCTACTTCCTCAAGCCAGAACTCGTATTTCTTCAATTTGGCATATAGTTTATTTTCACGAAGCCTTTGGAGTACCCGACTTCAAATGGTGCTCATGATCTTCACGACTTTTGGAATATATGAGGATGTCATCATAAAAGACAACAACAAAATGATCCAAATATTCCTTGAATACTCGGTTCATCATATCCATGAAAGCCGTAAGAGCATTAGTTAGTCCAAAAGACATGACTAAGAATTCATAATGCCCATACCGAAGTTCTAAAGGCGGTCTTTGGAATATCCTCGATTCGAATCTTTGGTGATGATATCCGAGCGAAGATCGATTTTGAAAAGAATTGTGCCCCTTGCAAGAATGGTCAAACAAGTCATCAATACGAGGTAGAGGATACCTATTCTTGATGGTGGCATGGTTCAATTCCCGATAGTCAATACAAAGTTGCATACTCCGTCTTTCTTCTTTACGAATAAAAAACAAGAGCACCCCAAGGAGATGTACTAGGGCCGAATGAAACCGATGTCCAACAATTCTCGTAGTTGGACCTTTAACTCTGAAGTTCAATAGGAGCCATTCGATATGGGGTTTTAGAAATGGGCTTTGTACCGAGTTCAAGATCAATAAAGAATTCAACTTCACGTTACGGGCGTAGATCGGGAAGTTCTTTGAAATCGTCGGAAAGTCAATAACAACGGGAATATTATTCAAATTTGGCGTGTCTTTATTCAAATCCATAACATGGGCTAAGAAAGCTTGACATCCAGTTTTTCAATAAGCGAATAGCTTTATGATTAGATATGGCGTTGATTGATTTTAATGGTTTAGTTACTTGAATTCGCATAACAACGGGTTGATTAGGAATATGAAAACTAACAACCTTACGAAAATAATCAATTTTGGCATGATGAGTAGTTAACCAATCAATCCCTAAAATCACATCAAAAGCAAGTATCTTTAAAGAGATAAGGTCAACGAGGTAAGGTGATGGTGCCAACTTGAATCAAACAAGATTTGTAAGCGAGTGGATGTGATGAAAGTTTTCTCTAACGGAGTTTCCACGAGATAAGTCAAAGTCTAATTTCTCCCGAGTCAAGTTTAAGCGTTGAGCACATGCAGGAGAGATAAATGAATGGGTAGCACCCCAGATCAAGTAAGGTATAAACTTTGCAAGAATTTATAAATAGCTTACCCGTGATCACCTCGTTTGGGTTCCTCGCATTTTGACCGATCACAACAAACGCTCTTCCGGAATCGTTGACTTTGACTTTTACGGGGACGATCTTTTGAGTCTCCGTCCCCGCTAAACTAGGTTTCGCTATTGTACAATCTCGAGCGATATGTCCTTCCTTTCCACAATAATAGCATACCTTGAAGCTGTTGGGGCGGTTTGGTGATATGTCCCTCTTTTCCGCATTTGTAGCATATAATGGGTGGTCGTTCTCCTCCTTAGAACCGATTCTTTAAAGCCTTTATCGTCTTCACATGGTCGTTGTTAAATCTCCTCTTTTTAAAATCTCCTCCTGACTCGCTTCTTCTATTTTCATGGCCATGATTACCACCAGAGTGGTTACCATTTTTGTCCGTCTGTTTCTTTCTCTGCTGGTTATCATTATTACATTAATCGCTATCTCAGTACGATCCTGGTTTTGGTCCCTCGGTTGAACATACTCGTTATCTCGCTCTAACAATTGAGCCTCATTAACAACATCTGAATAAGAGAAAATTTATGAGAAATGAGATATTTTTCGTATGCCGGGTTTCAAACCTCTCGTAAACATCCGCATCATACATTCCTCATTCTCCACCAAATGAGGTGCAAACACGGATAACTATCTGCAAACTTTGCCTCGCATCTTGAGACACCGTCGTGTTGTTTTGTTCTAATCGATGAACTCCACTTCCTTCATATGACGAATACTTTTAGGAAAGTATTTGTCATTAAATAGTTTCAAACGTCTCCCAAGACTTGTTGAGTGCAATTTGGATGGGTACGCTTCACTGACTCCCACCGATGAGTCCGCCTCGCCACGGAACATAAAGGTGGCGAATGGAACCTTCGTTCCTCCGTGCATCCCAAGACATCGAATATCTTGGTAATTTGCTTGACCCATGTTTCCGCCATGATCGGATCTGGCTTTCCCTTAAATTCTGGTGGTCCCAACTCTTTGAATCGCTTGGGTTGTGACAACCCGTGAATTGCTATCATTTCCTCTTGTATTTTGAACACAAGTCTCCTAAATCGATTTTGCATGAAGCGCAAAAAGATTCTAAACATCCCTCGTTCATCATCTCGCTTTCGGTGGTGTTGTTCACGGGAAGAACATTGCCACTGCTGTTACGTTCTCCTCGTTGGTGAGTACTGAGCGTCTCCACGGTCTCATTTCCATTGTTAATATTCTCGATCGACATTCTTAAATACTATCATAAAATAAGGGTTACTTAAGGAAATCAATATATCACATAATATCCCTATATCTTGACCAACTAACAAATAAGCTTAGGTAGGTAGGACACACTAGCGAAGGATTTACTCGTCTCTCCCTCCTAGTTTATTCCCGATCTCCGCCAGAGATCATATCCCTAAGCTCGATACCAACTGTGGCGCCCCCAAAATAGGTATACATCACCCATTACGAGTTGTCAATACATGGTGCGAAACAACTACAACTTTATTATTACAACAAGAAAGCGTGAGTTTGAATACAAATATTATCTTCTAGACAATATCTATACTCAAATAAATCCTCATCACATTTATTGATACATTATTTTACAAAATGGTGAGGACTACTAAACAACTCTCTCTAGAACCTTCATTCCATACCCAGACTCGTACTCGCTATATTCTCGCCTCACGAGAAGAAAAATGGAACAAAAAGGAAAATGGTGAGCTCAACTAGCCCGATAAAGAATATTATGACTAAGATAATATACAACAAATTATCGTTAGTCTTCAACAGGAAAAATCTAATAGAATACAATAGACAACAAATTTTAAATCAATATTCGCGGTGAAATAATAATTCATTAGAAGAGTTAAGTAGAGAATGCAAACTACTATCTTTACATGTATGAATTTAAAAGTTCATCGTCTATCTTTTATCCCTGTAACATCAATCAATATATATCGGAATCAAATATTCATCTTTGCACTCTGGGCCAAAGATATTAATCGATTGGTCATGTTCATCTAAACACATGTTCATCTTTGCACTACGGCCAAAGATATTCTTCAGAAATCATTAATCTTTGCACTACAGGCCAAAGATATTCTTGAAATCATTCATCTTTGCACCTTCTGGGCCAAAGATATTCAATAATATCATCATTTAAGGCGAGGATGATGAAAATATTTTAAAAAAGCGAATCCGGTGAAACAAAATGACAAGGATTAAGGATTAAGGATTAAGTACTTTGTTTTATCCATGTTCAAAAATACCTCAAAAATAATCATAGTGGTGTAAAATTCAAGAATTATCAAAACATGGATACAATCAAAGCTAGTATCTAGAATAGATATTTTGGGACTAAAAAGAAAATTTTTCATTTTTCGATGAATAAAGGCTTGATTCGTGAATAGTGTCGTATCGTGAATAGTGCCAGTATCGTGAATAGTAACTCAGACACAAAAAGTTCCAAATTTGATAAAAACTTCAGATCAATATTTCAAAGATAATGATATTGAAGAAATAATATCATTACTGAAAAATAATAATATCCCTTTCCTCGAAAGATTAGTACTTCTAAATTTGGAATACTAGGGTATAGTCTTTGAAGGAACTTACGCCCGTCTAACAATACTCAAAGTATACTCAAAATACTCACAAGAATACGCTCGATAATATAGAGAGAAAACTTGATTTCGGTGTGATTTTCAATTCTAACCTAAGCACCCTATTTATAGGAAAATGCTTAGAAGAACAAAGCGAGAAAATTTAATAAAATATTAATATATATTATAAATTTCCTTAGCCCATCTTTGAAGATCTGATTTCAAAGCAATTAATATCACATGTTATCCCACTTAAATGCAAAAAAACGTTTTTTTAAAAAATAATAATTAAAACTTCAAAAAATCGATTATTTTGACTTGAACTTCAATAATTCACAATAAATAGCCCTTTTATCAAAAAATTCAAATCTTGCGAGTTTTATAGGAAGATTCTCTACAACTTTGAGAAGAAAGTTTTTCGAATTCCAAGCGTAAATTGTTGAAATCCACAAGCAGGCGATTTTCTGAGGTTATAATCAAATTTTAGTCAATAAATGGGGTCCCAGAGACATGTTTAACATGTTTTAAACATTTATTGCAACAAAAATACTCTTCCTCCTCGTATACTCATATATCCCACATTCGTTGTAAAAATATCACCATTATTATATTATTAAAATATAATAATATATTTAAATGAATTATTTTATCGAGAAAAGATAAAATTTCAATTTTCAACAATTGTCACATTAAAAATTTTCTCCATCTATATCCACATAAAATCAATATTTTTCTCATTATATGAATCAATAATTAATTATTCACAAATAATATTACGAGAATCACAATATTGACAACCAGCGGTTCAGGAAAGAGGGGCTTTCAATAAGAATTTCTCTCTTCTTTGGTGCGCAATTAGGTGACCAAACCTCTCCTTAGATAGAACTTTCTAAACATTGCCAATAATGTTATCTAATAATATTATTGAGGATAATATGAATTATTGCTTCGATAATGAAAAATCTTGTGTAATGACAATTATTGAAACAACGACAATATAAAATATCAACGCAAAGAATCAATAAAATATTGAGCAATAATTATCGTAACCATTATTGAGTAGTGCCTTCTTACGTAAGAATCAATAATTGGTGCAATACCGTGTGCTATATTGTTTTTAACCACCGAGTATTTTAACGAGATAATTGTGAATAACTACTATTTGTTATTTTTAAACAACTTATATTTGTCGTTTCCTTCATCCAATCGCTTCACGTTATAGGGCCCAAAAAATATCGCTAGCCGTCGTCACGAATATTCCCAAACAAGCAAGAATATTCCACGACCAAACGAATATTCCCAAACAACAATGAATATTTTATAAACCACTTGCTTATTTTGAAATATTTGCGTATTTTACCCTAACTATCCACATTAATCAAATCAACCCTTACTATTTCAAAATAATAAATAGAGAAAATTAAATTTCATTAATAATAAGTTGGGGTCTTACAATAATATTATTAGGATAATATGAATTATTGTTTCGATAATGGAAAATCTTTGTGTAGTGACAATTATTGAAACAACAAGAATATAAAATATCAACGCAACAATTATTGAATCAATAAAATAAAAAATCTTTAAGCGAAGAATTACTATAACAATTATTGAGTAGTGCCTTCTTACGTAAGAATCAATAATTGGTGCAATCTGCGTAGTGTCTTCTTTGTGTAACAACGCGCCAGACTTCGTGTTTTAACCAAGGGTATTTCAACAAAGATAACTTGGTAATAACTACGCAGATTATTTATAAACAACTTATACTTGTCGTTTTCTTCATCCAATCGCTTCCGTTTTGGGGCTCCCACAGTACAATTTCATTGTCGTACGAATATTCCCCGATAGTAAGAATATTCCACGACCAAAAGAATATTCTCCGATAAAAATGAATATTTTATAACCACTTGCTTATTTAAAAAATTTGCGCATTTTACCCATAACTAACCACATTAATCAAATCAACCCGTACTATTTCAAAATAATAAATAGAGGAAATTAAATTTTATTTATTAATAATTTGGGGTCTTACAACCTCCCCTCCTTATGAAATTTCGTCCTCGAAATTGACGTACGTACTTGGTGTTTCGAAAAGATGAGGATACCTCGCTTTTATTTCCGTTTCCCACTCCCAGGTCATTTCCTCAATAACATGGTTCCTCCACAAAACTTTAACTTGTGGTATGACCTTTGTGCGTAGGACATGCTCTTTCCTATCCAAGATCTTAACAGGTACCTCTTCGTACGTTAAGTCTTCGGCTATCTCGTCCGGTTCTAACTCAATAACGGCTATCTCAATACTTGGAGGTAACGCGAGTCTATAGGCCACATTTCCTACTCGATCAAGAATCTGAAATGGACCAATAAATCATGGATTGAGCTTTCTCTCTTCTCAAATCTTGTAACTCCTTTCCATGGAGCAAAATGCAATAATACATGATCCCCAATACTAAATTCCACGTCCTTTCGATGAAGATCCGCATTACTCTTTTGTCGATCCTGTGCCGTTTGTATACGTTGTCGAATCATTTGGATCTTTTCTGTAGTCATACGTACCAACTCGGGTCCCAAAAATGTTGTTTCACCCACCTCATCCCAACATATTGGAGAGCGACACTTTCGTCCATACAATACTTTGAATGGAGCCACTCCTATACTTGCCTGATAACTGTTGTTGTAGGAGAATTCCACCAATGGTAAATACTTATCCCAACTGCCTTTGAAGTCTAGGACACAGATTCTTAATAGATCTTCAAGAGTTTGAATAGTCCTCTCCGATTGCCCGTCCGTTTGAGGATGGTATCTTTGAAGCGAATCAATATATATCCGTGCCCATAGCTTTTTGCAAGCTAACCCAAAATCTTGAAGTGAATCTTGGGTCACGATCCGAAACTATGGATACTGGCATGCCATTCAACCTCATAATCTCATTAACGTATATACTAGCAAGACGTTCAAGGGAATAAGTCTCCCGTATCGGCAAGAAATGAGCAGACTTGGTTAATCTATCAACAATAACCCAAATGGCATTTATGCCTTGAGAAACCGTGGGAAGCCCCGTAACGAAATCCATGGTAATGTGTTCCCACTTCCATTTCGGAATCTCAAGTGGTTGCAATGGACCCTTTAGCACTTGATGCTCCGCCTTTACACGTTAACAAGTTAAACACCTCGAGATAAACTTTGCAATCTCTCTCTTCATATTGTTTCACCAAAATGTATGTCGAAGATCACGATACATTTTGGTACTTCCAGGATGGATTGCAAATGGTGTATTGTGTGCCTCCATTATGATCTTGTACTTCAAATCAGATCGTTAGGAACACAAAGTCTGGAGTGGACTCGAAGTATTCCTTCTTCATCGATTCTTGCTTTTGGAATAGCACCTTCTTGCACTTTCTTCTTCATACGCATCAGCTCCGGGTCTGTGGCTTGAGCAACTTTAACTTTATCGATTAAAGTTGGTTCTATATGTATACTTGACATCATTGCATGGGTCCCCGGAGTCTTGAATTCTATCTTCATCTTTTGTAAATCACACAAAATAGGCCTTTGTGTTAACAACGTCGTACTCGTTCCCGCATATGATCTTCTACTCAACGCGTCAGCTACTACGTTCGCTTTTCCAGGATGGTATTGAATGGTATGGTCGTAATCTTTCAAAAGCTCGAGCCAACGCTGTTGCCGCATGTTGAGTTCCTTTTGGGTGAAGAAATATTTGAGGCTTTTATGGTATAAATATATATCCACTTTCTCCCCATATAGATAGTGCCTCCAGATCTTTAGCGCGAAAACGATTGCTGCCAACTCTAGATCATGAATAGGATAATTTCTCTCATATTCTTTAAGTTGTCGTGAGGTATAGGCTATAAATTTCCCACGTTGTATGAGAACACATCCTAGCCCTTTTCCTGAAGCATCGCTAAAGATAACAAATCCATCCAAACCAGATGGTATGGTCAAAACAGGTGCCGAAATGAGTCTCCTCTTAAGCTCTTGGAAACTCTTCTCGCATTCCTTACTCCATACGAATTTGATATCTTTCGAGTCAGCTGAGTTAATGGAGTAGCAATTCGAGAAAATCCTTCCACGAATCTTTGATAATAACCAGCTAAGCCCAGAAAGCTACGTACTTCGGTCACCGACTTCGGTTGTTCCCAACTTTGTATTTCTTCAATCTTTGTTGGGTCAACAGATACTCCATGTTTTGACACCACGTGCCCAAGGAATGCTACTTCCTCAAGCCAGAACTCACATTTCTTCAACTTGGCATATAACTTGTTTTCACGAAGCCTTTGGAGTACCAGCTTCAAATGGTGCTCATGATCTTCACGACTTTTGGAATATATGAGGATGTCATCAATAAAGACAACAACGAACTGATCCAAATATTCCTTGAATACTCGGTTCATCATATGCATGAAAGCCGCAGGAGCATTAGTCAATCCAAAAGACATGACTAAGAATTCATAATGCCCATACAGAGTTCTAAAGGCAGTCTTTGGAATATCCTTAGTTCTAATCTTCAGCTGATGATATCCAGAATGAAGATCGATTTTTGAAAATAATTGTGGTCCTTGTAACTGGTCAAACAGGTCATCAATACGAGGTAGCGGATACCTATTCTTGATAGTGACATGGTTTAATTCCCGGTAATCGATACAAAGTCGCATACTCCCGTCTTTCTTCTCTACAAATAAAATAGGAGCACCCCAAGGAGATGTACTTGGGGCGAATGGCGATGTCCAACAACTCCCGTAGTTGGACCTTTAACTCCTGAAGTTCAATAGGAGCCATTCGATATGGGGTTTTAGAAATGGGCTTTGTACCAGGTTCAAGATCAATAAAGAATTCAACTTCATGTTCTGGGGGTAGACCGTGAAGTTCTTCAGGAAATACGCTAGGAAAGTCAATAACAACAGGAATATTATTCAAATCTGAGGTGTCTTTATTCAAATCCATAACATGGGCTAAGAAAGCTTGACATCTATTTTTCAATAAACGAATAGCTTTACTTAATATGACAATGATTGATTTTAATGGTTTAGTTGCTTGATTTTGAACAACAGGTTGATTAGGAATATGAAAACTAACAACCTTACGAAAACAATCAATTTAGGCATGATGAGTAGTTAGCCAATCAATCCCTAAAATCACGTCAAATGCAAGTATCTTTAAAGAGATAAGGTCAACAGGTAAGGTGATGGTGCCAACTTGGATCAAACAAGATTTATAAATAATGGATGTGATGAAAGTTTCTCCTAACGAAGTCTCCACGAATAAATTAAAGTCTAATTTCTTCAGAGTTAAGTTTAAACGTTGAGCACAAGCAAGAGAAATAAATGAATGGGTAGCACCGGTATCTAGTAAGGTATAAACTTTGCATGAATTTATGATTAGCTTACCCGTGATCACCTCGTTTAGGTTCCTCGCATGTTGACCAGTCACGACAAAGGCTCTTCCAGGAACCGTTGACTTTGACTTTTCTGGGACAGTCTTTTGAGTCACCTTCCCCGCTGGACTTGGTTTCACTACAGTGCAATCTCGAGCGATATGTCCTTCCTTTCCACAATTATAACATACCTTAAACTATTGTGGGCAGTTTGGGCTGATATGTCTTTTTTTTCTGCACTTATAGCATATGACCGGTGGTCGTTCTCCTTCCTTGGAACCGATTCTTTCTTTGGTCTTTGACGTCTTCGATATTGTCATTGTTGAATCTCCTCTTTTTAAAATCTCCTCCCAACTCGCTTCTTCTATTCTCATGGCCACGATTACCACCGAGTGGTTCACGCTCTTGTTCAGTATTTTTCTTTCTCCATTTGGTTACGTTATTACGATGACTACTATCACTGGTATGATCCTGGTTGTGGTCCCTCGGTTAACCGTACTCGTTATCTCGCTCTAATAATTGAGCCCTGTTGACAACATCTAAATAGAGAGAAAATTTATGAGAAATGAGATATTGACGTATGCCGGGTTTCAAACCTCTCAGAAACATCTGCGTTATACGTTCCTCATTCTCCACCAAATGAGGTGCAAACCTGGATAACTCCGCGAACTTTGCCTCATACTGGGACACCATCATGTTATTTTGTTCCAATCTAATAAACTCTACCTCTTTCATATGATGAACACTTTCAGGAAAGTACTTGTCATTGAACAGTTTCTGAAATGTTTCCCAAGACATGCTAAATGCGGCTGGATGGGTACGCTTCACAGATTCCCACCAGTAATCTGCCTCATTACGAAACATAAAGGTGGCGAATGGAACCTTCTGTTCCTCCGTGCATCCCAAGACATCGAATATCTTGGTAATTTGTTTGACTCACGTCTCCGCCTTAATCGGATCCGATTTTCCCCAGAATTCTAGTGGTCCCAACTCTTTGAACTGCTTGGCTGTGAGCAGCTGTGCGTTGCCATTGTTTCTTCTTATATTTTGAATAGGAATCTCCTTCGTCTGGTTTTGCATGAATCACAAAAAGCTTCTAAACATCTCATCGTTCATAAATGCGCTTTCAATTGGTGTTGTTTACAGAAGGAACATTGCCAGCCTGTTGCACGTTCTCCTCATCGGTGAGCAAAGGTGTCTCCACGGTCTCATTTACTCCACTGTTAACATTCTCAGTCGACATTCTCAAATACTACCATAAAACAAGGGTTAATTTAACAAATTAACATATCACATAATATCCCTATATTATGCCCGACCAACAAATAAGCTTATGTAGGACACACTAGCGAAGGATTTACTCATCTTTCCCTCCTAGTTCTATTCCCCGATCTCCGCCAGAGATCATATTCCTAAGCTCTGATACCAACTGTGACGATCCCAAAATAGGTATACAACACCCATTTTGAGTCGTCAAAATACATGGTACAGAAATAACTACAACTTTATTAATACAACATAAAAACTGTGAGTTTAAATACAAATATTGTCATCTAGACAATATCCACACTCAAATAAGTATTCATTACAATTATTGAAACATTATTTTATAAAAATGGTGAGAACTACTAAAATGACTTTCTAGAACCTTCATTCCATACCCCGACTAGTACTCGCTACATTCTCGCCTCCTGAGAAGAAAAATGGAACAAAAAGGAAAAGGGTGAGCTCAACTAGCCCAGTAAAGAATATTATGACCAAGATAATATAGAACAAGTTATCGTTAGTCTTTAACAGGGAAAAATCTAATAGAATACAATAGACAACAAGTTTTAAATCAATATTCGCAGCGAAAATAATAATTCATTAGAAGAGTTATATAGAGAATAAAATCTACTATCTTCTATATATGAATTTAAAAGTCCATCGTCAATATTTTATCCATGTAACATCAATCAACATATATCTGGAATCAAATATGCATCTTTTCACTACAGGCCAAAGATATTCATCAGTTGGTCATGTTCATCTAAACACCTGTTCATCTTTGCACTACGGGCCAAAGATATTCATCAGAAATCATTCATCTTTGCACTACATGCCAAAGATATTCAGGAATATCATCATTTAGGACTGAGGATGATGAAAAATATTTTAAAAAAATGAAACTAGTGAAACAAAATAACAAATATTAAAGATTCGTATTTCGGTTTATCCATGTCCAAAAATACCTCATAAATAATCATAGTGGAGTAAAATTCAACAATGATCAAAACATGGATGCAATCAAAGCTAGTATCCATAATAGATATTTTGGACGAAAAACAAAAATTTAATTTTTTTGTGAATAGTTTCGTATTCGTGAATAGTGCCGTATACGTGAATAGTGTCGTATACATGAATAGTAACCCTGACACTAAAAGACAAGAATTTCACAAGAAAAATCTTACCAATACTCCGGCATAATGATACTGGAAGAAATAATATCATTTAAAAAAATAATATCCCTTACCTCGAAAAGACAGTACTTCTGACTGGAATACTGAATATAGTGCTAAAGGAAACTCGCACCGTATAGTAATACTCAAAGTATCAAAATACTCACAAGAATAGGCTCGATAATATAGAGAGAGAAAACTTTAGTTTATGGTGTGATTTTCAATTCTAACCTAAGCACCCTATTTATAGGAAAATGCTTAGAACACCAAAGTAGAAAATTTAATAAAATAATATATTTATAAAAATTATTCACGCCCACTGTGACGCCCCCAAAATTACGTATACGTCACCCATCTTGGGTCGCCACTTACATGGTACAAAATTCAAATACAACTTAATAATACAATAGGTGTACAATTCGACAAAACATAAACCGTGAGTTTGAATACAAATATTGTATACTAGAGATTATACAAACTCAAAAGGAGTCCTTATTACAATTATTATTACACTATTTCACGTAAGAATAGTGAGGACTACTAATGCTATTATCGTCCAATATAACAACCATCAAGTTTACCTCTTTTATGATTTAGAAGGTTTTCATCACTTTTTATTCTCGACTAGTCACATATTGAGTTCCTTTTGAGTAAAGAAATATTTGAGGCTTTTATGATTCGTGACAAAAGATCTCCACTAATAACGCCCAAATTTCTAACGCCCCATACAAGTAATGCCTCCAAATTTTAATGCAAAGTTATTCCAATGTAATAACGTAAAATGCTGCATGTGATATTCCAAAATGCCAACTCTAGATCATGTAATAATAAAGAGTAGGATAATTTCTCTCATATTCAGATATCGAAGTTTTGAATAATGTAAGTTCTCTTCATAGATAAAGTCTTAAGGCATAGGCTATGACTTTCAATAGTTCCAATCAATAGTATAATCATGTGAAAAAATACTTAATTATGAGAACACATCCATATGTGAACAAATAGTTATAACCCTGAATTTAGCAATTAATTTCTCATTTATCCGATAAATTATCCGATTTATCAATATAACCCCTTTTACATCAATTATCATCATCAGTGAATCTTGGAAAATTTTGTGTTTATTGACTATTTTTACTAATTTCACGTTCGAACTCAAATCCCTCGTTTATAATATGAATAACTTTATCATCTCAAGATGGTATTTATAATTGAATCCAGCATAATACGATAGATACGGAATTGTAAAACTTCCAATTCAAAAGCAATCGTAGTAATAATCGAGTAATAATTCGTCGTGACGTGTCTGAAGAGGACTTCACGTAACGATCAACTCAATCAATACCGGTGTTTATGCAACCAGATATTATCGCATGGCTTTTAACACCGGTGTTTCAATGCTTTAATCTGTGAAACTTCCGCTATATTTTCATAAAGTATTTTTGTCATTTTCTCAATCCGATAATAATTCCATTGTGGGGTCCATTAATGATTGTGTGTCAAAAATATATTTTGAGAAAATTTAAATGAGTCTCCTTTTGAGTTCTTGAAAACTCTTCTTCACATTCCTCGCTTCCAACCGTTGTTGTAAGAAAAACTTTCCCAATTTCCTTGAAGTATCAAGAGTTTTCCGCCCGTCTCGAGGATGATAGCTTTTTTCAAACTAACCCAAAATCTTGAAGTGAATCTTGGGTCTCATGGTGGCATACCATACAATCTTACAACCTGAGTTAATGGAGTAAGCGATTCGAGAAAATCCTTCCTAATGAAACAAATCTCCGAATTTCAAGTGGTTGCAATGGACCTTTTGGTAACTCGCTGATAACAAAATGTATGTAGAAGATCACACGTACATTTTGGTACTCCTGAGATGGATTACAAACGTGTGTTATGCGCCTCCATGATTTTATACTTTAAATCGGTAGCGTAGGAACACAAAGTTGACTCAAGTATTCCTCCTCATAAACCTTTAACTCTATCTCCATCCTTTGCAAGTCACACAAAATGGGCTTTGTGTTGTGAAAAGCGCGATATGATCTTCTACTCAACGCACTACCTACCACGCTTTTTAGGATGGTAATTTCGATGTTGAGTTCCTTTTGAGTGAAGATTTGAGGCTTTTTATGATCCGTCCATACAAGTAATGCCTCCAAATTTTAAGTGCGAAGATACAACAAATGCCTTTGAATATGACTTTCCCATGTTGCATGAGAACACATCCCAACCCTTTAATCGAAGCATTCGAGATGACAAATCAAACAGTATGGTATTGCCGAACAGGTGTGAAATGAGTCTCCTTTTGAGTTCTTGAAACTCTTCTCACATTCTCGCTCCAGCCAATGATATTCCATGACTTGATAGTAGCGATACGTGAAAATCCCAAGGAATGCTACTTCCTCAAGAAAGCACGAACTCGCATTTCTTTAACTTGGCATAAAGCTTATATTCACGAAGCTACTTTTGGAGTATCGATTTCCTCAAGTGTTATATTCATGATCTTCACGATCTTTTGGAATAAATAAGGATGTCATCAATAAAGACGACCACAAAGTGATCCAAATATTCCTTGAATACTCGATTCATCATATCCATGAAGCAAAGAGGAGCATTAGTCAATCCAAAAGACATGACTAAGAATTCATAATGCCCGCATCGAAGTTTTGAAGGCGTCTTTGGAATATCCTCGCTTTTAACCTTCAAATTGATGATATCCGTAATCTAAGATCGATCTTTGAAAAAAATTGTGCTCCTTGTAACCGATCAAACAGTCATCAATAAGTGGCAATAGGTACCTATTTTTGATGGTGACATGATTCAACCCCGATAATCAATACAAAGTTGCATACTCCCATCTTTTTCTTCTTCATGAATAGAACATGAGCACCCCAAGGAGACGTCTTTAGGACTAATGAAACCAATGTCTAACAATTTCGTGAATTGGATCTTTAACTCCTGAAGTTCAATAGGAGCCATTCGATATGGGGCTTTGGAAATGGGTTTTGTACCGGGTTCAAGGTAGATACAAAATTCAACTTCACGCTCTGGGGGTAGGCCAGGAAGTTCTTTAGGGAATACGTCAGGAAATTTATTAACAATAGAAATATCCTTCAAATTTGACGTATTTTTGTTTAAATCCGTGACATGAGCTAAGAAAGCTTGACATCCGTTTTTCAATAAACGAATAGCTTTATGGCTTGAGATGACCGTGATTGATTTTAATGGTTTGGTCGCTTGAATTCGCATAATAGGTTTATTAGGAATATGAAAGCTAACAACCTTACGAAAACAATCAATTTTAGAATAATGAGTAGTTAATCAATCAATCCCTAGAATCACGTCAAATGCAAGTATTTTTAAGGAGATAAGATCGACAGGTAACGTGCGGTTACCGATTTGAATCAAACAAGACTTATAAACAGTGGATGTAATAAAGGTTTCTCCTAATGGAGTTTTAACAGATAAGTCAAAGTCTAATTTCTCCGGAGTCAAATTTAATCGTTGAGCGCAAATAGGAGAAATAAAAGAATGGGTAGAACCGGTATCATATAAGGTATAGACTTCGCTAGAGTTTATGATAAGCTTACCCGTGATGACCTCGTTCGGGTTCCTTGCTTTCTGGGAGGTCACAACAAACGCTCTCCCTTGCACTACCGGCTTTGACTTTTCTGGGACGACCTTTGGTGCCTCCATCCTAGCTGAACTTGTCTTCGGTGAACGACAAAATTGGGCTAGGTGACCTTCTCTTCCACAATTATAACACGCTTTGGATGGCATCGCGTAGTTTGGACTGATATGTCCCTCCCCTCCGCATTTGAAGCATATGATAGGTGGTCATTCTCCTTCCTTAACCACGGTTGCTGGTGCTGACGTCTTTCCATCATTGTTGAATCTCCTTTTCTTGAAATGTCCATTTTTACTGTCTTGGCCATAATTACCACCGAAGTGGTTACCATTTCTGGCATGTTGATTCCCTCCACACTTGTTGTCACCGTTTCGATGACTGTTACCACCGGTATTTTCATGCTGCTGGCTGCTTTCCCTTGGTTGCGTTGACTCGTTCAAGGCGCTCCAATAATCGAGCCTTATTTACAACATCCGAGTACAAACACGCTTTATGAGAAATAAGATATCGACGTATCTCCTGTTTTAAACCTCTTAAAACATTCGTGTCATTCGCTTCCTCATTATCGACCAAATGGGATGCAAACCGGGATAAACTCGCAAATTTAGCCTCGATCATGCGACACGATCATATTGTTTTGTTCCAACTTGATAAACTCCACCTCTTTCATGTGACGAATACTTTCGGAAAGTACTTGTCGTTGAATAGCTCTTGGAACTTCTCCCAAGACATCTTGAAAAGGCCAGTCGGGTACGCTTTTACTGATTCTCACGATGTCCGCCTCTTCACGCAATATGAAGGTGGTGAAAGGAACCTTTGCTCCTCTGAGCATCCCAAGACATCAAATATCTTGGTGATCTCGCTTTATCCATGCTTCCGCCTTAAGTGGTTTAGGCTCTCCAATAAACTCGAGTGGTTCCAGCTCCTTGAACTGTTTAGCGGTGACCGTTTAAGAGTTTCCTATGTTTACACTTGTATTTTGAACAAGAGCCACTCTCGCCTGATGTTGCATGAATTGCATGAAGCCTCAGAACATTCCATCGTTCATCATTTGGTTAGTGTTGTTGTTTGCATGAGGATTGTCGCCTTCCTGATGCACGTTATCATGGTTATTGATCTGTGGAGAC
Organism: Panax quinquefolius; assembly: GCA_020205615.1. Classification (NCBI taxonomy): domain Eukaryota; kingdom Viridiplantae; phylum Streptophyta; class Magnoliopsida; order Apiales; family Araliaceae; genus Panax; species Panax quinquefolius. The sequence goes on along the minus strand of CM035172.1, from coordinate 120,739,432 downwards.
TCAACGGTCTCCTGTGCTCCATTGATGTTCTCAACATTCTCGGATGCCATTTTCAAACACTCCCACAAAACAAGGGTTAATTGACATACAACATATTATCACTATACTCTGACCGACCAATTAAATACCAAATAAACTTAGGTAGGTCATACTAGCGAAGGAATTCCCCATCTCTCCCATCCTAGTTCTAGTCTCATATCTTAGCTAGGGATCATATCCCTAAGCTTTGATACCAACTGTGATGCCCCCAAAATTAGGTATACGTCACCCATCTTGGGTCGCCACTTACATGGTACAAAATTCAAATACAACTTAATAATACAACTGTCGTGTACAATTCAACAAAACATAAACTGTGAGTTTGAATATAAATATTGTATACTAGAGATTATACAAACTCAAAAGGAGTCCTTATTATAATTATTATTACACTATTTCACAGAATAGTGAGAACTACTAATGCTATCATCCGTCCATCACTCCGCTCCTCGACTAGTCCCTCGCCACGTTCTCATTTCTCAAGAGAACAATAAAAGTAAAAGGGTGAGCTCAACTAGCCCAAGAGGGAAATATTATGACTAAGATAATGCGTAATATATTATCGTTAGCCTTCAACAATGTTAAATTGATACAATATAACAACCATAAAGTTTAATCAGCAATGAACAAACAATCCATTAAAAGAGTCAAGTAGAGAATAAAATCTACTATCTTTTATGATTTAGAAGGTTTTTCATCACTTTTATCACTGGGACTCAAATTTTAATAAATAATCTACATCATCGAATCACCCTCGCACACTACTACCAAGGATATTCTTTAGTATCACGACCACAATTATCCATGCACTCACGGCCAAGAATATTTGTGTATTCATTAATGGTCATGATCATGCCAACAACTCGTCCATCAATGCACTACGGGCCAATGAGGACTTTTGCCACATCATTTGTAACATTACGGCCATGATTACACCGAATAATCTCTCGGTCATAATCATACCAAGTCCATCTATGCACTATAGGCCACGATGACTTTCAACAAAATATAAACATGAGGATGATGACAATGATATAAGAATTCAATAAAACAAGTTCAAGAATTATTTTATCCAGAACTAATAACGCCCAAATTGTCAACATGATATCGCTTTGTAGAGTAAAATTCAAGAATGCTCGTAAGAATATTTTCACGAAAAGATATGGATGAAGCGCTAAATATCAAGGATATTCCACTAATTTCATGGAGTATAGTAAGTCAAAACTTTAACCAACCGAGTATAATAAGGAATGGAATAACAAAAGAAATTACCAGCATGCGATAGACCACACACAGCAAAAGTTATTCCAATGTAATAATAAATAACGGAATCAGTCCGGCAGAAACGCATGCATGCATGTGATATTCCAATGTAATAATAAAGATTTTAATCAGTCCCGCCAGAAAACGCATGCATGTGATATTCCAATGTAATAATAAAGACGGAACCAAAAGTCCATAGAACGCATATGATGTGGTGTTCCAATGTAATAATAAAGATGTAATTAGGTCCCATATAGAACGCATGCATGTGATATTCCAATGTAATAATAAAAGCGGAACTGTGTCCCACAGAGAACGCATGTGATGTGATGTTCCAAATGTAATGATAAAGAATGGAACAACGAAGAATTTAACCAAGTATAGGTAGGGTAGCTCAGCGTATACAAAAGTTATTCCAATGTAATAATAAGAATGGAATAATGAAGTTCTCTTCATAAATAAGAAAGAAATAATACTCCCTACCTTGGAAAAAATCGGATATGGAATAGTGAGTAGCAGATTTCTTCTTCTTTCTCTCTATAATTTCTCTCTATAATAATCGCCTAAAGTTTTTGTGAATTGGTGAGAAATGAAGGAAGAATGAGCTTCTATTTATAGGAAAATATAGTTTTGATATTTGCACGTTTTGGGGCTCGAAAATTACAGTACAATACCTTCAAATTTTCTTTCATTTTTAATTTAGTCCTGCAAGTATTATCAATCTTGCACCAACTCCCCTAATAGTAAATAATGTGAATCAATAGTTCAATCATGTGAATCAATAGTATAATCATGTGAAAAAATATGAATTACAGTATAGTACCTCCATCTATACCTCAATTTTTAACTTAGTCATGCAAGTATTATCAATCTTGCACCAACTCCCCTAATAGTAAATAATGTGATTCAATAGTACACATATGTGAACAAATAGTTATATAAGCATGTGAATTAGTAGCAATTAATTGCTCATTTATCCGATAAATTACCCGATTTATCAATATAACCCCTAGACATCAATTATCATCGGAATAAATGTCGATTTTCACTAACACAAACAATTCCAACATAATGAAACTATTTTTATCAAAATATAAATTTTGAAATTCGAAGTTTGATTTTTCCAAAAAAGTCAACTGTTGATTTTTTTTGACCAAATATAAGAATCCCGAAAATTTTTGTGTTTATAGACTATTTTACTAATTTCATTGTTCTAACTCAAATATCACGTCGCGGCTCCAAATTCAACTCCAAACAACATTCATCATTAATATTATAACTCACAATATTTATCAACCGTGTCGTTTCTGTGAAGGAGGGGCTTTTCCAATAAGGATTTCTCCCTATCATGCCGCAATTAGGTGACCAAACTCTCCTCGATGTAACTTCTAGACATTGTAAATATTACAGTTTATAATATGAATAACTTTGTCATCTCAAGTATTAATTTAATAAAAAACATTTTATGCAGATGATACTGACCATAATTGAATCCATAATATGATAGATATGATGAAGCAATTACTGTAGCAATAATTGAGTATAACTGAGTGACTTCTCACGTAAGCATCAATAATCAATATTGTGTGCTACTATGCAACCACGCATATTACTGTACTTTTAACACCGGGTGTTTCAACAGTTAATGGTAAAACTTCCGCCGTTATTTTCATAAAGTATTTTTGTCGTTTTCTCAATCCGACAATAATTCCTTTGTGGGGGTCCACCAATGATTGTGCCGTTGTATGAATATTTCCTGTTAAAACGAATATTCCCAGACCAATCGAATATTATACAACAACTTGCGTACTTTGCAAAATTTGTAAATATTACCCACAACTATAACATTATATCAAATCCACACCATAATATTCAAAAATATATTTCGAGAAAATTTAATCTTTATTCAAAAAGTTGGGGTCTTACACCCACCTCTTTGACAACTGAATTCAGCATGTTTGCAACACCATTGGAGCCCACAAAATGACAAAAAAACCGTTTTTCTTTTAAAAAATAATTAAAACTTCATAAATTAATTATTTCGAAACATCAGAACTATAATAATTCATAATAAATAGCCATTTTATCAGAAAAAATCAAACCTTATGTCCTTGCCATAGGAATTTTCATTCTCTACAACTTTGCAGAAGAAAGTTTTTCCAAATTCCAAACATAAATTGACCAAAATCCACAAACGGACGATTTTACAGGCTATAATCAAATTTCAGTCAAGAAATGGGCCCACAGACATGTTTAACATCTTTTGCAACAAAAATACTCTTCCTCCTCATATACTCATATATCCCACATTCATTATAAAAAAAATATCATCATTATTATATTATAATAATATAATAAAATATTATTTTATTAGAAAATATAAAATATCGATTTTCAACAATTGTCACTTTAAAAATTTTCTCCATCTATATCCACATAAAATGAATATTTTCCTCATCATATAAATCAATAATTAATTATTCACAAATAATATTACCGAATCCCAACATCGACAACCAAACGGTTTGGAGCAGGGGATTTCCAATAAGAATTTCTCCTCATCATGGCCGCAATTAGGTGACCAAACCTCTCCTGTAGATGTAACTTTCTAGACATTTCCAATAATGTTATCTAATAATATTATTCAGATAATATGAATTATTGCTTCGATAATGGAAAATACTGTGTAGTGACAATTATTGAAACAACAAGAATATTAAATATCAACGCAACAATTATTGAATCAATAAAATAAAATAATCGAGCGAAGAATTAATGTAACAATTATTGAGTAGTGCCTTCACGTAAGAATCAATAATGGTGCAATACCGTACTATCGCGGCAACAACGCAGTACATCGTGTTTTTAACCATGGGTATTCCAACAAAGATTAACGTTAACAATTACATCATTATTTATAAACAACTTATACTTGTCGTTTTCTTCATCCAATCGCTTTCAAGGTTATGAGGCCCACACAAAGTCGTCTTGGTTATACATTTAATATTCCCCGACAAGAAGAATATTCCACGACCAAACTAATATTCTCCGATAAAATGAATATTTTATAACCACTTGCTTATTTAAAATATATCACAAGATTTTACCCATAACTAACCACATTAATCAAATCAACCCTTACTATTTCAAAATAATAAATAGAGAAAATTAAATTTCATTTATTAATAATTTGGGGTCTTACACTTGATATTTGCGCTTAATCCAGTATCTTTTCATGAAAATATTATTCTGAATATTCTTGATAAATTTTAATCTTTTCATGTCGGGGTACTATTCATGGGTTACTATTCCCGTACTATTCACTCGGTTATTATTCATGGGGTACTATTCACAACAAAAATTAATTTCTTTTCTGTCCAAATTATATTTGATACAATATTATTCTTGAATTTTACTCCACAAAGCAGTATCTTAAAAATCTTTTCATTTTAAACTTGTTCTTTAATGATGATTAAAACTTAGCGGAATTTATGTTTGTTTTAATCTTCTTTACAAAGCAGTGGAGTTATGAGAGTGAGGCAGTTATAGCAGTTATGGCAGATATAGCAGTTAGTATGAATGTAAAAGACACAGTCGTTTTTAAGTGGTTCAGAGCACTTAAAGCTCCTAGTCCACTCTTCTACTCAACGAGTAGGATATCCACTAAGGATGTCTTTTACAACTTCTAAATCACACAGATCCCTTCTAGACCAGCAGTCTAGGAACTTCTTAGTTCACTCTTGAACTCTTCAAGTCCAGCATACTTGGCTTTCTTATAGTTCACTTAGAACTCTTCAAGTCCAGCAGACTTGGTACTCTTTTTCAGTTGATTGATAGATGTTGAGTTCTTGATGGTTGCTACTCAGTTGTTGTTTAAGCACTTGTTCGAAAGAACTGAGTAGCTGAGCAAGCTTTGCAAATTCTCAGATCATAGAGTTGAGCTTGAGAGTTGTTCACGTTGTTTGTTAAATGCTTGTTTAATCTATCTCATCTGTCTGATTTTCATATATGTGATCTTGAAAACTATTTGTTGGATCCATCCGTTGAGGCATTAAATGCATTTGACTTTTTTGATCTTTGATGGAGACATTTATGCACATCTATTGAAACTGCATTCTGGCCCACTTACACAACAGACTGCTTTATCACCTAACACCTGAAAAGGTATTTTGCCCCCTTACCAATGATACTTTCCTTAGCTTCTTCAATACGCTTCTTTGTTGCATACTAAGGATATTTCATATTACTTTGCGACTGATGAGTACTGCAACGCCTAGAATCCATTCCTCATATGTTGGAATATGTCTTCACACATATCATGAGGCTCAACATTTTTTGACATAAGACAGATGATGCTCGACGATTTAGATCGTAATACTCTACGATTCAGATCGTAATGACTTGTCGCCTTGGTGCTTGATCTGATGCTATCAGCCGAGAGCACTACGATTTCTCTTAAACCATTGCACATTACGATCTTTGCTTGCTAGGTTCTAACTCTACGTTTCCGAGAGCTCACTACGATCATTGACTTGTAAACCCTACGTTTCCTTCAGCATGCTACGATCGTTGAGTTGGTTTGGCAAACGTTGGGACCACTCTACAATTTCTGAAGAGGTCCTTCAAGGCATGCACACTACGATCTTTGAAGCTCTACATTTCTGCCTTGACTTCTGCGTAATGTTGATCCGATTTATACACTCCAATTTCTTCGAAGCCTATCTATTACATCTCAAGATCAACCTAACAACTTTGATCTTTCTATCTATACATTCCATTACAGAATGATACACGTTAAGAGCTTAGATCAACCTAACAAATTTGATCTATCACGAAGTCCTTGTACATATCTTACTTGAAGGACTTTACAAATAATCATGAGCATATACATTAAAACATCACATCATAATATGCATTCTCCCAACAATCTCCCCCTATTTGATGTAGACATAACCAAGGAGATTTGTTGTCATGATTATTAATGTCTAGATGCATTTGCAGTAAATTTAAACATGACTTAGTATTTTAGTGAGCAGCTAAAATTTCTAGAGAATAAACATGAATTTATTGATGTTCAAGAAATATTGCAGTTTTAGCTTTACATCAATAAGAATTTAAGGTTTCAACTTATCTCTATTTCTTTGACCTTTTTCTTGGTGGTGGATTAGCATATTCCTCAGCCCTTCTTTTTTCCTCGCTCAGCTTCATCTCTTCCGCTAACTCTTCCAAAGCTCACCTGACTTACTTTATCGGGTTGGTTTCATGCCTATTCATGAATGTCGGATCTCCAATTGGCATTCTTAGGCCTGTGGTGGTCACATTTTGTGAGCTGATAGTTGGCCCTTGATTTCTTAAAGGCTGAGCCATCAAGACTTCCTGCTGATCAGATCGTTGAGTCTGATTGCTTGATCGTGCAGTCTGTTGGTGGAACTGTCTTATAGGAGGGCTTCGTGAAAATTGTCCTCTTCCCCTTTCTTGGTTTCCGTGACCTCCTCTGCCTCTACCTTGATCTCCCTGTGCTCCTTGAACTCCTTTCCCTTTATTCTCCCCCTTTATGTCAGCATCAAGGGTTCAAATTTTTGCAGAAAGTCGATTCACTCCTTGGACAAGCTCGTTCAGTTGGCTTTGTGTCTGAGCAATGTCCTCTCGGCTTTCCTTAATCTATTTGTCAGATCTAGCTTCTTTATTTCGGAGGGCAGTGAGAACAATGTCATTCTGTCATTCTTGATTGACATAAGATTTTTGGAATTCTTGAACTAAGGCTTTCAAGTTGATGAAGTTCTCCAGCATAAGTTTATTTTGAACTTCTTGATTTTTCTGTATTTCAAGAACATCCTCTCTTTGCTTGGTGGCTATCTGGAAGTGAATCTCATCTCTGTCCTTCATGCTCTTAAGAATTTCCCGGATAATTTCCTTAGCTTTTGTAAGCTCAAAGATTCATAAGTACCGGAAAATTATTTGCGAAATTGCGATCATTTGATTCAAATTTGGATATGAATGAGGCCAGAGTGAGATTCCAGGCTTTCTTCTATGTTCTTGACCATGTCCTTGGTTGCTTCCTTCAAGTCATCCTTTGTGGGCAGATTTGGGAGAATATCATTGGTTTGAGGATTGTTAGATGGAGGGGAATCTTTCTGAGACTGATCTTGCATGGAGTAGAGAGCAAGATCAAGACGAAAATAGTCATTTGAGGATGAGGATGGTATGTCTGATAGAGGGGCCTGAGTTTCAATGTTCGGAATATGGGGCTCTACGATTTCTATTTGGGACTCTACGACTGGGCTAGAGTCATGGATCGTAGAGATGGTGGTGGTTGTGGGAGCAAAATAAAGTTGGTCAGATTTGGTTCCTCGCTTATAGAATTTTGGGATTCTGCAACTGGAAATTGATTTACTGGATTAAGAATCACTTCCAACCATCGAGGGAATTCATAGAATTGACTAAATGATGATGATGACAAGTGATTAACTCTGAAGTGAGTAGGGATTGATAGTACCTCAAGTTTATCCTTTGAGGAAGAGTTATTGGTAAGCAATTTCTTGGCAAAATTGAAACTCCCTAGAAATCCATGAGCCAATACTGAGATGGTTGGATACTCTTTGAAAACCCAGAACATGTGATCCCAACAGTTTAGGATTTGGGCATGATGATATGGCATCATGGGTAGGTATGAGAACATCTGATTGTAGAAATAGCTTTTATACCCATCTCTGCCTACACCAGTGATCTGAAGGTCATCATCATCATCTTCCTCTTCTTTGTCTTCGTTGGAGGACTCCATTATCTCAATGGGCTCTTGATGATCTGGCACTGGTTCCTCTTCTGCCATGGAGATATCTTAAGGCTCCCCCTCAACTTGATCATCTTCTGGTAAGCTCATAAACTCCCCCTCAATTGGAGCATCTTCGAGTTTCGTGCATTTCCCCTCATTTGGTGTATTCTCTATCATGAGAATTTCGTGGACCTCTCCTCACCGAGCATTGTCCTCTTGACTTGCTCTGGATATTTCCTTCTTGGCAACCATACTCTTTGTTTCCTTCTCTAGCACCTTTTTATTTTCAAGAATGTACTTCTTAACCAGCTTTCTCTTTGATTTGCTAGGTTTAGTCACAGCTTCAGGACTTTCTTGATTCTCAGTTTTGTCCTATTCAATGTACCACAATGCTTGAGGGCTACCTTCTCTCGCTCGCCATGCTTGGTCTGGTATCTACGAACAGTAGAGATTCTACGATTGAGGTGACTGATGGCCTTTTGGACTTATGACCAACTTTGTTTTTCTTCAGGATCTGGGATATGGTAACATGATCCTCATCTACTTCATCTTGCTGCTGTTTTCTCCTAGCATCTTCAGAGTCTCTATATCAGAGGACTTTATAGGTATATTAGTAGTAGATCCTTTAGGCTCTTCCACCTGTCTAGCCCTTAGCTTCCTCTTTCCCTTGCTTTTTCTGGTAAGGACAGAGGGTTCTTCATTGTTGATTTCTTCTTCTTCTTCAATCTCCCTGACCATAGACATGTTTCCTGGAAGGCCTAATTCTTCAGATCCCCAGTTCTTCCACTAGATTCTGTCATCATTCGAACATACTCAGCTGGATTCCTCTTCCAATTTTCAAATAGCTGTTGGGTCATTCGCTTATTTGCGTTGATAGCCTCTCCTTCATCATCCCCAATTTTGTCACCCAGGGCAGACTTTAGAATGATGCTTATGAATCTCCCATATAGCATCTTCTGAGGGCTTTTTGATTTTTTAGAGTTGACTATCCATTTACCAATCCATTCGAGAAATTGGGCTCCATAGTTGAGTTGTATACCATAATACATGGCCGTCATGAGCTTAAGTTGTACTTCGTTGACAGAGTCATGACCTGAGCTCTTGCAGCATATACATTTCCCAATAATATCAGCCAAAAATTCGTACCTCTGTGGGAACTCCTTCTTCTTATACCCTTTCACAGAGGGGTTTTTATTATGATGCATTTTTCTTAGTCCCTCTTGAAATCTCTATTACTGCCTACGATCGGATGCCCTTCATTTTTGAGACCTAGGGCAAGATTGATGTCTTCGCCTTCAAACCGATTTCTACTTCCCCTACTTCAGAAGTGATGGTGTCTTTTTCAAACACGCCATTTTTGTAGAAATCTTTTACCAACTTGGGGTATATAAGTGTGTCTGCACCCAAAGCCTCTTCGAGACCTGCCTTCTTTAGTAAGGCCAAAGTCTTGTGAAACTTGGGTTGAGCTGTTTTGAATTCGTCAAAACAGAGTCTGTAGCCTGAGATAACACTGGATGACGCCATTGATTTTCTAACTGGAAGTGAGATTCGACTAAGCTTTCTTCTAAGTTAGGGTTTTTGCTTTGAGAGAGGATGGGAGAGAGAGATAATCTTTTGAATTTTAGATTTCAAAAAATATGATTTCAATTTGTACTTGTAACTTCCCTCTATCATTTTTTTTGCTTAGTGGGACAGGTGTCGACTTTTGCTTGACTCTACGATTTTGTCAGTTAAGGATTGTACTAATTTGCCCTTGGTTCCTTCAGAGCTGAGGTGTCCTTAGGGAGGACTACGTTCGTTGAGGTAGTTTAGTGATCGTTGAGTGCTTTGCCTTTGTCGAGTCTGAGCTACGATCATCGAGTCTTTTCATCAACCGTCGTGTCTGATCTACGATCGTCGAGCCTGTCCATCATTCGTCGTGTCTGATCTACGATCGTCGAGTCTGTCCTGATCCTTGTGATGAGTTTTTGATAAAGCATTCTTTTAAGGCAACTCAGAAGGGACAACCTCTTGGAGTGAGCCAAGGGTTAGGTTTGTTCCTGAGACGTTTATCAGAAGGATTGCTTTGTTTTAAAGCTTATCATCACTGTGGTGTGTACTCTTGCTTTTGTTGATGAGGCTTTTTTGTCATCGCTGAGTCCGCTTCTACGATGGTTAAGTCTTTGCTATGATCGTTGAGGTGGTTTTGTCTCTCCAAATTTCACGATCGTGGTACTTCCTTGATTATGTCTACGATTTTGAGTTCAAATTTTCAGATTCATGTATGGTTAGCACAATCTAGAGTATATATACTTTATGGTTGAAGATTTAGCATGCCTAGCTCACTTATTAATTTATTAAACTGGATTAATCTAGTAGGTTTTGTAAAAACATCGCCAAGTTGATTTTCAGTAGGATATATTGTAAAGATATAGTTCCATTTTTGCACATGATCCCTAATGAAGTGATACCTTATTTCAATATGCTTAGTCCTAGAATGCATAACAGGATTATGAGTTATTGCTATGGCACTTGTGTTATCACAATGAATGGGAATAGATTTCAAGTCAAACCCATAGTCAGCTAGCTGATTTTTCATCCATAGGATCTTAGCACAAGAATTGCCAAAGAAAGAATGTATTCAAATTTCTCTATAGTTCAAGTAGACACCGAGTTTTGTTTTTTGCTAAACCAGACACAAGTCTGCTTCCTAGCAATCGACAAGTGCCACGGGTACTTTTTCTATCTATTTTGCATCCCGCAAAATCAAAGATCCGTGGTATCTTGTTAGTTCAAATGAAGATTCCTTGGGGTACCAAAGCCCCAAGTAAGGTGTACCCTCGAGATACATGAAGATCCTCTTTACAAAGCAGATAAATGTGACTCTTTAGGGTTAGCCCGAATCTAGCATATATGCATGTTACAAACATTATGTCCGGTTCATCGCGCGATTAGGTATAAAAGAGAACCTATCATACCTCTCAGATTGAAAGTTATATCAATACTTTTACCCTTTTCATCTTTGTCAAGCTTGGTTGCAGGAGCAATTGGTGTTTTCATGGGAGAGGCTGATTCCATGCCATACTTCTTGAGTAAGTCTTTAATGTACTTGGCTTGGTTTATAAAAATTCCTTCATCACCGCTTTTACTTTGTAATTCAAGGAAGAAATTCAAATTTCACCCATCACGCTCATTTCAAACTTACTCTGCATTAGCTTAGAGAAACTCTTGCATAACTTTTCGTCAGTAGAACCAAAAATAATATCATCAACATATATTTGAACTAATAAGACTTTGTCTTTATGCTTTCTAAGAAAAAGTGTGGTATCTACTCTACCTCTAGTAAACCTATTTTCAATTAAGAAGTTAGTTAGTGTTTCATACCATGCTCTAGGTGTTTGTTTAAGACCATATAAGGCTTTGTCTAATCTATAAACATAATTTGAAAGAGATGGATTGATGAAACATGGAGGTTGCTCTACATAGACTTCTTCTTGGAGTTCTCTATTTAGGAATGCACTTTTGACATCCATCTGAAAGACTTTGAACTTCATGTGAGCAACAAAGGCAAGAAAGATTCTGATGGCTTCGATCACAAGCAACAGTGCAAATGTCTCATCGTAGTCAATGCCTTCTTCTTGAGAATAGCCCTTTGCCACTAATCTTGCCTTGTTCTTGGTTATAACTCCATCCTCATCCATTTTGTTTCTGAAGACCCACTTGGTTCCAATGACAGGATGACTCTTTGGTCTTGGTACCAATCTCCATACTTTGCTTTGTTCAAATTGGTTGAGTTCTTCCTGCATGGCTTCTATCCAACTGGAGTCTTCCATAGCATCCTCTATCTTCTTTGGTTCGCTTTTGTGATAGGAAGCTTAGATAAAAGCATTCATTTTTGAGTAAAGACTCTTGTTTTGACTTCTAGCTTTTTGGATCTCCAATGATTAGATCCCGAGTGTGATCTCCGCCCATCTATTACCGGTTGGGACATCTGTCCTGATGCCTTCTTGTCTTAAGTCTTCAAGATCTATTTCTTCTTCTTGGTGTGGAGGTTCACTGTCTTGCATAGATCTCTCTACGATTTCATTTTGTTGTTCGACAATTTCACTATCTGGTACTACGGTCGTAGTGTTGGGCTCGACGATTTCATTCGTAGTGTCTGCACTATCGGTCGTAGTGTCTTGCAGTACTGTGTCATCTGAGTCTGTTTCATCAAAGATGATATGAATTGAGACTTCAACACTCAGTGTCTTTTTGTTGAACACTCGTGTAGTTTTCATCGTCTGCATGGCATATCCAAGAAAGATTCCTTCGTCTGAGCTTGGGTTGAAATTTTGTCAGGTACTATTTTCCATTGTTGAGAATGTAGCATGCACAACCGAAAACATGAAAGTAGATGACACTTGGCTTTCTTCCTTTCCACAGTTCGTAGGGCGTCTTCTTGATCGTAGAGTGTATTAGTGATCTGTTCTGCATGTAGCATGCAGTATTGACAGCTTCTGCCTAGAAGTATTCAGGCAGATGTGTTGCTGCAAGTAGAGTTCTTCCAGCCTCAATCAAAGTTCTGTTCTTTCTTTTAGCTACTCCATTTTGTTGAGGGGTTCGTGGAGCTGAAAAGTTATGACTGATTCCATTGTCTGTGCAGAACTGGTCCATTTCTGAGAAGTCGAATTCTCTGCCATGATCACTCCTTATGGCCTTGATTTTCTCTCCTTTCTCGTTCATCACCGGTCTGAACATCTTTATTAATTGGGAGCTCGTTTCATCCTTTGAAGTTAGGAAGAATACCCATGTGAATTTGGTGTAGTCGTCGACTATAACTAGAGAGTATCTTTTTCCTCCAAGACTAGTTGTTGGAATTGGCCCAAATAGATCCATGTGAAGCAACTGCATGGGCTTGTCAATAGAGTTGGCAGTTTTGCTTTTGAATGAGCTTCTGGTTTGTTTTCCAAGCTGACAGGCATTACATGGCCTTTCTTTTACGAAGTTGATCTTAGGTAGGCCAGCTACAAGATCTTTTGATGCCAGTTTAGACATGCTCTTAAAAGTTTAAATGAGACAACCGTCTATGCCATAGACAACTCATTTCTTCAGATGCTTTTTCCAGAAAACATATTGTCTCATATGAGCTTAGTTGACCAAGATCCACTGTGTAGACATTTCCTTCTCTTGTCCTGGTTAGCTTTACAGCAGATGTCTTCAAATCTTTGACTTGACATTGGTTGTTGAGGAATGTCACTTGATGTCCCTTGTCGCAGAGTTGACTGATGCTTAGAAGGTTGTGTTGGAGACCTTCTACATATGCTACTTTGCTGAAAGATACTGCACCATTGCCAGCAGAGCCATATCCTCTTGTCTTTCCCGAGCCGTTGTCTCCAAAGATGACTGACGGACCCTCCTTTTCTATGTAGTTAGATAAGAGGGCTTTGTTCCCAGTCATGTGCCTTGAGCATCCACTGTCCAGATACCATGTAGTGATCGTGGAGCTCTTTTCCTGTCAAAATATTGAACCTTCATTTTGGTACCCATATTTGCATAGGTCCTTCTTTGTTAGTGCCTTTGGGGACCCAAATCTGTTTAATCTTGGATCTCACATGCATGGAATTATAATAACACTTGGCAGCCTTGTGACCATATTTATTGCATATAAAACACCTAGTATAATGCATGCCAGTGTGTATGATGATTCATCCTCCATTTGGACTTGTGTGGTTCTTTAATTATCCTTCTGTTAAACTGATTCTCATTTTTCCATGTGTCCTTGGATTTCATAAATAGTGATGAGTGTGCCTTACCTCTACTGTACCTTCCCAGATGATTCGTAGAGTTGGTCTTGCTTGACTCTACGATTCTTCGAGGTTGATGAGTAGAGGTTAGGTTACTCTTCTCTTTTATGAACCCTAGACCAGCATGAGATCCTTTACTCCTATGAATATGAATGGAGAAAGTAGGACAAGGTTGAACTTGTTCTTCCTTCTGTGAGGATTTCACAAAGGTAATGCTTCTACTTAAACTTGAGGCATTACTAGTGCTAGTTTCCTTTGTCTTTTCCACACAAGGCTCTGAGATGGATTCCCCAAAGCCTAGGCCTATTTTGTCGAATGTGCTTCTCTGACTAGAGAGCAGGCAGTCCATGGATGATGAGGATTTGTTCCATGTAGAGACAGTCTTTTCTAGATCCTCAATTTTAGATGTTAATTTGACTCTCTTTGTGCATTGAGTGTGTTTGTCTGTTTTAAGGTCTCATTCTCAGCCTCAAGCTTGGAGAGAAGAATAGTACTTAGAAGGGTTGTTTCAAGCTCTCCTTGAACTTTCTTCTTCTCCTCTTGAAGAAGTGAATGATCCTTAGACAAAACTCTGAACCACTTCATATATTGATGTAGATCAGTGGTTATGCCATGCAGTGCAGTTCTTAAGTCATTTATATCTACATCAGGTGAGTTGAAGTCAAATACCTCATCGAGACTTACATCATGTATGTTGAGGTTTTGTTTGTCCTTTGCATGTTTGGCCATTAGGCACATATTGGCTATTTGTGGTTCTTCTTCATCTCTCGAGTCAAGATTGAGTCATTATCCGAATCACACCCACGATCCTCTAGCCTACCGTGCCTTTGTCTCTCTCCGAGGCCTTTTGTTTCCTTTTGTATTCCTTCTTTGCATTCTGTTTCTTCTTTAGTTCTTCTCTTAGAGGTTTGTTGCAGTTGGCAATGAAGTGGCCAGGCTACTTATAGTTATAGCACACATCATTTATTTGCTCCTAGCTGCTGTAGTTGTTGACCTTCTTTGGCTTGCTGGTTTTGCCTTGACGCATGAATCTTCTCAGTCTTTTTACCAGCATCGCAAGATCTTCATCATCGTCTTCATCATAATCAGAGTCAATCTCAGTGTTGACCTTTGATGCACTTTCAGTTGCCTTGAGAGCAACACCCTTATCCTTCCTTCTTCCTTCTGATAAGGTTTCAGCTCGTTGAGTCAGCTCCAGTTCGTATGTCAGGAGATTTCCATATAGCTGTTGGACTGTCATCTCGTGAAGATTCTTTGACTCTCTTATAGTAGTGGTTTTGGCATCCCACTTGCTCGGTAGGGCTCTTATGAACTTTATGATCATATCTTTGTTAGGATAGATCTTCCCATATGCTCGTAGAGAGTTGAGCAGAATGTTGAATCTCTCATAGGTGGCAGTCACGTTCTCTCCTTGAACATGAGCGAACATCTCATACTGCTGTGTCAGGAGAGATTGTTTGTTTTCTCTGACTTCTTCAGTTCCTTCGTGCATGATCAACAATGCTTCCCAAACCTCCTTAGTTGTTTTGCTGTTGACAACGTTTTCAAACAGATTATCTTCTAAGGATTGGAATAGAATGTTCTTGGCCTTTTTGTCAAGTTGGATAGCTCTCTTCTCGTTGTCTGTCCACTCCTCTTTAACCTTGATTTGTATTCTGTTTGGATCGTCAGTGGTTGGTGCAAGCTTCGTTGGAATATAGGGCCCATTTTGAACGGTCTCAAATAGATCTTCATCTATTGAGTCCATGTAAGCTTGCATCCTGACTTTCCAGTTTGCAAATTTATCCTTGTTTCACATTGGTGGCTTGCTGCCTCCTCCAGTCCTAGATTCGATTGGTATGTGTGCCATTGGATCTACTAAAGCTTGTAAGTTGTATAATAAAACCTGCTCTGATACCAATTGTTAGTTCCTAGTTGGCACAATTGTTATCTAGAAGGGGGGGTTGAATAGATATTTAAAAAATCTTTTCATTTTAAACTTGTTCTTTAATGATGATTAAAACTTAGCAGAATTTATGTTTGTTTTAATCTTCTTTACAAAGTAGTGGAGTTATGAGAGTGAGGCAGTTATAGCAGTTATGGCAGATATAGCAGTTAGTATAAATGTAAAAGACACAGTCGTTTTTAAGTGGTTCAGAGCACTTAAAGCTCCTAGTCCACTCTTCTACTCAACGAGTAGGATATCCACTAAGGATGTTGTAAGACCCCAATTTTTTTAATGAATAAAATCGAATTTTCTCTAATTATTATTGTGAATAATAAGGTGTTAATTTGATATAATACTTTGGTTATGGGTGAAATGTTCAAATTTCGCAAAATAAGCAAGTGGTTATAAAATATTCATTGTGTCGGGGAATATTCGTTTGGTCGTGGAATATTCTTTACGCGCTGGGAATATTCGCACGATTTGCCAAGATCCATTTGTGGGCCCCCATAACGGATAACTGTTGGATGAAGAAAACGACAAAGTTTGGGTTGTTAAAAGTAACTCACAGAGTTGTTATTCGCTAATAATCGTTGGAATACCGTGGTTAAAATACGATGAATACGCGTGGTTGCACATGAGAGTACACCAGATTGCACAGTATTGTTGAATTATTAATCCTTACGTAAGAAGGAACTACTCAATAATTGTTACAGTAGTTACTGTTCAATATTTTATTTTATTGATTCAATAATTCCTGCGTTGATATTTTATATTATTGTTGCTCAATAATTGTCACTGCACATCATCTCCATTATCAGATCAATAATTTATATTATTTGGAATAATATTATTAGATAGCATTATTGGCAATGTCTAGAAAGTTCATCGAGGAGAGGTTTGGTCACCTAATTCATGGCGCCAAGAAGGAGAAATCCTTATCTGAAAGCCCCTCTTTCTGGGAACGGTACTGGTTGTCATTATAAATATGATTCTCGTAATATTATTTGTGAATAATTAATTATTGATTCATATGATAAGGAATTATTTATTTTATGTGGATATAAATGATGGATTTATTTATGTGGTTATTAATGAAGGAATTAATCTTTGAGGTGTTTTATCAAGATTTTGTTGGATTAGAAGTATTTAAAAATCATCCATTTGTGGATTTTTGGATATTTTACATTTGGAATTTGGAAAAACTCAAAGCTACAAAGTTGTAGAGAATTCGATTTCGTGTGGAATGGACATAAAATTCGTATTTTTTTGATAAACGAACTATTTTCTATGAATTATTAAAGTTTCTGATTATTGTTTAAATGATAAAACATTTTGGAAAATTCTAGAATTGGTTGGTGAGAAATGTGCTCAATTGAATTTCAAATGTGGTGGGTGGAAATAGTAACAGGTAAAGCCATCAGGTAGCAGGGTTAGTCTTCTATGGGCGTTCTAAGCATTTTCCTATAAATAGGGTGCTTAGTTAGAATTGAAAATCACACCAGAATTCATAAGTTTTCTCTCTTTCTCTCTTTATATTATCGAGCGTATTCTTGTGAGTATTTTGATACTTTGAGTGTTGCTATACGGTGCAAGTTCATTCAGCACTATATCCAGTATTCCAGCCAGAAGTATTATCTTTTTGGGGTAAGGGATGTTATTTTCTTCGTAAGTGATATTATTTCTTCAATATCATTATGCCTAAATATTGGTTGGAACTTTTATCAAATTTGGAACTTTTCACGTTTGAGTTACTATTCATGAGTTACTATTCACGAGTTACTATTCACGTAGTACTATTCACGAAGCGTGATGATTTTTCTTGTGGAATTTTTATCTTTTGGTGTGTCTGAGTTACTTATTCACAGATACTACAAGCACTATTCACGTATACTAAGACTATTCACTTAATACGACACTATTCAATTTAAAAATGAAATTTTCTTCTTTTATCCAAGGTGTCTATTATGGTTACTATCTTTGATTATATCCATGTTTTGATCTTTATTTTGAATTCTGCTTCAAAATTGGTTATTATGAAGTATTTTTGAACTTGGATAAACTGTAATACGAATCCCTAATATTTGATCTTTTATCTCACTGGATTCGTTTTCTTTAAGATATTTTTCATCATCCTCAGTCCTAAATGATGATATTACGGAATATCTTTGGCCTGTAGTACAAAGATGAATGATTAACTGATGAATATCTTTGGCACAAAGCAAAAAAGATGAATGATTACCTAATGAATATCTTTGCCCGTAGTGCAAAGATGAACAGTGTTGAGATGAACATGACTAACCTGGTGATCTAAATGAATATCTTTGGCTCAGGTGTAAAGATGAATATTTGATTCAAGATGTATATTGATTGATGTTCTGAGGATAAAATATCGATGATGGACTTTTAAATCTTAGAAGATAGTAGAATTCTTTCTACTGACTCTTCTAATGGATTGCTATTCCGCCGCAGCTTGTTGATCTAAAACTTGTTGTCTACATTATATTTTATCGATTTTTCCTCGTTGAAGACTAACGATAATTTGTTGTATATTATCTTAGTCATAATATTCTTTAATGGGCTAGTTGAGCTCACCTTTTCCTTTTTGTTCCATTTTTCTCGTGGAGGTGAGAACATAGTGAGAACTAGTCAAGTGGTAACGGAGTGATGGTTCTAGAAAGATGTTTTAGCAGTCCTCACTATTTCTGTAAAATAGTGTTTGAATAATTGTAATGAGGACTCCTTTTGAGTTTGTATACTCTCTAGTATACAATATTTGTATTCAAACTTACAGTATAGGCGTTGTCGTATTGTGCACGACAATTATATTACTGAAGTTGTATTTGTTTTTGTACCATGTATTTGGCGACTCAGAATGGGTGATGTATACCTATTTTGGGTTCATCACAATTGGTATCAGAGCTTAGGGATATAATCCCTGGCTAAGATGTGAGACAAGAACTAGGAGGGGAGAGATGGGGAATTCCTTCGCTAGTATGACCTGACTAAGTTTATATGTTATTTAATTGGTCAGTCAGAGTATAGGGATAATATGTGATATGTCAATTAACCCTTGTTTTGTGGCAGTATTTGAAAATGGCATCTGAAAATTTTGTTATAAGCAATGAAGCATATGAGACTCATTTCGGCACCTGTTTTGACAATACCATCTGGTTCGGATGGATTTGTTATCTACAGCGATGCTTCAGGCAAAGGGTTAGGATGTGTTCTCATGCAACATGGGAAAATCATAGCTTTACGCCTCACGATTAACTCAAAGAATATGAGAGGAATTATCCTACTCATGATTTGGAGTTAGCGGCAATCGTTTAGCGTTGAAGATATGGAGACACTACCGTGATGGGGAGAAAGTGGAGATCTATCTGAGATCATAAAAGCCTCAAATATTTCTTCACCCAAAAGGAACTCAACATGCGGTAATGACGTTGGCTCGAGCTGTTGAAGATTACGATCATACCATTCAATACCATCGTGGGAAAACGAAAGTGGTAGCTGACGCATTGAGTAGAAGATCGTATGCGTTTACGAGTGCGATGTTATTAACACAAAAATCTATTTTATATGACTTACAAATGATGAAAATAGAGTTAAAGACTCTAGGGACCCACGTGAAGATAATGAATATAATGAGTAGAATATACTTTAATCGATAAAGTTAAAATTGCTCAAGCTATACACTGGAGCTGATGAATATAAAGAAGAAGGTGCAAGAATGCGTTATCCTAGAAGTAAGAGTCGATGAAGAGAAGAAAGCTCAAGCCTTCGATTAATTTGAAATCCTCGATCAAGTATTTAATCGTGGCTCTATAGACTCGCACTTCTAACGCTAAGTATGTCGCGTGTTCATAACGTTTTTCACGTATCGATGTTACGTAAATATGTGGACGACCCGAATCATATTATTGCATTAGAACCAGGCGAGATAGTCGAAGATTTAACGTACGAGGAGTTACCTGTTAAGATCTTGGATAAGAAAGAGCATGTCCTACGCACGAAGATTATACCACAAGTTAAGGTTTTGTGGAGAAACCATGCTATTGAAGAGATGACCTAGGAGTTGGAATCAGAAATAAAAGCGAGGTATCCTTACCTTTTCGAAATACCAGATACATACGTCAATTTCGAGGACAAAATTTCATAAGGAGGGGAGGTTGTAAGACCCCAATTTTTTTAATGAATAAAATCGAATTTTCTCTAATTATTATTGTGAATAATAAGGTGTTAATTTGATATAATATTTTGGTTATGGGTGAAATGTGCAAATTTCACAAAATAAGCAAGTGGTTATAAAATATTCATTGTGTCGGGGAATATTCGTTTGGTCGTGGAATATTCTTTTCGGCTTGGGAATATTTCGATGCGGCCAGTGCCATTTGTGGGCCCCATAACGGATAACTGTTGGATGAAGAAAACGACAAAGTTTGGGTTGTTATAAGTAACGGCGTAGTTTTTATCGTTAACACTGTTGGAATACCCGATGGTTAAAATACAGTAATACGCGTGTCTATTATGGTTACTATCTTTGATTATATCCATGTTTTGATCTTTATTTTGAATTTCGCTTCAAAATTGGTTATTATGAAGTATTTTGAACTTGGATAAACTATAATACTTAATCCTAATATTTGATCTTTTATCTCATCGGATTCGTTTTCTTTAAGATATTTTCATCATCCTCATCCTAAATGATGATATTACGGAATATCTTTGGCCAGTAGTACAAAGATGAATGATTAATCGATGAATATCTTTGGCCCGTAGTGCAAAAGATGAATGATTACCTAATGAATATCTTTGCCCGTAGAGTAAAAAGATGAACAAAGTGTTGAGATGAACATGACTAACTGGTGATATAAAAATGAATATCTTTGGCCTCGTAGTGCAAAGATGAATATTTGATTCAAGATGTATATTGATTGATGTTACAGGATAAAATATCGATGATGGACTTTTAAATCTTAGAAGATAGTAGAATTCTTTTCTACTGACTCTTCTAATGGATTGCTATTCACGCAGCATTGTTGATCTAAAACTTGTTGCTCATTATATTTTATCGATTTTTCCTCGTTGAAGACTAACGATAATTTGTTGTATATTATCTTAGTCATAATATTCTTTAATGGGCTAGTTGAGCTCACCTTTTCCTTTTGTTCCATTTTCTCGTGGAGGTGAGAACATAGCAGAACTAGTCGAGTACCGGAGTGATGGTTCTAGAAAGATGTTTTAGCGATCCTCACTATTTCGTAAAATAGTGTTTGAATAATTGTAATGAGGACTCCTTTTGAGTTTGTATACTCTCTAGTATACAATATTTGTATTCAAACTTCTAAGAAGATAGGCGTTGTGATTTGTGTTTACAATTATATTTATCAAGTTGTATTTGTTTTTATACCATGTATTTGGCGACTCGTAATGGGTGATGTATACCTATTTTGGGTTCATCACAATTGGTATCGAGCTTAGGATATGATCCCTGGCTAAGATGTGAGACAAGAACTAGAGGGAGAGATGGGGAATTCTTCGCTAGTATGAATTCGACTAAGTTTATATGTTATTTAATTGGTCAATCGAGTATAGGGATAATATGTGATATGTCAATTAACCCTTGTTTTGTGGCAGATTTGAAAATGGCATCTGAAAATTTTGTTATAAGCAATGAAGCATATGAGACTCATTTCGCACTGCTTTTGACAATACCATCCGGTTCGGATGGATTTGTTATCTCTGCGATGCTTCGTGCAAAGGGTTAGGATGTGTTCTCACGCAACATGGGAAAGTCATAGCCTATGCCTCACGATAACTCAAAGAATATGAGAGGAATTATCCTACTCATGATTTGAGTCAGCGTGCAATCAAGCCGCGTTGAAGATATGGAGACACTACCTGTATGGGGAGAAAGTGGAGATCTATACAGATCATAAAAGCCTCAAATATTTCTTCACCCAAAAGGAACTCAACATGCGGTAATGACGTTGGCTCGAGCTGTTGAAGATTACGATCATACCATTCAATACCATCGTGGGAAAACGAAAGTGGTAGCTGACGCATTGAGTAGAAGATCGTATGCGTTTACGAGTACGATGTTATTAACACAAAAATCTATTTTATATGACTTACAAATGATGAAAATAGAGTTAAAGACTCTAGGGACCCACGTGAAGATAATGAATATACGAGTAGAATATACTTTAATCGATAAAGTTAAAATCGCTCAAGCTATACACTGGAGCTGATGAATATAAAGAAGAAGGTGCAAGAATGCGTTATCCTAGAAGTAAGAGTCGATGAAGAGAAGAAAGCTCAAGCTTTTGATTAATTTGAAATCCTCGATCAAGTACGAACTGTGGCCTATAGACTCGCCCTAACGCTAAGTATGTCGCGTGTTCATAACGTTTTTCACGTATCGATGTTACGTAAATATGTGGACGACCCGAATCATATTATTGCATTAGAACTAAAGCGAGATAGTCAAGATTTAACGACGAGGAGTTACCGTTAAGATCTTGGATAGGAAAGAGCATGTCCTCACGACGAAGATTATACCACAAGTTAAGGTTTTGTGGAGAAACCATGCTATCAAGAGATGACCTAGGAGTTGGAATCGTAAATAAAAGCGAGGTATCCTTACCTTTTGAAATACCAGATACATACGCCAATTTCGAGGACAAAATTTCATAAGGAGGGAGGTTGTAAGACCCCAATTTTTTAATGAATAAAATCGAATTTTCTAATTATTATTGTGAATAATAAGGTGTTAATTTGATATAATATTTTGGTTATGGGTGAAATGTGCAAATTTCACAAAAAATAAGCAAGTGGTTATAAAATATTCATTGTGTTTGGGAATATTCGTTTGGTCGTGGAATATTCTTTTTCCGTCGGGAATATTCGTATGATACTCATGCCGCCATTTCAGGGCCCCATAACGGATAACCTGCTGGATGAAGAAAACGACAAAGTTTGGGTTGTTATAAGTAACTTACAGTAGTTTTTATCGTTAACATCGTTGGAATAATTCGATGGTTAAAATACAAGAATACGCGTGGTCGCATTGCGAGAGCACACCAGACGCGAAAGATTGTTGAATTATTGATCCTTACGTAAGAAGGCACTACTCAATAATTGTTACAGTAGTTACTATTCAATATTTTATTTTATTGATTCAATAATTGCTACGTTGATATTTTATATTATTGTTGCTCAATAATTGTCACTGCACATCATCTCCATTATCGGATCAATAATTCATATTATTTGAATAATATTATTAGATAGCATTATTGGCAATGTCTAGAAAGTTACATCGAGGAGAGGTTTGGTCACCTAATTGCTGCGCTTGAAGAAGGAGAAATCCTTATCGAAAGCCCCTCTTTCCGGGAATGTACTGGTTATCATAAATGTGATTCAAGAATATTATTTGTGAATAATTAATTATTGATTCATATGATAAGGAATTATTTATTTTTATGTGGATATAAATGATGGATTTATTTATGTGGTTATTAATGAAGGAATTAATGCTGAGGTGTTTTATCAGTATTTTGTTGGATTGGAAGTATTTAAAAATCATCCATTTGTGGATTTCGGGTATTTTCTGTTTGGAATTTGAAAAAACTCAAAGCTACAAAGTTGTAGAGAATTCGATTTCTTGTGGAATGGACATAAAATTCGTATTTTTCTGATAAACGGGCTATTTTCTATGAATTATTAAAGTTTCTGATTATTGTTTAAATAATAAAATATTTTGGAAAATTCTAGAATTGGTTGGTGAGAAATGTGCTCAATTGAATTTCAAATGTGGTGGGTGGCAATAATGTAATGTAAAGCCATCGGTAGCAAAAGTTAGTCTTCATGAATTTCTAAGCATTTTCCTATAAATAGGGTGCTTAGTTAGAATTGAAAATCATACCGTAATTCATAAGTTTTTTCTCTTTCTCTCTATATTATCGAGCGTATTCTTGTGAGTATTTTGATACTTTGAGTGTTGCTATATGATTGCAAGTTCCTTCAAAGACTATTTCTAGTATTCCAAATTTAAGTATTATCTTTTTGACGTAAGGATGTTATTTTCTTAAGTAAGTGATATTATTTCTTCAATATCATTATGCCTAAATATTGGTTTGGAACTTTTTATCAAATTTGGAACTTTTCATGTCTGGGTTACTTATTCATGAGTTACAATTCACGAGTTACTATTCATGAGTTACTATTCACGAGTTACTATTCATGAGTATTATTCACGAAGCATGATGATTTTTCTTGTGGAATTTCTATCTTTTGGTGTCGGAGTTACTATTGACGTATACGGCACTATTCACCGAAAAATGAAATTTTCTTCTTTTTATCCAAGGTGTTTATTATGGTTACTATCTTTGATTGTATCCATGTTTTGATCTTTATTTTGAATTCTGCTTCAAAATTGGTTATTATGAAGTACTTTTGAACTTGGATAAACTGTAATATGAATCCCTAATATTTGATCTTTTATCTCACTGGATTCATTTTCTTTAAGATATTTTTCATCATCCTTAGTCCTAAATGATGATATTACGGAATATCTTTGGCCTGTAGTGCAAAGATGAATGATAAACTGATGAATATCTTTGGCCTGTAGTGCAAAGATGAATGATTACCTAATGAATATCTTCGCCCAGTAGTGCAAAAGATGAGCAGTGTTGAGATGAACATGACTAACTAGTGATACAAATGAATATCTTTTGGCCTGTGAGCAAAGATGAATATTTGATTCAAGATGTATATTGATTGATGTTACAGGATAAAATATCGATGATGGACTTTTAAATCTTAGAAGATAGTAGAATTCTTTCTCTACTTGACTCTTCTGATGGATTGCTATTCCGCTGCAGTTGTTGATCTAAAACTTGTTGTCTATTATATTTTATCAGATTTTTCCCTGTTGAAGACTAACAATAATTTGTTGTATATTATCTTAGTCATAATATTCTTTACTGGGCTAGTTGAGCTCACCCTTTTCCTTTTTGTTCCATTTTTCTCGTGGAGGTGAGAACATAGCGAGAACTAGTCAATGGGTACGGAGTGATGGTTCTAGAAAGATGTTTTAGCAGTCATCACTATTTCTGTAAAATAGTGTTTGAATAATTGTAATGAGGACTCATTTTGAGTTTGTATACTCTCTAGTATACAATATTTGTGTTCAAACTTACAGTATAGGCGTTGTCGTATTCTGCACGACAATTATATTACTGAAGGTGTATTTGTTTTTGTACCATGTATTTGGCGACTCAAAATGGGTTATGTATACCTATTTTGGGTTCGTCACAGATGTCTTTTACAACTTCTGAATCACATAGATTCCTTCTAGACCAACAGTCTAGGAACTTCTTAGTTTACTCTTGAACTCTTCAAGTCCAGCAGACTTGGATTTCTTACAGTTAACTTAGAACTCTTCAAGTCCAGCAGACTTGGTACTATTCTTCAGTTCATTAATATATGTTGAGTTCTTGATGGTTGCTACTCAGTTGCTGTTTAAGCACTTGTTCGAAAGAACTGAGTAGTTGAGCAAGCTTTGCAAATTCTCAGATCGTAGAGTTGAGCTTGAGAGTTGTTCACGTTATTTGTTCAATGTTTGTTTAATCTATTTCATATGTCTGATTTGCATATATGTGATCTTGAAAACTATCCGTTGGATCCATCTGTTGAGGCATTAAATGCATTTGACTTTTATGATCTTTGATGGAGACATTTCTACACATCTGCTAAAACTGCATTCTGGCCCACTGACACAGCAAACTGCTTTCTCACCTAACACCTGAAAAGGTGTTTTGCCCCCTTACCAATGGTTTTTTCCTTAGCTTCTTCCATACGCTTCTTTGTTGCATACTAAGGATATTTCATATTACTTTGGGACTGATGAGTACTACAACGTCTAGAATCCATTCTTCATATGTTGGAATCTGTCTTCACGCATATCATGAGGCTCGACGTTTTCTGACATAAGACAGATGATGCTCGACGATTTAGATCGTGATACTCTACGATTCAGATCGTAGTGACTTGTCGCCTTGGTGCTTGATCTGATGCTATCAGCCGAGAGCACTACAATTTCTCTTAAACCATTGCACACTACGTTCTTTGCTTGCTAGGTTCTAACTTTACATTTCCGAGAGCTCACTACGATCGTTGACTTGTAAACTCTATGTTTCCTTCAGCATGCTACGATCGTTGAGTTAGCTCGTCAAACGTTGGGACCACTCTACAATTTTTGACGAGGTCCTTCAAGGCATGCACACTACGATCTTTGAAGCTCTACGTTTCTGCCTTGACTTATGCAATGTTGATCCGATTTATACACTCTGATTTCTTCGAAGCCTATCTATTACATCTCAAGATCAACTTAACAGCTTTGATCTTTCTATCTATACATTTCATTACAGAATGATACACGTTAAGAGTTTAGATCAACCTAACAAATTTGATCTATCACTAAGTCCTTGTACATATCTTACTTGAAGGACTTTACAAATAATCATGAGCATATACATTAAAACATCAAATCATAATATGCATTCTCCTAATAAAGTGTTGCGGCTATTTCTTTTGATTAGAGAGATCATTGAAAGAGGAGAAGTCACCTTAGAAAGAGTGGACTCTCAAGAACAACATTGCATATCCATTTACTAAAACATTATCCAATATATAGTAGGATGATCGCACTTAGAGAAGATGAGTATGAGATACCAAGGCAATTGATTTTAGTACAAGTGGGAAATTGAAAGTAGTATGCCCTTAAGCCAATCACATTGGATGTGATAAGTATTTAATTTATAATCTTTTTCATTTATTAATAAAAGAATTTATTTAATTAAAGGCATTCCTTATCCATGTTTAATTAGTTGAATTAAATAAATATGATAAACTTATAGTTTTCGAGCAATGCTTTTAGAATAATGTTGGTTATATATTTTATGATTTTAATGATGACAATATTATTGGGTTTATGAATTTGATTTAAATTGTTTGGGCTGATTTAAATTTATTATATGTTGATTTCTTGTTGGCCCAAGATTGGAATTATGGTCCATTAGTATATTCCTTCTATATTTAAGTTTGCATGTTGCATGTTACTGAAAAGATCTTTAATATAATTTAGTAATGATATGCAATTCAATTTGAAAAGGAAACTAAATAATGTACTTGTTATCTAGTGATTGGCTAGTAACAAACTTTATCAAATATCTCATTGTTCCTTTATTTAAGGTGTTTTAGTTTGACTTGAAAACATATCTTTGATTTACCAAATCTGTTGGACTCTTTAATTGCTAATATCATGGGATATACCAACTTTGATATGAGTTTCCTATTCTATCTCTTGTTCATAACCGTTGGTCAATATTGTAGCTTTAATTATGGGATTTAAATTATCTGATTTCTTGCTAACAAATATAGCCGTTGGCCTTCATGTTAGATAAAGTTTCATCATGCTCGGTTATGAAGAAGCCCAACAATTAGAAAGCAGCAATTCATTCTTCTTAATTCTTATAGCTTTCTAATAGTCTTTCTAGCAATCAATGTTCTATTATCCTTAGGCTAGAAAGTTGATATTCCATTGGAATCACCATCATTGTAATCTGAAAAACAAAACTGTTAGCTTTGGTGGTCTAGAGTTTCTAGAGTTTAGTGGGTCTGTTCAAAGGTCTCAGAGGTAAGAACAAGTGCAGAGGTGTATAAGTTGCAGAGGTGCAAAAGGGGCATTGGTGTCCAACATCAGAATTGAAGCGTCTTTGTAGGAGGGAGTTATTTTTTGTATTGAGGTTTAAATCTTAATAAAAAGAGTCTCCAATCCTAGTTGGGATTGGACGTGTATTAGGCCACTAGATTAGAGGATAAGGGCTGAACCACGTAAAAATCTTGGTGTGATTTTTACTTCTGTTTATCTCTTTAATTGTCATTCATGTTCTGCACATTTTTGTTCATCACGCTAATCCAGACACTAAAGCAGATAGGTCTAGCTGTTTGATAAATAATAAATGAAGAACAGACCCTAAAGGAGACAGGTGTAGCTGTCTGAATTAAACCTGTAGCATAATATTTCAAAAAGTTTTCACCGTTTAACACTTTTAGCTTTAACACCTATTCACCCCCCCCCCCCGCTAGGTGTGCACATACATAGAATTACATTTGGTATCAGAGCAAGGCTCTACTAATATTGATCGTTGCAGGTCGTAGGGGAAGATCCTATGGCACACCTAAACTTTCAAGAAGGTCAGTCCACAAGTAGGCCACCGCTGCTGTTCGGAAGTGAAAACTTCAACTTTTGGAAGTTTAGAATGAAGATTTTTCTTTAAAAGAGACCCATGGGAATGGTGGGTTGTTGAAAATGGACCTATCATTCCTAGACATGATGATGGCAAACCAAAGGCTCTCATGGAGATGGATGTAAACGAAAGCTATATGTTTTCCTACAACTCAAGAGCCATGAACACCTTGTTAAGCGGAATAGTCCAAGCTGAAATTGATAAAGTATCATCGTGCAACATAGCAAAAGAAATGTGGGATACAATCTTAATGAGCCACGAGGGAACTACTAAGGTGAAGGAAGTCAAGCTAAGTATGTTGATGCAAGAATATGAACTCTTCAAATTAGAAAAAGATGAAACAGTTAATAAAGCTCAAGGGAGATTTCTTACTCTAATGAACTCTCTAAGTATGCTGGGACGGAAAATTGATCAGAGGGAAATTAATAGAAAGCTGATAAGAGTCATGCCCAAACGGTTTGCTCCGAAAGTCACAACTCTCCAAAACTCACCATTAATTAGTACCATGGAAAATCTTACATTGTTTGGAGAGCTTGAAGAATTTGAAAATCAACTCAAGAAGTATGATGAAGAGGATGAAGCATTAATAAAGAAAACATTGGCACTTCAAATCGAGAGCAACGATGAAAGTGATCACGAAGATTTTGATGAAGAAATTGAAATGCTCTCAAGAAAACTCGAGAGACTACTTCAAAGAAAGAAACAAAGGAAAAATCAAAAAGGTAGCTCAACTCAAGTGAGTAAGTCCAAAACGGAACAAAAAGAAGAAACTGTCCAATTATGTTTCATGGGACTAGAAGACGATGATCAACTTGAGGTAACAAATTTTCATGAAAATTTTGAAATATCTACATTTGATTATCTTGCTTTACAAAATGAAAATCAAAGGCTTAAAAAGAAAACTGCTTATTTTAAGAACTGCGTAAATGAGCTAATGAATGAAGTTGAGTCACTTATTGAAGAAAGAAAAGAAAATGAATATCTTAAAAATGAAGTGTTAAAAGAAAATTTGAAAATGAGAGATGCATGCATAGATGCTTTTAATGATGGAAAAATGATGAATGTTCAACATGATGATAATATAACAAATGCAGAAATAGCATCTTTAAAAAATGATCTTGCTAAATTTGTGCAAGGAGAAGAGAACCTAAATGTTATGTTAGAGGCACAAAGGTCTAGTCTTGATAAACAAGAATTGGGTATAATCCTACTAATAATAATATTAGAATGATTAATAGTAAATCAAGGCATAAACCAGTTTATTGTTCACCATTTATTACTTGTAAAAAATGTGGTTTTAAAGGTCATTTTGATTCTAATTGCAATAAAATTAGAATAAAACAAATTTGGGTAAAAAAAGTGATTTATATGATACTAACCCAAAAGGACCCAAGAAGATTTGGGTACCAAAAAGATAGAGACTATTTGTTTGTAGGTGTCTCAAGATCAAAAAGGAGATGGATGATTCTTTACTTTGAGAGAGTAAGTTACTCATAAATTATTTGGCGAAATATGTAAGTACCTCATGTTGTTTTTTTAAATAGAGTTTTAATTAGATATATTATTATAAAAACTATATGGATTTTGTATTACAAGGATTCATAAACATCATTTATTATGTCAAATGCTCCATATTTAATACACGTGATAATCTTGATAAAAGGTTGAGGAATATGTTCATATTGTATTTGATGAATTTAACTGTGACTTGTCAAAAGAAGAAAATGAAGTTTCTGCAGGAAAAGACATTCTGATTAGTGGAAAACAGACAGCTCAATCCGGAATGACTGGTAAAATCTCGCATCGAAGGAAAAACAGATGATCCAGGAAAATATGCAGACACCTAAATCTAGATGTGACTCGGCTAAATCATTTTTGAAGGCAAATCAGATGAATATTTTGATGCAAAATCTGATATTCCAGAAAGTGAATCAGATGAACAAATGACCAATGGTAGTCTTCCAAGAACAACCAGAATAGTGAAAAATTATCCTCCTAACCTGAGCTTTAAAGACCTCAACATTGGGATGATCAAAAGAAGTGCTATTGAAGAGATTTTTTATTCTGAAAATACAAAATCCAAATCTACATTAAGGAGCACAACTATCAAGCTTTCTACAGGTTACAAAATGTTGTTATATAGGTAACAAATCACAAAGGTATGATCGTATTGTCTACTTGTTATATGTGGTTTTGTTATAACCTTGCTCCAATGTCATTCTTTGTATTTAATTTTTTTCAATTTGAAAAATGGGGTGAGATAACTAATTATATAAATTACTTTTTGTTGATGACAAAGGGGGAGAGATACTTGTGCTTAATGATTAATATGTGGTTTCTTTTTTATAATAACAAAGGGGGATATATATATTGTGACGCCCCCAAAATTAGGTATACGTCACCCATCTTGGGTCGCCACTTACATGGTACAAAATTCAAATACAACTTAATAATACAATATGCGTATACAATTCGACAAAACATAAAGCTGTGAGTTTGAATAAAATATTGTATACTAGAGATTATATAAACTCATAAGGAGTCCTTATTACAATTATTATTACACTATTTCACGAGAATAGTGAGGACTACTAATGCTATCATCCGTCTCAGTAATCTCGTTCCCCGATTAGTCCTCATTACGTTCTCATTTCAAGAGAACAATAAAAGTAAAAAGGTGAGCTCAACTAGCCCAGAGGGAAATATTATGACTAAGATAATGCGAGAATATATTATCGTTAGCCTTCAATGTTGTTAAACCGATACAATATAACAACCATCAAGTTTAAGCTGCGGTGAAACAAGCAATCCATTAAAAGAGTCAAGTAGAGAATAAAATCTACTATCTTTTATGATTTAGAAGGTTTTTCATCACTTTTATCGGCTGGGACTCAAATTTTAATAAATAATCCACATCATCGAATCACCCCCCGCACTACTACCCAAGGATATTCTTTAGTATCACGACCACAATTATCCATGCACTTACTACGGACCAAGAATATTTGTGTATTCATTAATGGTCATGATCATGCCAACAATCGTCCATCAATGCACTACGGGCCAATGAGGACTTTTACCACATCATTTGTAACATTACGATCATGATTACACCGAATAATCCCTGGTCATAATCATACCAAGTCCATCTATGCACTATAGGCCATGATGACTTTTAACAAAATATAAACATGAGGATGATGACAATGATATAAGAATTCAATAAAAACAAGTTCAAGAATTATTTTATCCGAGAACTAATAACGTCTAAATTGTCAACATGATAAGCGCTTTATAGAGTAAAATTCAAGAATGCTCGTAAGAATATTTCCACGAAAAGATCTTTGGATGAAGCCTTAAATATCAAGGATATTCCACTAATTTCATGGAGTATAAGTCAAAACTTTAACCAATCGAGTATAATAAGGAATGGAATAACAAAAAAATCACCAAGCATGCGATAGACCGCGCAGGCGAGTTATTCCAATGTAATAATAAATAACGGAATCGGTCCCCAGAAAACGCATGCATGTGATATTCCAATAGAATAATAAAGATTTAAATCAGTCCGACGTAAAAGCGCATGCATGTGGATATTCCAGCAATGAATAATAAAGATGGAACCAGTCCGGCGTAGAATGGATGATGCACGAGGATGTTCCAAATGAGAATAATAAAGGCGGAATCAGTCCCAGGTGTAGAACACATGCATGTGATATTCCAAATGAATAATAAAAGCGGAACCAAGTCAGGCGTAGAAACGCATGCATGGATGTTCCAAATGAATGATAAAGAATGGAACAATAGAAGAATTTTACCAAGTATAGGTAGCAGCATTATCAAAAAGTTATTCAATGTAATAATAAGAATGGAATAATGTAAGTTCTCTTCATAGATAAGAAAGAAATAATACTCTCTACCTTGGAAAAACTTGATACTGGAATAATGAGTAGCAGATTTCTCTTCTTCTTTCTCTCTATAATAATCGCTCTAAAGCTTTTGTGAATTGGTGAGAAATGAAGAAAGAATGAGCTTCTATTTATAGGAAAATATAGTTTCGATAATTGCTTGCGTTTTGGGGCTCAAAAATTAAAGTACAATACCTCCAACTTTTCTTTCATTTTTAATTTAGTCATGCAAGTATTATCAATCTTGCACCAACTCCCTAATAGTAAATAATGTGAATCAATAGTTCAATCATGTGAATCAATAGTATAATCATGTGAAAAATACGAATTACAAAGATAGTACCTCCATCTATACCTCAATTTTAACTTAGTCATGCAAGTATTATCAATCTTGCACCAACTCCCCTAATAGTAAATAATGTGATTCAATAGTACACATATGTGAATAAGCAGTTATATAAGCATGTGAATTAGTACCAATTAATTGCTCATTTATCCAGATAAATTACCCGATTTATCAATATAACCCTGACATCAATTATCATCGGAATAAATGTCGATTTTCACTAACACAAACAATTCCAACATAATGAAACTATTTTTATCAAAAATATAAATTTTGAAATTTCGAAGTTTGACTTTTCCCAAAAAAGTCAACTGTTGACTTTTTGACCAAATAGTGAATCCCGGAAAATTTTGTGTTTATAGACTATTTTTACTAATTTCGTCGTTTCGGACTCAAATATCACGTCCGCGTCTCTAAATTCAACTCCGAACAACATTCATCATTAATATTATAACTCACAATATTTATCAACCAGGTCGTTCCCAGGAAAGAGGGGGCTTTCCAATAAGGATTTCTCCCTATTGGCGCACAATTAGGTGACCAAACCTCTCCTTGACAGAACTTCTAGACATTGTAAATATTGCAGTTTATAATATGAATAACTTTGTTGTCTCAAGTATTAATTTAATAAAAAAATATTTTATGCAGATGATACTGACCATAATTGAATCCATAATATGATAGATATGATGCGAATAATCGAGTAGCAATAATTGAGTATAACCGAGTGACTTCGGCGTAAGCATTAATAATCAATACCGGTGTGCTACTATGCAACCACGCAGTATTATCGTATTTTTTAACAGGGTGTTTCAACGATTAACGATAAAACTTCCGTCGTTATTTTCATAAAGTATTTTTGTCATTTTTCAATCCGACAATAATTTTGTTGTGGGGGTCCAATGATGATTGTGCTTGGTTATACGAATATTCCCCTGTTAAAACGAATATTCCCCACCAATCGAATATTATATAACAACTTCATGCGTACTTTTGCAAAATTTGTAAATATTACCCACAACTATAACATTATATCAAATCCACACCATAATATTCAAAAATATATTTCGAGAAAATTTAATCTTTATTCAAAAGTTGGGGTCTTTATATATATATATATATATATATA
The DNA here is from genome assembly GCA_020205615.1 of Panax quinquefolius. NCBI lineage: Eukaryota > Viridiplantae > Streptophyta > Magnoliopsida > Apiales > Araliaceae > Panax > Panax quinquefolius. The sequence goes on along the minus strand of CM035172.1, from coordinate 120,705,969 downwards.
TATATATATATATATGGTCTTGAGATACTATATAGTGCTTGTATTTGTAAATGATGATAATTTAGAATTTGTTGAGCCATATACTTAGGGGGAGCCATATACTTAGGGGGAGCATATTAATTAAATGGCATTATGTATTGTCATCATCAAAAAGAGGGAGAATGTTGGTTAAATATTTTATGATTTTAATGATGACAATATTATTGGGTTTATGAATTTGATTTAAATTGTTTCAATGATTTAAATTTATTATATGTTGATTTCTTGTTGGCCCAAGATTGGAATTATGGTCCATTAGTATATTCCTTCTATATTTAAGTTTGCATGTTGCATGTTACTGAAAAGATCTTTAATATAATTTAGTAATGATATGCAATTCAATTTGAAAAGGAAACTAAATAAGGTACTTGTTATCTAGTGATTGGCTAGTAACAAACTTTATCAAATATCTCCTTGTTCCTTTATTTAAGGTGTTTTAGTTTGACTTGAAAACATATCTTTGATTTACCAAATCTATTGGACTCTTTAATTGCTAATATCATGGGATATACCAACTTTGATATGAGTTTCCTATTTTATCTCTTGTTCATAACCGTTGGTCAATATTGTAGCTTTAATTATGGGATTTAAATTATCTGATTTCTTGCTAACAAATATAGCTGTTGGCCTTCATGTTAGATAAAGCTTCATCATGCTCGGTTATGAAGAAGCCCAACAATTGGAAAGCAGTAATTCATTCTTCTTAATTCTTATAGCTTTCTAATAGTCTTTCTAGCAATCAATGTTCTATTATCCTTAGGCTAGAAAGTTGATATTCCATTGGAATCACCATCATTGTAATCTGAAAAACAAAACTGTTAGCTTTGGTGGTCTAGAGTTTCTAGAGTTTAGTGGGTCTATTCAAAGGACGCTTCAAAGGTCTCAGAGGTGAGAACAAGTGCAGAGGTGTACAAGTTGCAGAGGTGCAAAAGGGGCATTGGTGTCCAACATCAGAATTGAAGCGTCTTTATAACAGGGAGTTATTTTTTGTATTGAGGTTTAAATCTTAATAAAAAGAGTCTCCAATCCTAGTTGGGATTGGACGTAGATTAGGCCACTAGATTAGAGGATAGGGGTTGAACCACGTAAATATCATGGTGTGATTTTTACTTCTGTTTATCTCTTTAATTGTCATTCACGTTCTGCACATTTTTGTTCATCACGCTAATCCAGACACTAAAGGCATGTGTCTAATGTCGATAATAATAAACGAAGAACAGACACTAAAAAAGCGCATGGTGTAGTCATGCGAATTAAACTCAGTAGCATAATATTTCAAAACGTTTTCACCATTTATCACTTTTAGCTTTAACACCTATTCACCCCCCCTCTAGGTGTGCATATACATAGAATTACAAATATAATGTTAATCATGTTAATGATATCTAAATTAAAGATAGATCAAAAACTAAAATGTTCCTAATCGTTGGATCACTAATGTGGGGTTACTGATTCTGGATAGATTAGTACATATTATGTTTGCTCTGTTGAAGATAATGATTGATCTCGTAATCATTTGTGTGGAGATACTAAAGCAAGTATGTAGGTGTTTATTGGACAATAAGTTCACTAAACATGGCTCGCTTAAAGAGCACCTAATGGAGTTTTACTTGGTTGAAAATAGGAGTTCCTATAGTAATAATAGTACAAGTGATCCTTAAATTTGAGATCATCATAGTACCTTGTGTATTCTGAGTTATATTTTGTCATATTCCTTAATACTTTAGAGTATGTCATAAGGTATGTTCGGGTATAATAAAGTGTACATGGAGGTAGGTGAATGATCAACAAATGATCTACCGCTTCCAGTAAAGGTAGAGAATGCCCTATGCGATTTGATAAGTGGCAACTCAAAAATCCTTGACCGGGCTGAATGGAAATTAGAAATGAGTTTCTAATTTACATTAATCAGAGTTTTGCATTTTGTGAATTGAAATGCATATGATTAAATAAATAAGATTTGTCAATAATTTCATGTCTTATGTTTAATCGGGACATTGTATGGTAGAATAATTAAATTGTACGGTAACTATTCACGGAATGGGTTCTTTGTGTTCTTTGTGATTAAACGTTGAATTCATATTATTCGGATAGTCATGATACACTAACGTAAGGTGTCACTCTTGATGTAGAATAAATATTATTTATATATATTTAAATTAAAGGAGTTTAATTCATTATAAATAATATTAGAATAATTCTAATTTATTTATTCTACTATCGGCTTAATAGTGAACCTAGAGGGTCACACCGCAAAAAGAGAAATATAATTTTAGAAGTAATTAGCTTAATTTTTATAATTAAGCATTTGAAGAAATACTAAATTATAATTTAATAAGAGTAGTCTTATTATTGTTATAAATAAATTATAAATAAATTGGCCAAATAATAATAATATAGTATTTGCAAATATATTAATATTTATAATCAAGTATTCGGAAAAACTAAATTATAAATAAAGAAAAGGAGTCTTATTATTATTATTATTATTATTATTATTAATTTAGTTCCTAATTAGTTTGGAAATTAAATTAAAACCCTAATTCCCAAAATGTTTAGGAGGGAGGGTTACTCTATAAATAAGAGGAGTCTTATTATGGGATAGACTAATACTAATACAACTATTGCTATTGCAAGTATTCTCAAAACCTAAGAGGGTTAGAAGAGAGAGAATTAGGGCTAGCCACCCAAGGTTTGGAGAAAGCTAAAAATTACTTATTCAATCAATATACTCTAGGTGGATCGCCTCTTGGACGTTGCACACTTGAGTAGTGAACGTTTGATCTGAGGAATTGGAAGAAGCGAGAAAGAGGAAAAAGATTAGAACTTGAAGATCACATCAAAGGGTTGATCATCTTCATAAGTTATATCTTTTATCCTTCCTCAATTAATAATATTTTATAAGGTGATTCCTGGGATTGCAGAAAATTTTAAATATGAATTATGTCATGCTTCCGCTTTATTGCAATGTTGATTGTATGTATGTCTTGTTTCTGCAAAACCAACATAAACATAACAATATCTTGTACAATCATCTATAAAAGTAAGAAAATATTTCTTACCCCCTCTTGTTTGTATATACTTTAAATCACAAATATCAGTATGTACTAATTCAAGAGGTTATGTGCTTCTTTCAATTGATTTAAAAGAAAATTTTCAAAATTTTGCCTCAACGTAAACTTCACATTTATGATTAGGATCAATCTCATATTTTGGTAAACATTCCATATTAATTAGTCTATGCATAATATTATGATTAACATGTCCTAATCTATTATGCCATAAATTAGATGACTCAATCATATAAGCAGTAGATGTATTTTTATTAATATTGGAAGGTACAATTGTCAATACATTCATTTTAAAGAGTCCATCGCTCATATTTCCCTTCCCCACAAACATCCCATTTTTGGCTAGGACAAACTTGTCCGATACAAAGACCAATGTAAATCCCTTTTGACTAAGAAGAGATCCTGACACTTATTTCTTTTGAATATTAGGCACATGGAGAACGTTGTTGAGGATGAGTTCCTTGTCAGATGTCATCTTTAGAACCACATTTCCTTATCCAGCAATTTTGGATGTGGAAGAATTCCTCATATATAATTTTTTTCCATTCTCAAATTCTTGATATGTGAAAAACATCTTTCTGTCAGAACACATGGTGGGTTACTACAGTATCTATCCACCATTCCTTAGGATTTACAACCATGTTTACTTCAGAAACTACCGTTGATAGGTTCATTTTAGAAACATCTTCAAGAAGACCATTCATTTCTGTTACATTAGCTTGTGCGGACTTCTTATTCTAGTTCATGCATTTACGACAATCTTTTACCCTATGTTCGGGCTTGTCACAAATGTAACACTTGTCTTGGAGTTTTTTATTCGTTCCCTATTGAGGCCCATTGTCAGAGTGCTTTCTCTTTTTAGTCTTTTGACCTTGTTCTACCACGTTGGCTTTGAATTCCATATAGGTTTTTCCGCCTTTTTTTTCAGAAGTACGATTGTCCTCTTCAAACCTTAATCTCATGATTAAATCTTCAAGTTTCATCTCTTTGCGCTTATGCTGAGATAATTCTTAAAATCTTTCCACATTTGTGGTAGTTTTTCAATAAACGCTATAACTTGGAAAGATTCACTCAAGGACATTTCTTCTGCATATATTTCATGCAGGATTACTTAAAGTTCTTGGACTTGATTGATGACAACCTTGGAATCCACCATCTTATAGTTCAAAAACCTGCCAACTACGAACTTCTTTGTGCCATCATCTTCCGTTTTATATTTTTTATCCAAGAAATATCATAGTTCTCTTGCCGTTTTGAAATAACTATACACATTGTATAATGTGTTGTCCAATCCATTGATGATGTAATTTCGGCACAAAAAATCAGTATGTTTCCATGTATCTATTGCGAAAATAACTTGCCTATCTGTTTCATTCTCAGTAAGCACAGAGGGATCTTCATGAAGAAATCTTGTCAAGTTAAGCGTAGTGAGATAAAACATCTTTTGTTGCCACCTTTTAAAATATGTTCCATTGAATTTTTCTGAGTTTTCACCATGGTTCACAAGAACATTAGGTATCATAGCTGTATAAGAATAACCGACTATAATTATAGAATCGGTAGCCATATTTATAATGAATATATATAATACTAATTGTCTTAAGATTGTTAGGAAAAAATGAAGAACAATAAGGCATATATATATATATATATATTATACACTTATTGTGAAGTGAACCAAATGTATGAAATTAATATGTCAAGTCTAATACTAGGTACAATATCCTTAAGACAATTATGTTTTCCTTATTGTTACTTAGAGTTAACGACACTTGTCTTCCAGGATACAATATCAACGTGTGTTATAGCTGCAATACAAATAAGGGTTCTTTACAGAAATATACAACAATTAGAAAGTAATTACACAATTAGTGCATCAAAAAATAATTATAAAAATAATACAATTTCTCGAATTTATTTACAATATTAGTGCAATTAGGATTCCTTAATTTAGGGAATTAGTATAAGATTCAATTCATAATAATAAGGAAACTTAAAATTAAGGAGAAATAATTACCATAATTAATAATTCAAATTCAAATATCTTAGATCTAACAACAAAAACAAATGCAAATTCAAAAATAATAATTCAAATTCAAATATTCAAAGTTTGGCAATGTCATCTTCCTCCTCCCTTTGCCGGTGAGACCCAATTTCATGTCCAAAAGAAAATAAGAACACTGCATAAGAAAGAGAGAGATAAGAGAGTGATGTGTAATGTAATGTTGATAACCAAACTTTCTTAAAAAAGGTAACCAAACTTTTATACCAAGGTAACCAATCTACCTCCACACCTGCAGTATGAATTGGTTACCTTGGTCTGAAAGTTTGACAACCAACTGCATGAAGTTTGGCTACCAACTGCATCACATTTAAAATAAATTGGTAACCTAATAACACTGAATTGGTTACCTTGTATGAATGTTTGGCTACCAACTGCACTATGAAAAAATTTATCAAACAAAGCATGCCTTTTAGCCGACTGAAAATATCAAACTCTTTTCAAAGTTTGCTTGCTTTTTACAAATAAACCTTAGAACTCAGAAGTTGTTGTGTTTTCAGAATTAATCTCGCTTTTTCTCTTTCCAACTTCATGTCTTCCTCCATAAAATCGGCGACCCACAAAATCAAACCAAATGGGTGGACCACCGCCGAAAATTCATTGGATCGGGGCAGGGTATGCAACAGCTAGCTCCATTTTCATGCTCAAGTCACTAGAAGCAGAAAATATATAAGACCACAAATGTTGTTCTATACGCCTGCATTAATGATGGAGGAGAGGCGCGACTTTTATTGAGGAAAGAGAAGGTGTGCTATATGGTTTACTTATTAATTACTTAATTTAATAAGTAAATCAATACAAATCCCCTAAATTAAGGAATCCTAATTGCATACTAATTCCCTAAATTAAGAAATCCTCATTACACTAATATTATAAATAAATATGGAAGTGTATTAATTGTGTAAATATTTTATGAGTGCACTATTGTTGTAATTATTTTAAAAAATGTATTAGAATATGTAATTCATCCTATAAATAACACACACAACGAACCAAAGAAATGTTCTTTACTTTCTCTCAAAATAAACTATGAATGACTTAATAAATTAAGACTCGAATGACTTGAGAATACTTAAATGCTTGGATGAAACAAATGGCTTTGCTTCATGCTTCAAATGTCAATAAATAAAAATTTAAAAAATATAAAATAATAAATAAATTTTATCCTAAAAGAATACAATGACCTAGACCTCCCACGAGCCCAACCTAGTCAGTGGCAACACACGTGTGGTTATTCAAAATTAAGCCTTAGTTAGGTCATCTACCCTCCACAAAAGCAAGATGCCCCTAGGGTCCAAACCCAAGAATAATGTAATTGTATATATACTCGCTTAATGTTTAGTTTTTAATCTATGTGGGACTTAACTTCCCACAAGTATTTATTAATATTTCTATTAACGACAAGTTTCGTCTGCGCGTCCAATCACAGAATCCAAGCACTGAAACCTGCACAATAACATATCACACAGAAGCTTGACGACTTGTGCTGCCGGGGGATAGCTCCGGTGTGAGAATAAGCACATCTGTTCACAAGGTTTAACAATGGAGGCTTAAGTGTTTAGTGCTCAAAGATGTATTACCTGTTAATTGTAGTTAAGTTTTGTATTTATAGCCATTCTCACCTCCCAAGAGTCCCTCTCCGAGTCGGAATAGGATTCCTAAATATGACAGTTACCCATATTTGGGTCCAACACAATCTCCTTAAAAGGTGTAAGTAGAATCCCTTTCCAATACTACCTTTGGAGTTGCCTTATTAAAATATGATTAGGGTTAGAACCCTTAACCACACAAATCCCTTATCACTCCCAACTCTGTACATGGGCTGCCCAACTGCACAAGCCCAACCCAACAGACGTCATAAAACACAGTAGTATGCACACAAGCCAATCATGTTTGATGATAAAGCATATACTTTGTAATAATCTTATTCATTTATTAATAAAAAGTATTAATTTATTAAAGGCTTTTAATTATCTACATGATGTCGCTTTTATAATATGTGATAAACCCATAGTTTTAAGCAATGCTTTTAGAATAATGATGATGATCATTCTAATGAGATCTAAATTTTAGAAAGCTTAAAAAATAAAATAGTTCCCAATCATCGATTACTAAATTGGGGATTAGTGAATCCGGATAGATCGGGTACATACGTTGCTTGCTTCATTGGATGAGGATGATTGATCATGATCATCATTTGTGGGAGACACTAAAGCAAGTATGTAGGTGCTTATTAGAGAATAAGTTCATCGAACGTGGCTCGCTAAGGAATACCTAATGGAGTTTTATTTATTTCGTCAATAGGAATTCTCAGAGTGATAGTAAGTACAAGTAATCCTCGACTTGAGATCATCATAGATCTTGTGTATGATGAGTTATACTTTGACTTATTCCTTAAGACCCTTAGGGTATATCAAAGGGTATGCTTGGGTATAATAAGTTGTACATGGAGATAATGTATGATCAATAAAGAATCTACCACTTTAATAAAAGAAGAGAAATGTCCTATGTGATTCGATAAATGACAACCCAAAGAGTCCTTGGTTAAGGCGTAATGAAATTAGAAAGGAGTTTCTAATTTGCATTATTTGAGTTGTGCATTTAAGATCGAAATACATATAATTAAATAAAATAAGACTTGACAAAGAATTCCATGCCTTATATTTAATCGGGACATCAGATGGTGGAAGGATTGAATTGTATTTTAGACTATTTACTCAAAGGTTCTTTAATGATTAATGTTGAAATCTATATTATCCGGAAAGTCGTTGATCGCTAGGAGGCTTATCCCTATCAGTAGAATAAATATTATTTATTTAAATAAATTAATTGTTTAATTTATTTATTTAAATAAGATTAGAATTGTTCTAATTGATTTATTCACAACCGGCTTAATATGGAGAACCTAAAGGGTCACACCATAAAAGGAAGAATAATTATTTAAGAAGTTAATGGCATAATCGTAATAATATAAAGTTAGTATATTTAATTTAATCTATGGTGATAGAATAAATTAAATAGCTTAATATTTATTATTTAATATTTTAGAAATATTAAATATAAATTAATAAGAGGAGTCTTATTAATATTATTACAATTATTATTATTTTAATTTCTAAAAGAGTTTAGGAATTAATTTAATATAAGTATTCTCATTTATTCCTAATAAGATTAGGAGGAAAATTAGTTAAAGGAGTTTAATTAATTATCCCTAATAAGATTAGGAGCTTAATTAATTAAAAGAATTTAATTAATTAAATAAAACCCAATTCCTTAATTGTTAAGATGGGTTGCCCACATCTATAAATAAGAGGAGTCTTATTATGGGTGTATGGGTTGTTGATTTTAACAAATACGTAATAATTCCAATTGTGGAGAGTACGCCCTTTCTATAGAGATAGAAAAACTAGGGTTTAGCCATAACACCCATCTTCTTGAATTTTTTTCTTCTTCTGGTGGATCACCCCAGAGGCCAAACATTTGGGTGGCTAACGCTGATCAAAGGAAGGAACCAAACCCGGTGGATTCAAGTTGAACGCGAAAAGGATTGGAGGTGAACTTGTACCGAGGAAGCTCGATCTCAAGGGTATGATTTTATTCTTTATCTTTTCGCTTAATTAATAATTATGCATAAAGGGTGATCCGGGTATATGGTTTGTAAAATTTTTAAACTCGATTTTACACGCGCTCCGCATTTTTTATGCAATTTGATTGCATATATGAATATTACAAACCTAATAAAAGGGCATCGAGAGCCAAACCTTTATGTAAATTATTAATTGTTTTAATTTGATATGTATATTGATATGTGTTTAGAACAATTTAATTGGGCATAATTTTATTATATAAATTTTAAAAAAAAAAAAAAAAAAATAAAAAAAAAAAAAAAATAAAAAAAAATTAAAATTTTCAAATTTATAAAATATATCATATATTTGCACGAAATTGAAGGCAAATATAAATATAAAAAATAAAAATCATGATATTACATATATCATAAATTTAAAAAATATTATTTTATATTTTTTTTTTTTTTAAATTTACAAATAAAGGAAAAAAATAATATATATGATTAACGATGATTAAGATGATTAGTAAATGATTATATGAATAAATGATGAGAATAAATAATAAATTTTTAATTAATATATAAAATTATATATAAATATTATATATATATATATATATATTTATATATATATATATATATATATATATATATTATATATATATATATATATATATATATATATATATATATATATATATATATATATATATATATATATATATATATATATATATATATATATATATATATATATATATATATATATTATAATATTTTATTATTAAAATAAAAGTTTATTTTAATTTTTTTAAAAAAAAAGGTTTATTTTAATATTAAAATAAAAAGGTTTATTTTAATTTTAAAATTAAATTTCATTTTAACTAATTAGAGTTGGAATTGGATTCCATGATAACTAATTGGAGTTGAAATTGATAAATAAAGGAGTTTATTTAGATATGAAATAGGATTTCATATTATTTCAAAAAAAAAAGAGTTTATTTTGTGAATAGGAAAGTAAATCCATCTTTCCTTAAATAAAGGAGTTTATTTAGATATGAAATAAGATTTCATATTATTCAAAATAAAAGAGTTTATTTGTGAATAGGAAAGAGAATCCTAATTTCTTAAATAAAGGAGTTTATTTAAATATGAAATAAGATTTCATATTATTCAAAATAAAGGAGTTTATTTGTGAATGGAAAGAATATCCGTGTTTCCTTTAATATTTTTTTTTTACATGGAATTGATTCATAATTAATTAAAATAAAAGAGTTTATTTTAATTAAAGATTTTTTTTTTTTACATGGAATTGGATTCCATAATTAATTAAAATAAAGGAGTTTATTTTGATTAAAGATTTTGATTAAAATAAAATAGTTTATTTTATTCAAAATAGGATAAATTAAAATAAAATAGTTTTATTTTGATTTAAATTTGGATTAAAATAAAGGAGTTTATTTTGATTCAAAAATAGATTTTATACTAACTAAATTTGCCCATTAAATGATATCAATATATATATTAAATGTTTATTATTCATGAGATGAATGTTATTTATCGATGCATATGGTGATGTGTATGATAATAAATGGGATTGATTATGGACTATCAACCAATATGATTGGATTTTATTTTAGTTGGATGCATGAATGTATGGGTTTTATTAAATGGGTCTCACAGACTTTCGCCTTCTCTAATTTTTCTTAATGTAAATTCTATCTCCTCCTATGTACTTCCCTCGATCACGATCAAGGTTTCTATTTATTTTAAATAGTTTTGTAATAGGAATAGTTAGAATTAATTTTGAAAAATTGGAGATCAAGGAGCAACAAGGAGCGCTTGAAGACCCGTTTGTAATGGAGCCCGGTTTAAATGTAATAGTTATATTTAAATATTATTTTTCGCACCCTGGGGGAGTTTGACCTTTTGGTTCACTTGGTGGCTCTAGTGAACCAAACTAGAATAAAAGTCCATAATCAATCCCGTAGAATATAGTATTCTATATGTGCATGCATGCTTATACTATATATATTATATATTATGCAAACATGCTTCGCATGTTCATTAATACGACGCGTATTTTTATATATATATGTGTGTACGCCGCTTAAACAAGATGAGACAAATTAATAACAAAACCCTCAATTTTTTTATATTAAGTCCTAAGCGCTCAAAGATATTTGGAATATCGAACGTCGCTTTCTAGCATGATAAAATTAATAGAGTATTAAATATTTAATATGAGTTTGTTGTGTCACCACAAGGCAAGTATTAAGTATTTAAGATGTTAATTTATCACATTTGATGCTTATAAAGAAAATTGAACAATATTGTTTTGTCAGGTCACCACAAGGATGATATTTTCTTTTTTGAATATATGGAGTGCTAGGTTGGACTTAACTTGGATAATTTTGATTCTGGATGTGCCACCACTGATCAAAATAATCTAAGAGGCAAAATACAAGGAGTCATATAGTTGATGTAATTGACAAAAGTTGTCTACCTATTTATTTATATATAGTTTGTTGTGTCACCACAAGGCTATATACATTTGAAATGGGATCCTTATTCTCACTAGCAAATCTTTAATTAGATTTTTGTTTAACTATATAAGTGAGGGTAATATAGTTTGAAGAAAATAGTGGGAGATACCAATTTAAAACAAGACCTAATTTATTTTGGTAATTAATAAAAGAATGTATGTTAAAATGTTGTTAATTACAAATTCATTTACGTAATTTTACAATGTCTAAAATTACTATCATCGCGAAGCATATTAGATGCTAAATTAATCGTAATCAATTAAACGGATTGGTTAAGGAATTTGAGAATAGTTCTCATAGTCGAAAAAGCTATCTTATGTCCTTAATACGCCTATCCTCGCAATGGTTGCGCATAATGCCTCCGAGGAAGAGATTGCTACTTTTAGAAAGTGGCAAGATGATGCACAATTGCTCAACGCATCATGCTCAAGATCCATGAGTAACGAGCTTGCCACAAGATGAAACTATGGATGCTCCTACTATATTCCGCACATCAAGTAGTTGATGGTGAGGAAAGTAGGACCGATAGATATCGACATCTAAGGAGCTCTTCCGATCTAGAACGGCCAATGGCACTATAAGATGCATAAAAAGTTCTTAACATAATCAATTTGATTGATCAATTAGACAACTGGTTTTGTCATGGATGGAGAGTTGAGCCAAGATTTGATCTTGCACTCACTCCGGACTTCTTTCACAATTGTTGTGAAATTTTCATATGAACAAGCTAGATATCACTTCACCATTGATTTGCTTAACATATTGAAAAATGTTGAGAGTCACTTTCCAACCAAGAAAGATCAAGTCTTACATCGGTAGGGGCCAAAGGATCTTCCTCAAAAGAAGAACGATTCAAAGAAGGTAAATAGAAAGGCATAAACAAAGGATAATAAGAACAAAACCGATATGGATAGCAAAGGAGTTTGCTTCCACCGCAATAAGCCCGGACACCGGAAAGAAATCGCGAGAAGAAGCATCTTGCAGAGGCTAACCAAAGAAGCTTAGTGAAGTTTTTGCATAATACGCTTTTTGTTCATGATTGAAATAAATTTTTTTTTAAGTCAAGGTTCTACTTGGGTATTGGATACCGATTTGGTTATCATAAATATAGATTTATGAAGGACCAAGCAGTAAGTAGAAAGCTAAACAAATATAAGTAATCCTATGTGTGGGAAATGAAGCAAAGGTTGCAACATTAGCTATAGAAACTTATAGTTTAGCAATCGCCTACTACGGGCAAATCTATTAAGTCAATAAGTTGTTATTGTATTCCATTCTTGTTAAAATATTATTTCCATTTTATTGTTGGACAATGAAATCTTTGGTATTATAATTAAGAACAATTGTTGTTCTATTTATAATAATAATGTTTTGTATAGAATCGAATATTACTTAATAAATTTTGTATACTGATTTACATGAAAATAATTTTGCATATTGAACAAATTAGTATAAGAAAAGGAGATGATCATTCAAAGAGTTGAATGTGTGTATTTGTCGAATACAAGTGTGAATTATTGAAAGGTTCAAAGAATTCAAAATGAAACAAATTGGCAAAGTATTAAGATTCTTTGATTAGATCAAGGAATAAATACTTGTGCAATAAGTTTCTAGATCATCTCAAATGGTTTTCATAATGGACACATCCTCGATATTTAATAATTGATTGATGTATCCGAAAGGAAAATCACCTTGTTGGACATGGTGCGGTCCATAATGATTTTACCGACATTCCAAAGATCCTTCAGGATCATGTCCTAGAAATGGTCGACATTCATTTAAAAAGGTAACCTCAAAATCCGCCCCAAGACTCCATAAAAGTTATGGATGTGGAGGATTCCTAATCTTAAGTATGTTAAGATAAGGGGTTGTCCAACTTATGTGAAAAGGTTTCAAAGGATAAGCTTGGGACAAGATTTGACAAGTACGATTTGTGGGACATCCTAAAGTAAGTTTAGGGTATATGTTCTATAATTCTACTTAGCAAAAGGTGTTTGTTATGAAAACACGCCGCCTTCTAAGATAAAGGTGTTTATCATTAAAAGGGCTAGTGGGAGGATAATAGATCTTGAAGAGTTCAAGAACCACAAAACACTATAAGTCAAATAAGAGGAACCGTAGATAAGACCTATTGTACCACAACCAATCAGAATCGAATAGTAATCAAGATACCTAGGAGTATGGATTCATGGATTCATCATGGATGATGATGATGAGGTACACATCATAGAAGATGATGATCCAGCAAGTTACACGATGAGGTAAGAGTTTCTAGTGTGTACAAAAGAAAAGTGTGTGGGAGAGGAGCATCGTGACATTCCTAGTATTATATGTTGATATACTACGGATAAGGAATGACATACCAATGCTACAATCAAGAAAGATAAAGTTGTCTAAACATTCCTCCATGAATGATTTGGGAAGAGTATCTTAATTGGGGATATAAATCTATATAGATAGATTTTAAGAGGATGCTCGACTTAACCCAAGGAACGATATTCATTTGATGCTAAAGTCGTTTAGCATGGCAAACCCAAGAGATGTCTCATGTCGATGAGCTATGGAGTGTATCTCTCTTAATAGTCCCCACAGACTCAAAAAGAGAGATCGCATGAGTGACAATCATGTATGCAATGAAATATACGAGACCGATGTCGATCACCATATTTGGAGAAGTTCACTACGTAAGAGTCGCTGAAAACATCTTAAAGTTCTTAACCGCACTAAGGATGTGATCATATTCATGGTGGGTCTAAATTAAAACCAGAGGGCTTAATGACTCAAGTTTTTCGTATGCATCAAGATGATAAAAATCCACTTTAAGGTAAAGCGTTATCTCGAAAAAGGTGTGTTGAATCGAAAGGTTCCAAACAAAGAAAGAGTTTGCCGGTTTAGTGATAAAGACAAAGTATATAGCTATAAATGAAGTCGCAAGTTGATTGTTTGGATTAAAAGTTCATTACGTAACTAGGAATAGTTCCTAAGTCTCATCTTCGATCTAAACATGTGTTGTGGCACTTTCATTTGATTATTAGAATCATTGAAAGATGGGAAATCACTATGTAGATAGTGGACTCTCAAGAACAACATTACATATCCATTAACTAAAGCTTATCCAACAAAACAGGATAATCGCCACTTAGAAGAAGAAGAGTATAAGATACCATGACGATCGGGCTTTAGTGCAAGTGGGAGATTGAAAGTAGTATGCACACAAGCCAATCATGTTTGATGATAAAGCATATACTTTGTAACAATCTTATTCATTTATTAATAAAAAGTATTAATTTATTAAAGGCTTTTAATTATCTACATGATGTCGCTTTTTATAATATGTGATAAACCCATAGTTTTAAGCAATGCTTTTAGAATAATGATGATGATCATTCTAATGAGATCTAAATTTTAGAAAGCTTAAAACTAAAATAGTTCCCAATCATTGGATTACTAAATTGGGGATTAGTGAATCCGGATAGATCGGGTACATACGTTGCTTTGCTCATTGGATGAGGATGATTGATCTCATGATCATTTGTGTGGAGACACTAAAGCAAGTATGTAGGTGCTTATTAGAGAATAAGTTCATCGAACGTGGCTCGCTAAGGAATACCTAATGGAGTTTTATTTGCCTCGTCAATAGGAATTTCGTAGTGATAGTAGTACAAGTAATCCTTGACTTGAGATCATCATAGTATCTTGTGTATGATGAGTTATACTTTGACTTATTCCTTAAGACCCTTAGGTATATCAAAGGGTATGCTTGGGTATAATAAGTCAGTATATGGAGATAATGTATGATCAATAAAGAATCTACCACTTTAATAAAAGAAGAGAAATGTCCTATGTGATTCGATAAATGACAACCCAAAGAGTCTCTGGTTAAGGCGTAATGAAATTAGAAAGGAGTTTCTAATTTGCATTATTTGAGTTGTGCATTTAAGGATCGAAATACATATAATTAAATAAAATAAGACTCGACAAAGAATTCCATGCCTTATATTTAATTGGGACATCAGATGGTGGAAGGATTGAATTGCATTTAAGAACTATTTACTCAAAGGTTCTTTAATGATTAATGTTGAAATCTATATTATCCGGAAAGTCGCTGATCGCTAGGAGGCTTATATCCCTATCAGAATAAATATTATTTATTTAAATAAATTAATTGTTTAATTTATTTATTTAAATAAGATTAGAATTGTTCTAATTGATTTATTCACAACCGGCTTAATATGGAGAACCTAAAGGGTCACACCATAAAAGGAAGAATAATTATTTAAGAAGTTAATGGCATAATCGTAATAATATGTTAAGTATATTTAATTTAATCTATGGTGATAGAATAAATTAAATAGCTTAATATTTATTATTTAATATTTTAGAAATATTAAATATAAATTAATAAGAGGAGTCTTATTAATATTATTACAATTATTATTATTTTAATTTCTAAAAGAGTTTAGGAATTAATTTAATATAAGTACTCTCATTTATTCCTAATCGATTAGAAGGAAAATTAGTTAAAGGAGTTTAATTAATTATCCCTAATAAGATTAGGGAGCTTAATTAATTAAAAGAATTTAATTAATTAAATAAAACCCAATTCCTTAATTGTTAAGGTGGGTTGCCCACACATATAAATAAGAGGAGTCTTATTATGGGTGTGGTGTGGGTTGTTGATTTTTTTACAAATACGTAATAATTCCAATTGTTGAGAGTACGCCTTTTCTATAGAGATAGAAAACTAGGGTTAGCCAATAACACCCATCTTCTTGAATTTTATTCTTCCTCGTGGATCACCTCAGAGGCCAAACATTTGGGTGGCTAACGTTGATCAAAGGAAGGAACCAAACCCGGTGGATTCAAGTTGAACGCTAAAAGGATTTGGAGGTGAACTTCAGACCGAGGAAGCTCGATCTTCAAGGGTATGATTTTATTATTTTATCTTTTCGCTTAATTAATAATTATGCATAAAGGATGATCCCGTATATGGTTTGTAAAATTTTTAAACTCGATTTTACACGCTCGCATTTTTTGCAATTTGATCATGCGTTATATGAATATTACAAACCTAATAAAGGGCATCGAGCCAAACCTTTATGTAAATTATTAATTGTTTTAATTTGATATGTATATTGATATGTGTTTAGAACAATTTAATGGGCAATATAATTTTAAAAATATAAAAAAAAAAAAAAAAAAAAAAAAAAAAAAATTTTAAATTTTAATTTTTTTTTGTAAAAAATTTTTAATTTTAAATTTTTTTTTTTTTTTTTAAATTAAAAATAAGTATAATCATATATGATTAATTTTTTTTTTTTTAATACGGAAATTGACATATAAAAATAAATTCACGGTTTAAATAATAATTTAAATTTTAAATATTTTTTTTTTTGAAAAAATCGAAAAAAAAGAAGATGGCAACATGATTTAATAATAAATGATTATAATGATTAGCATATATTAAATATATATGATATATATATATATAATAATTATATAAATTAAAAAAAATTTAAAAAAAAGGAAATATATATAATGATTCATATATATAAAAACAATATATATATATATTTATTATATATATATATATATATATATATATATATATATATATATATATATATATATATATATATATATATATATATATATATATATATATATATATATATATATATATATATATATATATATATATATTTTTATTTATATATATTAAAATAAAATTTTATTTTAATTTTAAAATAAAAGGTTTATTTTTATATTAAAATAAAAAGTTTATTTTAATTTTAAAAAAAAAAATTTATTTTAATTTTAAAATTAAAAAAATTTAAATTGGATTAGAATTCCATGATAACTAATTGGAGTTGAAATTTGATCTTTCCTTAAATAAAGGAGTTTAATTAGATATGAAATAAGATTTCATATTATTTAAAATAAAAGAGTTTATTTGTGAATAAGAAAGTAAATCCATCTTTCCTTAAATAAAGGAGTTTATTTAGATATGAAATAAGATTTCATATTATTCAAAATAAAAGAGTTTATTTGTGAATAGGAAAGAGAATCCTAATTTCCTTAAATAAAGGAGTTTATTTAAATATGAAATAAGATTTCATATTATTCAAAATAAAGGAGTTTATTTGTGAATAGGAAAGAATATCCGTGTTTCCTTTAATAAAAATTTTTTTTTTTACATGGAATCGATTTCATAATTAATTAAAATAAAAGAGTTTATTTTAATTAAAGATTTTTTTTTTTATATGGAATCGATTCCATAATTAATTAAAATAAAGGAGTTTATTTTGATTAAAGATTTTGATTAAAATAAAATAGTTTATTTTATTCAAAATAGGATAAATTAAAATAAAATAGTTTTATTTTGATTTAAATTGGATTAAAATAAAGGAGTTTATTTTGATTCAAAATAGATTTTATACTAACTAAATTTGCCCATTAAATGATATCAATATATATATTAAATGTTTATTATTCATAAGATGAATGTTATTTATCGACGATACATATGATGATGTGTATGATAATAAATGGGATTGATTATGGACTATCGACCAATATGATTGGATTTTATTTTAGTTGGATGCACGAATGTATGGGTTTTATTAAATGGGGTCTCACAGACTGCCTTTCTAATTTTTTCTTAATGTAAATTCTATCTCTCTCCTATGTATTTCCCTCGATCACGATCAAGGTTTCTATTTATTTTAAATAGTTTTGTAATAGGAATAGTTAGAATTAATTTTGAAAAATTAGAGATCAAGGAGCAAGGAGCATGAAGACCCGCTTTGTAATGGAGCCCAAGTTTAAATGTAATAGTTATATTTAAATATTATTTCGCACCCTTGGGGAGTTTCAACCTTTTGGTTCACTTGGTGGCTCTAGTGAACCAAACTAGAATAAAAGTCCATAATCAATCCCGTAGAATATAGTATTCTATATGTGCATGCTTATACTATATATATTATATATTATGCAAACATGCTTCGTCGATGTTCATTAATACGACGCGTATTATTTTTTTATATATATATATATGTGCAATGCCGCTAAACAAGATGAGACAAATTAATAACAAACCCCTCAATTTTTATATTAAGTCCTAAGTTGCTCAAAGATATTTGGAATATCGAACGTCGCTTTCTAGCATGATAAAATTAATAGAGTATTAAATATTTAATATGAGTTTGTTGTGTCACCACAAGGCAAGTATTAAGTATTTAAGATGTTAATTTATCACATTTGATGCTTATAAAGAAAATTGAACAATATTGTTTTGTTGTGTCACCACAAGGATGATATTTTCTTTTTGAATATATGGAGTGCTAGGTTGGACTTAACTTGGATAATTTTGATTGGATGTGCCACCACTGATCAAAATAATCTAAGAGGCAAAATAAAAGGAGTCAGATAGTTGATGTAATTCGACAAAAGTTGTTCTACCTATTTATTTATATATAGTTTGTTGTGTCACCACAAGGCTATATACATTTGAAATGGGATCCTTATTCTCACTAGCAAATCTTTAATTAGATTTTTATTTAACTATATAAGTGAGGGTAATATAGTTTGAAGAAAATAGTGGGAGATACCAATTTAAAACAAGACCTAATTTATTTTGGTAATTAATAAAAGAATGTATGTTAAAATGTTGTTAATTACAAATTCATTTACGTAATTTTACAATGTCTAAAATTACTATCATCATCACAAGCATATTAGATGCTAAATTAATCGCATCAATTAAACGGATTGGTTAAGGAATTTGAGAATAGTTCTCATAGTGAAAAAGCTATCTTATGTCCTTAATACGCCTATCCTCAAGAATGGTTGCGCATAATGCCTCCGAGGAAGAGATTGCTACTTTTAGAAAGTGGCAAGATGATGCACAATTGGCTCAATGCATCATGCTCAGATCCACGAAAGTAACGAGCTTCAGCCACAAGATGAAACTATGGATGCTCCTACTATATTCCCGCACATCAAGTAGTTGATGGTGAGGAGGAAAGTAGGACCGATAGATATCGACATCTAAGGAGCTCTTCCGATCTAGAATGGCCAATGGCACTATAAGATGCATAAAAAGTTCTTAACATAATCAATTTGATTGATCAATTAGACAACTGGTTTTGTCATGGATGGAGAGTTGAGCCAAGATTTGATCTTGCACTCACCCCGGAATCCTTTTCACAATTGTTGTGAATTTTTCATATGAACAAGCTAGATATCGCCTCAACCGATTTGCTTAACATATTGAAAAATGTGAGAGTCACTTTCCAACCAAGAAAGATCAAGTCTTCACCGGTAGGGGCCAAAGGATCTTCTCAAAAGAAGAACGATTCAAAGAAGGTAAATAGTAAAGGCATAAACAAAGGATAATAAGAACAAAACTCGATATGGATAGCAAAGGAGTTTGCTTTCCACCGCAATAAGCCCGACAATCGGAAAGAAATCATGCGAGAAGCATCTTGCAGAGGCTAACCAAAGAAGCTTAGTGAAGTTTTACATAATACGCTTTTTGTTCATGATTGAAATAAATTTTTCTTTAAGTCAAGGTTCTACTGGGTATTGGATACCGATTTTGGTTATCATAAATATAGATTTATGAAGGACCAAGCAGTAAGTAGAAAGCTAAACAAATATAAGTAATCCTATGTGTGGGAAATGAAGCAAAGGTTGCCACATTAGCCATAGAAACTTATAGTTTAGCAACGCCTACGGCAAATCTATTAAGTCAATAAGTTGTTATCAGATTCCAGTTCTTGTTAAAAATATTATTTCCATTTTATTGTTGGACAATGAAATCTTTGGTATTATAATTAAGAACAATTGTTGTTCTATTTATAATAATAATGTTTCAGTATAGAATCGAATATTACTTAATAAATTTTTTGTATACTGATTTACATGAAAATATATTTTGCATATTGAACAAATTAGTATAAGAAAAGGAGATGATCATTCAAAGAGTCGAATGTGTGTATTTGTTGAATACAAGTGTGAATTATTTGAAAGGTTCAAAGAATTCAAAAGTGAAACAAATTGGCAAAGTATTAAGATTCTTTGATTAGATCAAGGAATAAATACTTGTGCAATAAGTTTCTAGATCATCTCAAATGGTTTTTCATAATGGACACATCCCGATACATAATAATTGATTGATGTATCGAAAGGAAAAATCGTACCTTGTTGGACATGGTGCGGTCCATAATGATTTTACCGACATTCCAAAGATCCTTCTAGGATCATGTCCTAGAAATGGTCGTGATATTCATTTAAAAGGTAACCTCAAAATCCGCCCAAGACTCCATAAAAGTTATGGATGTGGAGGATTCCTAATCTTAAGTATGTTAAGATAAGGGTTGTCCAACTTATGTGAAAAGGTTTCAAAGGATAAGCTTGGGACAAGATTTGACAAGTACGATTTGTGGGACATCCTAAAGTAAGTTTAGGTATATGTTCTATAATTCTACTTAGCAAAAGGTGTTTGTTATAAACACGCTTTCTTCTAAGATAAAGGTGTTTATCATTAAAAGGGCTAGTGGGAGGATAATAGATCTCTCAAGAGTTCAAGAACCACAAAACACTATAAGTCAAATAAGAGGAACTCAGTAGATAGATTCTATTGTACCACAACCGAATCAGAATCGAATAGTATCAAGATACCTAGGAGGTATGGATTCATCATGGATGATGATGATGAGGTACGCATCATAGAAGATGATGATCCAGAGTTACATATGATGAGGTAAGAGTTCTAGTGTGTACAAAAGGGTCAGTGGGAGCGCCGTGACATTCCTAATATTATATGTTGATATACTACGGATAAGGAATGACATACCAATGCTACAATCAGTAAAGATAAAGTTGTCTAAACATTCCTCCATGAATGATTTGGGAAGAGTATCTTAATTGGGGATATAAATCTATATAGATAGATTTAAGAGGATGCTCGACTTAACCCAAGGAACGTATATTCATTTGATGCTAAAGTCGTTTAGCATGGCAAACTCCAAGAGATGTCTCATGTCGATGAGCTATGGAGTATATCTCTTAATAGTCCCCATAGACTCCAAAAAGAGAGATCGCATGATGAGTGACAATCATGTATGCAATGAAATATACGAGACCGATGTCGATCACCATATTCGGAGAAGTTCACTACGAGTCGCTGAAAACATCTTAAAGTTCTTAACCCAAGACTAAGGATGTGATCATATTCATGGTGGGTCTAAATTAAAACTAGAGGGCTTAACAGACTCAAGTTTTCAGATGCATCAAGAGATGATGTAAAATCCACTTTAAGGTAAAGCGTTATCTCGAACAATGGTGCAAGTTGAATCGAAAGGTTCCAAACAAAGAAAAGAGTTGTTTGGTTTAGTGATAAAGACAAAGTATATAGCTATAAATGAAGTCGCAAGTTGATTGTTTGGATTAAAAGTTCATTACGTAAACCAGAATAGTTCCTAAGTCTCATCTTGGATCTAAACATGTGTGTGGCACTTTCATTTGATTATTAGAATCATTGAAAGATGGGAAATCACTATAGAGATAGTGGACTCTCATCAAAACAACATTACATATCCATTAACTAAAGCTTATCCAACAAAGCAGGATAATCGCCACTTAGAGAAGAAGAGTATAAGATACCATGACGATCGGGCTTTTTAGTGCAAGTGGGAGATTGAAAGTAGTATGCACACAAGCCAATCATGTTTGATGATAAAGCATATACTTTGTAATAATCTTATTCATTTATTAATAAAAAGTATTAATTTATTAAAGGCTTTTAATTATCTACATGATGTTTTTTTATAATATGTGATAAACCCATAGTTTTAAGCAATGCTTTTAGAATAATGATGATGATCATTCTAATGAGATCTAAATTCTAGAAAGCTTAAAACTAAAATAGTTCCCAATCATGGATTACTAAATTGGGGATTAGTGAATCCGGATAGATTGGTACATACGCTGCTTTGCTCATCGGATGAGGATGATTGATCTCTATGATCATTTGTGTGAGAGACACTAAAGCAAGTATGTAGGTGCTTATTAGAGAATAAGTTCACCGAACGTGGCTCGCTAAGGAATACCTAATGGAGTTTTATTCACTCGTCAATAGGAATTCTCAGTAGTGATAGTAGTAGACAAGTAATCCTCGACTTGAGATCATCATAGATTTGTGTATGATGAGTTATACTTTGACTTATTCCTTAAGACCCTTAGGTATATCAAAGGGTATGCTTGGGTATAATAAGTTGTACATGGAGATAATGTATGATCAATAAAGAATCTACCACTTCTAATAAAAGAAGAGAAATGTCCTATGTGATTCGATAAATGACAACCCAAAGAGTCCTTGGTTAAAGCGTAATGAAATTAGAAAGGAGTTTCTAATTTGCATTATTCGAGTCAGGCATTTAAGGATCTAAATATATATAATTAAATAAAATAAGACTCGACAAGAATTCCATGCCTTATATTTAATCGGGACATCAGATGGTGGAAGGATTGAATTGCATTTCAGAACTATTTACTCAAAGGTTCTTTAATGATTAATGTTGAAATCTATATTATCCGGAAAGTCGCTGATCGCTAGGAGGCTTATCCCTATCAGAGAATAAATATTATTTATTTAAATAAATTAATTGTTTAATTTATTTATTTAAATAAGATTAGAATTGTTCTAATTGATTTATTCACAACCTCGGCTTAATATGGAGAACCTAAAGGGTCACACCATAAAAGGAAGAATAATTATTTAAGAAGTTAATGGCATAATCGTAATAATATAGTTAGTATATTTAATTTAATCTATGGTGATAGAATAAATTAAATAGCTTAATATTTATTATTTAATATTTTAGAAATATTAAATATAAATTAATAAGAGGAGTCTTATTAATATTATTACAATTATTATTATTTTAATTTCTAAAAGAGTTTAGGAATTAATTTAATATAAGTATTCTCATTTATTCCTAATAAGATTAGAAGAAAATTAGTTAAAGGAGTTTAATTAATTATCCCTAATAAGATTAGGGAGCTTAATTAATTAAAAGAATTTAATTAATTAAATAAAACCCAATTCCTTAATTGTTAAGATGGGTTGCCCACATCTATAAATAAGAGGAGTCTTATTATGGGTGTAGGGGTTGTCGTTTTTTTAACAAAATACGTAATAATTCCAATTTGTTGAGAGAGTACGCCTTTTTCTATAGAGATAGAAAACTAGGGTTAGCCAAACACCCATCTTCTTGAATTTTATTCTTCCTGGTGGATCACCCAGAGGCCAAACATTCTGGGTGGCTAACGTTGATCAAAGGAAGGAACCAAACCTGTGGATTCAAGTCGAACGCTAAAAGGATTCGAGGTGAACTTGTACCGAGGAAGCTCGATCTTCAAGGGTATGATTTTATTCTTTATCTTTTCGCTTAATTAATAATTATGCATAAAGGATGATCCCGTATATGGTTTGTAAAATTTTTAAACTCGATTTTACACGCTCCGCATTTTTTATGCAATTTGATTGCGTTATGAATATTACAAACCTAACAGGTTTTTCATGAGGGATCGACCTTAAACTCCCTACCGAAGTTTGGTGGTCCCGAGGATCCTGTTGTGAAGATTACCAAGTTCCCAAAGGATCGAGCCGACGCCTTCAAAAAGTTTTACTCTCTTTTGAAGAAGACTAGCTGGGGTCTGGATGTAGTGTCCAAGGAAGCCTGGCTCTACAAACATGGCTTTAAGTTACAACCCTCGAACCCTTTTATCTTTCCTTCTGGTCATCTTGTGAATTTGCTGTTTACTCTTCCTCATCCTTACAGTGACCATCTTCAAGCCCGATGGGGCTGATGCCTCTTTGACGCCTCTGTCGGTTGTTGTTGAGCCCATTCGTCCTCCTGCAGTGGATGATTCTCCCGAAGATGAGGCCATTCCCCTTACTGAACTTTCCGTCAGTTTTTCATCGGGTCCTCTTCTGACATCCTCCAAAGTTGAACCCTCCACGAAAAATGTGATGAAGATGAAACGGGATGACAAGATAGCCTTGCTGATGAAATCAAAAACCTTCTGCCCGAACCCCCTCCAAGGCCGCTTCTTCAGCCCAACCGAAACCGACACTCCCACCCCCTACCATAGTGACGGTGGTCGAGGATTCGGAGGACACAGAGGATCGGACTCTCGAACCTCCACTTAAGAAACCTCGTCTGATCGAAGGTCCTGAATCGATTATTGCGGTTGTTAATCCAATCCCCGAGTCAACACCTACCACGAAAGCCAGCTCGTCTCAAGGGACGCCGACTACCTGTTGGCCAAAGAGTCCCTCTGAAGCATTCCCTTTTAACCCGTTCAAGCACTTCAAGCTCCCTAGTGACGATGAACGGTTCAAGGGGTATTCGTTCGAGGAGTATCTGGTATCCTATATCAGAGCTCAGTGTCAGGTAATCCCGATCAGCTTAAATTTTTTCCTTTATCGTTATGTTGTGTTTTGCATTACTGATGTGTCTTTTGTATTTAGGCCAATGCCATCCTTGCTTGAGCTATCCCACCTCTAGCCCGATCTACTAAGAAGAAGGTGCAAATAAAAATGGATGTGATTCTTCTCAAAGCTGAGTTGTGGGGTCGAGATTCAGAACTGAAGAGGGAGAGGGACCTTCACGCCGATACTCGTAACAAGGTGACCAAAGGGCGATCGTCGGATCGCCGAACTTGAAGAACAACATTCTCTACTTCAGGAAGAGTTCGTCGGTCTCAATGGTCATGCCAGGAAGCTTGTGCAGGACAAAGACCTTCTGGCAGAGGAGAACAAGGGCTTGCTGGAGAACCTTCACTCCATTGAGGAGAAATTCACTGGAATACACGGTCAACTGAGGACGCTGATCCAAGTGAACAATACCTTGAGGGAAGAGCAGGTCGTCATCAAACAGATAGCCATCAAGGAGTATGAAGAATCGCCTGCCTTGACCGATAAGATTATGACCCAGTTTGCTGAAGGTGTTGAAGCTTATCGGGAGAAGGCTCGGGCGAAGCTGATTGCTGCTGGGTAGGATGCCTCTATCCTCGACTCTTCCGATGATGAATCCGAAGCCAAAGCTGATGATGGTTCACCTTAATAGATTGTTTTAATATTTGTAAATATTTTATTTCCTAGTTTTGTAACTTGCTCGATCAGTTATGCTAGCGATACGTGTATCCGGAGCATGTCTGATCGAAAATTGTAAAATGTTCAAATATGAATGAAATATTGCGAGTTACTTAGTCGTTATCTCGATTAGTTGTGTTCGTGACCTTTACCGAACAGTTAGGTCATTTCTGACTTTCTGATCAGCTTATGCTCGAAGCTTATCTGATCGGATTTGAAACTTTGTCAATCAGTTATACTTGTGACTTTTACCGATCAGTTAGGTCTTTCTGGACTATCTGATCAGTTTATATCTGAAGCTTATCTGATCGGATTTGTAGCTTTCTCAGTCAGTTATACTTGTGACTTCTACTGATCAGTTAGGTCCTTCCAGACTGTCTGATCAGTTTACGTCCGAAGCTTATCTGATCGGATTTGTAAGAGAATTATGAATGTAAATGAAGTATAAATGTTTCCTGAAGAAATTTTTTATTTCATTAATAAATTTCATAGATTACATAAATAAAGGAAAGAATAGCATAGCATTTATTGGTAATATTTTCTAAGTCTTCCAGCATGCCATGTATTCTTTACCTCGGAGCCATCCATAGCTCGAAGCCGGTAAGTCCCGGGCTTCAGCACCTCCATTACTTCGTAAGGCCCCTCCCAGTTAGGTATTAGTTTGCCGGTGTTCTGGGGGGTCGATGCCTTTGATTCTCGAAGTACCAAATCTCTAGCCTCGAACCTTCTTTGCTTGACTTTTTGATTGTAGTGTCGGGCAGTACACTTTTGATAAATGGCTAGTCGTATTAGTGTCGACTCCCAAACTTCTTCTAAAAGATCTAGGTTGAGGCGTTGGCCGTCCTCGTTGTACAAATCCTCATACTGACTGACCCGAAGAGTAGGAGATCTGATCTCAACAGGTATGAGTGCATCGGTGCCGAAGGCTAATCTGAACGGTGAGTCTCCCATTGTTGTTCTTTGTGTAGTTCGATAGGCCCACAAAATACTAAGTAACTCTTCTGGCCAGCGACCCTTTAACTCGTCCAACCTCCTTTTGATACCGTTGAGAAGGGTTCGGTTGGTAACTTCTACCTGCCTGTTCGACTGAGGGTGTGCCACCGAAGTTTTTCTGTGTTGAATCCTTAATTCTTTCAAAATACTTTCAAACTTCGATCCCACAAACTATCAGCTGTTGTCCGAGACTAAGGCCATCGGGATGCCGAACCGATA
Organism: Panax quinquefolius; assembly: GCA_020205615.1. NCBI lineage: Eukaryota > Viridiplantae > Streptophyta > Magnoliopsida > Apiales > Araliaceae > Panax > Panax quinquefolius. Next base: position 120,679,307 of record CM035172.1, on the reverse strand, counting down.
TACGACCCCTTCTTTGAAGAATTTCAGGAAATCTTGTTCGGTGATTTTTTGAAGAGATTTGGCTTTGACCCATTTGGTCATGTAATCAAACCACAATCATAAAACTCACTTGTCCCTTGGCCTTCGGTAGATGCCCCAAGATGTCGATTCCCCATATGGCAAAATGAATCGGCGATAGGACCGAATACAGCTCCTCAGGAGGTTGGTGTGGAATGGCACTGTTCAGCTGGCACTTGGGACATTTTTTGACAAAGTCCTTCGTTTCTTGATAAATGCTTGGCCAGTAATATCCCTGCCTCAAAATCTTGTGTGCTAGTGACTTCGCTCCCATGTGATCTCCACAGATCCCTTCGTGCACCTCCCGAAGTGTGTAATTTGCTTCCGATGGTGTCAAGCACTTGAGCAATGGAGAGCTAAAAGCCCTTTATATAGATCTCCATCGATGAGAACAAAATTGGAGCTTCGGTTCTTGATTTTTCTTGCCATGATGCGATTCGAAGGTAGAACCCCATCGGCTAGGTAAGAGATGTATGGTGTAAGCCAGCAGTCGAGCCGATCTATACATAATACCTCTACCTTCGGAACACTTGGTTGTTCCAATACTTCTAGATATACCGATCCGCTGAAGGAGCTGGCTTCGGTGGTTGCCAATCGAGCCAAAAGCGTGCGCACTGTCACGATTGTTTGGACCGATCCACCCCTGATGACTAATTGAAGTGGCGTATGCCAGTTTATCCTTTACCTCGACTAAATATCTCGTTATTCTTACTCCCCGAGCCTCATACTCCCCCGAGATCTGCTTGACGACCAACTGGGAGTCACTATAGATGACCAATGTTTGTACCTCTAAGCTTCGGGCCAACCTTAAGCCAGCTAGGATGGCCTCATACTCTGCTTCGTTATTGGTGGCTTTGAATTAGAATCGGATGGCTTGTTGGACCTTGAATCCTTTGGGACTTATTAATATGACCCCTGCACCGCTAATGTTTGAAGTTGACGAGCCATCGACATAAAGTGTCCATGAAGTCCTCCCATGTTGTGTTTTCGTCACCGATCCTACATCCTGTTCCGTGAACGAGCATTCCACAATAAAATCTGCCAAGGCCTGTCCTTTGATTGCTGTTCAGGGTAGATACTCTAGTGTAAACTGTGTCAGGTCCATTGCCCATGCAGCAAGCCGTCCTGATAACTCTGGCATGTGCAGTATTTTCTTTAACGGTTGGTCCGTGTATACCACTATTAACCGACCCTGGAAATAATGCCTAAGTTTTCTACTTGCTATGATCAAAGCGTAGGCGAATTTTTCCAGGTTCGGGTATCGGGTTTCTTCCTCTCAAAGCACATGGATGACGTTGTATACGGAGAACTAATTTCCCCCCTTATCCCACACTAATGCTACCCCCATCGCCATCGAACTTGCTGCCAAGTATAAGTACAGAGGTTCCGAAGGGATTGGCTTCATCAACAATAATACTGAGGATAAGTAATTTTTGATCCCTTGGAACGCATCCTCGCACTCTGTAGTCCACTGAAAGCTCTTCTCATTTTTAGGCCCTTTCAAGGTGTCGAAAAACGGCAGACATCTCTCCACCAATTTTGAGAAAAATCATCGAAGGGATGCAATCCGACCCGTCAATCTCTAAACATCTTTATACGACTTTAGGGATTTCATATCTAAGACCGCCTGAATCTTCTCTGGGTTTGCTTCGATTCCTCATTTGCTGACCAGATATCCTCAGAACTTTCCCGATCCCAATCCGAACGTGCACTTGGTTGGATTCAACCTCAGCTTGCGTTTCCTGACTATTCCAAAGCAGGTTTCTAGATCCTCGAGGTGGTCGCGGACTGACATGCTTTTGACGATCATGCGTCTACATAGACCTCCATACTTCTCCCTAACTGTTCCGTGAACACGAGATTCATCATTCGCTGACACTACAAGAAAAAGGTCTATCAGCGACCAAGCAGATGTCGACCGCACCATCGATGGTCGTTGATATTAATCACAATGACCAAATCATCGCGAATCAAACGTAATCTAGTCGCTAATGTTTTAACAATGACCGTCGCGGTCATTGATCATCACTAAGTATAAATTTGCCACCAAAATTTTGGCTAGAAATGTTGGCGCCAATTTTTGTTCGACCACTTTGAAATCGTGACCGCACGCGGTCACGATAAGTCCATGTCATTAAAAATCAATGACCGCGACGCGGTCGCCGATGCGATCATTGATCAAACTAAATGTTATCGACTCAAAGATTCGCCATTACACGTAACGCGAGCGAGAGAGAAAAGAAAAGAGGAGGTCCGAAATAGAGAGAATAGGAGAAAAGGGGAGAAGAAGAAGAAAGAAGAAGGAGAAGAAGTTAGGAAGATGTCTTAGTCGTGCCATGGCCGCCTCCTACCACCTGCCACCGCCTCTACAAAGGTAACCCACTTAAAATCTAATAGAAACCTTGTTAATTTGTTAATTGAATGTGATTTAGACAAACCCTAAATCAAAAATGAATATGCCTTAATTAAGATTAAAAAGGCAACTAATGACAATGAACTAATTAAAGTTTATTTTAAAATTTATAAAATAAACTGCTATTATGAAACATAGCCTAATTTTTTTTTCATTTTGTTATTATTGGTGCTTAAACTTTTGGTTTGTTTGACTTAGATATGAAATTGGGGTTGCTCTAATTAATCGGTTGGAAATTGAATAGGATGTTATGGAATTGGTTACATTGATTGTGTTATTTGTTCCTATATATAGAAATTAGCTTATTGGTAATGTTTTGATTGATATGTATGCTAGATTGGAATAGTTTGATTTCAGGGTATTGTTCAAATAGATATTGGAAGGAAGCATTGGGAATATTTTAGCGATTAGGAATCTCAGGGTATTGTTCAATGAAACTTTTCAATTGTTATCATTTCTGATATTATCATTATGTGTTCATTGCGATTTAGTTGAGTCAACTGCATTATAACGTCAATCTGATTTATGTGATGTAATTTGCAGTATAAAGAGGTTCTAGGGAAAGGGGCTTTCAAAAAAGTGTATCCTCAACACAACAGTTTATCACTGAGACTCTACGTCAGTAAGTTTGTTTGCTCTATTTCTTCTTTTATTTTCAGTCAATTTGTATAGCCATCATATTATAGGTATTGATATTTATAACAATTATTTGATGTAATAATATTTATAATGGAAGGCTTGGGGATTTATTAGTATAATTTAGTACTTAATCATGCCTAAAGTACCTTTTATTATCATAATTTTAAAGTTGTTTGAATGCCTAAAGGTTTCTTTTGCCTACATGTGAATTTATTTATGACATTATAGTCAAATCTATGCCTATATGAGAACTATACTTACTCAAGATAAATACATGGGTAATAGTTAGGCTTTTCTTCACATTACTTATACTTATGCAAGATAAATCTATGTAGACTCTTGGTTTGTGTCTTGGGTGCCTAGAAATGATCTGTGTATATACATGCCATCGCGTGCGTGTGGCTAGTCCATATTATAGGGAGACTCTGGCGAGAAATTTTTTATTGGTTAGTGTAGTTGCGAACATTTATACTATTAACGAGCTTATTGGTGATCCACTAGAGCCTATTAAGGGATGTTAGAGCTAATGAAATTTGGGCTTGGGGTCATGAGGCCACCACGAGAGGTTACGCCAAGCTTAGCCAAGCCTCATGAGGCCAAGCCAAGCTTGGTTGTTAGCATCTTAAGCTATTAGGGGATTTGTTAAGCCAAAATAGATAAGTGCTAAGGAAGGCATTAGTGCAACAAAGAAGGTAACTAGACACACTTAGTCAATAAAGAGACATTTTGGCTATATATGAAAAAACAAGGGTATTTAACACTTATGTATACAAGAATAAAGCTATAAAATGTTATAAAAGCTATAAATTGCTCAATCATGTTGTGACTATCCCAAAACATAAAAGATTATAGAAAGGGACCGTGAGGGGTATAATCTTAAAACATGTTAGGCGCCTTAGCACACTAGTTGATATGAATGAATCTCCAAGATACTCAAAAGTTGGATAAATGAGTTAGCAAACTCTGATATAAAGCTAGCATGAATGAAATACCTTACGTATTCACTTACGATAAACAATAAAAACAAATTTAAAACAAATTAAAATAAAATAACATGATATAATATAACTATTAAACTAAGTAGCATTTACTTAGTTTCTCATACTAAATTTAATAACATTTAAAGTTTCTCATACTGCTTTAATTTGCATTCATTCGTTAAGTCATATGCTCTCAAGTCATATGCTTACAAGTATGCTTAAATGTTAATCATATGCTTACAAGTATGCTCAAGTCATATGGTTACAAGTATGCTTAAGTCATATGCTTAGAAGTATGCTTAAATGTTAATCATATGCATGCTTACAAGTATGCTCAAGTCATATGGTTATAAGTGCGCTTCAAGTCATATGTTAACATTTATAATGTTGTTTGTAGTAGTACTTAGTGGAATCATGGACCTCTATTGAGGCCAGTAGTTGGATGGCACGATGAAAGTCAAGTGCCCAGATAGATCTTCTGATTGAATTTAGAAATTTGGTTGCCAAGTGTTTTTGGAGTATCGTATAGTCACCCGTAATGTATGAATGGTAAATCGCAGAATCGATGTCCATGTTTAAAGTGTAAAAATGTAAATTATATGGACGAGAGACATGGTAAACTATCATTTACTTGTTTACGGGTTCATGAGAAATTACGAAGAATCTTTGGTGGGCACATGGGCGAGAGAAGAGATGGTGGCATCACACAAGTACACAATTAAGGCAGTAGTACTCATCGTATGAATGAAATGGTCCATGATATTGTAGGGCGATTTTGATTGGGAGCAAGGCGAGAGAGTAACCTATGAATTTCGATGCCAAAGACTTCTTTAAGTTGTTAGAGCGAGGGTAGCAAGCCATTGTGGCATGGTTGCACCAAACACACTACATTACATTATCTGCTGATGGCGACATTACTTAACATCAAGGCCGATCACAACATGAGCCATGAGTGTTTTGAGTCGCTCTTGAAGGCAATTAAGAGTATGTTGCACGACGGTGAGAAATTACAGTAACTATTACTTTTGTAAGAAAATGGTGAAGAAGTTGGGTCTTGGATACCAAAAGATCGATGCATGTCCCAACGACGTTACATGTTGTTTTATAAGGAAAATGAGCAGATGACAAGGTGCACGTTTTGCGGTCATGATCGATTTAGGCCTAATAAAGAGGGTGTGACTACAAAAAATCAAGTATACCGATTTAAGATTCTAAGGTATTTTCCAATAACACATCGGCTAAAAAGATTGTACATGTCTTCAAGATCAATTTGAACATATGAGTTGGCATGCGAAATCTCCACTAAAGATGGAGAACTAAATCATCCCGCAGATGGGTAAGGTGCTTGGAAAGATTTCAACTTAGCACATCCCGAATTTGCATTGGAACCTAGAAATGTGAGTCTTGGATTGTCCACCGATGGTTTCAATCCGTTTGGCCACTCAATTTTTCGTACTCATGTTGGCTTTGTGATTTGTTACTCTGCATAACTTGCCTCCTTGGATGTGTATGAATGAAATGCCATACTTATTTCTTTCACTCGTGATTCACGGTCCTAAGAGTCCCGGAAAGAACTTAGATGTTTACTTGAGACCTCTTATAGGCGAAAGTTAAAGGTATTGTGGGAGGATGGAGTATAGACTTGGGATGTTGCAACAAAAACAAATTCCATCTTCCCTATCAAGCTCGTGTTGGGGTCCGATTCAATATAAATGGATGTACCCTTCGAGAGGGTGATGGGAAACCTTAAGAGGAAGGTGAAGAATAGAGCTTATGTCGAGGGGTCGATATGCGAGGCATACTGATTTTGATGAGATATCTACGTTTGTCTCAGACTATTTTCCGGACGAAGTCTTGACAAAGGCCAATCGAGTATCGAGACATGATGATGGGGGAAATGTTGAACTAAATGGTCGGCTCTCTGATTTGGTCTATCGGCCGCCGCTTATGGAAAAGGGAAGCGCGATATTCCTCTTTGAAAGCAAGAATTACATGCCGCATATACTTACATTCTTCTCAATTCATGAGGAGATTGGCGAATTTGTGAGGTACACATGTAAACTTGATATTTTATCTTTTAAGTTGAAAATTTATTCCAATATGTTAATGTTTATAACATGGTATAGATTATACGATGACGAGTTAAAAGTGAAGCATGCCGACATAGCGATAAAGATATTCAAATCAATCGGGATAAAAACTTTGCACTTTGGCTAAAGGACAAAGTAAGTTCAATTTTAAGCACACGTAGTGTATATATATATATATATAATATATATACTCCATATGTTAACTATGACTTCATTTAATAAGATGGATTTTTTGTAGGCTTTGACTGAGGGATCAACGATTCTGGCTAATGTACAAGTCCTAGTTATGGGACCAGACAAGGATCAAGTCACCGAATGGTTACAAAATAAATGGTTGTGAATTTCACACAAAGGCATATGGGCGCAGTAAAAGAACAACGAACTCGGAGTGTGTGTCAAGGAGATTGTTACAATGAGCTTGGTCGTGCCTTTTATGGGGAGTTAGAGGAAATCGTAGAGAGTTGTCGTCGACAAGGGCACGTGACGGGGTCATATTCACTTGTTCAAGTGTCATTGGTTTGATTGAGAAAAAGGGATACGTGTTGTGGACATGGAATCGCGTCGATATTGACCTCCATAGTCTCGCATACTCCAACGAATCGTTTGTTTTACCAACTCAAACAATACAAGTATACTACACTCCTAGTCTGTTAGAAAAGGGATAGACCGCTTCTATGATTGGCAAGTTGTAATTTATACTCCATGCGTGTAGTCGTGTAGAATTAGTTTATGGGGAGATTTACCAAGAGCAGATGCTTCATAGTCGACTATAATAAATGTGGAGGACGCACAATGAAGTAATCCAGTTAGATGGTGGAGATGAACCACATGAATTAGATCCGAGTCCATACTTGTGTTAGATGACATTGATATTCGAGGAGGAAGAGTTATTGACTAAATCGACACGTAATCAAGCGAGATGATGGTTATGAATCTGCAACACGATACAAGATGATTCGAATCGGATATTGACACTTGAACTCATGAAATGTATGTTTAGCAATACATGTTTTTTATATCATCATCATGTTTATGTACTAAACTATTTAAATGCAACTTTTTTTTATTGTCATTTTATATTCATATATATATACATGTTTATATCACTTCATCATGTTTATGTACTAAACTATTTAAATGCAACTTTTGTTTATTGTCATTTTATATTCATATATATATACATGTTTATATCACTGTCATGTTTATGTACTAAACTATTTAAATGCAACTTTTGTTTATTGTCATTTTATATTCATATATATACATGTTTATATCACTGTCATGTTTATTGTCATATATACATGTAATCAAATATGACTCTAATAACATCTTGAAATTTGTAATATCTGAGATGGCTTTCAAGCAAAGCGAAAAAAGCGGCTTGGGTAGGGGGCCTAATAATGTGCCCAAGGCCCCTACTAATCCCGATGATCGGATTCTTATTCAGATTCGCCCTCCTCCGAATAAAGACGACGTCGTCCGCATATATCATTTATATAAAAGCATTTAAGATTCCATTTTTGTATATTGGTAATGTTTTGATTGATATTATATTGGTAATGTTTTGTTTTGGTCTTATTGTATTGAAAATTTGTATATTTCTCTTGGTTTGTGTCTTGGGTGCCTAGAAATGTCCATATATGCATGCCGTCGTGCATGTGGCTAGTCTATATTATAGGGGAGACTATGGCGAATTTTTTTAAGTATTATAAGTATAAGTTTGAAAAATGTTCACAAATATTATAACTTAGATGTAAATTGCTTTAATATATGCTAATTGATGTTGTATATTATAGTGATTTTTCAGATAATAAGATCTTCAAGTGCATATCACAAATTGTCTCTGTAATTGGCCTACACTGTGATTACGTGGCGAAGACACACCTATCGCCCACAAGGACGCTTTTTTAGGCGTAATTTTGTATGTTTTTTTAATTATGACAAATAATATTAATATAATATTCAAAGGATAATTATTTAGTAATGTTATTATTATTTTTTATTTGCGAAACAGTATAGATGGGAGGACGCGCAGCTTCAAAGTGATTCGAGACATTATTCGGCAAAAGTGCGCGTGATCCGCACTAAGGACAACTTGAATAAAGAACGACATAAAGTCATTCACAATGTCGAGATCGACCATCCGTGCCGGGGAGAGGATTATATACACGAGCATAGCCTCGGTGGTGCACCCAAATCCATATAAATTTGAGATGTGCCCAATGGAGAGTGAGAGTCTGGGTGAAAAGACGAAAAGATCGCCGCCACCAATGAGCCTTGGGTGTATCCGATGGCGAAAAAGGCTAAAGGAACATACTGAGGGGATAGTTCCAGATTTCTGAAATTAAAAAGATATCAACGCCTGTGTACGATTTACAAGTTTTAATATGTTTACAATCATGAATTGTAGAAAATATCCCATTTTACTTAGTAATCTGTCTTTATTTTTGTATAGAGTCTCGATCCTCAAGGTCACCTATCCATTGGGTTTTGGTGTACGTGACCACCCATGATGGTTCCGCACTGAGGCTATCTAGATAGCGGTAATAAGTTTTAACAACTCGATCTTGTTTATTAATACTTACAAAATATTATTTTTAACTATTTAAGTGTTAACATGATGACAGGATACTTATAAACGTTTATTGAATGAGCGCTTATCCTGAAGGCACTCCACGTCCTTTATTGATCAAGAGTTGTGGGAGAGGACGCCATTAGAAGAAGAACTACATTAAAGGTCAAGGACAACGACGACGCCCATCCTTGATGGCTCAGTGACTCTGCTACCTAGTCTTCACATAATCATCGAGTCATCCAAATTGCTCATACTCCACCGATGTGTGAGAGCTATATGTCAAGATCAAGTCTTTCAAGATACTGGGTGGGCACCTGGGGGCTCTTGATCCTGAGGAGTTAGTCAAGCAAGAATGGCGCGCAGCAGAAGCAGCAGGACAGCATGGGGATGGCGACGAGGTATAAAATCAATTTATTGTATGTATTGTCGTAATATATACCAGTATCAACATATTTATTATATTTGTAACTTGTTTTATTATTTTGTTAATTACAGGGTGATCAAGGAGGCGATGACGCCTGACATAACCTTGTACTTGTATATTCATTATTTGGATGTTTGTATGTTACTTAAATAAGTTTTGAAATGTTATTATATTTATTCAAATCATATTGGTTTTAAAGGTTTATAAACTAGTTTGGTGTATGTGTTGGTGGACGATGGATGTTTATATTGTTTCAGATGTTGTTGTTTATCTTGGTGTGTATGTGTGTTGGGATAAAGCGGTAGAAAAGCAGTATGAGTTTTTGGGAATTTCAAGCAAAACAAAGAAAAATTTGGTCGTAATTTTTTTTCATATCAACAATCAGCGTACGTCATTTAACGTTATTAGCGACGCAGAGAAGATCGGCCGACCGCCACGGTCAGCCGATAATGGTCGCCGACACGTGACCACGTCGACTTTGGCCTCGGACCATGTCGACTCACCAAATGACCGGATTTGTCATTTTGGTCGCTTCATAGCGATCGCAGATATCTTGTCAAGCTAATAGTGGTCATTGATGTGCATCCCAAATGACCGATTTTTATCTGACGACTAGCGCCGACCGCATTATTGGTCAGAGATATCTATCTCGCGACCGCACTCGATCATGAGATATCTATCTCGCGATCGAAGTCTTGGTCGATGATAATCGATCATTGATAGACCTTTTTTCTTGTAGTGTGATAAGTAGCCCTACATTTCGGTGGCAGAAGGTCATCTTTCGATACGCATATATTGCCTGATGTGTGATGAAACTAGTCTTTGGGATGTCTTCTTTACTCATTGAGATCTGATGGTACCCTGAAAAGGCGTTCATGAAGCTCAGCATGCCGTACCCCGATGTGGCGTCTATCAACTGATTTATATTGGGCAATGGAAAGAAGTCTTTTGGGCATGCCCTGTTCAGGTCCGTGTAGTCGATGCATAATCTCCACTTCCCGTTTTGCTTCTGGACCAAGACTACATTGGCCAACCACTCGGGGTAATCGATTTCGAGGATGAATTCGGCCTCCAGGAGCTTGACAATCTCCTCATCGATGATCTTCTGTCTTTCTGGGGCGAAAACTCTTCGTTTCTGTATGGCTGGTTTTTTGTTCGGGTCCATATGTAATCTGTGCAAGGCTACCGATTCGCTTACCCCTGGCATGTCACTAGGCACCCATGCAAAGATGTCGGCGTAAACACAGAGCAAATCTATCAATCATGTCCGAAATGGTTCTGATAATCCCGACCCGATCTTGATCATTTTCTCTTTATTTCCTAGTATCAGTTCTACATCTTCTGCTTCCTTAGCCGGAAGGGCAAGTGGTTCGGTACTACTTTCCGTGAATGGCTCTATTTCAATAGCCATTGTCTGTTTCTGCTTACTGACCCCGATCCCTGAAGAAATCAAGTTGTTCCGATAACACCTTCGGGCAATGTCTAAGTCACCTTTTACCTCCCCAATCCCGTTCGGTGTCGAAAACTTGATTTTGAAATGTGGTATGGAAGTCACTGCTTGCAGGGCTGCTAAGGTCGGTCGTCCGAGGATCTCATTATATGCCGAATCCACCTGGACCACGAAAAACCTGACCATTATCTTGACCTGATTGGGAGTTGTGCCGAACTTGACTGGCAATTCAATGGTACCAGAAACATACATCGGATCTCCACTGAATCCGTACAAAGGTCCTTCGCCGCCCAAATCCATCTTCTTCCCTTGCAGGTCCATCCTCTGGTAGGCGTGAGTGTACAGGATATCGACCGAAGATCCGTTGTCTATCATCATCCGCTTCATTTCCACGGTCCTGACCTGTGCGGTTATCACCAGCACGCCGTCATGTGGCTGGATGAGGTCTGTAGGATAATCCTCGTCCAAAAAAGAGATGGATGTTCCAGGGTATGCCCGATTCTTTCTTGTAGTAGACCCCGTGACTGATAACACCGCCTCGAGATGCCCACTCCTTTTCTTTCCAGTTACCCGTCCAACTGAACCACCTGATATCACATCAATTATGCCTCGGGCTGACGGATTCTGTGGAGGCTGGGTGTCCCGATCCTGGTCTCTCCTTTCCTCTCTTGGTACCACTCCATTATCCCGACCAGCCACATACTGAACTAACTAACCGTTTTGAACGTTCTTCTCTATCATGTCCATCAGATTGTTACATGCTTCTGTCGAATGCCCAGTGCTCTGGTGATACTCACAAAACTTGTCTCGACCCCTCCTCCCTGGTTTGGTTCACTTCGAGCATGGTTCATAGAAGGATTTATTTTTTATCTCTTCCAAGATCTTCGCCCGATCCGTAGTGAAGGGGTGTAAACTTTACTGACACTACGATTGGGCAATGGAGGTCGACTACTTCCTGATCCTCCTCCATTGTAAGTTTTCTTACCCGGATTATCTGACCTCCACTGGTGGTTATCCGAGCACTGATAATGTTGTTTGTCCCGATCCTTAGACTTCTCGTAGGACTGGGAGTGTGGTTTGAAATTACCCATGGCTTCTTCTATTGCAATAAACCCTTCGGCCCAATGGAAGGCTTCGGTCAAATCTGCAGGGGGGGTTGATCACCAAGTCTTTCATCAATCTTTTTGACCTCCCGATATCTAAACCCGTTGTGAAGAATCCCAGGGATTGCGGGGAATTCAACTCTGCTACCGACTCCACAGCCTCCCGAAATATTTTTACATACTGTCCTAGGGTCTCATCCGACTTCTGTCGAACCTGCATAAGGGAAGCCGTGATCTTTCCTCGTCGCTTGTTGCTTCCAAACCGAGAATGGAACTTTTCCCGAAGATTGTTCCACGACCCGATCGATTTTGCTTCCAAAGTCCCCATCCACTCCCGGGCACTCTTTTTCAATGTCGTGGCAAACATATGACATTTGGAAGCGTCCGAGTGTCCATAGTAAGACATCAGACGGTCATATCCATCCTAGTGATCGTATGGATCCCCTAACCCGTCATACGTATCCATAGGGGGCATCTTTTTCTTCGGATCAGCCGTGACTTGATTGATTTCCGGTGAGAAGGGTGATCCAGGGCAACCTAAAGAGGTCCCCATCTGGCTTTTAGCTGCTAGTAACTTCTCCAATTTCGCGACCCTCCTAGCGAGGGGATCGGCCTCCTCTTACAGGGGGACGAATGATGTTTGTCCCGCTCATATTCGGGTGACGCGATCCTCTTCTTTTGCCCAGATCTTCTGTCATCCGATCGACTCCTTCTTCGGCTTCTTCCTTCTCGGGAGCGACTCCGGGGTTGGCTCCTTTCTTTTCCAGCATCATCCCGTCGGGGTGATCGGGATCGACTATGATGTCTGCGCCTCTTCGAGGAGGCTTCCTATTCTCCAGCCATTTTAGCCATTTGTGCCTCGAGTTCCTCCTGTTGTAGCCGTAGTGCCAACATGACATCTTTGTTCTGCTCCATCTTCCTTTTCAAGATTAACTCCCGCTGGTCTCGGCTACCTTCTCCTCTTTCTTGTCTTACAAGGGCCCGAGAATGGTTTTCATCGGCCTGACTCGCATGATTAGGCGTGTGTTGGCTATCATGGAAGAGTTTACGCCGAAGGGAAGGGGCTGGCACCTCCTGAACCTCCGGTATTTTGGACCCTAGTCGGTCCTTCACCGATCCCCTCACCTGGGTGGTTTGGTGTGACTTGTGAGTTTTCGCCTTTTCCTGGACAGAGGCACCATTCTCCTGACTCGCCATAGCCTGCTACCGGAAAAGAGTATGTGATTGCAAAAAGCACTAAGCCCTCCTTCTAGTGCCAATGTTAACGCATGAAGTTTAAATGCTCAAGCGCCCAATCACGAATCCACGCATTTGAAACGCATGATACAAGATCACACGGAAGCTTGGCGGCTTGTCTTTGCCGGGGATAACTCCGGTGTGAGAATAAGTACAGGTCGTTCATAAGGTTTAACAATGGAGGCTTACGTGTTTAGTACTCAAAGATGTATTACCTGTTAATTGTAGTTAAGCCTTGTATTTATAGTCATTCTCGCCTCCCAAGAGTCCTTCTCCGAGTCGGAATAGGATTCCTAAATATGGCAGTTACCCATATTTGGGTCCAACACAATCTCCTTAAAAGGTGTAAGTAGAATCTCTTTCCAATACTACCTTTGGAGTTGCCTTATTGAAATATGATTAGGGTTAGAACCCTTAACCACGCAAATCCCTTATCACTCCCAACTCTGTGCATGGGCTGCCCAACTGCACAAGCCCAACCCAACAGACGTCATAAACACCATTCCGGGCTTCGGCCCAAAGGACGCGAAGGCCCGACCCCGACCTCCCTGATCACAACCGGATTCCGGCCTAATAAGCTCGGATATCCGAACCCGAACCTCCTCGACATCCTGTATGCCTTTGGCCATATAGGCCCAACCTCATCAGTTCCGGCCCAGGCCTACAGCTAACATGATGGTCGGTAAAACACTCCCGAACAATTTCCAATAGTGATATTTGAAAGTTAATTTCTCATTCATTACCCCATTGATTTGAATTTTTAAATACTTGATTTTAATCTACTTATGGAATAGAACACATTGATATATGGATTCAACTCAAATAGTTAATGAAACCCACTTCAATTTAGCTAAAATTCTAACAAGCCATGGGACAAAAAATGGATAATAGGGAGAAGATCTGTAGTGCTCCTTCTATAATGAACGGCAGCTCAAAGAAGCATCCAGTGTTGTTGATATCTTATCGTTGCAAATTTTCATCGACATATATTTTCACATAGCATCGGATGGAATAAGAGAATGGAGAAAAATGCAAGCATGTCAAATATAAGGCATGTTTGCAGGTAAAGAGAACTCTTTAGTACTTGAAGATATTAAAAACACTACTTTTAGTTGGGCAAATAGATGTTTATAGGCTGCTTTTATTTCTTGGATTAGGAATATATAAATCTACATTGTGAGCTAGAATTAGATACAGGTAATAAGAAAAAATTAAAATTTAATCTCTTAATTGAAATAATTAAGAAGATAATTTTTAAGTGGAAAAAATTAAGAGTTTAATCCTCTAATTGAAAATTTGAGAAGACAATCTCTAAAGTAATTTTTTTTAAATTTAAAATATTATTTACTAATATTTAGGCTAATAGTTAATACATAATATCATAAAATGTATAATTTCTCTTATTACTTTCTTTCAGAGTATAAAATGTGTCAATTTTTCCACCTCAAGGAGGTGTTTTAAGTGAAATAACTTGAGAATAGAATAAGCGCATCTTATCGTGATTGTTAGTCACGATCATGTTCGGGATTTATTTATAAGTTGGCCTAGTCAATTTACAAGTAATTTTTTACTATTGTTATATGTGTTTTATTCTTTAACTTATTTTGAAAAATAACAATTTATTTCTTTTCATTTTAAAATAAGTATGTTTGACAAATATAAATACTCTTTTAACATAAGTTTTTTATAAAAATTGATATTTTCACATTAATAGTCTCACCTTCATAATTTGTATTAACTTTTAAATTATTTTAAATTTTAATCTCTTGGTTGTGATATGGGAAAATATAGCTTGCACATATATTAAGAAAAATAAAAGTAAAAATAGAAATAATAATAATTTTTTTTAAATGTAACCCCTATAAAATTATATAAAATAATAAATATTTTTATTTTTTATATTAATACACTATTAAATAATATATTTATTTTTATCAACTCCTTTTGGGACGGAGGGATAACTTGGAAGTGTTTTTAGGATAAATCATTGCCGAACATGCTAAGACATATTAGCACGCAAAGTGGCGACATTTTCATTCATCAAAAACTTGGAAATCACCGCTATCTTTCCCATCCCACAACCAGAATCAGACAGAGAGAGGAAATGAACAGCAGTGGGAAAAATGAAGAGAAGGGCTTGCTTTGGAAGTTACCGGTGCTTAATTCCAGGCAATTGGGAAAGCTTGGACCTGGGTTTGGCGTCGGTGCCGGCTGTGGGGTTGGTTTCGGCGTCGGCCTTATCGGAGGTATTGGTTTCTTTTCTTATTTTATATTGGCTATTCAGGAATTGAAGGAAATAGAGTAGAAGAATTTTGGGTTTGTTTTCATTTTTCTGGTTTTGCCAATCAAACAATTTAGTACAGTATTTAAATTTAAAGCCAAGTAATCAGATATTATACACTGGACTTCTCAATTAAGTGATGGATGCTTCCATTTGCTTTACTTACTGTTTCCTATGTTCGACAACATAGTATCAATTTTGCGTCTTTGAAGTCAATTAAACTATCTAAAATTATTATTTATTACAATATTATTTTTTTTCCTCAAGTTAAATGAATCTCATCAATTTTAAATTTGAAAATATTTCATATTATTTTCAAAAGTCAAACTTTGATCTTATATTCAGAAGGGATGAAGTATTATTACTTCCCAGCAAGATTATGTTTGGAACTTGGAAAATGTTAAGATGTAAAAAAAATAAAAATGATGAAGAAGAGGTAAAAAAAACTATCTTAACGAAGATAATCTAATTATTTATACTTCAAAAAATAATCTAGTATCAAGAACAGTGTTAAAATAATGCCATAATTGTAGGAAAAATGATATATCATGAACATTTGTGGCCCTTTCATTCAGAAGTTGTCAATGCTAGTAGCAACTAAAGGTACAGGTCATTACATGTTCAAGACAATGCAAGGTTAACAAACATAGAAATCTTAAGATTTGATTATTTTCAAAATAGGAACCACTTGGGACCATATATATTCAAGTATATGTGTGGTCAAGATATTATGTGTTGATTGCTTAATGGGGTGTTAGTTCAGTTTATCTGTTTCTTTATTTTAAAGATATTTTGTAGAGTATTCTGGGAGTTTTTTGGATAGACACTGGTCTTCCTACTAATTGTTGGTGTTAGGTTTTTGATAGATGGATTATTGGGTCTTTACAAGGTTTTCTAGTGATGCATATAGGTCTTCTTAATTAGTGAGTGCCAATTAATATTTAGTGATGTCCTTGTTTGTTTGTTTTTCTCTCTTTTGCTTATCAAGTTTGCCAGCCTATTTTTATTTTCTCTCTTTTCCCTTTGCTTGCTTTTTGGGATAAGAGATTGCCCAAGATTAATTTTTATTGGGTGATTTAAAGGGTTTATTTTCATATTACCTTGTGGATTAGGATTTTTCGTGGGAACTCCTCTTAACTCTTGAGCAAGAAGTTTTAAGGGTTTGTAATACGAGAAAGTTTTGTTACACTTGGCTTTGGCAATGTGAAGAAGGACAAAATTATATATGGGGAGATGTGATGTGCAAGAACTATAAAGATGCAACCTGGGAGATGCTAGTTTACTCGTTTCTTTGGTTCAATCCACATTGTTTGGTCAATAGTCACAGATTTTCAAGGTTCTAGTTATTATAAGTAAGCATATGTCGCACATACCAAACATAGAGCATATTGAATGCAGGTCGAAATACTTGAAACCAGGAATGTGTGTCAAACCTATGGTACCATGTCAAGTTACGAGTTACTCCAAAAATTTAAGTTGTCAGCGAATGGCCTAACAACTTCTATTGTGCTTTTATAAAGTGCATATCATACTTCAGAATTTAATGTAATGAGACAGGCATAGTTCTATTCCTTGCCAAGCCTTAAGTAGGATAAAACACCACTTGAGGTTGCACTCATCGCAAAAAAATTATGGTTCTTGTTTTTCCCATTCTCTCAGTGCAGAGGGTTATGCCTTGCAATACTTGGAACATGGAGATATTTGGTCCCATTTCGACCATATGTTGTAGGCTATCACCCCCCCACAAAGCAAAAAAATAAATAAATTGAAATTGAAGGCTCCATATCAGATATAGAGGAAGTAATCTCGTTAGGCATCCTAGATAAGAGGCTGGTCCAACCAGAGGATAACAACCGGTTGCGGAGGTATCGGCGGAGCTTGGGTCAATTGATGGAGGATGGCTCATCTTTGCCTCTCTCATAAACTTTGTTTTGGGGTGTAATTAGAGGCCTTTTGAGGGAGTTAAGGTTCGATTATGGCCTTCTAACATTCGCTTTATCTGTGAGCATCAGGCCATTATTGAAGGCCTCCCCCCCCCCCCCACCCCCCCCCAGCCCCAGCCCCAGCCCCAGCCCCAGCCCCACCCCTTATTACTGTAATATAGTAGTATGGTAATAACATCAGAAAATATCACAACAGGGGGTCAGGGAAGTGCCAGTGTCTTGAGAAACAGAAGACCACTCATCACTCAAAGGCCATTTTGATGTCTGCAGATCCATTCTTAGGGGTCCTTGGATTTTTTTTTACTATTTCTTGGCTTGCTTGGGAGTTCAAGTGAAGGTTTTCTTTGGCCTTTGAGGCTGATTATGTTCTCTATGTATAGGTTGATTTACCTTTCTTTATATACTAAACATGTTCAAAGGCTTTGCCTTTTTCCTTTAGTAAATACAATTTAACTCAAGAACGCCTTTATCCCAAACCATTCTTTTTAATAAATATTCCGAATTTTTTTAAGTACACGAAAGATCTAATTTTAGAATGTAATTGTCCTTGAGATCCTAATGTTATATATTACATAGCATGTACACTTGTTGCACCTACCATATTTCCATTTAACTTAATAAGAAGGAAAATCAAGTATTATCATAATCAGCTTCTTTTTCCTCTTATATGCTAACCAGCTGTTGTTATTCCATCACTCTCTCCCTCCCTTTGTTGTTGTCGCCGATGTTGTTGTCATTGTTGATAGTAGGACGATCTCTTTTTAATCCATTTTTCCTTTCTTCTAAATCAATATGCATGGAAGAATCTTTATTGCATCTCATTGCCATCTTCAATTGTCTTGCCTCTCTCTATTGTTTCTCTTCCATTCCTCCCTGAGAACTATATAAACACCAATGTTATTTAACTGTTGGTCTTTCAAAATTCTAAAATTTAAAGCATCTCTATCTTTTTACACACAGACACACACACGTGTGTGTGTGTATATATATATATATATATATATATATATATATATATATATATATGCTCATTATTTTCAGAAATACTAGCACAACCTACACCATATGGCCAACTGCGTCAGGGCTAGTTGAAAGCTGCTTTAGTTTAGCAGTCCTTATTTTAATTTTGTTGGAACCTGCGTCAGATTTTCTTGGTCCATTGTTGCAGTTTAATTTAAGTACATAAATATTTCTGTTTTGTTTGTATTCAACTAGTAATTGTTTTCTACAAGTTTAATTACACAACAAATTGATTGCTTGTCATCGTCTCTTGATTTTTGATATGGAAGATACCATCTTTCACCTACTGTTAATTTTAAAACCGCGAGTCATCTTAGTTGGAAGCAGATGATCTGTTTCTCTTCTACATTTTGGCTTTAAAAGTATTTATTATTATTTTTGTATCTCTCTTGGGAGGCTGCTTTGTGATATTCATTGAATTGATAGAAATAATTATTTAGTTACTTGAACAATGAGGAGAAAGACTTGAGTAACTGGGCAATATTGATAGCATGTTTTGATCGGGTATTGGCAGAATGAGAGAATAACAATTGTAACAGATGTATATGGTTCTTACAACTTTTTTATTTTTCCTTTTGTAGAAAAAGATGTTGTATTGTTGTAATTATGCAATTTTGAGGAGTTTCCACGGTCTTGTTCTATAGATTAAAAAAACAACTCCCTCCATCTCAATTTACTTGCCCCCCTTTCTTTTCTTGGATATCTCAAATCCTTGTCACCCTTGGTTTAACTTATTTAGATTACACTTCCTTCATGCCATTTTTTCTTGTCTTTATTATACCAAGTCCTAATGTACTAAATTCCACTTTGACTTCTATTTTACCCTTGTTTTTATTAGTAAGAAAATTGTGTTTTTTTTTTGTTTTTTTTTTTTGGGGGTGGGGGGGGCGGCGGTGTGGGAAACTGATGTTAATATTGAATTTTAGATAATATTCACGCCTTCCTCATTGTTTTCTTAAAGTGCATGAAAGTCAATTGAGGACATTAACATGAAACAGAGGGAGTATATTGTCAGAGCTGAAAGTAAGATGCTGACATCTCTAGACTCAGAAATTAAAAGGCTGACATTGACTGGTCTTTGGACCAAAGATTACCAGATTTATTATGATGATTACATTTATCATGGCTGTTGATACTTTGTTTGCTGCATACAGTCATCTGTGGTAGAAGTCTTTTGTACTTGTGTTTATTTTAAGTACTAATATATGAACACACATATTGCTTCAGGCACAGGCTTTGGTCCTGGATTTCCTGGTTTACAGCTTGGCTTTGGACTTGGTGCTGGGTGTGGGGTTGGTTTAGGATTTGGCTACGGTGTTGGAAGGGGCATTGCTCATGATGAGTATCGGAAATACTCCAATGTTGGGAAGCTCTTTAATGGGCCACAGTATCTTCCTACTCAGTAAGTTCATATTATGATTCTGCTAATTGCCTCTAATGAGTAACGACTAGTATGCACGAAAAGCGTACAACATATTTCATGCACACTCTTTTTCTATCAATACCACTGTTGTTTTTTATTCGGGAGTTCCCAAGTTAAATTTCTTTTTTTTCCAAACATCTATTTGGCGGCAATTCATTTTCATACAACTTAAAAAAAATCCTCTTAATGTCAGGGATGAGATTGGTGCTATCATTGATGATTTTGTTGTAAACACCAAGAAGCTAATCAGAGCAACTTCCAAAGAGGTGGAGACGATATTGATAGAGTTTGCTAAATTCCTGTTGTACAAACCAGTTAGCACCGACTCCTCCATATACTTTTCCAGCAACTCTAGAGAAATGTGTGTGAATGAAATGCAGGAATTTTTATGTGCGAATATTTGCTCTTGCATATATGCAATGGAGTTTGTTTATGAACTGCACGGTTACCAATACCATGAACCCTTGGGGGAGAGCAGATCCTCTGTCCCCTTGTGTCCCTCTATTTAAATTTTGACACCTAGTCTTTTATTTAACACTAATGTCTAATTAATTCTAAAATTAAATAAAAAGATATGTGTCAAAATTTAAATTGAGAGACACAAGGGACAAAGAAAGTTGAGGACATTTCAGGATGTTCTTTAACAACATAAATGCCAACTCATTTGCTGGAACATAATTAACGACCCAAATAGTACAAATATTATTTTTTAGTGACGGCACTAGAATTATTTGGAATGAATATTATTCTGATGCTAAAAAAAATTATGCCATTTTTCAACAAACAAATACTAGTAGAATTTATGGTTTTAAATTTGGATAGGAGATATTAAGTTATCCAAATCTAAGTACTCCCATCCACAATCCAAGGCTCATGGCCAGTACACGTCAGCAAAATAATCTGCCACGTCAGCCAACCCAGCCTATTGAAAACTCGGATTGGATTGCCCTATTCCCATGCAGACCAATCACAACGCTAGAACGAAAATCCTACGTGGCAAGTCCACATCCACCAGAAAAACCATTAAGTCGGCTGATTTCTCAACACCCTATCAACACACTCCTCATTCTTTCAGTGGCCATTCAGCAAAAACTTGTCGGAAACCATCACCACCACCACCGAAAATGGCTTCCCTGGCGCCATCCACTGCGGCAGCCTCCATCGGAGTGTTGGAAATGCTGGGGAACACTCTAAACTTCTCCGGTGCATCGAGGTCGGCTCCTTCGGCATCTAGCCCTGTCACCTTCAAAACTGTTGCTCTTTTTGGTAAGAAGAAGGCTGCAGCACCCAAGAAGGCCGCCGTTGTTACTCCGGCGACCGATGAGCTTGCCAAGTGGTATGGTAAGTGAGTTCACTAAATTAATTGAAGCTGGCTGACTCTACTTTTAATTACTCACTCATTCTTAATTAAAATATTTTTAAATTCAAAATTAATATAAATTTATTTAATTTTCGTGGATTTAATTATGAATACTATAAATTATACATACATTAATATTAATTATGAGATTTACTACTTTCAAAAAATAATATTAATTTTATATTTGAAAATGTATGAAATTGACTTTTAAAAAAGTTTTAGATAGGAGGGATCAATACGCATGTTGACTAAAATATTGTTCTTTTCAGGTCCTGAGAGAAGAATTTTCTTGCCGGAAGGCCTATTGGACAGATCCGAAGTTCCCGAGTACCTCACTGGAGAAGTTCCCGGAGAGTAAGTCCACTAGGCCTTTGCTTTACTTTTTACACTATGTTTAGCAACTCATTTTCACGTTTTGGGATTGGAATTGAAAGCATATTTCTAATGTTGTATAACTAAAATTTAGTTAACTTTGGCGCTCAATTCAAGGTTTTGAGTGAGTTGCAAAACATAGCTTTAGGCTTATGTTAAACTTCAAAGATATATATATATATATATATATATATATATATATATATATATATATATATATATATTAATATATATATATATATATCATTAAAATTATCTGGAAAAATTGTGGCTAAAGGTAATTGGTAATATTCCAAAAATAAATAAATAAGAAGAATCAGGACTCACAGACAAGGTAGTACAGTACGACTCTTAGACCTGTGTTAGAATTTAAGATATATTAAGAACACGCGATATAACCACGTTCACCAATTTGGCTAATTCTGCTTGTGTGATGTATTTATTAGATGCTTTCACACACTCTACAATGATTCACACACCAAACAATATTTTTATAATAACTAGAAAACCCTAGTTTCTATGCTCATTAGTCATGATGCCCCAATACATTAATAAAACTCAAGATCGGGTTACTAATAAATTCCCAAGTCCAATTGCACTTTGCACTTGGCTTTCAGGGGGCACTACCCCTTGCAACCCTCGCCAACTCGCTCACCGGGGAGGCGAGACCCCCGACTACCCTGTCGTAGTGGCCATTCGTCGAACCCGCAGAAGTATAAGTCAATCCCAACAACTTGCGGATACAATGACACGTGTATTGTAAAGAATAAGAAATTTTCGAGACATTTTGTCCTATTTAAATTTATAATTTGCTAATTTTGAATGTCATTGGTTTGGAATTGTAATTAGAACATGAGATCTGAACATTTCTATTGATTTGTAATAAAAAAAAAAAAAAAATCTGTAAAGTTGTAGAATTCCAATTCCAATTCTGATAGTGAAGTTACCATGAAAAGTACACACATATTTATGTTACCTTTATGTTCATGCAGCTATGGTTATGATCCTTTTGGCCTTAGCAAGAAACCACAAGACTTTGCCAAGTAAGTAATACTGATAGTTTTCTGATTTTATCTGTCCACTTCTCTTATGTAGAGGTAAACGAGCCGAATCGGGTTTTAAGTTATAACCATGAACTCTTTTAGAAGTTAAACGAGTCAAGTCGAGCCGACATTTAATGTATGAACTCGGTTCGTTGAGTAAATGAGTCGAGTTCTAGTCAGGCTTAAGCAACCCGAGTTTAAGCCCAACTTATTTAGGATTTTTATATAAAAAAAAGTAAATAAATTTAAATGTTAAACGAGCTAGGTTTACTCAAGTCGGGATACCACATTTTTCAAGCTTGGCTGGTTTACTTAGCAGGCTCTCTGTTCTCCTCTTATTTGGTCCCATATTAATGACACTAAATTTATAAATAAATAACCTTTATTATTCAGTTAAGGGAAATGTGCATGTATATATATATATATATATAATCTAATTAACTAAAAATGCAGATATCAAGCATATGAACTAATCCATGCCCGCTGGGCAATGTTGGGAGCAGCTGGCTTCATCATCCCTGAGGCCTTCAACAAATTTGGAGCCAATTGTGGCCCTGAAGCCGTTTGGTTCAAGGTTATTGTTAATCATGATTCTAGAAGTGTGGTTTAAAATGGACAGTTCATTTGGACGGTCATAAAAACAAGTTGCATTTTATATAGCATAAAGTTGCAATTGTATAATACTTATATACAAATGTCATTGAAATGCAACTCTCTGCTATATAAATACTTGTTTCTATACACTGCCTAAATGGACTGTCCATTTTAAGCCGTCCTGAATCAGGAACCACTTATTGTATGTACATGCCAAGAACTTGCATTTTTTTCGCAATCCCTTCTTATGTAAATTGTGTATATATGCAGACCGGAGCGCTACTCCTTGATGGGAACACACTTAATTACTTTGGAAAGAACATTCCTATTAATCTCGTTCTTGCTGTCGTTGCTGAGGTTGTTCTTCTTGGTGGCGCCGAATACTACAGACTTACCAATGGCTTGGTATGCAAACTTTTATTAATTGAAGATTTAGGAAATTCAAACGCCCATTTTATAATGAGTCACATCATTCTGTATGAAATCTTCTTAGTTCATATAGCATTTGAACGTTTAGGCTGTATGCCCATTTTATAACGAGTCCTGTCATTCTGTGTCAAAATTTTGCATTTTCATTTGGCATTTGATGGTTAGGCCATACATAACGCCAATTCTATAATGAGACACGTTATTTTGTATTTGAAAATTTTGTGTTTTCATTTTATATGGCATTTGAAAGTTTGTCAAACGAAACGCCCATTTTATAATCTGCAACGTCATTCTATATGTAAAATTTGCGTGTTCAGTATACATGGCATTATTCTTAGTTTTACATAAAGAATAATTTTTTTTTGTTGTTTGGACATTTTTTGAGCGTTGCATTTTATTTAAAATGTTACTTTTTTAGGATTTGGAGGACAAACTTCACCCGGGAGGTCCATTCGATCCATTAGGGTTAGCTGATGATCCTGACCAAGCTGCACTCCTCAAGGTGAAGGAGATCAAGAATGGAAGACTAGCAATGTTTGCGATGCTCGGTTTCTTTATACAAGCTTATGTTACCGGAGAAGGACCTGTTCAAAACCTTTCAGCTCATTTGAGTGATCCTTTTGGCAACAATTTGCTTACTGTCATAGGCGGAGCTGTCGAACGAGCCCCTACTCTGTGATTTTCCCTTTTATCTATCTTGTCTTGTGGAAATATTCCCAAATGTATTGTACAATTCTATGTGACATTTTAAGGCAGTTAACAATGATCCTTGTAGTTCAAAATTACTCAGATGTGTTATCACTTTATAGAGTTCTCTATGTTTATTGGTTATTTAAAATTGCAAAAGTATACTATGAATCTGTTAACGTCAAGTTTCGTCGACGCGTTCAATCACCAAATTCACGCTCTTAACCTGCACAATAACAGATCACACACGAAACTTGACGGCTTGTGCCGCTGGGGGATAACTCCGGTGTGAGAATGAGTACAGGTCGTTCACAAGGTTTAACAATGGAGGCTTTAGTGTTTAGTGCTCAAAGATGTATTACCTGTTAATTGTAGTCAAGCCTTATATTTATAGTCATTCTCACTTCCTTAGAATCCCTCTCTAAGTCGGATTAGGACTCCTAAATATGGTAGTTACCTATATTTGGGTCCAACACAATTTCCTTAAAAGGTGTAAGTTGAATTCAATCCAAATACTACCTTTGGAGTTACCTTATTCGAATATGATTAGGACTAGAGTCCTTAACCACGTAAACCCCTTATAACTCCAGACTCTGCATATGGGCTGCCCAACTGCACATACCCAATCCCACCGAGCTTATATATACTGGTCTGCGCTTTGGCCCAAGGGACTCGAAGGCTCGACCCGGAACATCACGATCAAAACAGGACTCCGGCCTAGAGGGCTCGGATATCTGAACCCGACCACCTTCAACATCCTGCATGGCTTCGGCCCAATGGGCCCAATCTCCTCGTTCCCAGCCCAGGCCTTCAGCCCACATGAGGATCGGTAAAATACTCTCGAACATTGCCCCCCAGTCTCTTGTTATAATATGTTTATAATCAGAAACTTGAAAAGACACGAACTTGAAGAGTCACGCCAGGAAATGATGAGCTGTCTTGGGAACCCAAACGGTTCCTTTTCATTTTTTGAACTGGTGCACGCCTCCCCAGGACTGGGCCCCACTCGTCATAAATAGCCGCTGTGACGCCCCCAAAAAAATAGTATACATCACCTATTCGAGTCAGCCGCCAAATACGTAAGATGTAATACAAATACAATCTTAATATACAACAAGAGAAATTTGTGAGTTTTAATACAAATCATCGCTTTCTGTATAATATCCACTCTCGTAATAAGTCCTCATTACATTTATTATTACACTATTTCATGTAGAATAGTGAAGACTACTAATGCTATTATCCTGACAGTCACTCCGCTTCTCCGATTAGTCCTCGCCACGCCTCATTTTCGCTAGAAGAAACGATGAAAGCAAAAAAGGTAAGCTCAACTAGCCCAAGAAGAAATATTATGACCAAGATAATGCAGAATAAATTATCATTAGCCTTCAACAAATGTTAAACCGATAAAATATAACAAACATCAAGTTTTAACTGCAATGAATGAACAAGCAATCCATTAGAAGAATCAAGTAGAGAATAAAATCTACTATCTTCTATGATTTAAAATGTTTTTCATGACTTTTATCGCTGAGACTCAGCTTAATAAATAATCCACATCATCGAATCACCTCTGCACTACGGCCAAGGATATTCTTTATTATCACGACTACAATTATCCATGCTCTACGGCCAAGAATATTTGTGTATTCATTAATGGCCACGATCATGCCAACAACTATCCATCAACGCACTACTACTGGGCCAATGAGGACTTTTTCCACATCATTTGTAATATTACGGTTATGATTACAACCGAATAATCCCCGGTCATAATCATACCAATTCCATCTACGCACTACTGCGCCACGTAGATGACTTTCAACATAATATAAAACATGAGGATGATGACAATGATATAAGAATTCAATAAAACAAGTTCAAGAATTAATTTATCTCAGAACTAATAATGTCCAAATGTCAACACGATCATCGCTTTGTAGAGTAAAATTCAAGAATCTGCTCGGAAGAATATTTCCATGAAAAGATCTTTGGATGAAGTGCAAATATCAAGGATATTCCACTAATTTCATGGAGTATAAGTCAAAACTTTAACCATTTGAGTATAATAACGAATGGAATAACAAAAGAAATCACCACGCACGCAGATTGTCTTGGCGTAGACAAGTTATTCCAACAGAATAATAAGAACGCGGAACGCAGGTCGGTAAAATTGCACCGGATGCGGGATGTTCCAATGTAATAATACAACGGAACCAGTCCCACAGTAAACGCACGATGGATATTCCAATGTAATAATAATAAAGATGGAACTGCGTCCCGCCAGAAACGCACGCAGACAGGATGTCCCAACAGAATAATAATAAATACGAAACCCGGTCCAAACGTAAAATGCATGCAGACAGGATGTTCCAAATGTAATAATAATAAAGGCGGAATAATGAAGAATGTCACCAAGTATAGGGTAGAAGACGCTGACATTTGGTTATTCCAAATGAGAATAATAAAGAATGGAATAATGAAGTTCTCTTCATGAATCTGAAAAGAAATAATATTCCTTACCGTAAAATAAACCTGAATATAAGAGTAGGGAAGGGAGCAGTAATACTTTTCTATAAAACCTTCTATAATTTCTCTCAGAGTTTCAATTGAATTCGTAAGAAATAATGAAGGATGATTTATTTATTTATAGAAAAATGGATTCGTGATAAGAACTAACTCATGAATGGTCCAGATTGATTTACTTTAATCTGACGATCCATATTTAAAGCAAAATCTTTTAAATAAAATATAATATATTCTATTTATAATCTAATAAAACGAATAACTTTATAAAAAGATTTTACTATCTGCAAACACTACGCAAAGACTTATGCAAACACTATGCATAATAAAATATAATATATTCTAATTATTGTACAATAAAATAGAAAACTTTATAAAAGTATTACATTTTTATATAAAAAGATTTTACTATTAGTCTAATAAAACGAATAACTTTATAAAAATATTCATTTTATATAAAAGTTTTTTTCGCTTTTATTACATTAATAATACTAATAAAACAAAACCGAGTGATTTATCACATAAGCATCAATAATCAATACCTGTGCAGCTATCTTTCGTAACTACGCCAGACATCGCATTTTTAACACCGAGTGTTTCAACAGATTATTCAGTAAAACTTCCAACGTTATTTTCATAAAGTAGTTTTTTTGTCGTTTTTTCAATCAAACAATAATTCCGTTTAATAGGGTCCACCAATGATTGTCTTGGTTACGAATATTCCTCGTTAAAATGAATATTCCCCACCAATCGAATATTATATAACAACTTCGTACTTTGCAAAATTTATAAATATTACCCACAACTATAACATTATATCAAATTCATTCCATAATATTCAAAAATGATATTTATAGAAAATTCATCTTTATTTATAAAAGTTGGGGTCTTACAGTCGGCTTGGGGATTCGTGCAATCACGCTAGATAAACCCCTATCCGTCCATCACTGTCACCTTTTTGAGCCTTTCATCATTTCAAATTCCTTTCTCAAACTTTTCGGCAAGGGCGATTTCCGGCGAGTGCTCCACTTCACCAAACTTCTCCGATTACTGCTTTTCTGCTTGTTAAAACTTTTCAAATCTCACATTTGTTCATCATCCTTCTCGAATGGCTGATTCTAGCATTCCTCCCACCTCTGGACCAATTCCACTGGTTATCTCCACCACCATTATTGCCGCCGGAGATCTGATTCTGGTCGATTTGCCTGCAACACCCATCGCAACTTCATCCGATAGTGTCGAATTGAAGATTTGAAAGCTCTACGCCTCGGAGACTGATTTCTCTCATGTCAACACCAAATCCACCATCACCCCATCCCAATTGTCCGACATCCGAACCGTATTCAATATCCCCAAAGAGTACAAACTTCGGGTTTCGGAGCTGAACGAAAGGATGTTCTAGTGCCCCGAAGGCGACTGGGTCGTCATTCCCCTCTATGCTTTGAGGTATGGGGTTCGGTTTCCCTTTCATGAATTCATCTCCTCTTTCCTCTGCTTTGTTGGGATCGGGTTTTCCCAGCTAGTGCCAAACTCATACATCCACCTTATCAACTTCATCGCCCTATGCCAGGAGGCTGACATCACTTCGGGGCTTGATTTTTTTAAATCCCTATTTTCTCATTCACAATCAAAGGAACACGGCCTTCGATTAAGTGAATCAGTATCCAGTCGAGCCACCTTCATGAAGACCCCTTCTAGCAACAAGGGTTGGCATCCACAGTGGTTCTTCATGAAGGGGACCGACCTCAAACTCCTTCCAAATTGGGCCAGTCCCGAAGACCCTATTGCAAAGGTTACCAAATTTTCGGAGGATCGTGCCGACGCCTTCAAGAAGTTTTACAAAGCTTTGCAGAAAAACCGACCGGGGTCCGAGGTTGTGTGTCAAGGAAGTCTGGGCTACTTAACACGGTCGTAAGTTACAAACCTCGAATCCCCTTATTTCTTACCTTAATCATCTACTGATTTTTTTATTGACCGTCTTATCTGCTTTTGCAATAACCATCTTCAAACCCGAGGGGGCTGATGAATCCCTGACATCCCCCGGCCGCAGACGACTCTCTCGAAGAGGAGACAAAGAATGGATCGGGCTGAGAAGATGGCATTATTAAAGAGAAAGAAAAAGAAGCTTTCCTTCAAAGCCCCCCCCCCCTCGAAGACATGTGCCTCAGCCCTTCCGAAACCTACTCCGCCCCCACACCCACCAGCTATCGTCGCAGATTCAGAGGATACCGAAGAGGTTCCTTGCGAACCCAGACCTAAAAAGCCCCGACTGACAGAGGATCCGGATCTGCAGATCGTAGATGTCGACCCTCTTCCCACCTCAACACCTACCTCTAAACCGACCACCGAGTTAAGTTCTTCTCATGGAACGCCGAAGACCTTTTGGCCAAGGAGCCCTTCGGAGGTCTTCCCTTTTACCCAGCTCGAACACTTCAAACTGTCTGGAGATAACGAGCGGTTTAAGGGGTATTCTTTCGAGGAGTTTTTAGTATCCTACATTAAGGCCCAATGTCAGGTAAATTCGATAAACTATAATATTTCCTTTAATGATTCCTCCTTCACTGTGGCTGATATACCCGTGTACTCAACTGCATGCCAATGCTATCTTGGCTAGAGCCGTTCCACCTCTGGCCCTGGCTACTAAGAAGGAGGTCCAATTGAGGAATGACGTGGCACTGCTTGAAGCCGATGTACGAGGTCTGAACTTGGATCTGCTGAAAGAGAGGGATCTCCACGCCGCGACTCGCAATAAAGTGACCAAAGCTGAACATCAGACCGCTGAGCTAAAGGAGCAATATGCCATTTTGCAGCAGGAGTTCGTCGGTGTTGAAGTTTATGCCAAGAAGATTATCCAGGAGAAGGATATCTTATCCGAAGAAGTCAAGGATCGGGAGAAGGTCATTAATGCTATTATGGAGAAGTTTTCCGAGATGAACAGCAAGATGATGTACCTGATTCGGGAAAACAATGCCATGAAAGCAGAATGTGCCAAAGTCAAGCAGCGTGCCATCAAAGAGTACGAAGAATCTTCTGCCTTGACTAAGAAGATCATGGCTCAATTGAATAGTTCTTGAAGCTTATCGGGAAAAGGCTCGGGCTAAGATGGAAGCTGCTGGACTTGATTTCTATGTCCTTGATTATTCGAATGAAGAATCCAAAGCCGAAGATGATGGTCCTAAAGAATAGTTTGTTGTAGGTTTTGTACTTATAATTTTTGTAGTTGTTGTTCTTTCCTTTGTTTGTAACATGCTCGATCAGTTATGCTTGCGATGTTTTACCAATCAGATATGTTGTTTCTAACTTTCTAATCGGTTTATATCCGAAGCTTGTCTGTTTGGAGTTGTAAAACATTTGGACATGAATGAAATACAAGAAATTTTGTTTTCGATCAGTTATACTTGTGACTTTTACCAATCAGTTATATTGTTTCCAATTTTCTGTTCGGTTTATGCCCGAAGTTTGTCTGATCGGATCTGTGAAAGCTTATGAATTTAAATGAAGTATAAAATTTTCCCGAAGAGAAATTCTCATTTATTTCATTGATAAATAGCATAAATTACATAGGTAAAGGAAAGAATAACATAGCTTTTACTGGTAATATTTCCTAAGCCTTCTAGCATGCCATGTATTCTTTACTTCTGAACCATCCATCGCTCGAAGCCGGTACGTATCAGGCTTCGGCACCTCCACTACTTCATAAGGTCCCTCCCAGTTAGGCATTAGCTTACCAGTGTTCTGGGGGGTTGATGCCTCTGACTCCCGAAGCACCAAATCTTCAGCCTCAAACCTTCTTTGTTTGACTTTTTGGTTATAGTGTCGGGCAGTACGCTTCTGATAAATGGCTAGTCGCACCAGAGCTGACTCCCGAACCTCTTTTAAGAGGTCCAAATTGAGGCGTAGGTCGTCATCGTTGTACATGTCTTTATACTAACTGACCCGAAGTGTAGGGGATCCGATCTTAACAGGTATGGGACTTTCTTCAGGCTGGTGATAGGATATTGTGGCCTAAATGGCAATACCAGTGGTTCCGGTGCAGCCACTTTCAAAGGGTTTTCAACTCCTTTGAGCTTAATTGTTTGAATTGAAAGGGCTTTGTGGGTCTGTTGGACGGAAAACCGATCACTAAACACGCGCAAGTATACGCAGTCTAACAAGTAATACAATGATGAGAAGTGTGTCGTACTCACGAGGAACTATGACTAATATTTACCAAATACCGACTATGTATAACTAAAGTCTTATTCGAACAACAGTAAATGGAAGTGTGATTAATCTATTTAACTAATTAACAAAGCAAGTAAGTGGATAACAAATGGAAATCTAAGGAAATACAAGCTAAGGCCACAACTTCACCCCCACACAGGCATTCTATCGAACACCTGGCGTGTTATGTTTCATCAAACTAGCTACCTTATCTCTCTTTGGTCTTACTGGACACGACGAATTGTCGACCGAGAACGCACAGGTGCTAAAGCACCTCTATCGAGGTATGCACAAACATATCCTCTTCAGATCCACCCTAAAGGGAACAGAACAGAAAGGAACATCCAAGCTAGATGCAATCCTACATATATCTATGCGAATAAATCATAACAAGGATTTAAGCATATGTTCTCAATTAGGTCGCACGTGGCGCACAGAGATATGTCTATTCTACGCACAACTTATGCAGTCGAAACCCACAATCACATACCAATATATTTAGGTGTAAATCTACAATTCTTCTATTGATATCATGCAGATTACCAAAATCATCACTAATGTCTTAGCAAGAATCATAAAGCACAAATATATTAACCCAAATCATATGGTGTCAACCAAAGAGATAAAGACAGTCAATTCAAATAACAAAGGGATCCATTGTAACCTTAGAGCCAATAATTAGTTCATATTTAATAAATCAAATACAAGTAGCAATAAAGACAGCATTTATGGATTACAATCATAGAGAAGATTAATTGATAGAAGAAACTCAGTCAAAGCCCTTTCAGTCTCCAATCAAACCGCTCAAATCAAGCTTTCCACTTTGTGTCGCTCGTTGCTTTTGTGCTCCAAAGAAATACAGACTTCTCCCTAAATCTACCTAATCTATATTTACAGACAACGACTAAGGGAAAGAGAGAGAAATTACAAAGAAAACTCTAAACTAAGCTAAGCTATATGATATATGGTGAGAGAGAGAGAATGCAGAGGCTGGGTCTCTCTTCTATCAGTTTTTCTCTTCAAGCTAGGTCAAGAGGCCTTGGTCTTTGCCTGGGCACCGGAGGTGGCACTGCGGCACGGGCTTTAAGCCTATGAGTGGTGCTGCGACGCCACGTGAGCTTGGAAAACACAGAGCTCGTATTTGCCATGAGTCTTCAGAGGGGTCGGTGGTATTGAGGCTGCGGCTTATGATGATGTCAGTCGACCAGGATGGCGCCAAGACGACCAATATGCTTGCCTGCGATGGAAGCATGCACTACTATACA
Organism: Panax quinquefolius; assembly: GCA_020205615.1. Taxonomy (NCBI): domain Eukaryota; kingdom Viridiplantae; phylum Streptophyta; class Magnoliopsida; order Apiales; family Araliaceae; genus Panax; species Panax quinquefolius. The sequence continues at coordinate 120,647,194 of CM035172.1, read as the reverse complement.
ATAAAATGCCCGTTTTGCCCCTACTTGCTAGAAAACACCTGATAAGCCCTACAATATGCCAATTAAGCGCAACAACCCTATAATCATATAAAAACATATAAACTCTACGATAACAGGTAACTATTTAAGTCATAAAATATCCGATTCGCAGGTATAAATCCCACTCATCAGGGTCCTGTCATCTCGAAGAACGTGTACTCGGGCTACGCGTTGTCCGCTTGAACCTTCATAACTTTCAATCCGGGCATCCGATGGAGGCGTGATGTACCTTTTCGAAAAGCCGTTGTCAAGAGCTACACAATAACATGTGATTAGAGATTGTCCAAAGCAGGGAAGATGGGTCCATGACCGGATCTCCAAGTCTTCATTGTTGAGCTGTCTTGTGCAGTTGTCACTCTGGATTTGAGTTATGGTTCTTGTGGGACATCTTTGAACGCAGTTTGAGTTGAACTGTGTTAAGACGATGTTGATGTGATGTTGAGGTGGCAAAATGACCATTTTGCCCCTCCTGGGGTTGTCTCTGGCTTTAACATAGTTGAAGTAGTCTTTTCTTAGGGTTATCTCTGAGATTGGCATGCTGTTAACTCTGACTATCCTCAGGGTTATCTCTGAGGTTGGCTTGACCTCCTGGGGTTATCTTCAGGGTTGGCACTGACTTTCCCGGGGTTATCTCCAGAACTTGGACTAAATCTCTCGGGGTTATCACCGAGATTGGAAAGTGAATCTCCCGGGGTTATCTTCGGGGTTGGAACTAGATCTCCCGAGGTTATCTCCGAGGTTGGAACTGATTTGACTTTCAGGGTTATCTCTGGAAGACGATCCTGCCCTCTTGCAAGGTTAGTAACAGGAATGCAAAAATTCGAGTGTCTACACATATTTCTCTCAAATTCATTTGTAAAAGGAAAAGGGTAGAGTTAGTTTATTTTATGTATATGTAAGAAAGATAAGAAATTCTTTGACCAAGACCAGAGTCTTAGAGAGGTCAGCTGGGAGTTGGGTCTTTAGTGCACTTGTGAGGTGAGGAAAATTCTATTTTTTCAAGGCCATATCTTAGAATAGAACTGAACTCAAAGGAAAGAGACAATTAAGCTTGAGGAATGAGCTGGGAGTTCGCTTTCCAAGATAAGTTAGTTGTGGATAGTTGTAAGTTAATCTTTAAATTTTTTTAAAGGTTTCTCCACCTATTCAAGGAGCTTTTATTACTGAGAATAACATGATCTCAGGTCCTAGAGAGGAGCTTGAGACTGGACTTAGCAACATACCCTAGCTGTATGTTGTGAACTAGACAAATATTTGTGCATTGTTTGATTAAATATTTACTAACCTGTGTATTAATTTTTAACATTACAAATTAATTTATTAAAAATTCAAAAAGGCCAAAGATAAAAAATTTTAACGGTAGTAATCTATTCAACCCCCCTTCTAGATTATTATTGGACTTTCACCTTTTTAGTAATCCAACGATTGAGAACAATTTTAGTTTGTGAGCTATCTAAGAATTTAGATCTCATTAGCATGATTATCATCATGATTCTAAAAGCATTGCTAAAAACTATGGATATCACATATTATAAAACAGCACCATGTAGATAAATTAAAAGCCTTTAATTAAATAATTCTTTTTTTTAATAAATGAATTAGATTGTTATAAAATATATGCTTTATTATCAAATATGATTGGTTTATGTGCATACTACTTTCATAATTTGCACATATTGATCTTTATATGAAAAAATAGAAAATGAAGATTAAGTAAACTTGTAATAATGTGTTCCGCAAATTAAGAATCTCCTCTTCAAAGTGTTTTGAGTGAGATCCCTTAACCACAAAGAAGATAATTTTAAAATTAAAGCTAGTCCACATCAAAAGTCACAAACTTGATTAAATCATGATAATTTTCTCGTTACTGATCTCTTGAGTTATAGCCAGTTGAAAATGAAGGTGGTTATTTCTATAACAAATGTATTTTAATTTTAACTGGTGCAAAACATTGACATCCAATTTGATGATATCTTCGACACATTTGTGTGCTAGACGCCAGCAAGCATTTTCATATTCACATGGCAACAACTTAATCCACTCTGTTTTCAGTTTCTCTTCAATAACATTTGGTATTATGTTGTCATTATTTTGTTTATACATATTTTTTCTATGTTTCTTTTTTTAATAATGGATTATTTAGTTTATTTACCATATAATTATAATTGAAAAATTAAAATATTATACAACCAAAAAAAATAAACCATCGTGATAAATCAAAACATATAACCAAAATCAAATAGTTTTGCAATTAAATTATCATACAACCTCATATAAAAATAACTTCAAACACCCAATTTTTCTTGGCCCAAAACTTTCTAGTGGTTCCACTTATCATGATTGGTCATCATATTGCATATTGCACACTTTCTCAATTGTTTACGACTCGCGGCCTCTTCGATCTCACTCTTTATTCTTGTAGCTTTTTTTGTGAACAAATAGGATCCAATAACGGCTCATCTTCAACTAGCTCATTATCATCTACTTGAATTTTTGGAACATCTTTTACAGTAATTTCATCAGTGTCAAATTTCTCAAGTATGGGTTGATTGTCAATGCATAACTATACCACATGCTTAAAACCATTAATTGAGCATGATCCTGTAGAAGCTAATTGTAAGAGCAGTGTCACCAAATAATTGTAACATATCATCTGAGATTCGTCGTAATTTGACATTTATGTCAAAATCTTCGGTAATTCAACCGTTTACTTTATTACCATCTCTACACCATCGACTTAAAATGTATTTATCAGGTATCTTTGTAGTACTTTTGGCAATCATATGTCTTAGAATGTGTCTACAAAGCATACCAGAATGTTCAAATTTTATACAATTACAATTTATATCTTCAGTTTGAACATTACTAACAACAGTAAAGTACCTATTCGATTCTTCGATGGTGTTTGCCTTGTACACTGCATACGACTTTGTATCCAATATTGTTAGACGTTGAAGCTTCTTCATTATGTATATATGAGATTTTACTATCTCAATCTAAAAGCATCTAAACATCTCCTTTGTATAAATAGTTGCTCCATGAGTTTTCAACGATGATTCAATAGTCATAGTTCGCGTCCGATGACAAGCTGCGTAGTTAGCTTGTCTCTTTGTCTCTCTCTCTCTCTCTCATAACTTGTTTCTCAAGGGCTTTTTTTAAGTTTACGATAAATTTCTTGATACTCATTGTCGCATTCACATACTCATCGAATAAATTGCTCATTCCCTCATTCCTGAATGTAGTCGTCATTCCCGCTGGAAAAAAATTCTTTGTGTACGTCATGCCCCATTTGTGCTTAACCTCATAAAGTGATTAGAGCCAATCATGGTCATGAAGTTCGTAATCATTCATCAGCTTTTCCCATCGCTCCTCAAAATTCGTAAAAGTCAATTATTTATACCCACACCAGTTAAAATCATATTTAAATGTTGGGTACTCATCATACAATGTATATAATTTTTCTGGAAATTTGTTACTAATATGCCATATGCATAGTGTGTTTCAAGAAAAACCCTAGCAATCGCATTGCTCATAGCTTTATCCTTATCAATTATAATGGTAATTGGTGCCTTATTGTTCATCGCTTAAAGCCAAGTCTCAAAAACAAATACAAAAGTATCCTCTGTTTCATCTTTAATCAGTGCAAAACCAAACAAGACGGAATGATAATGATGATTTACCCCCATGAACGGGACAAATGACATGGAATACTTGTTCGTCCAATAAGTTGTATCAAATATCACTACATCCCCAAATTTTTTGTAAGTTATCATTATTCGGTAATCTATCCATAAAATGCATATGCTGCTTAGGCATCGTTTGAATCTATTGTTTCACGTCTTATATCTCGCACAACATTCTAAATATCCTTATCACTGAAATCAACATTTTCCATACATCCTCGTATTTCACTAATAACATTCAACATTTTATTTGGCCCAATTCCAACACTGTTTAAAGTTTCGATTAAAGTTCGAGTAACATGAGTTATATTTTTTCGTGTTTGAATGAATTTTTTCTTGCTCGGAGTAACCAAATCATGATTATGAGTCAACTCAATTTTTGAAACTTTCCATGTATCTTCTTTCTTTAAATGAACAACATGTGTCGTCCCCAAAATAGGTATACATTCCCCATTCTGAGTCGCCAAATACATGGTACAGAAATTAAATACAAACTTCATTGTTACAATTGTCGTGCAAAATACGACAACACATATGCTGTGAGTTTAAATATAAATATTATCTTCTAGACAATATCCAAACTCAAATAAGTCCTCATTATAATTATTGATACACTATTTTACAAAATAGTGAGGACTGCTAAAACAACTAACTTGAAACATCACTCCACACCCCGACTAGTTCCCGCTATATTCTCGCCTCCTGAGAAGAAAAATGGAACAAAAAGGAAAAGGATGAGCTCAACTAGCCCAGTAAAGAATATTATAACTAAGATAATGTAGAACAAATTATCATTAGCCTTCAATAAATCAGATAAAATATAATGGACAATGTGACGAACGAAATTTTTGTAATTAATTTTTAATATTTATTGAATTAAATAAATATTTTCGATGATTTAATTATTTGATTAAATAATTAATTGATGCGATTATAGTAGATTAATTTAATTATATGTGTTACATTTATTAAATTAATGTGGAGAATTTTTATTATTCAAGTATGTAATTATGTAAGCTTACTGAATTAAAAGAAATATTTAATAAGCCTAAATGTTATTTAATTAATGTAATAATTAATTGGAGATTTAATAATTTGATATAATTAATTAATGAGAAAATTAATTATGTGACTATGTGAATTTATGAGAAATTATTATATTTATTTTATATTAAATTAAATAAGATATTTGAATTGGGTGTGACATGATTTAAACTATATTATAAAGCTTTTATTAAATTAAATGACTTTGAATCAATTAAGGGTTGCCAAACAAGGCCTTAGTAGTGGTTGGATGCAGTTACCCATGTCTGGGTTAACTGACCATAATGCGCCAGTTCTTATTACGACGTCTTTTTCAATCCTTATTGTTTCTAAGTCTGGAAAAACAGAGAAGGAGAGAGTTTGAGAAATTGTCAGAGAGAAATATTGAGATTGAGAGAAATTGTGAGTGTGTAGTTAACAATTATTGTGAAAGGATCATCATTGATCACCTCTTCTAAATTATACTCTGGGTAATTCTCCTTCCCAAATTCTATTTCACGTTGTTTAGTTTTTATAAAAAAAATTGGCTTTCATAGTTTTGATTTAAACCTCTGTAATTGGGATAGGTGTGATGCCCCCAAAATTAGGTATACATCACCCATCTTGGGTCGTCTGATACATGGTACAAAATTCAAATATAACTTACTAATACAACTGTCGTGTACAATACGACAAAATATAACTGTGAGTTTGAATACAATTATTGTCTACTAGAGATTATACAAACTCAAAAGGAGTCCTCATTACAATTATTAACACACTATTTCACATAATAGTGAGGACTACTAATGCTATCCTTCGATAATCACTCCGCTCCCCGACTAGTCCTGCTATGTTCTCATTTCAAGAGAATAAAGTGAAAGAAAGGTGAGCTCAACTAGCCCGAGAAGAAATATTATGACTAAGATAATGCGAGAATAAATTATCGTTAGCCTTCAAATGATGTTAAAAGCGATAAAATATAACAACATCAAGTTTAATCTGCAATGAACAAGCAATCCATTAAAAGAGTCAAGTAGAGAATAAAATCTACTATCTTTTATGATTTAAAAGGTTTTTCATGACTTTTATCATTGGGACTCGATTTTAATAAATAATCCACATCATCGAATCACCCACGACACTACTGCCAAGGATATTCTTTAGTATCACGACCACAAATTATCCATGCACTACTGCCCAAGGACATTCGTGTATTCATTAATGGTCATGATCATGCCAACAACTCGTCCATCAATGCACTACGGGCCAATGATAACTTTTACCACATCATTTGTAACATTACTACCATGATTACAAGAATAATCCTCGGTCATAATCATACCAAGTCCATCTATGCACCTACAAGGCCACATATGACTTTCAACATAATATAAACATGAGGATGGTGACAATGATATAAGAATTCAATAAAACAAGTTCAAGAATTAATTTATCCAGAAATAATAATGTCCAAATTGTCAACATGATAATCTTTGCAGAGTAAAATTCAAGAATGATCGTAAGAATATTTCCATGAAAAGATATTGGATGAAGCGCAAATATCAAGGATATTCTACTAATTTCATGGAGTATAGAAGTCAAAACTTTAACCAACTCGAGTATAATAAAGAATGGAATAACAAAAGAAATCACCATGCATGCGGTACTTTTGCATAGGCAAAGTTATTCAACAAGAATAATAAAGTAACGGAACCAAAGTTAGGCAAAATTTGCAAGCGGGATGTTCCAACAGAATAATAAAAGCGGAACCAGTCCGGTGTAAAACACACGCATGTAATGTTCCAACAGGATAATAATAAAAGGCGGAACAAGGCCCGTGTAAAACACATGCATGAGAATGTTCCAATAGAATAATAATAAAAAGCGGAACCAGTCCCAGTATAAAACACATGCATAAGATGTTCCAATGAATAATAGAAGAATGTCACCAAGTATAGGGTAAACCGCAGATACAAAGTTATTCCAACAGAATAATAAGCAATGGAATAACAACAGTTCTTCTTCTTCATGAATAAGAAAAGAATAACACCCTTACATTTGTAGTAGATTGAATCATTGTTGTAGTGTAGTAACTGAATACTCTTCTTCTTTCTCTCTTATTCTTTCTATACTTTCTCTCTCTATAGCTTGAATGAATTCGTGAAAAATAATGAAGCACTAGGCCCCTATTTATAGAAGATTTCTAGCTTAGCACTTGAAATGTGAAAAGGCAAGTGGCTTGACGACTGGTGATGTGAAAAGAAAAGAGGTTTGTCGCCTGTAATGTGAAACGACAATTGGTTTGACGCCTGTAATATGAAACGGCAAGTGGTTTGACGTCTGGTAAAGGTAGTTACTATTGACGAAGGTAATTACTATTGACGAAGGTAATTACTATTGACGAATGTAATTACTATTGACGAAGGTAATTACTATTGACGAAGATAATTACTATTGACGAAGGTAATTATTATTGACGAAGAGACTCTTATATGATGACATATGGGCCCCCCATTAAATAACCAAACTTACCACAAACGTCTCATAATAGACTCTTTATATACATCAAGGATTGAATAAATATTACCACAAATCATTTTATTTTTAATCAACACATATTTAGTCTTTCAACAATTATTAATCATTTATAACTTGTCGTCTCAATTATTGATTTAATAATATAACATATTATACAGATGATACTGTGATAATAATTGAATCAATAATATAAGAGATATGATGTAGCAATTACTGTAGCAATAATTGAGTATCAGCTGAGTGACTTCTCACGTAAGCATCAATAATCAATACCATGTGCTACTATGCAACCAAGCGTATTACTGTACTTTTACTACCGAGTAGTTCAACAGTTTTAACGGTAACACCTCCGCCGTTATTTTCATAAAGTATTTTTGTCATTTTCTCAATCCAAACAATAATTTCGTTGTACAATTAATGATTGTCTTGGTCATGCATCGAATATTCCCCGACAAAAAGAATATTCCCCGACCAAACGAATATTTTATAACAACTTGCTTACTTTGCAAAATTTGTAAATATTACCCACAACTATAACATTATATCAAATCCACACCATAATATTCAAAAATAATATTTATAGAAAATTCATCTTTATTTATAAAATTTGGGGTCTTACAACCTCCCCTTCTTATGAAATTTTGCCCTCAAAATTAGGGTACGTACTTGCTATGTCGAAGAGGTAAGGATACCTTGATTTCATTTCAGATTCTAACTCCCAAGTCATTTCCTCAACATCGTGGTTTCTCCACAAAACTTTGACTTGAGGTATAACCTTGGAGCGTAGAATATGTTCCTTCTTATCCAAGATTTGAACAGGAACCTCTTCATACGTCAAATCTTCCGCTATTTCATCCGGTTCTAACTCAATAATGTGGTTTGGGTCTTTCACATATTTACGTAACATGGATATGTGAAAAACGTTATGAACACGAGACATATTTGGCGGTAAAAGCGAGTCTATAGGCCACAGTTCCTACTCGATCGATGATTAAAAATGGGCCGATGAATCAAGGATTGAGTTTTCTTCTCTTTCCAAATCTCGTAACTCCTTTCCATGGAGAAACACGCAACAACACATGATCTCCTATATCGAATTCCACGTCCTTTCGATGAAGATCAGCATAACTCTTTTGTCGATCTTGTGAGGTTTTTATACGTTGTCGGATCGTTTGAATCTTTTTCGTAGTCATACATACCAACACTGGTCCCAACAACGTTGCTTCACCCACCTCATCCCAGCATACTGGAGAATGACACTTTCTTCCATACAACGCTATGAATGGAGCCATGCCAATACTTGCTTGATAACTGTTGTAGGAAAACTCCACCAATGGTAAGAACTTGTCCCAACTTCCCTTGAAATTAAGGACACTGAGTCTTAATAGATCTTCAAGAGTTTGAATAGTCCTCTCCGACATGCCAAGCTAAATCTTTAGTCTGTGCCCATATCTTTTTGCAAACTAACCCAAAATCGTGAAGTGAATCTTGGGTCTCGATTAGAAACTATGGATACTAGCATACCATGCAGTCTTACAATCTCATTTATGTACATACGAGCAAGACGTTCAAGTGTATAAGTTTCTCGTATCGGTAAGAAATGAACAGACTTGGTCAATCTATTAACAATGACCCAAATCGCATCTATGCCTTGAGAAACCTTAGGAAGACCGGTAACGAAATCCATGGTAATGAGCTCCCACTTCCATTCTGGAATTTCAAGTGGTTGCAATGGACCTTTTGGTACTTGATGCTCCGCTTTAACTCGTTGACAAGTTAAACACCTTGAGATAAACAACGCTATCTCTCTCTTCATATTGCTCCACCAAAATGTATGATGAATATCATGATACATTTTGGTACTCCCAGGATGGATTGCAAACGGTGTGTTGTGCGCCTCCATCATGATTTTATATTTTAAATCAGGGTCGTTAGGAACACAAAGTCCGGAGTTGACTCAAGTATTCCTTCTTCATCGATTCTTGCTTCGCATAGCACCTTCTTGCACTTTCTTCCTCATACGCATCGCCTCCAGTGTCTCAGTAATTCGAGCAGCGGCTTTAACTTTATCGATTAAAGTCGGATTCTACTCGATATTCGCCATCATCACATGGGTCCACAGAGTCTTTAACTCTATCTCCATCCTTTGCAAGTCACACAAAATGGGCCTCATGCGTTGACAATATCGCACTCGTGCTTGCATATGATCTTCTACTCAATGCGTCAGCTACCACGTTCGCTTTTCCAGGATGGTATTGGATGGTATGATCATAATCTTTCAATAGTTCAAGCCAACGTCGTTGTCACATATTGAGTTCCTTTTGAGTAAAGAAATATTTGAGGTTTTTATGATTCGTAAAGATCTCCACCTTCTCCCCATACAAGTAATGCCTCCAAATTTTAATGCAAAGACAACAGCTGCCAACTCTAGATCATGAGTAGGATAATTCCTCTCATATTCTTTGAGTTGTCTTGAGGCATAGGATATGACTTTCCCATGTTGCATGAGAACACATCCCAACCCTTTGCCCGAAGCATCACTATAGATGACAAATCCCTCCGAGCCAAATGGTATTGTCAGAACAGGTGTCGAAATGAGTCTCCTTTTGAGTTCTTGAAAACTCTTCTCACATTCTTCGCTCCAACCAAACTTTGTATCTTTCCGAGTCAGCTGAGTCAATGGAGTAGCGATTCGAGAAAATCCTTCCCTGAATCTCTGATAATAACCAGCTAAACCGAGAAAGCTACGTGCTTTCTATCACTAATTTAGGTTGCTCCACTTTGAATTGCTTCAATCTTTCTTTGGGTCAAGCGGATATTCCATGACTTGATACTACGTGCCCAAGGAATGCTACTTCCTCAAGCCAGAATTCGCATTTCTTCAACTTGGCATAAAGCTTGTATTCACGTAGCTTTTGGAGTGTCAGCCTCAAGTGTTGCTCATGATCTTCACGGCTTTTGGAATAAATAAGGATGTTATCAATAAAGACGACCACAAAGTGATCCAAATATTCCTTGAATACTCGGTTCATCATATCCATGATGGCAGCAAGAGCATTAGTCAATCCAAAGGACATTACTAGGAATTCATAATGCCCGTACCGAGTTCTGAAAGCCGTCTTTGGAATGTCATCGGTTCAAATCTTTAATTGGTGATATTCGAAACGAAGATCAATCTTTGAAAAGAATTTGGCTCCTTGCAACTAGTCAAACAGGTCATCAATACGTGGCAATGGATACCTATTTTTGATGGTGACATGATTCAACTCCCGATAATCAATACAAAGTCGCATACTCCCATCTTTCTTCTTCACGAATAGTAAGTGAGCACACCCCAAGGAGAAGTACTAGGGACGAATAAAGCCAATGTCTAACAATTCCTGCAGTTGGGTCTTTAACTCTTGAAGTTCAATAGAGCCATTCGATATGGGGCTTTGGAAATGGGTTTTGTCTTGGGTTCAAGGTCGATACAAAATTCAATTTCACGCTTTCGGGGTAGGCGAGGAAGTTCTTGAGAATACGTCGGAAATTTATTAACAATAGAAATATCGTTCAAAAGTGATGTATTTTTGTTTAAATCGTGACATGAGCTAAGAAAGCTTGACATCCGTTTTTCAATAAACGAATAGCTTTATGGCTTGAGATGACCGTGATTGATTTTAATGGTTTGGTCACTTGAATTCGCATAATAGGTTGATTAGGAATATGAAAGCTAACAACCTTACAGAAACAATCAATTTTTGCATGATGAGTAGTTAACCAATTAATCCCTAGAATCACGTCAAATGCAAGTATTTTCAATGAAATAAGATCTACAGGTAATGTGAGGGTACCGATTTGAACCAAACAAGACTTATAAACAGTGGATGTAATGAAGGTTTTTCCCAACGGAGTTTCCACAGATAAATCAAAGTCTAATTTCTCCGGATTCAAATTTAATCGATGAGCGCAAGTAGGAGAAATAAAAGAATGGGTAGAACCAGTATCAAATAAAGTATAGATTTCGTTAGAGTTTATGATAAGCTTACCCGTGATGACCTCATTCGGGTTCCTTGCTTTCTGGGAGGTCACAACAAATGCTCTCCTACCGGTTTGACTTTTCTGGGACGGCCTTTGGTGCCTCCATCCTAGTTGAATTTGTCTTCGGTGAATGAGAAAATCGGGCTAAGTGACCTTCTCTTCCACAATTATAACATGCTTTGGATGGCATCGGGCAGTTTGGACTGATGTGCCCCTCTCCTCCGCATTTGAAACATACGATAGGTGGTCGTTCTCCTTCCTTAACGACAGGTGGTGGTGCTGACGTCTTTCCATCATTGTTGAATCTCCTCTTCTTGAAATATCCATTCTTATTGTTTTGGTACGATTACCACCAAGTAGTTACCATTTCGGCCTGTTGATTCCCTCCACGCTTGTTATCACCGCTCACGATCGCTTCTCTCATTGGTATTATCATTTTCACGGTTGCTTTCTCTTTTAGTCAAGGCGTTGACTCGTTATCGCGCTCCACTAATTGAGCCCTATTTACAACATCTGAATATAAACACAGTTTATGAGAAATAAGATGTTGACGTATCTCCGCTTCAAACCTCTTAAAAACATCCGTGTCATTCTCTCTTCATTATCCACCAAGTGGAACGTAAACCGGGATAACTCTGCAAATTTAGCCTCGTATTGCGACACGGTCATATTATTTTGTTCCAACTTGATAAACTCCACCTCCTTCATGTGACGAATACTTTCGGGAAAGTATTTGTCATTGAATGACTTTTGGAACTTCTCCCAAGACATCTTGATCTGCAGGTTGAGTACGTTTTTACCGATTCCCACCGATGAATCGCTCTCGCGCAAGAACATAAAGGCGGCAAAGGAACCTTTTGCTCCTCGTAGCATCCCAAGACATCAAATATCTTGGTGATCTCGCTTTATCCATGCTTTCGCCATAAGTGGTTTTGGCTCTCCTTAAACTCCCGGTGGTCCCGGCTCCTTGAACTATTTAGCGGTGACCGCCGAGAGTTTCAAAGATTTCCACCGCATTTTGGACGAGGAGCCGCTCTCGTCTCATTGTCAGCATGAATTGCATAAACCCCGAACATTTGATCATTCATCATTTGGTCGGTGTTGTTATTTGAATGAGGATTGTCGCCTTCTCACGATGCACATTATCCCGATTATTGATATGTGGTGAATCAACGATCGCACTGTGCTCCATTGCTATTCTCAACATTCTCGAATGTCATTTCGAGATCATCGCCACAAAACAAAGGTTAATTGACATGTAACATATTATCCCTAAATTCGTGACCAATTCAATTCAATACAGATAAACTTAGGTAGGTCATACATCTTAGCTGAAGGAATTCCCCTGTCTCTCCTCCCAAGTACTATTCTCACATCTTAGCCAGGATCATATCCCTAAGCTTTGATATTAACCTGCATGTGACGCCCCCAAAATTAGGTATACATCACCCATCTTGGGTCGTCGATACATGGTACAAAATTCAAATACAACTTACTAATACAACCGTCGTGGTACAATACGACAAAACATAATCGTGAGTTTGAATACAATTATTGTCTACTAGAGATTATACAAACTCAAAAGGAGTCCTCATTACAATTATTAACACACTATTTCACAGAATAGTGAGGACTACTAATGCTATCCTCTGGACCGTCACTCTGTTCCGCGGCGCCACTCTCCAGAAAGATCAAAAATGAGATTTTTTTTAAAATGATTAAGTCTAGCAATGTGTTAGTAACTTAATATAATGAACATAAAATTATGTTATAAGTATAATGAGATGTTAAAATAAAATACTTAGCATGTAAATAAAATAATTACATGTGGATTGAATTATTGAATACATAATTAGCTTGTTATTCATGATGTGTAAATTATGTGACAAAGTGGTAATTTGACTAAGTATAGTCAATATTCGAATTAGACAAAAGAATGAGTTTTTGATGATTAGTTAAGTTATAATTAACAGGTATTGTGAATGTGAATGGTATGTAGGATTAAATTCAAAGAACGTGCTTAGTTAAAGTGTAATCTACGCACGAGGCAAGTTTCCTAACCCTACTTGTCATTATTGTTCAAGTTTATTATTTACCTCGAGTAAATTATCATTACTATTATTCAAGTTCAAATATTATATTAAAGATTGATTATCTTTTCAAAGCATGATTCAGTTATACAATAATTGTCCTATTGTATACTTTTGAGATTATTATTCAAATCGAATATCATTATTGTTGAATCTGATTAGACTAGTCTAGTGAACTTTATTGATTCAACTAGTCCTTAGGTGATGAACGTTCTAAATTTTAGAACCTTTATTGAATTATCCAAACCAAACTTCCTTTGGTGCGGACTCGAATGTCAAACTGAGATGAACAACCCTGCAAAGGGATTTACTTATGCGTTAGCGTTCAGATATTGTGCACAAGATGGTACTAAGGGTCGATCCCCTAAGCAATGCAGTAGAAAGGTCCATAGTCTTATGACTGTTAAAGGTTTCAAGTATAACCCCTGATAACCTAGGACATAGTTCAAGGTCTTATGACCTTCAGAATTCTTTTGATTCTTGTTATTCATTCTTGATTCAAAAGTTGAGCTTTTATTCAGATGTCTTTGAGCTACTCGCATGTTATTATACTGTTATTTTATTATTTTACTTGTGGGCAATCGTGCTCACTCTTGCGTAATAATAACATTACAGTTAAGAACGAAAGAGCAGACGAACCTTCCACTAGTAAAGGCAAGGGCAAACTTAGCAAGTAATGAAGACTGATTATTTATGTGATATAATTAGAATGATGTTGTTTAAGACTTATTGTTTATATTTCCGCACAAATGTTTAAGGTTAGTTTAACCTGAGATTTTATTATTATTTGGATGTTGTAACCCTTAAGGGGGAGATTTTATTTCTATCTATTGCATGGTTTGCATTTATTATGGGTAGATAGATAGATGATATTTGTATAGTGAACACCAAATCCCGTGGAATCAAAGTACCCGGATTTGGGGGTGTCACAGACAACAAGTTTTAGATCAATATTCGCAGCGAAAATAACAATTCATTAAAAGAGTTAAGTAGATAATGAAGTCTACTATTTTCTATAATTTAAAAATCCATCATCAATATTTTATCTCTGTAACATCAACCAATATACATCTTGAACCAAATATTCATCTTTGCACTACGGGCCAAAGATATTCATTTGTATCACCAGTTGGTCATGTTCATTTCAACACATGTCCATCTTTGCACTACGGGCCAAAGATATTCATTAGGTAATCGTTCATCTTTGCACTACAGGCCAAAGATATTAATCAAGTATCACCATTTAAGATTGAGGATGATGAAAAATATCTTAAAGAAAACGAATCCAGTGAGATAAAATGACAAAAATTATGGATTCGTACTTTGGTTTATCCAAGTTTAAAAAAATACTCCATAATAGTCAATTATGGAGCAAAATTTAAGAATGAAGATCAAAGCATGGATACAATCAAAGATACTAACCATAATAGACAACTTGGACAAAGAAAAGAAAATTTAATTTTTCTGTGAATAGTGTCATATTCGTGAATAGTGTCGTATACATGAATAGTAACCCCGACACGAAAAGATAGAAATTTCACAAGAAAAATCATACTTCGTGAATAATACTCGTGAATAGTATCATATTCGTGAATAGTGCCGTATACGTGAATAGTGTCGTATACGTGAATAGTAACCTCGACATGAAAAGGTAAAATTTTCATCATACCAATATTTCGGTATAATGATATTAAAAGAAATAACATCATTTAAGAAGAAAATAGCATCCCTTACGAATACGAAAGAAGTAATACCCCTTACCTTAATAAAAATTTGGAGACTGCACTAGTGTAATAGCATAATACTCTTCTTCTTTCTCTCTTATTCTCTCTATACTTTTTCTCTCTATAGCTTTAGTGAATTGGTGAGAAATAATGAATAAATGAGCTTCTATTTATAGGCTTGGCAGAGTAAGGGTAAAATAGTCTGTTACTTCCCGGAGGCACAATAGTTATCTAGAAGGGGGGGTTGAATAGATATTTAAAATTCTTTTCATTTTACTTTGTTAGTTTTGATAATGATTAAAACACAGCGGAATTAAGATTTATTTTAATCTCCCTTTAGATATAGTGAGTTGATGAGAGTGAGGCAGTTATAACAATTATATAGTTATAGCAGTTATAGCAAGAATATAAGAGACACAACAGTTTTAAGTGGTTCAGAGCACTTAAAGCTCCTAGTCCACTCTTCTACTCCTTGAGTAGGAAATCCACTAAGGATGTCTTTTACACTTTCTGAATCTCACAGATTCCTTCTAGACCAGCAGTTTAGGCACTTCTCAGTTCACTCTTGAACTCTTCAAGTCCAACAGACTTGGTTCTTCACAGTTCACTTAGAACTCTTCAAGTCCTTCTGACTTTGAACTCTTACTTTAGTTGATTGGTAGTTGTTGAGTTCTTGATGGATGTTACTCAGTTGTCGTTAAGCACTTGTTTGAAAGAACTGAGTAGCTGATCTTTCTCTTTTTCTTAGATCGTAGAGTTGAGCGTTGAGTGTTCTTCTTCGTTTTGTTCAATGCTTGCTTTGATTTCTCATCTGCATATGTTTTACATATATGTTATCCTTGAAATCTATCTGTTGAAGCCATTTGTTGAAGCATTAAATGCGTTTGACATTTCTAAACTTTGATGGAGAGTTTTCTGCACGCCTTCTGAATTGTATTCTGGCCCACTGACACAGCAGACTGCTTTCTCACCTAACACCTGAAAAGATGTTTTCCTCTATCCTATGGTCCTTTCCTTAGCTTCTTGAATATGTTTCTTTTGTTGTAGACTAAGAATATCTTTTGTGTCGTTGAGATTGGTGAGGACTTCAACGTTTAAAACCCATTCCACATTTGTTGGAATTTGTCTCCAAACAAAAGGTAGGGCTCGATGCTTCTGACACAAGGCAGATGATACTCTACGATCTAGATTGTGGTGTCTTGTCACTTTGGTGCTTGGTCTGATGAGAACACTATGATTTCTCTCAAAGACTTGCACACTACGGTCTTCACTTGCTTGTCTTGCAGACTCTACGTTTCTGAGAGCACATTACGATCTCTGAGTTAGCTTTGGCAAATGTCTGGACCACTCTACGATTCCTGGAGAGGCCCTTCAAGGAAGACATACTATGATCTTCAATGCTCTACGATTCTTCCTTAGCTTTTTCAATCTTCTGATCAGCTCGATAGACTGCGATCTTGTTGATGCCTATTTATTACATTTCAAGATGTAGATCAACCTAACATCTTTGATCTCTTCATCTATACATTCGTTTATAGAATGATAAACATTAAAAGCTTAGATCAACCTAACAAATTTGATCTATCACTAAGTCCTTGTACATATTTTCCTCGAAGAACTTTACATATAATCATGAGCATTTACTTTAAACATCAAATCAAAATATGCACTCTCCCAATAATCTCCCCCTATTTGATGTTGACATAACCAAGGAGATTTGTTGTCATGATTATTAGTTTTTAGATGCATTTACAGGAAAGTAAATATGACTTAATATTTCAGTGAGCAGCTGAAATTTCTAGAGAATAAGCATGAATTTATTGATGTTTGAGGAATAGATATTACAATTTAGCTTTACATCAATAAGAATTTAAACATTCACGTATCTCTATTTCTTTGATCTTTTGCGTGGAGGATTGGCATACTCCTTAGCTCTTCTTTTCCTGCTTGCTTCATCTCTCATGGATAGATCTTCCAGCTCACTTGGGCTTAGCCTAGGGTTGTGATCATGCCTATTCATGAATGCAGTATCTCCAATTGGCATTCTTAGGCCTGTGGTGGTCACATTTTGTGAGCTGGTTGTTGGCCCTAGACTCCTTAATGGTTAAGCCATGACAATATGTTCCTATTTAGATCGTTGAGTATGATGACCAGATCGTGAAGTCTGTTGATACTGCCTTGGAGGAGGACTCCGTGAAGATTGATCTTCTGAGAATGTGCCTCTTCCTCTGCCTCTACCGTGCTCTCCTTTCCCTTTATTCTCCCCCTTTATGTCAGCATCAAGGGCTCGAATGTCCTCTGAGAGGCGAGTCACTCCTTGGACAAGCTCATTGAGTTGGCTTTGGGTTTGAGAAATATCCTCTTTATTCTCTTTGATCAGAGCATCAGATCTAGCTTCCCTTTGTTTGAGGACGGCTAGAACATTGTCAGTCTGTTGTCCTTGGTTTACGTAAAATTTTTGGAATTCTTTTACGTCAATTTGTAGATTGATGATGCATTCCACAATAAGCTTGTTCTGAGTCTCTTGAGTCGTCTGTAAGACGAAAACAACATCCCGATGTCTTTTAGCTGCTTGAAAGTGTATCTGATCCCGATCATTTATGCTCTTCACCATTTCTTTTATGATCTCCCTGAGCTTCTTTGTGAGCTCAGAGCTTAGGGTGCTGGGGAGAACATTGGCAGCCGTGATCATTTTAGTCAGTGTTAGTTGAATGAGTTCTGTGTGAGCTTCAAGACTGTCATCTATATCCTTAATCACTGTCTTTGACACTTCGGATAACTCAGATTTGGTGGGCAGATCTGAGAGGAGTTCACTGATTTGTGGAATATGTGGAGGAGTGGGTGTGCTCTTGTATTGATCTTGCAAGGAGTAGAGGGCAAGATCAAGGTTGAAGTATTCATTGGTGGACGAAGAGGGAATATCTGATGGAGGGGCCTATTTTTGGGTGTCTGGAGTGGGTGGCTCTACGTTTTGAGCATGGTATTCTACGATGGGGATAGAGTCAGTAATCGTAGAGATGAGAGGAGTTGGGATCAATAAGAAGTTGGGTATATGTGGTTCATCAATTGCAGAATTTTGGGATTCTGTAACTGGGAATTGGTGTCATGGATTGAGAACCACTTCCAACCAGCTTGGAAATTCATAAAATTGGCTGAAAAAAGATAGTGGATAGTGATTAACTCTGAACAAGATTGGAATAGATAATACCTCATGCACCATTTTTGAAGAGGGACCATTTGTGATCAGCTGTTTGGCAAAGTTGAAGTTGCCTGGAAATCCATGAGCTAGCACAGAGATGGTTGGATATTCTTTGAAGCTCCAAAACATGTGATTCCAGGAGTTTAGAATTTGAGCTTGATGAAAAGGCATCATGGGTAGATATGAGAACAACTGCTCGTAGTTAGCTTTCCTATACCCATCACAGCCCACAACTATGATTTCGACCTCATCATTTTCATCCTCTTCTCTATCTTCGTTCAAGGATTCCACTATATCAATGACTTCTTTTTGTTCTTGCTCTGGTTCTCTCTCATTTTCTGCAGGAGCAGCTTCTTTTGTTATGGGGATATCATAAGGCTCCCCCTCAACATGATCATCCATCTGCAGGACTAGTAGCTCCCCCTCAGCTGGAGCATTTTCTAGGGTGAGAACTTCAGGTATCTCCCCCTCAGCTTGAGCTATGTCCTTTTGGCTTTCTTTGGATAGTTCCTTTTCAGCAGCCATCTTTCTGTCTTCCTCTTTGAGTACTCCTTCATTGACAATGATGTACTTTTTAACCAATTTTTGTCTTGGTTTTCTAGGCTAAGCCACAGCCTCAAGACTTTCTTCAGCTTCTGCTCTGTCCTGTTGATCAACCAGAAAATCTGGTGCAGCAACTTCCTTGGTTGAGGTGTTCAGTCTGGTCTCTACGATCGGTAGAGACTCTACGATCAAAGAGACAGATTGCCCTTGGACTTATGACTGAATTTGTTCTTCTTCAGCAGCTGTGAGATGGTAGCTCTATCTTCATCTGACTCATCCTGCTGTTCTTTTCTTCTAAGGATACTCATAGTCTCAATGTCAGAGGACTCTACAGGTATATCAGTGGTAGACCCTTGAGGTTCTTTTGTCATTCGAGCCTTTAGCTTCCTTTTGCCCTTGCTTTTTCTGACCAAGGCAGAGGGTTCTTCCTTATTAGTTTCTTCTTCATCTTCTTCAGTCTCCTTGACCACAGACATATTTCCTGGAATCCCTGACTCCTTTGCATCAGCAGTCCTACCACTGGACTCTGACATCATTCGCACATTTTCAGCTGGATTCCTTTTCCAGTTCTCGAACAATTGTTGGGTCATTTGTCTGTTTGGATTGATTGATTATCCTTCATCATCCCCTATCTTATCACCCAAAGCAGATTGTAGGATGATGCTGATGAATCGCTCGTAGAGCATCTTTCCAGAGCTCTTTGCCTTCTTCGAGCTGAGAATCCACTTCCTAATCCATTCAAGCAAAAGAGCTCCATAGTTAAGTTGTTGATAAGTAGGTTTTATACCTACTTATCCTGTATCTTTTACTTGAATTAGTTGCTTATATTCATGTGTCTTAGTTACTTTTCATGCATTTTGTGTTCATTTTGTAGGCTATACGTTTGGAAGCGATGTGAGCGACTATTGGTAAGGAAAAGCAAGGAAAATACAAAGAAAAGCAATCCGTACATTATTTGGGCTTTTATGTTCATTTCATGTTCTTGGCTTAGAACTTGGACTATATTGTAGAGCTTCTTCTTATCTTTCTGGAACATCTTGAATCATTCCAATCGGAGTTTGGATGCAAGAGTTATGACATTTGTTCCAACGAACGTCGAACGTCACTGTTTTGGGTGGCCATTTGCATAGCAGTCACTTCCAGACCAATTTCGACCTTCATCCGTCCTTTATTTCTAAACTTGTAAAGAATAAAAGTTGTAGATCTCGTCGATATCTTCGATTTGATAGGTATCAGGCCTCGTAACTCTTTTCGGATCAAACGTTATGGCCGTTTTCCCAAAGGACGTCAGAGCAGAAAATTTTCCTTCACAAAATCGCTGTCGGGGTGGGCATGCAAGTCACAAGACAGGCCCCTAGCCTACCGGGGCGGGTCCAAAACAAGCCTAGACCCCCGCCGGGGTGGGGGTATGCCCAGAAAATGCACGAAAATGCGAATTTTGGTCCAATTTCAGTCCGGAAAGGATTATTTCGATCCGATTGACACAAGGACTTCCAAGAGGACTTAAAGACATATAAAGAGACTTATAAAAGGAGGAGAATCACAAGGATTAGGGGATTTTAGAGACTAGATAGAGGATTCCATTAGATTAGATTAGAGTAAATTAGATCAAAATCATAGTTCTTATGAGATTTGGAGATTGAAGCAACTTGGAGACCATTGAAAATTCAAAGTAGGAGCGAGGATGGAGCATCAAATCTACAGACAATAGATTCTATCTTCTTATCTTCTTCTATCTTTATCTTTTAATGATTATTCAATTGTGGATTCTTAGTTTTAATTCAATGAACTAATTCTTTGTTTGAGATTACAATGGATCTTATTGTGTAGTTTATTTTAATATGCTTCGCTATTAATAATTATGTTCTATCGTGAGGATTGTCTATTTTGATTTAGACTTAATTGTTTAATTGATTGGCCATCAATTACCGTGATAATCTATATGAACTCAAGAGATGAAGTTTAGATTTAGATCTAATCATAATAGAATGTGATTGTGTTTTCTGCATGGCATTGGAATACATAATTTATGTCTAGGATAGAGATATACCTAACATCGCATGTAATCTTATAGAGATCTTGTGCTTTAAATCCTTTTTAATTGTAATTCACATAGAGATATAGTGGATTAGTTAATTAGGGTGTCTTGCTTAATTCTATCATCTGTGGATTTAAGTGAGTATGGGTATTATGCATCGAGAGGTGGTTTTATCTACTTTAGTGTTCTTGATTAACAATTCAAGATAGAAAATAATTGATAGAAGTGTGTTAACTTAAATGAAGCAATAAGTGAAGTTGTGATCTTAAATCTCAGTAATCTGATTTTTAATTAGTGATAATTAAAATTAGCGTAATTAAATAATTTAATTTATATAATTTGAAATTCATTCATTTAAATAAGATTGAGTTGGTTACGGGTTAGTACTTGGTGATTTTCTATTAAACAATTCCTCGTGGGGATGATACTCTACTTTCATTTTATTACTTGTTGACCACGTATACTTGCGTGTTGTGCATAATTAGATTTTACCCAACAAGTTTTTGGCACCGTTGTCGGGGAATTAGTTTAATATCTCTTTGTCAATATTAATTTCAATCAAATTAGTCTTAATTTAAATATTTTTATTTTTATTTTTAATTCTCTTCCTATATTTCTCTCTTTTCAGGTACCATGGATGACTTTGCGTATCAATGGCAATACACGAACATGACTCAACCAAGGGAAACAGGGATTGATGGACTTAATACATCTTCTATAGAGCCAATACAAATTGAGGCAACTTCAAAGATGTTGGAGGTTATTCGAGCCCAACGGAGTCGAAGGATGGCAAGAATGACTCAGCCAAAGGGAGCGGAGATTGACAGACTCGCGACACTTTTCGCAATGTCAGCACAGATTGAAGAACTTTCGAGGAAGTTGGACGTTTTTGCAGCCCAAAGGAGTCGAAGGATTGCAGTTATTTGTGACTATTGTGCTGGCAATCACCCGAGTAATCAATGCACCATCAATCTTGGTGATGCAAGATGGTGGTAACTACCTCAATCAGTATGCATATGATAATTATGATCAAGTTTGGGGGTATCACCCGGATTCTTCATGGAGCTACAACTATCAAGACCAATACTCTATTCCAAATCCAACATACACGACAGATTTCTCATATCAACCTCCATTAAAAGAAGAAAAGTCAAAGTTGGAGGAATTGTTGTCCAAGTTCATAGCATCAAATGAGGAGAGGAGGATAAATCAAGAGCGGTCAATTCAGAATCAAGAGATATCACGTCACAATCTGCAGAACCAGATAGATCAAATGCTCAAAGCCTTGAACAACTGTCCTCAAAACAATTGGTGTTATGACGAGGATTCCGAGATTGATGAAGTGCCCGAGCCAAATCTACAACTGGATGAGACACGAGATGTTGAAAAAAAGAGACAAATGGGGATAATGACAACAAGGTCGGTGAAGAACTAACTATGAGTACCCAACAAGATATAGGAAGTGTGGAGACAATTGGGGATAATGAAATAGAGGTCCACAAAGATCTAAATAGGTCTCCACCAAAGATCAAAGAGTCGGTCAGATTTGTAAAATCATGCCCACTTGGTAGTCATGTCATCGGCGAAGCTCTTGTTGACATAAGAGTGAGTACAATTTTCAATCCATGGTGGGAAGAGAAAGAGAAGATAGACGAAGAGCCCATTAAGTGTGACAAGCTTCCATGCCCCAAAGTGATCACACACACAATGGAGAAAACACCTAGCTGTGGGACGTTCTTGATTGAGAGCATACTAAATAAGAGCATGCTAGGTGACTTTGATGCATTGGCCATCATAAATGGGAACCTACCAAAAGCTATATTATTTCCGATGGATGGAGGGTTCCTCAATTATCGAAGAGGAATTGGATAGCGTTGACCAGACAAAGTCAGGCTGAAAGACTATAATTCAAGCGCTAACTGGGAGGCAACCCAGGAATATTTTTTATTTTTATTTATTTATATGTTTTCCTAGTTTATTTAGTAGATAGGAATCCAAGTGTTATTCTAATCCATGTTGTCTCTCTTCATTGCAGGTATTGGAGGTTCAATGGATAGGAAAATGATCGTCGTCGCCAGTGCCACCATCACCACAAGCTTAAATGATTACAGAGAAGTCCTCATCCACTTCATGCTTTATTTTACAATGAGGACATTGTAATTGTTAAGTTTGAGGGAGTTAAATAATTTAGGTTTATTTATATTTACATTCATGTAGTGTAATTGCATAATAGTTTGCATAGTAGAGTAGTTGCATAATAGTTTTTATTTATAACTAAAAAAAAATCAAATCAAAAATTCAAAAATTATTAGTTAGTTATTATGTTCATCTTGCATGATTCCAACTGTTAGATAGTTACAGTTTATTTTGGCTAATGATGAGATTGGAATTGGGAAGACAAGTATAGTACTGACTATTAGAACTTTGATGTGATTTCTTGTTATGAATTGAGTCTTTTTCTGTTTGAAACTGGTATAATAAGGATAAAACAGTAAAAACAACTTGTTGAATGATTGAGTTTAAATTGATACATAATGGGATTCTAAAGGATAATGCTAGTTTGAATGAAAGAATGACAAGAACAAGTAGTGATGGCGAAAGTTAGACAAGAACCTAAGTTTGGGGGAATATTTGGGGTATATAAGCTATAAAAAAGAGAAAAGAAAAAGAAAAAGAAAAAGTATGAATAAACACCGTGGCGTGTTTGTCTAGTTTTGTGGCCTTTGTTACTTGAGTAAGTAAGCCCGAGGGGATTGTCTTTACACCTAGCGCCCTAAGGTCTTAATGGTCTGGGAGTCGTTGGTCAAAAACTCATTAAGGTAGCATTGAAAAGCCTAAGGGAATAAGACATTGCATAGCTATGTGTATGTAAACCAAAAGAAAAAAATGAATAAAATGGGAAATAAGAGCAAAAAGCCCCCGTAGATGAAAAATAAAGCATAAGTATCCCATGTTGACCCTCGATATTGGTAATTGTTTGATTTTAGTTGGATCTAGCTTGTTTTTGGATTTCTTAAGTTTACACTGTATGATGCCTTCAAAGAGACTTGTTATGTGTTAAATTTGATTTTATATCAGTTAACATTGTTGTGGAGCACACAGACACTATACCAGTAATAACAGTTTAAGACTTGATGATTGACTAGGAAATTGTTGATTGGTTTTGATATGAAGTATTGTCGTGTTTGCTTGATTTCATTAAGGCCGAGTGAATAGATTTGATTCTATCAATACTGCTGGATTCGTAGGCATATAGATTAGTTGTATTTCATTGCATTGTATTGCATTATGTTGTGTTGCTTGGATACAAGCAACGGTTTAAGTTTGGGGGTATTTATCCAATATCTTTTACTTGAATTAGTTGGTTATATTCATGTGTCTTAGTTACTTTTCATGCATTTTGTGTTTATTTTGTAGGTTATACGTTTGGAAGCGGTGTGAGCGACTATTGGTAAGGAAAAGCAAGGAAAATATAAAGAAAAGCAATCCGGACATCATTTGGGCTTTCATGTTCATTTCATGTTCTTGGCTTAAAACTTGGACTATATTGTAGAGTTTCTTCTTAGCTTTCCGGAACATCTTGAATCATTCCAATCGGAGTTCAGATGCAAGAGTTATGACATTTGTACCAACAGACGTCGAACGTCACTGTTTTGGGTGGCCATTTGCATAGCAGTCATTTCCAGCCCAATTTCGACCTTCGTCCATCCTTTATTTCTAAACTCTTAAATAATTATCGTGCAAAATACAACAACACATATGCAGTGAGTTTGGATACAAATATATACCAACTGTAACTCTGGACACCAACTTTGGATAGCACGTCACAATGACACCTTACATAAAGGTATAGTCAAAAACTATTTTAGAAATTAGAATCTTTGGGAAGTGCTCAAGGAAACCTTCGTACATAGGAGGCCATGCGTCTAGGTTATTATAGATATCATATGCCCACAAAATTATCCTTGGTTGACCCAATAGACCCCAAAGAAAAACGAGAAGATTACTATCATATTCTTCCCAATGGTGTGTCTTCTCTTGGAATATCATTATCTCCACCGTCTCTAATTGAGAATTATAATTCAACCAAACTCCAAGATTATATAGGTAGTGCTCGTATATATACTCAGCAAGTGGATGAGCACATCCCTGTCTTATGATGATACGAGGTTGTATGTCATTAGACATCTCGTATGATAGTGGCAAAACACCCTTCCAACATTGGGTTCGCTTCACCCTATTTGATTCAACAAATATAACTACTAAATAATGACCACCGCTCTATTCCCCTTACCCCGCTCGACCCACCTACACTTATTACACCGAAAGGAATTGTGAAGCAAAAGGGTGAGCACAACTAGCTTCAAGAAAGAATATTATGACTAAAGATAAATAAATTATCAATAGTTTTCATCAAGAATAAATCGTAGATTTAGAACATATGGTAAATGATAAAACTTTTCAACCATAGTTGCGGTGAATTAGCAATCCATTAGAAGAGTCAAATAGACTATAAAGTCTATTATCTTCTCCATGTTAAAAGTCCACCAACAATGTTTTATCCTCGTAACATCAATCAACAATTTCGCCCACAATCACATGTATAACTCATAATCGTAATTGTTGTTCTAAATTCTTTTCTCATCCAGACAAAGATAATTTTCATCACCGAAACATCAAAGATCATGGTTATACCAAATCACGTTCATGTTCATAATCATACTAATAAATTCATCTTTGCACTACGGCCAAAGATATTCATCAATGCACCATCTTTGCACTACATGCCAAAGATATTCATCGAAATCATTCATCTTTTACACTACGGGCCAAAGATATTCATCAATAAGTCATCTTTGCCAAAGATATTCATATCTCAAAGAAATATATAATCATTTCGTAATTTATATAAACAATAATTATAACCATGTTGATCAATTCACCTTTGCACTTAAGCTAAAGATATTCAATTATAAATTCAATGGTCATGATCATACCAAACCACAATTCAACTTTTCACTATCGCCAAAGAGAACCCTAGTCATGATCATACCAATAATCTACCCATCTTTACACTCCAAAGGAAAGAGAATTTCAACATCGTGGTTATAAAATGTTATATATGATGATAATAAAATCAATATATAGTTTTAATCTCCAGAGTAATATTCATAAATCAACTATAATTTGGTTAGAAAAAGAAACCAATTTTGTAGTGAATAGTACCCGTGAATAGTAACTCATGAATAGTAACCCATCGTGAATAGTAACTCGTGAATAGTAAGTCGTAAATAGTTACTCATGAATAGTAACTCGTGAATAGTAACTCGTGAATAGTAACTCATGAATAGTAACCCCGACATGAAAAAGTTCCAAATTTGATAAAAAAAATTCAAACCAATATTTCGGCATAATGATAATGAAGAAATAATATCACTTATGAAGAAAATAACATCCCTTACAATCCCTTAAAACCCCTTACTATCCCTTACAATCCCTTACCTCAAAAGAGCAGTACTTTTGACTGGAATAACGCTGAACGAACTTGCACCGTATTGCAACACTCAAGATATCAAAATACTCACAAGAATACACTCGATAATATAGAGAGAGAAATAGAGAGAAAACTTCAGTTTCTAATATGATTTTCAATTCTAACTTAAGCACCCTATTTATAAGAAATTGCTTAGAACACCAAAGCAGAAAATTTAATATAATATTAATATATATTATTAAGTTTCCTATGCCAACCTTTGTAGATCTGAATTCAGCCATTAATGTCACATGCTAGACCCACTTAACTCACCAAAAAAGTTTTCTTTGAAAAAAATAATTAAAACATCCAAAAATCAATTATTTCGGAACTTCGGAACTTCAATAATTCATAATAAATAGCCCTTTTGTCAGAAAATTCAAATCTAACGACTTTTATAGGAAATTCCATTATCTACAACTTTGCAGAAGAAAGTTTTTCCAAATTCCAAACAGAAATTGACCGAAATCCACAAACGGGCGATTTTACAAGCTATAATCAAATTTCAGTCAAGAAATGGGGTCCACCGACACACAAAACATGTGTTAATCATTTAATGCAACAAAAATACTCTTTCTCCTCATATACTCATATATCCCACATTCATTGTAAAAATATCATCATTATTATATTATAATAATATAATAAAATACTATTTTATCAGACAAGATAAAATATCAATTTTTAACAATTGTCACTTTAAAAATTTTCTCCATCTATATCCACATAAAATCAATATTTTTCTCATCATATAAATCAATAATTAATTATTCACAAATAATATTACAGAATCACAGTACTGGCAACCATGCCGTTCCTAGGAAAGAGGGGCGTTCTAATAAGAATTTCTCCTTACTGGCGCGTAATTAGGATCAAAACCTCTCCTTAGACAAAACTTTCTAGACATTGCCAATAATGTTATCTAATAATATTATTCAGATAATATGAATTATTGCTCCGATAATGAAAAATATTGTGTAGTGACAATTATTGAAACAACAGTAATATAAAATATCAACGCAAAGAATTATTGAATCAAAATAAAATATTGAATAAAGAATTACCGTAACAATTATCGAAGTAGTGCCTTTTTACGTAAGAATCAATAATTGGTGCAATACCGTGCTGCATCGCGTGCAACAACACGACATCGTGTTTTAACCACCGGTATTCCAACAAAATTTACTGTGAATAACTACGCCGTTATTTATAAAAACTCAAATTTATCGTTTTCTTTTATCAAATCGCTTATCCGTTATGGGGCCCACAAATGGTCATACTATTGCATTACGAATATTCCCCGATAGAAAGAATATTCCACGACCAAACGAATATTCCCCGATAGAAATGAGTAATTTATAACCACTTGCATATTTTGAAAAATTTTCATATATCACCCTTAACTTTAAATTTTATCAATTTAACCATTTACTGAATAGTAATTATAAGAAAAAATTGAATACTTTTATTTTATAAAATTCGGGGTCTTACAATCTCCCCTCCTTATGAAATTTCGTCCCCGAAATTTACGTACCTGGTATTTCAAAGAGTTGAGAATACCTTGCTTTCATTTCAGATTCCATCTTCCATGTCATCATGATTTCTCCATTACTCATCTCCTGTATTTCAGATATCATTCTAGAATACATCTTCAAAAACAAAGGTTAATTTAACAAATTAACATATCACATAATATCCCGATATTTTGACTGACCAACAAATAAGCTTAGGTAGGACACACTAGCGAAAGATTTACTCATCTCTCCCCTCCTAGTTCTAATCCCGATCTCCACCAGAGATCATATCCCTAAGCTCTGATACCAAATGTGACACCCCCAAAATAGGTCCAATCCATCCAACCCATTCTGAGTCGCCAAATACATGGTACAGAAAACAACTACAACTTTATTACAACAATTGTCGTGCAAAATATAACAACACATATGTTGTGAGTTTGGATACAAATATATACCAACTGTAACTCTGGACACCAACTTTGGATAGCATGTCACAATGACACCTTACATAAAGGTATAGTCAAAAACTGTTTTAAAAATTAGAATCTTTGGGAAGTGCTCAAGGAAACCTTCATACATGGGGAGGCCATGCGGCCCAGGTTATTATAGATATCATATGCCCACAAAATTATCCTTGGTCAACCTAATAAACCCCAAAGAAAAACGAGAAGATTACTATCATATTCTTCCCAATGGTGTGTCTTCTCTTGAAATATCATTATCTCCACCGCCTCTAATTGAGAATTATACTTCAACCAAACTCCAAGATTATATAGTAGTGCTCAGATATATACTCGCAAGTGGATGAGCACATCCTCGCTTTTATGATGATACGAGGTTGTATGTCATTAGACATCTTGTATGATAGTGGCAAAACACCCTTCCAACGTTGGGTTCGCTTCACCCTATTTGATTCAACAAATATAACTACTAAATAATGACCACCGCTCTATTCCCTGTTATCCCCGCTTCACCCAAATACACTCTTATTATTACCGAAAGGAATTGTGAAGCAAAAGGGTGAGCACAACTAGCTCAGTAAAGAATATTATGACTAAAGATAAATAAATTATCAATAGTTTTCATCAGTAATAAATCAGAGATTTAGAACATATGGTAAATGATAAAACTTTTCAACCATAGTTGCAGCGGAATTAGCAATCCATTAAAAGAGTCAAATAGACTATAAAGTCTATTATCTTCTCCATGTTAAAAGTCCACCAACAATGTTTTATCCCTGTAACATCAATCAACAATTCTCGCCCACAATCACATGTATAACTCATAATCGTAATTGTTGTTCTAAATTCTTTTTCTCATCCAGACAAAGATAATTTTCATCACGAAACATCAAAGATCATGGTTATACCAAATCACGCTCATGTTCATAATCATACTAATAAATTCATCTTTGCACTACGGCCAAAGATATTCATCAATGCATTCATCTTTGCACTACATGCCAAAGATATTCATCGAAATCATTCATCTTTGCACTACGGGCCAAAGATATTCATCAATAAGTCATCTTTGCCAAAGATATTCATATCTCAAAGAAATATATAATCATTTCGAATTTATATAAACAATAATTATAACCATGTCGATCAATTCACCTTTGCACTTAAGCTAAAGATATTCAATTATAAATTCAATGGTCATGCGATCATACCGGCCACAATTCAACTTTTCACTATCGCCAAAGAGAACCCTAGTCATGATCATACCAATAATCTACCCATCTTTACACTCCAATGAAAGAGAATTTCAACATCGTGGTTATAAAATATTATATATGATAATAAAATCAATATAATCAATATATAGTTTTAATCTCCGATTAATATTCATAAATCAACTATAATTTGGTTAGAAAAAGAAATCAATTTTGTAGTGAATAGTACCCATGAATAGTAACTCATGAATAGTAACTCGTGAATAGTAAATAATGAATAGTAACTCATCGTGAATAGAATCGTGAATGAATCGTGAATAGTAACTCATGAATAGTAACTCATGAATAGAATAGAATAAACTCATGAATGAATAATAACCCCGACATGAAAAAGTTCCAAATTTGATAAAAAATTCAAACCAATATTTCGGCATAATGATATTGAAGAAATAATATCACTTACGAAGAAAATAACATCTCTTACAATCCCTTAAAACCCCTTACTATCCCTTACAATCCCTTACCTCAAAAGAGCAGTACTTCTGACTAGAATAATGCTGAACGAACTTGCACCGTATAGCAACACTCAAGATATCAAAATACTCACAAGAATACACTCGATAATATAGAGAGAGAAATAGAGAGAAAACTTCAGTTTCTGATATGATTTTCAATTCTAACTTAAGCACCCTATTTATAGGAAATTGCTTAGAACACCAAAGCAGAAAATTTAATATAATATTAATATATATTATTAAGTTTCCTACGCCAACCTTTGTAGATCTGAATTCAGCCATTAATGTCACATGCTAGACCCACTTAACTCACCAAAAACGTTTTCTTTGAAAAAAATAATTAAAACTTCCAAAAATCAATTATTTCAGAACTTCAGAACTTCAATAATTCATAATAAATAGCCCTTTTGTCAGAAAATTTGAATCTCACGCATTTTTATAGGAAATTCCATTATCTACAACTTTGCAAAAGAAAGTTTTTCTAAATTCCAAACAGAAATTGACCGAAATCCACAAACGGGCGATTTTACAAGCTATAATCAAATTTCAGTCAAGAAATGAGGTCCACCGACACACAAAACATGTTTTAATCATTTAATGCAACAAAAATACTCTTTCTCCTCATATACTCATATATCCCACATTCATTGTAAAAATATCATCATTATTATATTATAATAATATAATAAAATATTATTTTATCAGACAAGATAAATTATCAATTTTTAACAATTGTCACTTTAAAAAATTTCTCCATCTATATCCACATAAAATTAATATTTTCCTCATCATATAAATCAATAATTAATTATTCACAAATAATATTATAGAATCACAGTACTGGCAACCAGGCCGTTCCCAGGAAAGAGGGGGCGTTCTAATTAGAATTTCTCCTTACTGGCGCGCAATTAGGACCAAAACCTCTCCTTAGACAGAACTTTCTAGACATTGCCAATAATGTTATCTAATAATATTATTCAGATAATATAAATTATTGCTCCGATAATAAAAAATATTGTGTAGTGACAATTATTGAAACAACATTAATATAAAATATCAACGCAGCAATTATTGAATCAAAAATAAAATATTGAACAGTAATTACTATAACAATTATTGAGTAGTGCTTTCTTACGTAAGAATCAATAATTAGTGCAATACCGTGTGCTACTATGCATCAACGCCAGACATCGTGTTTTAACCACCGGTATTCCAACAAAGATTAATCTGTGAATAACTACGTCGTTATTTATAAAAACTCAAATTTGTCGTTTTCTTTATCCGACAGTTATCCATTATGGGGCCCACAAATGGTTACGCCGTCGTATGAATATTCCCCGACAAAAAGAATATTCCACGACCAAACGAATATTCCCCGATAGAAATGAGTATTTTATAACCACTTGCATATTTTGAAAAATTTTCATATATCATTCTTAACTTTAACTTTTGTCAATTTAACCATTTACTGAATAGTATTTATAAGAAAAAATTGAATACTTTTATTTTATAAAATTAGGGTCTTACAATCCTGGTTGCGGTCTCTTGGTTGAACGTACTCACTATCTCGCTCTAATAATTGAGCCCTGTTGACAACATCTGAATATAAAGCAAATTTATGAGAGATAAGATATTGTCGAATCTCGGGTTTTAAACCTCTCAGAAACATCCTCGTCATTCGTTGCTCATTCTCTACCAAGTGAGGTGCAAACCTGGATAAATCTGCTAACTTCGCCTCGTATTGGGACACCATCATGTTGTTTTGTTCTAGTCTAATAAACTCTACCTCTTTCAAATGGTGAATACTTTCAGGAAAGTATTTTTCATTGAAAAGTTTTTGAAACGTTTCCTAAGACATGCGGAGTGCGGCAGGCTGGGTACGTTTCACAGACTCCCATCAGTAATCTGCCTCACCACGGAACATAAAGGTGGCGAATGGAACCATCTGTTCCTCCGTGCATCCCAAGACATCGAATATCTTGGTAATTTGCTTGACCTATGTTTCCGCCAGGATCGGATCCGGCTTTCCCTTAAATTCTGGTGGTCCCAACTCTTTGAACTGCTTGGCCGTGACAAGCCACGTGTTGCTATCATTTCCACCCGTATTCTGTATACGAGTCTCCCTCGTCTGGTTTTGCATGAACTGCAAAAACCTTCTAAACATCCCGTCGTTCATCGTCTGCTCAGTGGTGTTGTTTACAAGAGGAATATTGCCTTCCTATTTCACGTTCCCCTGGGTGGTGATTAAAGGTGTTTCCACGGTCTCATTAACTCCACCGTTAATATTCTCAGCTGCCATTCTTAAATACTACCATAAAACAAGGGTTAATTAAACAAATTAACATATCACATATTAACCATATACTTCAATTGACCAACAAATAAGCTTAGGTATGACACATTAGCGAAGGATTGCTCATCTCTCCCCTCCTAATACTATTCCCCGATCTCCGCTAGAGACCACATCCCTAAGCTCTGATACCAACTGTGACGCCCCCAAAATAGGTATACAACACCCATTCTGAGTCGCCAAATACATGGTACAGAAACAACTACAACTTTATTAATACAACATAAAAACTATGAGTTTAAATACAAATATTGTCATCTAGACAATATCCACACTCAAATAAGTCCTCATTACAATTATTAATACACTATTTTATAGAATAGTGAGGACTACTAGAACAACTTCTAGAACCATCATTCCAAACCCCGACTAGTACTCGCTACATTCTCGCCTCCTGAGAAGAAAAATGGAACAACAAGGAAAAGGGTGAGCTCAACTAGCCCAGTAAAGAACATTATGACTAAGATAATATAGAACAAATTATCATTAGTCCTCAACAGGGAAAAATCTAATAGAATACAATAGACAACCAGTTTTAAATCAATCTTCGCAGCGAAAATAATAATTCATTAGAAGAGTTAAGTAAAGAATGCAAACTACTATCTTCTATATATGAATTTAAAAGTTCATCGTCGATATTTTATCCCTGTAACATCAATCAATATATATCTGAAATCAAATATTCATCTTTGCACTACATGTGCCAAAGATATTCATCATTACCGGGTCATGTTCATCTAAACACTGCTCATCTTTGCACTCACGGGCCAAAGATATTAATCTACATCATGTTCATCTCAACACTGCTCATCTTTGCACTACGGCCAAAGATATTCATCAAGAAATTATTCATTTTTGCACTACAAAGCCAAAGATATTCAAGAATATCATCATTTAGGACCGAGGATGATGAAAATATTTTAAAGAAAACGAATCCAAGTGAAACAAAAGAACAAGTATTAAGGATTCGTACTTTAAATAATCCAAGTTCAAAAATACTTCATAAATAACCAGATTGGAGTAAAATTCAAGAATGAATATCAAAACATAGATCCAATCAAAGATAGGAATCATAATGCATAATCTTGGACACGTAAAAGAAAATTTAATTTTTTTTGTGAATAGTGCCATATTCGTGAATAAAGGCCAGTATACGTGAATAAGTAACTCGACACTAAAAGATAGAAATTTCACAAAAAACATCATCATGCTTCGTGAATAGTACTCGTGAATAAGAACTCGTGAATAGTAACTCATGAATAGTAACTCGTGAATAGTAACTCATGAATAGTAACCCGAGATATGAAAAAGTTCCAAATTTGATAAAAATTTTCAACCAATATTTCTAAGATAATGATATCAAGAAATAATATCATTTTCGAATAAAATAACATCCCTTACCTCGTAAAGAATAGTACTTTTAACCTGGAATATCTGGATATAGTCTTTGAAAGAACTTGCACCAGTATAGAAATACTCAAAGTACTAAAATACTCACAAATACGCCGATATTAGAGAGAAAGAGAGAAATCTTTAGTTTCGGTGTGATTTTCAATTCTAACTAAAGACCCTATTTATAGGAAAATGCTTAGAACACCAAAGCGTAAAATTTAATATAATATTAATATTTAAAAAAATTCTACGCCTACCTTGAAAATCTAATTTCAGCCATTTGCAACACATGGGGGGGCAACCAAAACAATAAAAGCGTTTTTCTAACTATAAATATTTTAAACTTCCAAAAATTAATTATTCTGGAACCTCGGAACTTCAATAATTCATAATAAATAGCCCTTTTATCAGAAAATTCGAATCTCGCGATTTTTTATAGGAAATTCAATTCTCTACAACTTTACAGAAGAAAGTTTTTCCAAATTCCAAACAGAATTGACCGAAATCCATAAACGGACGATTTTACAGGCTATAATCAAATTTTAGTCAAGAAATGGGCCCACGGACATGTTTAACATGTTTTAAACAACTTTTGCAACAAAAATACTCCTCATCCTCATATACTCATATATCCCACATTCATTGTAAAAATATCCCCATTATTATATTATAATAATATAAAAAAATATTATTTTATCTGAAAAGATAAAATATCAATTTTTAACAATTGTCACTTTAAAATTTTTCTCCATCTATATCCACATAAAATCAATATTTTCCTCATCATATAAATCAATAATTAATTATTCACAAATAATATTATAGAATCACAAGATCGCAACCAGCCGCTCCCAAGAAAGAGGGGCTTTCAATAAGAATTTCTCCTTCTCGGGCGCGCAATTAGGTGACCAAACCTCTCCTTAGATGTAACTTTCTAGACATTGCCAATAATATTTTCTAATAATATTATTCAGATAATATGAATTATTGCTTCGATAATGGAAGATAATCAGATATAGTGATAATTATTAAAATAATATAAAATATCAACGCAAAGAATTATTGAATCAATAAAATAAAATATCGAACAAGAATTATCGTAACAATTATCGAAAGTAGTGCTTTCACGTAAGAATCAATAATTGGTGCAATATCGTGTGCTATCTTGTGCAACAATGCGACATCATCGTATTTTAACAACCGGGTATTCCAACAGTGTTAATGGTAACAACTGCACCGTTATTTATAACAACTTATACTTGTCATTTTCTTCATCCAATTACTTTCGTTATGGGCCCACATAAGGTCAAGGCCATTGCATTTAATATTCTCGATATGAAGAATATTCCACCGACAAACTAATATTCTCCTAACAACAATGAGTATTTTATAACCACTTGCTTATTTGAAATATTTCATGATTTTACCCATAACTAACCACATTAATCAAATCAACCCTTACTATTTCAAAATGATAAATAGAGGAAATTAAATTTCATTTATTAATAATTTGGGATCTTACAACTGGTCTACTGGCAGTTAGATATAAAAGGGAGCCTATCATACCTCTGTATTGAGTTATATCAATACTTTTACCTTTTTCATCTTTGTCAAGCTTGGTTGCAGGAGCAATTGGGGTTTTCATGGGAGAGATTGATTTTATGCCATACTTCTTAAGTAAGTCTTTAATGTACTTGGCTTGATTTATGAAGATTCTTTCATCAGTCTGCTTTACTTGCAGTCCAAGGAAGAAGTTCAGCTCACCCATCATGCTCATTTCAAACTTGCTCTGCATAAGCTTGGAGAATCTCTTGCATAACTTTTCGTCAGTAGAACCAAAAAATAATATCATCAACATATATTTGAACCAATAAGACTTTGTCTTTATGCTTTCTAAGAAATAATGTGGTATCTACTCTACCTCTAATGAACCCATTTTAAATAAGAAAGTTAGTCAGTGTTTCATACCATGCTCTAGGTGCTTGTTTAAGACCATATAAGGTTTTATCTAATCTATAAACATACTTTGAAAGAGATGGATTGATGAAACCTGGAGGTTGCTCTACGTAGACTTCTTCTTGAAGTTCACCATTCAGGAATACACTTTTGACATCCATTTGAAAGACCTTGAATTTCATGTGAGCAGCAAATGCAATAAATATTCTAATAGCTTCTAGTCTTGCAACAGGTGCAAATGTCTCATCGTAGTCAATGCCTTCTTCCTAAGAGTAGCCCTTGGCCACTAGTCTTGCTTTATTACTGGTTATCACTCCATCTTCATCCATCTTGTTTCTGAAGACCCACTTGGTTCCAATGAGATGACTCTTTGGTCTTGGTACTAATCTCCATACTTTGCTTCTTTCAAATTGATTGAGTTCTTCCTGCATTGCCTCTATCCAGTTGGAGTCTTCCATAGCATCCTTTATCTTTTTAGGTTCCATTTGTGACAGGAAGCTTAGATAAATACATTCATTTTGGGTGGCGACTCTTTTTGACTCTCAGACTTTCGGATCTCCAATGATTAAATCTTCGAGTGTGATCTCTCGCCCATCTGCTTTCCTCTTTGGGACATCCGTCCTGATGCCTTCTTATCTTAGGTCTTCAAGATCTATTTCTTTTTCTTGGTGTGGAGGTTCGTTGTCTTGCATAGGCCTCTCTACGATCTCATTTCCTTGCTCAACGATTTCATTATCTGGAACTATGATCGTAGTGTTGAGCTCTACGACCTCGTTCGTGGTGTCTGAACTGCCGGTCGTAGTGTCTTGAGGCATTGTTTTGTCTAAGTCTGTCTCATCAAAGATGATGTGAATCGAGACTTCAACACTTAATGTCTTCTTGTTGAACACTCTGTAGGCCTTACTGTCTGTGGCATATCCAAGAAAGATTCATTCGTCTGACTTGGGTTGGAACTTTGTCAAAAATTGCTTTCCATTGTTGAGAATGTAGCATGCACAGTCGAATACATGAAAGTAGCTGACACTTGGCTTTCTTCCTTTCCACAGTTCATAGGGAGTCTTCTTAATCGTAGAGTGTATGAGTGATCTGTTCTGAGTGTAGCATGCAGTGTTGACAACTTCTGCCCAGAAGTATTCAGGCAGATGGGCTGCTGCTATTAGAGTTCTTCCAGCCTCTATCAACGTCATGTTCTTTCTCTCAGCTACTCCATTTTGTTGAGGAGTTCGTAGAGCTGAGAAGTTATGACTGATGCCATTGTCTGTGCAGAACTGGTCCATTTCTGAGAAGTCAAATTCTCTGCCATGATCACTCCTTATAGCCTTAATTTTCTCCCCTTTCTTTCATCACTATCCTAAACATCTTGATCAGTTGGGAGCTTGTTTCATCCTTTGAGGTTAGAAAGAACACCCATGTGAATCTGGTGTAGTCGTCGACTATGACCAGTGAGTATCTTTTCCTTCCGAGGCTCGTTGTTGGAATTGGCCCAAATAGATCCATGTGGAGCAACTGCAGGGGATTGTCAATTTAGTTGGCAGTTTTGCTCTTGAATGAGCTTATGGTCTGCTTTCCAAGCTGACAGGCATTGCATGGCCTTTCTTTGACGAAGTTGAACTTGGGTAGGCCTGCAACAAGATCTTTTGAGGCTAGTTTGGACATGCTTTTGAAGTTGATATGAGACAATCTTCTATACCATAACCAGCTCATTTCTTCAGATGCTTTAGCCAGAAAGCATATTGTCTCGTCTGAGCTTAGTTGTCCAAGATTTACTGTGTAGACATTTCCTTCTCTTGTTCTGGTTAGATTTACAGCAGATGTCTTCAGATCTCTGACTTGACATTGATTGTTGAGGAATGTTACTTGATGGCCCTTGTTGCGGAGTTGGATAATGCTCAGAAGATTGTATTGTAGTCCTTCCATAGGCCACTTTACTG
Organism: Panax quinquefolius; assembly: GCA_020205615.1. NCBI lineage: Eukaryota > Viridiplantae > Streptophyta > Magnoliopsida > Apiales > Araliaceae > Panax > Panax quinquefolius. The sequence continues at coordinate 120,609,425 of CM035172.1, read as the reverse complement.
AAGGACACTGCACCATTTCTAGCTGAGCCATATCCTCTTGTCTTGCCAGAGCCATTGTCTCCAAAGATGACTGAGGGACCCTCCTTCTCTATGTAATTAGACAGAAGGGCTTTGTTCCCAGTCATGTGCCTTGAGCATCCACTGTCCAAATAACAAGTTGAGATTTTGGAGCTCTTTTCCTGTGGTAACATTAAACTTTCATTTTGGTACCCATACTTGCATGGGTCCTACTTTGTTAGTACCCTTGGGAACCCAAATCTACTTGATTTTGGGTCTCAAATGCATGGAATTATAATAGCATTTTGCAACCTTGTGATCGACCAACTTTATTGCACACAAAACATCTAATATGATGCATACATGTGTGTGTGAGAGAATTCTTCCTCCATTTGGACTTTTGTAGTTCTTTAGTCATCCTTCTATTAAACTGATTTTCCTTCTTCCACGTGTCTTTGAGTTTCATGATTTGTGAGGAGTGTACCTTACCTCTACTGTACCTTCCCAGTTGATTCGTAGAGTTAGTCTTACTCAAATCTACGATCCTTCGAGGTTGGTAAGTAGTGGATGGGTTACTCTTCTCTTTTCTGATGCCCAGGCCAGCATGAGATGTGACGCCCCCAAAATAGGTATACATCACCCATTCTGAGTTGTCAATACATGGTACAGAAATAACTACAACTTTATTATTACAACAGTAAAACTGTGAGTTTGAATACAAATATTATCTTCTAGACAATATCTATACTCAAATAAATCCTCATCACATTTTTTTGATACATATTTTACAAAAATGGTGAGGACTACTAAACAATTCTTTCTAAAACCTTCATTCCATACCCCAACTCGTATTTCGCTTATATTCTCGCCTCCCGAGAAGAAAAATGGAACAAAAAGGAAAAGGTGAGCTCAACTAGCTCAAAGAAAGAATATTATGACTAAGATAATATACAACAAATTACCGTTAGTCTTCAACAGGAAAATCTAATAGAATACAATAGACAACAAATTTTAAATCAATATTCGCAATGAAATAATAATTCATTAGAAGAGTTAAGTAGATAATGCAAACTACTATCTTTTATGTATGAATTTAAAAGTTCATCGCTCATCTTTTATCCCCTGTAACATCAATCAATATACATCCGAATCAAATATTCATCTTTGCACTACAAGCCAAAGATATTCATCATTGGTCATGTTCATCTAAACACTGCTCATCTTTGCACTACTACCAAAGATATTCTTCAGAAATCATTCATCTTTGCACTCTGAGCCAAAGATATTCAATAATATCATCATTTAAGACCGAGGATGATGAAAAATATTTTTAAAGAAACGAATCCAAAGTGAAACAAAATGACAAGGATTAAGGATTAAGGATTAGTACTTTGTTTTATCCATGTTCAAAAATACCTCAAAAATAATCATAGTGGTGAAAAATTCAAGAATGATCAAAACATGGATACAATCAAAGCTAGTATCCGTAATAGATATTTTGGACAAAAAGAAGAAATTTTATTTTCTATTGAATTTCAGTATCAGATAATGAATAGTGCCGTACACGTGAATAGTAATCTCGACACCAAAAGATAGAAATTCCACAAAAAACATCTTCACGCTTCATGAATAGTACTCGTGAATAAGAACTCATGAATAGTAACTCACTCATGAATAGTAATCGTGAATAGTAACTCATGAATAGTAACCCCGACATGAAAAAGTTCCAAATTTGATAAAAAGTTCCAACCAATATTTCAAAGATAATGATATTGAAGAAATAATATCATTTGAGAAGAAAATAACATCCTTACCTCGAAAGATTAGTACTTCTAAATGGAATACCGGTATAGTAGGTCAAGGATCTTGCACCGTCTAACAATACTCAAAGTATACTCACAAGAATACGCTCAATATATCGAGAGAAATAGAGAGAAACTTCAGGTTTCATTGTGATTTTCAATTCTAACCTAAGACCCTATTTATAAGAAATTGCTTAGAACACCAAAGCGTAAAATTGAATATAATATTAATATATTTTTCACATTTTCTTTAGCCCACCTTAGACAACTGATCTCAGCCCATTTGAATCACATATGAGGCCAACTTAGTTGCAAAAAACGTTTTTCTCAAAATAAATAACTAAAGCTCCCAAAAATTAATTATTTCGGAACTTCGGAACTTCAATAATTCATAATAAATAGCCCTTTTATCAGAAAATTCAAATCTCACAAGTTTTTATAGGAAATTCAATTTCTACAACTTTACTGTAAGAAAGTTTTTCAAATTCCAAACAAAAATTGATAGAAATCCACAAACCAAGATTTTTTACGTGCTATAATCAAATTTCTATTAATAATTGTGTCCACCAACACACAAAACATGTGTTAAACATTTAATGCCACAAAAATACTCTTCCTCCTCATATACTCATATATCCCACATTCATTGTAAAAATATCATCGTTAATATATTATTAAAATAATATATTTAAATGAATTATTTTATCGTAAAAAGATAAAATATTAATTTTCAACAATTGTCACATTAAAATTTTCTCCATCTATATCCTCATAAAATCAATATTTTCCTCATCATATAAATTAATAATTAATTATTCATAAATAATATTATAGAATCACATTATCGACAACCGTGCGGTTCCTAAGATAGAGGGCTTTCCAATAAGGATCTCTCCATCTTGGCCTAGCAATTAGATGACCAAACCTCTCCTTAGATGTAACTTTCTAGACATTGTCAATAATGTTATCTAATAATATTATTCAGATAATATGAATTATTGTCTCGATAATAGAAAATACTTGTAATGACAATTATCAAACAATAGCAATATAAAATGTCAACGTAGCAATTATTGAATCAATAAAATAAAATCTCGAAGCAAGAATTATCGTAACCATTATTGAGTAGTGCCTTCAATAATTGGTGCAATACTGCAGTGCTTCGTGCAACAACGCAGACATCGTGGTTTTAACCACCGGGTATTCCAACAAAGTGTTAATTGTGAATAACTACGCCGTTATTTTTAAACAACTTATATTTGTCGCTTTCTTCATCCAATCGCTTTCAAGTTATGGGCCCATACATTGTCATTGGCCGCATTTAATATTCCCCGACAAAGATTTAATATTCTCCACAACAATGAATATTTTATAACCACTTGCTTATTTTGAAATATTTGCGTATTTTACCCCTAACTATCCACATTAATCAAATCAACCCTTACTATTTCAAAATAATAAATAAAAAAATTAAATTTCATTAATAATAAGTTGGGGTCTTATATGAGATCCTTTACTCCTTGGAATATGGATTGAATCAGTAGAACAGGGTTGGGCTGGTTCTTCCTTCTGTGAGGATTTCACAAATATAATGCCTCTACTAAAACTTGAAGCATTACTAGTGCTAGTTTCCTTTATCCTTTCCACACATGGCTCTGAGGTGGATCCCCCAAAGCCTAAGCCTTTTATGTCAAGTGCTCTTCTCTGACTAGAGAGCAGGGAGTCTATGGATGATGATGATTTATTCCATGTAGCGATAGTCTTTTCTAGGTCCTCAATTTTAAAGGTTAGACTTGACTCTCTTTGTGCATTGAGCTCATTGGTCTGTTTTAAGAGCTTATTCTCAGCCTCAATTTTGGAGAGAGAGTTAGTACTTAGAAGGGTTGTTTCCAGTTCTTCTTGAACTTTCATTTTCTCCTCTTGAAGAAGTGAATAAGCCTTTGACAGAACTCTAAACCATTTCATGTATTGATGTATGTTAGTTCCTAGTAGGCACAATATAGATCTAGAAGGGGGGTTGAATAGATCCTTTTCTCGTTTCAAATACTTTTCTGGTTTATTTTGTATTACTCATGAATTAAAATATGACAAACATAAGAATCTTTTTAAGCATATCGGAATAAGTAAAAGATCCCCTTCATTGATATATTCATAATCAGACATACATTATTCGTAGAGTTAATTCAGTAGTAAGCAGTTAAAACATACATAGCAGTTATAGTAGTTAATGTACATAATGTAAATGACATAATGTAAAAGACACAAGGGGTTTTAAGTGGTTCAGAGACTCAAGCTCCTAATCCACTCTTCTGCTTTCAACTAGCAGGATTTCCACTAAGGAATGGCAGCACCCTGAATCACTAAGATTCCTTCAAGTCCAGCAGCCTTGGGACTTCAGTTCACTAAGAACTCTTCAAGGCCAGCAGCCTTGGAACTTCTCTAGTTCCCTTGGAACTCTTCAAGCCCAGCAGGCTTGGAACATCATTTAGTCCCTCCGGACAAGGTCCCCTCAGGCCCTGGCTTCTTGTTGTTGTAGTTGTTGTTGGTGGTGGTGCTTAGCTGCTAAGATGTCTTTAAGCTTGATCATCTTTTGTACTTAGCAGCTTGGTGTGGTCCTCTTTGCATTCTTCTTTGAGACTGGACCACATCATCTTTGGTGCAGCTGATCTTCATCCGTTCTGCTCATCTTTGTATATTTTCAGCTGTACACCATTACCATTTCCTGAACCCTTCTCAACATGTCAAGGCATAGTAGTTTCGCACTTGCCGCTTCAAACTTTGGGTTCATGGTGAATCGTAGAGTGGCTCTTAGAATCTGCCTTGTGCTTTGCCACTCTTCTGAATGCTATCTTCTTATCCTTCTCGGCTCTCAGCTTAGATGCCAATTCAATGGGCATTCTTATCTTTGTTGAGTGAAGCTTTGATCTGTTCAAGTCCATCTTCAAAGTTGCTTCACTTCCACCTTCGTAATCTCACTGTCACTGAGACTTGTTCTATTTGAGCTCGGGTGGAACTCGTAGAGTCAACGTTAGCATTTAACCAACTCAACGATTCTGCAACATTACAGAATATCAACGACTCTTGATCATTGAAGCTCTGGCTTATTTATACTCCTTCCCAATCTTCCCATTGAGAAGTAGCTGTTAAAAGCTCTTTGAAATGCTTCGCAGATCTTGAGTTATTTGGTGTAGACTGCAGATGTGACATGTCATACTTTTCTCGACATCGCAGCTTCATCGCTTCACCTACCCCCGCCCGAGATGTCACTTTAATGTCTTGGGCAGGTCGAAGACTTTATTTCCTCCTTCTGATTTCTCAATCAGAGATTGTCCTTTTGCATCGATGCTTTCAATAAGCTCTTATCCGAATATTACCCTTCAGATTGAACCGTTGCCAATGCTTCAGTCTTCAACTATTCGAACTCTACGATTCTGATGCATGTCTTCTTGGACCTGATCGTAGTGTCTTGTTGACTGGTAGAGACAACACTACGATCTTGAAGAGTGTTGATTGGATATTCAATGTAGAACACCTCTTCCTTCTCTTGTGCAGTGTTTCAACACTTCTGTTTGCCTCAACAACTCTTAGATACTGATGACTTGACTTCTTTGTTCTGGCCCCTTCTAAATAGCAAGACACCTCAGATTTGTGGTGTGTCCAGTTAGCTTTCTCCTTGTGATCTCTCGTTCATTTATCATCAATGGACTGACCCAATGCTTAATCACTTTAGCCTTGTTCTTCAGAAGCTGTCCAGTATCTCTATATGCACTCCATCAGTTCTTTCTTTGTTTGGCAAACACTACGATCCTGGTTGCTTCCAAGATTGTCGCCTTCTATTTATTTGATACCATCATCGACTTGGTCGACTTTCCTTAGTCGCCATCAAGTCTTCTTCTGATCTCCTTGTGGAAGACTTCAACCTGAATGGCTTCACAACTCAATTTGGATGCTGATTGGGTTGGTGGTTAGATCTTCTGTTAGCTTGCATGCCATTCGTTGAGTGCTATCTGGTTTCCTTAAGATGGGATGTATCTTTGCAGTGCCAACCAAAGGTTTCATTCTTTTGGATATTCTGGGAGTGCTCATTTGTTGAGAATCGTATTTGCTCTACGATTCTGCCTTGGTATTGTGAGCACATCTGCTAAAGTCTCAGTTCTACACTCTACGATTTAGCTTCGGATGTGCGGACACTACGACTCCGAGATCAGATCTTAACACTCTACGATTTTTGTTGTTGTGCTTGTTGTCTTCATCTGATCTTTCTCGACTACGATCTCTGCCTCTAATATGATCAGTAGACTCTACGACTCGGAGTGTAGTCTACGATTCTCGACTAGCTTTGGCAGACACTCCGCCTATTCGGCCAGTAGGTAGGTTGTCTCTACGATTCTGAACATGACTTCCTCAGCAGACTACGGCCTTGAGGAAGTTCTCCTCGACACACTACGATCATTTCCTCGTCTCTCCTGGCAGTCTACAAACTCCGAGATCTTCTATCTTGTAGACTACGATTCTACCTCGATGGCTCTCGAGTTTCCCTTGACTCTCCTGGCAGACTACGATTTCTAGTGCAGTGCTCGACGATCAGACAAGCCTATCTATTACAACATAAGATCAACCTAACATGCTTGATCTTTCTATATTTATAGTCCTTGTACATCATTTCTTTTTAAGGACTTTAACAAAGTTGTTTTTCTTATGTAGGATCAACCTAACACATTTGATCAATTCATTCTAAGTCCTTGTACACATGTTTCTATTATCTATCAAAGGACTTTACAGCTTTTCTTAATGAAAGTATACTTGCATATTCATTCATATATATATATATATATATATATATATATATATCATAATCAAATCATATATAAGTAGGAATAGCATTCACATGCTTATTCTTGACAATGTAGATCAGATGTTATGCCATGAAGTGCAGTTCTTAAATCATCAATGTCTACATCATGAGAGTTAAATTCAAATACCTCATCGATACTTACTTCATGTATGTTGAAGTTCTGTTTGTCCTTTGCATATTTGGCCATCAGGCACAGATTTGCCATTTGAGGATCTTCATCATCTCCAGATTCGAGAGTTGAGTCATTGTCTGAATCACTCCACGATCCTCCAGCTACAAGGCCTTTGTCTTTCTTCTGAGGCCTTTTGTTGCCTTTGTATTCCTTCTTTGGATGTGTTTTTTTCTTTAGTTCTTCTCTAAGGGATTTGTTGCAGTTAGCAATGAAATGGTCAGGCTTCTTGCAATTGTAGCATAAATCATTCATCTGCTCCTGGCTGCTGTAATTGCTGACTTTCTTTGGCTTGCTGGTTTTGCCTTGACACATGAACCTTCTGAGTCTTTTTACTAGCATTGCAAAGTCCTCATCATCAACTTCATCATAGTCAGAGTCATTCTCGGTGTTGACTTTGAAGATGTGTTCAGTTGCTTTGAGAGCAACACCCTTATCCTTCTTTCTTCCTTCTAATAGAGTCTCTGCTCGTTGAGTCAGCTCCAGTTCGTATGTTTTGGTATAATAATATTGAAAGAAATAACATTATTTAAGAAGAAAATAACATCCCTTACGAATATGAAAGAAGTAATACCCCTTACCTTAATAAAAAAATTGGAGACTGCACTAGTTTAATAGCATAATACTCTTTTTCTTTCTCTCTTATTCTCTCTATAATTTTTCTCTCTATAGCTTTAGTGAATTGGTGAGAAATAATGAAGAAATGAGCTTCTATTTATAGGCTTAGCAGAGTAAGGGTAAAATAGTCTGTTACTTCCCGGAGGCACAATACTTATCTAGAAGGGGGGGTTGAATAGATATTCAAAATTCTTTTCGTTTTACTTTGTTAGTTTTGATAATGATTAAAACACATCGGAATTAAGATTTGTTTTAATCTCCCTTTAGATATAGTTAGTTGATGAGAGTGAGGCAATTATAACAGTTATGGGAGTTATAGCAAGAATATAAGAGGCACGACAGTTTTAAGTGGTTCAAAGCATTTAAAGCTCCTAGTCCACTCTTCTACTCCTTGAGTAGGAAATCCACTAAGGATGTCTTTTACACTTTTTGAATCTCACAGATTCCTTCTAGACCAGCAGTCTAGGCAGTTCTCAGTTCACTCTTGAACTCTTCAAGTTCAGCAGACTTGGTTCTTCACAGTTCATGTAAGACCCCAACTTTTATAAATAAAGATGAATTTTCTATAAATATTATTTTTGAATATTATGGAGTAAATTTGATATAATTTTATAGTTGTGGGTAATATTTATAAATTTTGCAAAGTAAACAAGTTGTTATAAAATATTCGTTTGGTCGGGGAATATTCTTTTTTTTGGGGAATATTAAATGACGACAAGACAATCAATGGTGGACCCCACAACGGAATTATCATTTGATCGAGAAAACAACAAAAATACTTTATGAAAATAACTATGAGGTGTTACCGTTAAAATTATTGAAACTACCAGTAGTAAAAGTACAAGAATATCGCGTGGTTCATAAGTAGCACACACAGATTGATTATTGATGCTTACGTGAGAAGTCACTCAAATTTATACTCAATTATTGCTACAAGAATTGTTGCATCATATCTCTTATATTATTGATTCAATTATTGTCACAAGATCATCTCAGATAATATGTTATATTATTAAATCAATAATTGAGACGACAAGTTATAAATGATTAATAATTGTTGAAAGATTAAATATGTGTTGATTAAAAATAAAATAATTTGTGGTAATATTTATTCAATCCTTGATGTATATAAAGAGTCTATTATGAGACGTTTGTGGTAAGTTTGGTTATTTTATGGGGGGGCCATATGTCATCATCTAAGAGTCTCTTCGTCAATAGTAATTACCTTCGTCAATAGTAATTACCTTCGTCAATAGTAATTACCTTCATCAATAGTAATTACCTTCGTTAATAGTAACTACCTTTACCAGACGTCAAACCACTTGCCGTTTCATATTACAAGCGTCGAACCAATTGTCGTTTCACATTACAGACGTCAAACCACCTTTCTTTTCACATCACCAGTCGTCAAGCCACTTGCCTTTTCACATTTCAAGTGCTAACCTAGAAATCTTCTATAAATAGAGGCCTAGTGCTTCATTATTTTTCATGAATTCATTCAAGCTATAGAGAAAGAAAGTATAGAGAGAATAAGAGAGAAAGAAGAAGAGTATTCTATTACTACACTACTGCAGTATTCAATCTACTACTAATGTAAGGGGTGTTATTATTTCTTATTCATGAAGAGAACTGTTATTATTCCATTGCTTATTATTCTGTAGAAATAACCTATATACGTGGTTTACCCTGGGTGACAATCTTCTATTATTCTGTTGGAACATCCTGTCTGTGTGTTTTACAGGACCGGTTAAAATCTTTTATTATTCTGTTGAAACATCCCGCCGATTGCAAATTTTGCTCGACACGATTCCGTTATTATTATTCTCATTGAATAACTGCGCTACATGCTGAAGCACCGCATTGCATGGTGATTTCTTTTGTTATTCCATTCTTTATTATACTCAGTTGGTTAAAGTTTTAACTTCTATACTCCATGAAATTAATAGAATATCCTTGATATTTGAGCTTCATCCAGTATCTTTTCATGGAAATATTCTTCTGATCATTCTTGAATTTACTCTACAAAGCAATATCATGTTGACAATTTGGACATTATTAGTTCCTGGATAAATTAATTCTTCAACTTTTTTATTGAATTCTTATATCATTGTCATCATCCTCATGTTTATATTATGTTGAAAGTCATCTATGGCCTCAGTAGTGCGCATAGATGGACTTGGTATGATTATGACCGAGGATTATTCGATTGTAATCATGACCGTAATGTTACAAATGATGTGGTAAAAGTTATCATTGGTCCGTAGTGCATTGATAAAAACAGTTGTTGGTATGATCATGACCATTAATGAATACACGAATGTCCTGGCTATAGTGCATGGATAATTTGTGGTACGTGATACTAAAGAATATCATCGTCGTCGTAATGCATGGGTGATTCGATGATGTGGATTATTTATTAAGTTGACTCCAATGATAAAAGTCATGAAAACCTTTTAAATCATAAAAGATAGTAGATTTTATTCTCTACTTGACTCTTTTAATGGATCGCTTTGTTAGATTGTAGTTAAACTTGATGTTGTTATATTTTATCGGTTTAACATTGTTGAAGGCTAACGATAATTTATTACGCATTATCTTAGTCATAATATTTCTTCTTTGGGCTAGTTGAGCTCACCCTTTCTTTTCATTGTTCTCTTCGTGAAATGAGAACATAGCGAGGACTAGTCGTGGAGGAGCGGAGTGACGGTCCCGAGGATAACATTAGTAGTCCTCACTATACGTGAAATAGTGTGTTAATAATTGTAATGAGGACTCCTTTTGAGTTTGTATAATCTCTAGTAGACAATAGTTATATTCATACTCACAGTTATATTTTGTCGTATTGTACACGACAGTTGTATTAGTAAGTTGTATTTGAATTTTGTACCATGTATCTGACGACCCAAGATGGGTGATGTATATATAATTTTGGGGGCGTCACAGTTGGTATCAAAGCTTAGGGATATGATCACTGGCTAAGATGTGAGAATAGTACTAGGAGGGGAGAGACGGGGAATTCCTTCGCTAGTATGACCTACCTAAGTTTATGTGGTATTTAATTGGTCAGTTAGAATTTACGGATAATATGTTACATGTCAATTAACCTTTGTTTTTGGGCAAGATTCGAAAATGACATCCAAAAATGTTGAGAATAAGAAAGACTGCGCGCGCCATCGTTGATTCACCACATATCAATAATCAGGATAATGTGCATCGAAGGCGATAATCCTCATGCAAAACAACAACACCGACCAAATGATGAATGATCAAATGTTCGGGGCTTTATGCAATTCATGCAACAAAGAGTGCGAGAGCGGCTCCCTGTCCCAAAATGCAGGTGGAAACACTGGAAACACTCGGGCGGTCACCGCTAAACAGTTCAAGGAGCTGGGACCACCGGAGTTTAAGGGAGAGCCAAAACCACTTATGGCAAAAGCATGGATAAAGCAGATCACCAAGATATTTGATGTTTTGGGATACTCCGAGGAGCAAAAGGTTCCCTTTGTGGCCTTTATGTTGCGCGGAGAGGCAGATTACTGGTGGGAATAGGTAAAACGTACTCAACCTGTCGTACTGAAGATGTCTTGGGAGAAGTTCCAAGAGCTGTTCAACGACAAATACTTTCCCAAAAGTATTCATCACATGAAGGAGGTGGAGTTTATCAAGTTGGAACAAAATAATATGGACCGTGGTCGCAATACGAGGCTAAATTTATGAGTTATCCCGGTTTTCGTCCCACTTGGTGGATAATGAAGAGAGAATGACACGGATGTTTTTAAGAGGTTTCGTTCGAGATACGTCAACATGTTATTTCTTATAAACTGTGTTTATATTCAGATGTTGTAAATAGGGCTCAGTTAGGAAAGCGCGATAACGAGTCAATGCAACTAAAAGAGAAGCGGTAAACAAAATGATAATACCATCGAGAGTAGCCATCATTGAGCGGTGACAACAAGCATGGAGGAATCAACGGGCCAAAAATGGTAACCACTTGGTGGTAATCGAGGCCAAAACAATAAGAATGGACATTTCAAGAAGAAGAGATTCAACAATGATGGAAAGACGTCAACACCAAAGACTGTCGTTAAGGAAGGAGAACGACCACCCATCATATGTTTCAAAAATGGAGGGAGGGCACATCGGTCAAAATGTGCGATGTCATCCAAAGCATGTTATAATTGTGGAAGAGAAGGTCACTTAGCCCGATTTTGTCGTTCACCGAAGACAAACTCAGCTAGGATGGAGGCACCAAAGGCCATCCCAAAAAAGTCAAAACCGGTAGTGCAAGGGAGAGCGTTTGTTGTGACCTCCCAGAAAGCAAAGAACCCGAATGAGGTCATCACGGGTAAGCTTATCATAAACTCTAACGAAATCTATATTTTATTTGATATCGGTTCTACCCATTCTTTTATTTCTCCTACTTGCACTCATCGATTAAATTTGACTCCGGAGAAATTAGACTTTGACTTATCTGTGAAAACTTCGTTGGGAAAACCTTCATTACATCCACTGTTTATAAGTGTTGTTTGGTTCAAATCGGTACCCTCACATTACCTATAGATCTTATTTCATTGAAAATACTTGCATTTGACGTGATTCTAGGGATTGATTGGTTAACTGTAAGACCCCAACTTTTATAAATAAAGATGAATTTTCTATAAATATTATTTTTGAATATTATTGAGTAAATTTGATATAATGTTATAGTTGTGGGTAATATTTATAAATTTTGCAAAGTAAGCAAGTTGTTATAAAATATTCGTTTGGTGGGGAATATTCTTTTGTTTGGGAATATTCATGACGACGACACAATCATTAGTGGACCCCTATTAACGGAATTATCATTCGGATTGAGAAAACGACAAAAATATTTTATGAAAATGACGGCGGAGGTGTTACCGTTAAAACTGTTGAACTACCTGGTAGTAAAATTACAGTAATACGCATGGTTGCATAGTAGCACACGATATTGATTATTGATGCTTACGTGAGAAGTCACTCAGCTATACTCAATTATTGCTACAAAGAATTCTTTTGCTGCATCATATCTCTTATATTATTTATTTAATTATTGTCACAGTATCATATAATATGTTATATTATTAAATCAATAATTGAGACGACAAGTTATAAATGATTAACAATTGTTGAAAGATTAAATATGTGTTGATTAAAATTAAAATGATTTGTGGTCATATTTATTCAATCCTTGATGTATATAAAGAGTCTATTATGAGACGTTTGTGGTAAGTTTGGTTATTTTATGGGGGCCCATATGTCATCATCTAAGAGTCTCTAAATCAATAATAATTACCTTCACTAATAGTAATTATCTTCGCCAATAGTAATTACCTTCATCAATAGTAATTACCTTCATCAATAGTAATTACCTTCGCCAATCGTAATTCTACCTTTACCAAACGCCAAACCACTTGTCGTTTTTCATATTACAAAGGCCAAACCAATTGTCGTTTCACATTACAAAAGCATCAAACCACTTTTCTTTTCACATCACCAATCTGCCAAGCCACTGCCTTTTCACATTTCAAGTGCTAAGCTAGAAATCTTCTATAAATAGGGGCCTAGTGCTTCATTATTTTTCACGAATTCATTCAAGCTATAGAGAGAGAAAGTATAGAAAGAATAAGAGAGAAAGAAGAAGAGTATTCTGTTACTACACTACAACAGTATTCAATCTACTACAAATGTAAGGGGTGTTATTCTTTCTTATTCATGAAGAGAACTGTTGTTATTCCATTGCTTATTATTCTGTTGGAATAACCTGTATACGCGGTTTACCCTATACTTGGTGACATTCTTCTATTATTCTCATTGGAACATCTTGTTCTGTGTTTTTTATCACCGGACCGGTTTCTTTTATTATTATTCTATTGGAACATTACATTCGTATGTGTTTTACACCCATTTGTTGTTCCGCTTTTTTATTATTATCTGTTGGAACATCCATCTCAGTGTGTTTTACACGGACTGGTTCCGCTTTTTATTATTCTCATTGGAACATCCCGTTGTGCAAATTTTGCCTAACCGGTTCCGTTATTATTATTTTGTTGGAATAACCCGCCTATACTGAAGCAACCGCATGCATGGTGATTTCTTTTGTTATTCCATTCTTTATTATACTCTCGGTTGGTTAAAATTTTGACTTCTATACTCCATGAAATTAGTAGAATATCCTCGATATTTGCGCTTCATCCAAAGATCTTTTCATGGAAATATTCTTCCGATCATTCTAGAATTTTACTCTACAAAGCAAAGATCATGTCGATAATTTGGACATTATTAGTTCCTCGGATAAATTAATTCTTCAACTTGTTTTATTGAATTCTTATATCATTGTCATCATCCTCATGTTTATATTATGTTGAAAGTCATCTCGTATTCAGTAGTGCATAGATGGACTTGGTATGATTATGACTGTGGATTATTCGATGTAATCGTGGACCGTAATGTTACAAATGATGTGGTAAAAGTTATCATTGGTCCGTAGTGCATTGATGGATAGTTGTTGGCATGATCATGACCATTAATGAATACACGAATGTCCTTGGCTGTAGTGCATGGATAATTTGTGGTCGTGATACTAAAGAATATCCTTGGTCAGAAAGGTGGGTGATTCGATGATGTGGATTATTTATTGTCGAGTCCCAGCGATAAAAGTCATGAAAACCTTTTAAATCATAAAAGATAGTAGATTTTATTCTCTACTGACTCTTTTAATGGATTGCTTATTCACGCCGCAGCTTAAACTTGATGTTGTTATATTTTATCGCTTTAACACTGTTGAAGGCTAACGATAATTTATTCTCGCATTATCTTAGTCATAATATTTTTATCGGGCTAGTTGAGCTCACCTTTCTTTCACTGCTCTCATTCGTGAAATGAGAAATATAGCAGGACTAGTCTGGGGAGCGGAGTGATGGTCCGAGAGGATAGCATTAGTAGTCCTCACTATTCCGTGAAATAGTGTGTTAATAATTGTAATGAGGACTCCTTTTGAGTTTGTATAATCTCTAGTAGACAATAATTGTATTCAAAACTCACAGTTATGTTTTCGTCGTATTGTATACTGCATGCTTGTATTAGTAAGTTGTATTTGAATTTTGTACCATGTATCCGATGACCCAAGATGGGTGATGTATACCTAATTTTGGGGGCCACAGGTTGGTATCAAAGCTTAGGATATGATCCCGCTAAGATGTGAGAATAGTACTAGAAGGGAGAGACGGGAATTCCTTCGCTAGTATGACCTACCTAAGTTTATGTGGTATTTAATTGGTCGGTCAGAATTTAGGGATAATATGTTACATGTCAATTAACCTTTGTTTTGTGGCAGTATCTGAAAATGACATCCGAGAATGTTGAGAATAGCAATGGAGCACAAGCGACCGTTGATTCACCACATATCAATAATCAGGATAATGTGCATCAGGAAGGCGACAATCCTCATGCAAACAACAACACTGACCAAATGATGAATGATCAAATGTTCAGGGGCTTTATGCAATTCATGCAACAAAGAAAGTAGAGAGCGGCCTCCGCCCAAAATGCGCAGTGGAAACATTGAAACTCTCGGGCGGTCACCGCTAAACAGTTCAAGGAGCTGGGACCACCGGAGTTTAAGGGAGAGCCAAAACCACTTATGGCGGAAGCATGGATAAAGCAGATCACCAAGATATTTGATGTCTTGGGATGCTCCGAGGAGCAAAAGGTTCCCTTTGCCGCCTTTATGTTGCGCGGAGAGGCAGACATCGGTGGGAATCCAGAAACGTACTCAACTCCGTCAGATCAAGATGTCTTGGGAGAAGTTCCAAGAGTTGCATTCAACGACAAATACTTTCCTAAAAGTATTCGTCACACATGAAGGAGGTGGAGTTTATCAAGTTGGAACAAAACAATATGACCGTGTCGCAATACGAGGCTAAATTTATGAGTTATCCCTGGTTTTAAGGCCCCACTGGTGGATAATGAAGAGAGAATGACACGGATGTTTTTAAGAGAGGTTTGAAGCGTTGAGATACGCCAACATCTTATTTCTCATAAACCGTGTTTATATTCGGGGATGTTGTAAATAGGGCTCGATTAGTGGAGCGCGATAACGAGTCAACGCAACTAAAAGAGAGCAAACCGATAAAATGATAATACAAATGAGAGCAAAATCATCAAGCGGTGACAACAAGCGTGGAGGGAATCAACAGTGCCAAAAATGGTAACCACTTCGGTGGTAATCGTACAAAACAATAAGAATGGACATTTCAAGAAGAGGAGATTCAACAATGATGGAAAGACGCCAAGACCAAAGACTGTCGTTAAGGAAGGAGAACGACCACCAATCATATGTTTCAAATGCAGAGGGGAGGGGCACATCAGTCCAAACTGCGCGATGTCGTCCAAAGCATGTTATAATTATGGAAGAGAAGGTCACTTAGCCCGATTTTGTCGTTCATCGAAGACAAATTCAGCTAAGATGGAGGCACCAAAGGCTGTCCCAAAAAAGTCAAAACCGGTAGTGCAAGGGAGAGCATTTGTTGTGACCTCCCAGAAAGCAAGGAACCCGAATGAGGTCATCACGGGTAAGCTTATCATAAACTCTAACGAAATCTATACTTTATTTGATACCGGTTCTACCCATTCTTTTATTTCTCCTACTTGCACTCATCGATTAAATTTGACTACGGAGAAATTAGACTTTGACTTATCTGTGGAAACTCTGTTGGGAGAAACCTTCATTACATCCACTATTTATAAGTCTTGTTTGGTTCAAATCGATACCCTCACATTACCTTTAGATCTTATTTCATTGAAAATACTTGCATTTGACGTGATTCTAGGGATTGATTGGTTAACTACTCATCATGCAAAAATTGGTTGTTTCCGTAAGGTTGTTAGCTTTCATATTCCTAATCAACCTATTATGCGAATTCAAGCGACCAAACCATTAAAATCAATCACGGTCATCTCAAGCCAGAAAGTTATTCATTTATTGAAAAATGAATGTCAAGCTTTCTTAGCTCATGTCACAGATTTAAAAAAAACGTCAGTTTTGAACGATATTTCTATTGTTAATAAATTTCCGACGATTTCTCAAGAACTTCCCCGCCTACCCCCGAAGCGTGAAATTGAATTTTGTATCGACCTTGAACCCCAGACAAAACCCATTTCCAAAGCCCCATATCGAATGGCTCCTATTGAACTTCAAGAATTAAAGACCCAACCGCAGGAATTGTTAGACATCGGCTTTATTCATCCTAGTACTTCTCCTTGGGGTGCTCCTGTTCTATTCGTGAAGAAGAAAGATGGGAGTATGCGATTTGTATTGATTATCTGGAGTTGAATCATGTCACCATCAAAAATAAGTATCCATTGCCACGTATTGATGACTGTGATGACCAGTTGCAAGGAGCCAAATTCTTTTCAAAGATTGATCTTCGCTTTTGGATATCACCAATTGAAGATTAGAACCGATGACATTCCAAAGACGGCTTTTAGAACTCCCCAGACGGGCATTATGAATTCCTAGTCATGTCCTTTTCGATCGACTAATGCCCGCCGCCTTCATGGATATGATGAACCGAGTATTCAAGGAATATTTGGATCACTTTTGTGGTCGCCTTTATTGATGACATCCTTATTTATTCCAAAAGCCGTGAAGATCATGAGCAACACTTGAGGTCGACACTCCAAAAGCTTCGTGAATACAAGCTTTATGCCAAGTGAAGAAATACAAATTTCGCTTGAGGAAGTAGCATTCCTTGGGCACGTAGTATCAAGTCATGGAATATCCGTTGACCCAAAGAAAGATCAAGCAATTCAAAGTCGGGAGCAACCTAAATCAATGATCAAGCACGTAGCTTTCTCGGTTTAATGGGTTATTATCGGAGATTTGTGGAAGGATTTTCTTGAATCGCTACTCCATCGACTCAAATTTGACTTTGAAAGATACAAAGTTTGGTTGGAGCGAAGAATGTGAGAAGAGTTTTCAAGAACTCAAGAGGAGACTCATTTCAAGCACTGCTCGACAATACCATCCGCCTTGAGGGATTTGTCATCTACATGATGATGCTTCGGGCAAAGGGTTGGGATGTGTTCTCATGCAACATGGAAAAGTCATAGTTTATGCCTCAAGACAACTCAAAGAATATGAGAGGAATTATCCTACTCATGATTTAGAGTTGGCAAATTGTTGTCTTCGCACTAAAGATTTGGAGGCATTATCTTGTATGGGGAGAAGGTGGAGATCTTTACGATCATAAAAGCCTCAAATATTTCTTTTACTCAAAAGGAACTCAACACGCGACAACGACGTTGGCTTGAAATGTTGAAAGATTATGATCATACCATCCAATACCATCCCGAAAAGCGAACGTGGTAGCCGACGATCGAGTAGAAGATCATATGCAAGCACGAAACGTGATATTGTCAACGCAAAGGCCCATTTTGTGTGACTTGCAAAGGATGGAGATAGAGTTAAAGACTCAGGACCCATGTGATGATGGCGAATATACGAGTAGAACCGACTTTAATCGATAAATTTAAAGTCGCCAAGTTACGCACCGGAGCCGATGCGTATGAGGAAGAAAGTGCAAGAAGGTGCTACGCCTAAGCAAGAATCGATGAAGAAGGAATACTTGAGTCAACTCTGCACTTTCAGGTTCCTAACGACTCGATTTAAAGTATAAAATCATGATGGAGGCGCACAACACACCATTTGCAATCCATCTCGAGTACCAAAATGTATCATGATATTCGCCATACATTTTGGTGGGAGCAATATGAAGAGAGAGATAGCGTTGTTTATCTCAAGGTGTCTAACTTGTCAACGAAGTTAAAGCGGAGCATCAAGTACCAAAAGGTCCATTGCAACCACTTGAAATTCCAAATGGAAGTGGGAGCACATTACCATGGATTTTGTTACCGGCCTTCCTAAGGTTTCTCAAGGCATAGATGCGATTTGGGTCATTATTGATAGATCGACCAAGTCTACTCATTTCTTTACCGATACGAGAAACTTATACACTTGAACGCCTTGCTCAGATGTACATAAACGAGATTGTAAGATCGCATGGTATGCCAAGATCCATAGTTTCGATCGAGACCCAAGATTCACTTCACGATTTTAGGTTAGTTTGCAAAAAGCTATGGGCACAGATTTACGATTTAGCTTCTAAGATATCATCCTCGAGATGGACGGACAATCGGAGAGGACTATTCAAACTCTTCAAGATCTATTAAGACTCGTGTACTTGATTTCAAGGAAGTTGGGATAAGTTCTTACCATTGGTGGAGTTTTCCTACAACAACAGCTTATCAAGCAAGTATTGGCATGGCTCCATTCAACGTTGTAGATGGAAGAAAGTGTCGTTCTCCAAAGATATCTTTGGGATGAGGTGGGTGAAGCAACGTTGTTGGGACCGGAGTTGGTACGTATGACTACGGAAAAGATTCAAACGATCCGACAACGTATAAAAATCTCACAAGATCGACAAAAGAGTTATGCTGATCTTCATCGAAAGGACGTGGAATTCGATATAGGAGATCATGTGTTGTTGCGTGTTGCTCCATGGAAAGGAGTTACGAGATTTGGAAAGAGAGGAAAACTCAATCCTCGATTCATCTACCCATTTTAATCCTCGATCGAGTAGGAATCGTGGCCTATAGACTCGCTTTACCGCAAAGTATGTCTCGTGTTCATAACATTTTTCACATATCCATGTTACGTAAATATGTGAAAGACCCGAACCACATTATTGAAGTTAGAACCGGACGAAATAGCGAAAGATTTGACGTATGAAGAGGTTCCTGCTCAAATCTTGATAAGAAGGAACATATTCTACGCTCCAAGGTTATACCTCAAGTCAAAGTTTTGTGGAGAAACCACGATGTCGAGGAAATAACTGGGAGTTAGAATCAAATAAAATCAAGGTATCCTTACCTCTTCGACATATACCAGTAACGCATTCTAATTTTGAGGGCTTAAATTTCATAAGAAGGAGGTTGTAAGACCCCAACTTTTATAAATAATGATGAATTTTCTATAAATATTATTTTAAATATTATGGAGTAAATTTGATATAATGTTATAGTTGTGGGTAATATTTATAAATTTTGCAAAGTAAGCAAGTTGTTATAAAATATTCGTTTGGCTCTGGGAATATTCTTTTTTTTTGGGGAATATTAGACGACGACAAGACAATCATTGGTGGACCCCATAACGGAATTATCATTTGATCGAGAAAAACGACAAAAATATTTTTTATGAAAAATAACTACGAGGTGTTACCGTTAAAACCGTTGAACTACCCGGTAGTAAAAGTACAAGTAAATAATACGCATGGTTGCATAAGAGCACACCAGATTGATTATCGATGCTTACGTGAGAAGTCACTCACCTATACTCAATTATCACTACAAGAATTCGTGATCATATCTCTTATATTATTGATTCAATTATTGTCACAAAGATCATCTCAGATAATATGTTATATTATTAAATCAATAATTGAGACGACAAGTTATAAATGATTAATAATTTTTAAAGATTAAATATGTGTTGATTAAAAATAAAATGATTTGTGGTAATATTTATTCAATCCTCGATGTATATAAAGAGTATATTATGAGACGTTTGTGGTAAGTTTGGTTATTTTATGGGGGCCATATATGTCATCATCTAAGAGTCTCTTCGTTAATAGTAATTACCTTTGTCAATAGTAATTACCTTCCTTCGTCAATAGTAATTACCTTCATCAATAATTAGTAACTACCTTTACCAGACGCCAAACCACTTTATATTACAAGCGCCAAACCACTTGTCGTTTCATATTACAGGCGTCAAACCACTTTTCTTTTCACATCACCAGTCGTCAAGCCACTTGCCTTTTCACATTTCAAGTGTTAAGCTAGAAATCTTCTATAAATAGAGGCCTAATGCTTCATTATTTTCACTTAATTCATTCAAGCTATAGAGAGAGAAAGTATAGAGAATAAGAGAGAAAGAAGAAGAGTATTCTATTACTACACTCATCAGTAAAGATTCAATCTACTACAAATGTAAGGGGTGTTATTCTTTCTTATTCATGAAGAGAACTGTTATTATTCCATTGCTTATTATTCTGTTGGAATAACATGTATACGCGGTTTACCCTATACTTGGTGACATTCTTCTATTATTATGTTGGAACATCCTGCTCTGCTTATTTTACACCTGGGACTGGTTCCGTCTTTTTATTATTATTCTGTTGGAACATCTTATCTCGTGGTTTTACAGGACTTCGGTTCCGCTTTTTTATTATTATTCGTTGGAACATCCTGTTTGTGTGTTTTACACCGACCGGGTCCGCTTTTTATTATTCTATTGAAACATCCCGCTTGGTGCAAATTTTGCCGATTTGGTTCCGTTATTATTATTCTCGTTAGAATAACTCGCCTATGCGCAAGTACCGCATGCATGGTGATTTCTTTTGTTATTCCATTCTTTATTATACTCAGGTTGGTTAAAGTTTTGACTTCTATACTCCATGAAATTAGTAGAATATCCTCGATATTTAAGCGCTTCATCCAAAGATCTTTTCATGGAAATATTCTTCCGATCATTCTTGAATTTTACTCTACAAAGCAAGATCATGTCGACAATTTGGACATTATTAGTTCCCGGATAAATTAATTCTTGAACTTGTTTTATTGAATTCTTATATCATTGTTATCATCCTCATGTTTATATTATGTTGAAAGTCATCTGTGGCCTCAGAAAAGTGCATAGATAGACTTGGTATGATTATGACTGTGGATTATTGGGTGTAATCATGGCTTGACCGTAATGTTACAAATGATGTGGTAAAAGTTATCATTGGCCCAGTAGTGTATTGATGGATGATTGTTGGCATGATCATGACCATTAATGAATACACGAATGTCCTCGGGTCAGAAGTGCATGGATAATTTGTGGTCGTGATACTAAAGAATATCCTCGTCAGAGTAGTGCGTGGGTGATTCGATGATGTGGATTATTTATTAAGTTGAGTCCCAAATGATAAAAGTCATGAAAACCTTTTAAATCATAAAAGATAGTAGATTTTATTCTCTACTGACTCTTTTAATGGATTGCTTGTTCCACCGCAGCTTAAACTTGATGTTGTTATATTTTATCGCTTAACACTGTTGAAGGCTAACGATAATTTATTCTCGCATTATCTTAGTCATAATATTTCTTATCGGGCTAGTTGAGCTCACCTTTCTTTCACCTATTTCTCTTCGTGAAATGAGAACATAGCGAGGACTAGTCTGGGAACCGGAGTGACGGTCCAGAGGATAGCATTAGTAGTCCTCACTATTCTGTGAAATAGTGTGTTAATAATTGTAATGAGGACTCCTTTTGAGTTTGTATAATCTCTAGTAGACAATAATTGTATTCAAACTCACAGTTATATTTTGTCGTATTGTACACGACAGTTGTATTAGTAAGTTGTATTTAAATTTTGTACCATGTATCTGGCGACCCAAGATGGATGATGTATACCTAATTTTGGGGGCATCACAGTTCACTTAGAACTCTTCAAGTCCTTCTGACTTGGAACTCTTACTTCAGTTGATTGGTAGTTGTTGAGTTCTTGATGGATGCTACTCAGTTACCGTTAAGCACTTGTTCGAAAGAACTGAGTAGCTGAGCAATCTTTCTCTTTTTCTCAGATCGTAGAGTTGAGCGTTGAGTGTTCTTCTTCGTTTTGTTCAATGTTTGCTTTGATTTCTCATCTGCATATGTTTTGCATATATGTGATCCTTTAAATTTATCCGTTGAAGCCATTCGTTGAAGCATTAAATGCGTTTGACATTTCTGAACTTTGATGGAGACTTTTCTGCACACCTTCTGAATTGCATTCTGGCCCACTAACACAGCAGACTGCTTTCTCACCTAACACCTAAAAAGATGTTTTCCTCTATCCTATGGTCCTTTCCTTAGCTTCTTGAATACGTTTCTTTTGTTGTATACTAAGGATATCTTTTGTGTCGTTGGGACTGGTGAGGACTTCAACGTTTAAAACTCATTTCACATTTGTTGGAATTTGTCTCCAAACAAAAGGTAGGGCTTGATGCTTCTGACACAAGGCAAATGATACTCTACGATCCAGATCGTGGTGTCTTGTCACTTTGGTGCTTGGTCTGATGAGAACACTACGATTTCTCTCAAAGACTTGCACACTACGATCTTCACTTGTTTGTCTTGCAGACTCTACGTTTCCGAGAGTACACTATGATCTCTGAGTTAGCTTTGGCAAACGTCTGGACCACTCTACGATTCCTGGAGAGGCCCTTCAAGGCAGACATATTACGATCTTCAATGCTCTACGATTCTGCTTTGGCTTTTTCAATCTTCTGATCAGCTCGATAGACTGCGATCTTGTTGATGCCTATCTATTACATTTCAAGATGTAGATCAACCTAACATCTTTGATCTCTTCATCTATACATTCGTTTATAGAATGATAAACATTAAAAGCTTAGATCAACCTAACAAATTTGATCTATCACTAAGTCCTTGTACATATTTTCCTCGAAGGACTTTACATATAATCATGAGCATTTACTTTAAACATCAAATCAAAATATGCACTCTCCCAACATAGTCTTTTCGCCATAATTTATGACATCATCGCTTACATCATCGATCATATGACATCATTTCTTACCTCATCGTTCCGATGACATCATTGCTTACATCATAAGAATTCAAATTCAATTTATTCTCTTCCACCTCATTTTACTTTTATACCATGAATTTACTATAATAACGTTACCATTCAAAAAAAATTATACTATTATATAATCACATCATATTACTATAATGTAATATTATAATAATATATTTGAATGAATTATTTTATCGGAAAAGATAAAATACCAACTTTCAACAAATGTCACATGCTAAAAATTTCTCCGTTTAAATCCACATAAAATAAATATTTCCTTATCATATAAATTAATAATTAATTATTCACAAATAATATTACAGAATCACAATAATGACAATCAGGTCGTTCTTAGGAAAGAAGGGGGCTTTCCGATAAGGATTTCTCCTTACTCGCTAAGCAATTAGGTGACTAAACCCATTTCCTGTATGTAACTTCCTTAGACATCGCTAATAATGCTATCTAATAATATTATTCAAATAATATGAATTATTGATCCGATAATGGGAAATCATGGCAAATGACAATTATTGAAACAACAATAATATAAAATATCAACGTAATAATTATTGAATCAACAAAATAAAATATTGAACAAGAATTATCGTAATAATTATCGAAGTAGTGCCTTCACGTAAGAATCAATAATCCAAAATATTTGTGCAATATCGTGTGCATCTTTGTGCAACAACGTGTATTAATTTACTTTACCCATTGGGTATTCCAATGTTTTAATCTGTAATAACTATACCGTTATTTATAAAAAAACTCATACTTATCGCTTTTTTCCTCCAACAGCTTTTTCAGTTATGTGGCCCCTAAATGGTTCATACTGCGTCGTACAAATATTCCTGAATGTGAAGAATATTCCACGACCAAACGAATATTCCCCGACAACAATGAATATTTTATAACCACTTGCTTATTTTGCAAAATTTGTACATTTCACCCATAACCAAAGCATTATATCAAATCCACCCCTTACTATTTCAAAATAATGAATAGAGGAAATTCAATTTATTTATAAAAAGTTGGGGTCTTACACAACATACATTCTAGCTTTGCACATCGTGTGACCTATTGAATCCCTTTTTCTTTTGACCTTACTACCCTCAACTTCATCGTCCTGTTTCTTTCTTTCAATTGATTTTCTAGCTTTGGTACATGTAAAAAGTTTGTTGGACAAATTGTTGGAGAGGGCCTATTTATGACTTGCCCCAATTTTTATTTCAAATCCAGTACTACTTGCATAGGTTCTATAAAATTATTTCGCCTCTTGGATAGTAAAAAAATATGACCCTTGTATGGACTTTTTGAATCGTTAATATGCGATTGGTTCATGTTATGAACACTAATATTATCCATGTCAATATTATCATGAGAAGAATTTGAAGAACTAGAATTAAACATATCTTCAGCCATAATTGAAAACATACCACGACGATTTTGAGGTGCGAAGGACTTGCTTGATTAATTGTGTAGTTTTCTTCCTTGGTGTCAATTGAAGGCGGCTATACTATTTTGGTTACCTTGGTAGGGCAAACATTTATTAAGTATGATACATCATCTATCTCCTAATATAGTAAGTTTGTATAATATAATTTTGTTCTGGACTTAAATTAATTTTCTTATGTGCAGGATATATTTGTGTTGTTGATTTAGAATAAGATGTGTTGTATTTGACTTGAAATAGGATGTGTTGTATTTGATTTGGAATGTTTGATTTTCTGT
This sequence comes from Panax quinquefolius, assembly GCA_020205615.1. Taxonomy (NCBI): domain Eukaryota; kingdom Viridiplantae; phylum Streptophyta; class Magnoliopsida; order Apiales; family Araliaceae; genus Panax; species Panax quinquefolius. The sequence continues at coordinate 120,584,552 of CM035172.1, read as the reverse complement.
TTGCATGTTACTAAAATTAATTAGGATATTTTGAATTTGGAATTTGATGATTCTTGTTGCTTTGATTTGGATTTGTAGTTGGATTTGAAAGGATTTGGAATTTTATGTTTCTTTGTTGCTGTGATTTGGATTTCGAAAGATTTGAAATGTTTGATGTACTGTTGTTGTGATTTGGATTTATTAACGAGTTATAGCTTATGTGATGTTGTGTTAAAATTGTTATAGCTTATGTGATTTTGTTGTTGCTCTGATTTGATTTGGCTGTGATGTTGTTGTGTTAAAAATGTTGCTGATTTGATTTGGATGTGATGTTGCACATTGTGATGTTGTTGTGTTAAAACTATTGCTGAGATAGTAGACTTCCTTGCATCTGCTAGTTCTTCTAGCGGACCATGTAATTCCTTGTGATTGACATGATTGGATTTGGCTTTGAGTTGGGGCAAACTTGTCCCAATTTGATTATAACCACGTTCGCTAGAAGTACTAGCGGACGGCGTGATATCCTTTTAAATCTCAACCTTCCATTTTTCTAATGGAAGGTATAGATGTTATATGACATTTTTTTATCCATAGCAAATAGATACTCAAGTCGAACTTCGAGTATAGTTTGAGAGTCTTTTACAGTGACAGACGTGATCAGACATGAAAATTGGATTGCGAGTCTTTATAATTTTACCTATTTGTATTTTTACCCCTACTAGAGGTCAAAATACAAATAGGTAAAATTATAAAACACTCGTGTTCAATTTTCATGTCCAATTATCATGTCCGCATAAATTTTTTCATAATTTGAACTGGACTTGTTTTTATTAAACAAACATGGTCCCTTGTTCGAGCTCAACTAAATAAATGAATTTGAATCAAGTTTAAACAATTTGAATGCTCCGATCGTTTGACATTAAGCCAAGTTCGAGAAGCCCAAAATTCGACTCAATTTGTTTATAGCGTTACATGATGACACTTCTTTGTTCTTATTGTTATAATGAATATTTACACATCCATGGAACTTCATTTGTTTATTACCAGAGCCTTTTTGGACAGGTTTTTAACTAATTGTGAGATTTGGAGCAAATATTAATGAGATTACAAAGGAAAACAATATAGCTCACATATTACAATTTTATGTAGAGTACTCACTGCCATAATTTCAAATCAAACACCTTTGGCATAATGTGTAAGGTGGTCCACCAAATATCCATTCATATCCACTGATCACTAGAATTCCAGATACCCTAGTAAAAAAAAAACTCACCCCATCCTAAAATTTGAAATACAATTTGACCGCATATTAAATTTTAAATTGCTACAACTCATAAAAATTTAGAATAAAATAAATTATGATTAATAAAAAAATTTTATTTATTATATAATTATAATAATTGTATCAACTAAAATTAAATAAATTCAAATCAATTTAAAGTTTAATATACTTAGGTTACTTAAAAAAGAGTGTGCGAGTTAAGTAATGAAATTGATACAGTGTAAGGAAAAGTCGATCTGAGGTCAAGTGCCACATCATGCGTAACGACACCTAGTTAGTCCTACAAAACGCAGTTAAAACAATCACGGTCAGAACAACGCATCAAAACAACAAGCAAACAAAGCCGAAACAGTTCCAAGGAGGAGAAGTCATGAAATTTGGCAAGTGCTTGTTCGGCTTCCCTGCTTTAGGAGCGTTAATTGCATTTAAAGCCTCACTGCAGGAATCAGCTTGTTCGTCATGCAAAATGCAACGCAGAAAATATATGTCTGGACTTTTTCCATCTTCTCAAGTTCAATCTCTAACTTCACCTGTTCACCACCTATGCGCACACATTAGAAGGGCATGCCAAACAAAAAAAATCCAGTCGATACTTGCTAGTAAGCCAACTAAAATTGTTACAAGTCAAATTTGAGGTAAGAAAGTTTAGTTCATAGCCAAATGAACCGTCTTTCTTGACCAAACATCTCACGACACGTGCTGACAAAAAGCATATTTGTATTCATTTACAGTTCCGATTTCGTGTAGTGATAACGCTTTCCCTTTTCCTTTGGTGGATGCAAACAATAAACCAACTGTTCTATTTTCTACACAATTTCAAGTGAGCAATCAAAAAGGATATAAACTTTAAATGTAGAGATAAAATAGGTAGACACCAAGTTGTATTTTTTCTCTTTTATATTTACATTTTAAGAAAATAGAGCATCAGGTCGACTGTTTGCGTCCATTAAAAAAGAGAAGAGGAAAGAGGGAAACTCTTCTCCTAAACACAATTCACCCCCACCCTCTCTTATGTTGCATATACAATATAATAAAATACAGCATTTCCAGGAAATTTGACGAAATAGATTATAAAAGGAAAAGGAAAAATCAAAAGGTACTACAAGTGAATATGCAGGTCACCACAGTAGTGTATTTACAATCTCGAAACAGCAATACGGTACCTATGCAAATATAAAAGTATCCAGCCGCGGTAAGTTGTAAATTGTAAAACTAATAACCAGCAACACGTGCCTTTCTTGTCAAGCTGGCAAAGGTTCCTCCATAACTGTCATAAAGCAAGGGAAAAGGGGGGAAAGACCGGCATGTTTCAGTAAAAAGCAAATATATTACTCCCTCCGTCCCGTCCTGGTGGACTTTTCACGCATATTAAGAAGATGAATGAAATGACAAAATTGCCCATAATAATGTCATTAAATATGGAGAGAGAATTAGAATAAGAAAAGCATGAAATATTTAATGATACGGGTATAATAGGAAAATGTGTAAAAGTTTGGTTATTAAAGGAAAATGAACATTTAACATGGGACTACCCAAAATAGTAATAAGGACTTTATCATGGGACGGAGGGAGTATATACATACATATTGAGAATATTTATAAGAAAATTTAGGAGAGAGAGAGTGACCTTTTCGTCCTGCAGAATCTTCTACTGAAGCATCCTGAGCTTTCTCTGAAACCGGTGCTTTGCTTGGTACATCCGGAAGGTCCAACTTTTCTTCATGTTCTTCAGAGGATGGTACCATAGTAGGAACTTCTGGCAGATCTTGAAGGGACATCTGTACAAAAATAAGATAGTTTTTCATATGTGAGAGCTATTCTTAAGATCAGAGAGAAGTGTGCAATACCAAATCCCAAAACATAATTTTACAAGCAAAACGATTTCCAGCTCAGGATAAATACTCCCTCCGTCCTACAAAAGATGTCTTAATAATTACAAAAAAATCTCAAATACAAAAAGTAATTTGTTCACTATAAGATGTCTCAAGTAAACAATTCAAATATAAAATGTTATATAGACTAGTTTACCCACAAAGATGTGATTATGGTTCACTAGTTTCAAGAAAGAAAAAGAATCATTAGTGTATTTATGTGGGCCCACTATGAAAAAGTTGGAACTTACTTTATAGGGAATTGTTAAATCCACAACACTTTTTGTTATTTCCACAACAAAAGTGTCGCTGTAGATGTATAGCGACGGTGAAAACCGTTGCTATAGGATCTATAGCAACACTTTTGTTGTGGAAATAATATTTTTTGTTGTGAATTTAACAATTCCCACGTCTACTTTAATTTTGTGAATAGAGGGACCAATATTAATCCTAGGAAGTCGAACTAAGAGCTTAACAATGTAAAAGTGACTTAAAATTATCTCTTTGATAAAATCAAAAAATAATCACACCAAACAAACAGCCAGCTTAGAGTGTTGCATTTTTGATCTGATGCGGCAAATTTTGTTCACGAGTAACAAATCCACACTAATGGACCTAACATTAGTTATGTGTAACTGGAAAAAAACAAAACTGGAACAGATTTATATCAATGCAGATACCTTAACACCATCTACGTGAAAGTATAGGGAACGAGATGGAGACAGGACAGAGTAATAATTTTACTTGAAATATAGTGCAAAATTGATTCTTTCCTCCTTTCAATTCCAATAAAAATTAGAACTTGGCACAAAATTTCAAATGTCTCTGAAATTTAGAACCCGAAGTATCCAAACTCTAATGAGCAAAAACGCAAAAACACAAACAAAATGAAACCAAGAAAACAGTTTTCGTGAAAGAAATGGAATGGGGGGATTATTATTCAATTGGTGGTCTCAACTATAGCCTCAAGTGCTCACAACCTTCAAAGAATTTGGACAGGTTGTGGAAGTAGTTTGTGGTGAGCAAATTTAGAGTGGGTTACTGGGTTCTGTGTTACTCGGACACGGATGGAGTGTCCGGTTGGACACGGTATCCGACACGGGTACTTCTCAATTTTGCCAATTTTTTACACTAAAGTGAAGTATCCAAGTGAAGTATCCAATTTTTGGACACGAGTGTCGGACACGGGTACTTCAGGGCAAAGTGAAGAGTCCGAGTAACACAGCCCATGCTTTATTAGTACATTGCAAATTTATCGTGTGAGCATACAAGGTGGAGAGAAAAGTAAAAGAGACACACTAAGTTGATGTAATATGCTGAATTAATTGAAAGGTTAGCTTAATAAATTAGAATAAAAATCATCACACAGACAAATTTGGTCATATTCTGACTTCTGTAGAAGAACTAAACGTATTCCACCACACCTTCTCACTAGAACTCTTCGTGAATGCAAAAGAAATTATTATAATTATTATTCTGATAGGAAATTTTGTCCCCAAGTATTGGGGTTGGAACCGAAGAAACTATTACAATAATAACTTAATAAGAAAGGGGGCACAAATGAAGCATGATTATTGACGTCCAACCATGATTTGGAATGCGCTAACAAAATAAACACAGTCAAACTTACATCTTGGTAAGCTTTTGCTTCGGCAGTATCATCCATCAGTTTCTGAACATCCTCCAAGTTGATCTCACTTTGTATAGCTTTGATTGCATTATTACCTGTCTTCAAACTCTCAAAGACAGCCTTCTGCTTGCTTGTCAATTCAATATCTGCTAACTAAACCAAACTGTATAATTAAAGTATTTTCACATCCTAGTGGACTATTTAACCGTATAAACATGGTTAATAAAGAGAGAATTAAAAGTAAATAAGAGAGAAAGAAAAACTAATGGAACGTTCTAATGAAGCCAAATGCTAAAGAAATACTTGCTGCTCGACATTGATAAGCCAGACATCAACTTGCTTCAATAATTCTTCTTGCACCTTCTTCTTCTTCAAAGCTAACAATGCCCTTTCTTTCTTCTTTTCACGAAGCAAGTCCTTTGCAGCTTGCTTTTCAGCTTCAATCACAGCATCCAGCTGAAAGAAGCACAAACAGAAATGAATAATACATCTAAAACAACTAGATAGTCAAGCCACACATTATAATACAGATAGGAGATGGCTCTAGGTAATTACCATCCCACAAATGTTTATTTTCTATCCTCTTTGATTGCATACATTCAAGTAAACGACTATTTGGTCCAAAAGAACAGATAGCAGTATACAAAGTTTTCCAAATTCGAAGAAGCAGTTATAAATTCTGTTAGAAGTAGAGCTGTGGGTGTGTGCAGTCACCAACTGGCCCAGCTCCTCTTATTGTAAGAAAGTATCTGGGGAATGAGGGCAGGCAGCTGGATCTGTTTGGACATGGAAGAACAAACTTATATGTTGGAAAACTGAGCGCTTGTAATTTTTAATGGCCATTAACTGGTTCAATAATACAATTCTAAGTAATGCAAGGACAAACAAATGGGTCTGAGAATGCTACTCAGCCATTTCACACTAAAGTAAAAAATCTAAGCAACTAATAGCACTGAAAAATGTATGATAGGCATTAATTACAAAAATATAGAAAAGTGATAACACAAAGAAAGAGCAGAAGCGGATATAACACAAAATGCAATATAACATTTAAGTTACAATAAATACAGCTTGTGAGAATTATGGAACTTGAATAAAAAGAAAGAAATCTAGTTATGGGAAGAAAAAAAAGGTCCTATAACCAACAGCGGGTTAAGAGAAAATTAAACAGGGAAAAGCAACCATAATGCTAGAGATAAGTGATGAGTAGATTTTATATCTATGAATTTGATATCCTTGGCTTAATTATTTTGCTTATTCTTAAGTGTTTTATAATTAGTTCATTGTTTTAGTAGTTTTATGTTAGTAAATGATTCCAGCCTGTGTTTAAATGATGCAAATGATTGTAAGTTTAGTCTTAATATAAGCTACAGATGAAAAATATCATTTGACGAGAGTTTTGTGAAAGGAAAATGAAGTAGCTAGACTTCAAGAGGAGCATACAAGCAAGAACAAGCTAAAGGAATCAAGAAAGACGGACAGGAAAGTTGGAGCCACGACGCTCATTGGAGTAGGGCCGCGGCACTTGGCTACCGCAGGAGAAGAGCCGCGGCGCTTAGTACCTTGGGCCACGACGTTGGATCAGTTTGTGGTAGGAGCGTGAGCCACACGCGCCCGGTGTATTTTGAACTTAATTTATTATTTTGATTCCTAGTGGTATCTGATGCTTAATAATTGAAGTTAGGAGGGTCTCAAACTCGTAAAGGCTGACACTGTGATTGGTTTACAATTATTTTGTATGGGCTGGAGATTTTTTATCAGATATCATTAAAAGACTAATAATTATGATTTAGGAGACATTATTATTATTCAAGGATTATTATTCAGTACGTAGAGAAGAATAAGGGTTATCAGAGTTCAATTCGAGAAGGAGAGAGGGAGCTGGGAAAGAAGGCGAAATTCATCAAACTTTTATCTTCCTTCTTTTACTCTTATATCTTGTATTTAGAATGATTGTTGATAATTTATTTATGTTTTTAGCTTTCATTATGAACTAATTTATTAGTTAAGGATTCAATGGAACCCGATGATGATTTGATTTAATATTATTTCTTTTTTTTATTAAGTTGATTATTGAATGAGATTGTTTATTATGTCTTGTGTTTATTGTTATAATTGTCTGATCAATAATTATTGAATGGATTTAGATGAAATTTGACAATTGATTCTAAATTAAGATCTGGATGTAGTAACTTGTGATTATTAATTCTTCTTAGAAGCGAGTGCTAATTTGTATACGGGATAGAAATATACTTGAATACCGCAAGCAACAAGTGGAAAATGAATATTAATGAATTTATTATAATTGTTTCTCATAGGAATATAGGGAAATTAATAATAATAGGTGTGCGATATAATTATTTGGAAAATGATTATATTAACTATTAGTGATTTTCTGTTGGCAATTCTTGATAGTCAATTTAATGAAATAAGAATAATGTTAAATTATTGATTCATCGGGGAAATTGATTCCTAAATGTTTTCATTCATTGAATTAATATTTGATTAATTAGTTTGATTATTCAGTTCATTTGTCTAAATAGAATTAAATTGGTGCATTGTTAGTAATTAGTGATTAAGTTATACATCGCTCTTCGTGGGAACGATACTCTATTTGCCACTATATTGCACAAGTGATCACGTATACTTGCAATTGTTAGTAGTGTTTTAGGCAAAGAAGTTTTTGGCGCCGTTGCCGATGAGCAATTGATAACTTAATTTGCTAATTTTAATTTCCATCAGTTAGTTTTAATTTAGACTTTATTTCTGTTTTACGTATTTTGTCTCTTGTTGCAGGTGTTTTTGACTTGTGTATGCAAACACAATCGAAACGGCCAGAGTTGCTACCTACGAGGACGATATAGAAAAACAATTTCAACGGTTTCTGAAATACTGTAAGGATATTAAGGAGAAAATGGTTGCCGAGGAGCCGCAAAAATCTCTTAAAAGATTATGTTATGCCAGATTCATTCAAGCATTCGAAGGCGTGCAATTAATGCAAATAGTTTTGAGATTAAACCAAGGACGATACAAATGATACAAAACTCAGTTCAATTTGGAGTGCTATCGAATGATGACCCGAATAACCACCTTGTCAGTTTCTTGGAGATATGTGATACTTTTAAGTATAACGGAGTTTCAGATGATGCACTAAGATTGAGATTCTTCCCTTTCACACTTCGTGACAAGGCAAAGAGTTGGTTGCATTCGTTACCGACAGGTTCAATCACGATATGGGATGACCTAACTCAGAAATTTTTAGCAAAATTCTTTCTGCCTGCTAAAACGGCGAAAATGAGGAATGATCATCATTTAATCAACTAGATTCTGAATCGCTGTATGCGGCATGGGAACGATTCAAGATTCAAGGATATATTAAGGAGATGTCCACATCACGGACTTCCTAAATGACTGCAAGTTCAGACTTTTTATAATGGGTTATTCAACATCACACGTACAAGTATTGACGCAGTTGCAGGAGGAGCCTTGATGAGTAAAAATGTAGATGAAGTTTATGATTTGTTAGAGGCTATGATTGCAAATAATTATCAGTTGCCTACAGCTAGGATGAACCAGCCGAAAACCTGAGGGAAATTGGAAGTAGATGCATTAACTGCTCAAGTGACGTCATTAACAAAGAAATTTAATGCATGGGTTACTACGCCAACTCAACAGCTAGCTACAGTATGTGAGTTATGTGCAGGAAATCACAAAACAAATCAGTGTGCAATTAATATAGAGTCTGTAAATTTCATTGGAAACAAGCAGGGTATGTATTCTAATACATATAATTCGGGGTGGAGGAATCATTCGAATTTTTCATGGAGCAGAATCAAAACTCAGCTCTAAGGCAATTCCCGCCACCAGGTTTTCAAAATCAAGCTCAATACCAACAAGAAAGAAAACTGAATCGGGAAGAAATATTGACCAAGTACATTGCTCATAATGATACGAAAATCAAGAACCTAGAAGGATCAATTCGGAACTTGAAAAACCAGATGGGTCAGTTGGCAAATGCAGTGAATAACCGCCATAAGGAACACTCCCAAGTGACACTGAAGTTAATCCAAGAAAAGAGAATCAAGAGCAATGTAAAGCAATTATATTAAGGCGTGGTAAGAGTTTGCAAGGAAAAGACAACATGTCTGCAGATAAGGTGAACACTGAGAAAGAAGAGGTCAAAATAGACATGAGCAAGAATGTTGGAAAAGAGCATGAGGCAAACTTGGAAAAGAATAAAGTGAAGCAAGATGCAATTACAGCTCCCATGCCATACCCCCAACGGCAGATCACCAATTCTCTAAATTCCTAGAAGTTTTCAAAAAGCTACAGATCAATATACCTTTTGCAGAAGAACTAGAACAAATGTTGAGTTATGTGAGATTCATGAAAGAGATTTTACAGAAGAAAAGACGGATAGGCGAGAATGAGATGGTGGCATTGACTGAAGAATGCAACGCCGTTATTCAAAGAAAGCTACCAACTAAATTACAAGATCCTGGGAGTTTCACAATACCATGAACCATCGGGCAACAGTATGTCGGGAAAGCTCTATGTGATCTTGGCGCGAGCATCAATCTCATGCATCTATCTATCTATGAAAAGCTCAAATTACAAGGGGTTAAAGCAACAAATACAACTCTGCAATTAGTTGATAGATCAATCACTTATCCAAGATGCAACACCCCCTTTTCGAAATAGAAAGAGAAGTTACTCAAAACACAACAGAACTGATGAAATTATAATAAGGCTCCAAGCCACAAAAGAATATTCTAAAAATCTGATAAATACCACCAGTCAAACCAAAATAAATATTAAACTGGCTAAAACCATAATCTAAATTATTTATTACAACTCCAATAAACTATTAAATCACAACCTAAACAAAATATCTAAGCCATTTGGATAAAAGGAAGCTCTCTTCACACTTGCCCTTGATCCCCCTGATTACCTGCCGGAAGAAAAAACACAGCATGAGCCAAATGCCCAGTACGGATATAGAATAAAAGAATAATAAAACGAAATAATTAATTCAATTAAATGAATTGAACTAAACTGAAACGAAACGAACAAAACTAACACAACGAAATAATAGGCTGAATCAAATGGCTGGGTGTTATTTCATACCGAGCTCAGAACAAAACAGAAATATACCTTGCCACACAGGCAAGTCAAATAATGCCAAACAGGCAATCACACATCGGACTACGCAATCCAGATGCATGCAAAATCGGAAGGCGTGTTTGGCACAAACATCACCACTCCGCAGAACAGAACATAACAAAAAACTAAGGTCGACCCATACGCCTCCCACAACAAAACAACAAATGGCCAACTCCCACCGGAGAACAAAACGGAGACGCCGTGGACTGATCACACCGCCACGGAAGGTGTCATGCCTCGGTGCCAAGAGGACATGCCTGTGGTACCCCCACATGTGGTTATAGCTCAGGTATACCCTACGGTATATTCTAACAAAATAACATGTCACAACACATGCGACACAATATCAACACAAAGGGGTTCTAACGTGTACATTTAAATCGAACGAATCATCAACACAAGTCTCCAAAAATATACTAACATGTACATCACTACAAATATCAAAATAAATTTTAGACATGATACACTAGTCTAAAGAGTACAAATATGAGTTCTAATAGAACGCCAAAACAAAATTATCCCAATAAATTGACAAGGAATAATTATGAGAGGCAATACTAAATTTCAAAACGAATAACGAAACGAACAAATCAAAAACAAATGAGTCTCGCTAAAAGAGTACGGAATCCGTACTTGGAATAAGTAATGTAATACCCAAAATTATATTCCAAATAAAATTCTTTAAATTCCCTCTGTCTGATCTAATAAAATAAAATGAAATTGTATTACAATTCTAATCATTAACAACATAATACTTTTCAATTAGTTATTAATTAAATTTTAAAAATTTACTAGCAAAATAATTTAGTCCGAATATATAAATTTTCATTACGTCAGTTAACTATTTATCGATTGTATAGTACTATAACTAAATTTATATACTAATCTACCAATACATGACCTTCCATAATCCTGATTGATTTTCACTCCAAGTTTTCATACATCTGTCCATGTATATTATATAAGATATGTATATTTTACTAATTAATTACAAACATACCATCTATTTCATATAATTATTATATAGTAATTTAAATAACTATTGTAAAGTATGACATCATGATCTGTACTTCTATTACTCCTTCGTGAAAGAATTGGGTATATCAAGCCAAATTACTTATATGCAGTAACATTCTTTATTCAATGATTGAATATCTATATGCTCATATATGTACCGCCCATCATATAAGTATTGTCCATCACAAGTATAGTAATAAGAACTTACTTGAACTTAAAAAAAATGTGACACTGCTCCTATGTTGCCCACAGTGTAGGCGCCTCCTTCGTTTGTTTATCAGACGAAGAACAAGCGAAAAAATATATATAGGGTTTGTGTCAAATATGATGTAGTATTGTTATGTTTAACATATTTATTAATTAATATATTTTACTAACTCTCCTAATTTAATAGGTTTTAAAAAAATTTACACAATTATAAATTAGACCCAATTACTTTAAGCCCAAATTAACGTCTCTTACTTATTTTAGTCCACATAAATTAAATAACTAGTTTGACTCAAATAAATGACAAAGTCCAAACAATATATTTTAAAACAAAATAATTTTTATTATTTAATATTTATTTTTATTTATTTATTTATTTATTTCGGGTATTACACGAGGTGTTATTGAAGATGTTTTGGTAAAGGTGGATAAGTTTATATTCCCAGTTGACTTCGTCATTATCGATTGTGAAGAAGACCAGAAGGTCCAACTCATTCTGGATCATCCATTCTTAGCAACCGGAAGAGCTCTGATAGATGTTCGAAAAGGGGAACTCACTATGAGAGTTGATGATCAAGAAATTAAGCTCAACGTATTCGACACAATTAGGTTTCCAAACGAGGTAGAGCATTGTTATTTGGCAAAAGAAAGTACATGAAATGAAGTAATGAAAGATAATGGAGATGATAAATGGACCCAAATGAAGGTAAAGAAGATGAGGAAGCAACAAGGCAAGATATGGAAGACATGGGATGCGCAACCGACGACATTCCATCAACTGAGCCTAAATAATTGAAAATAAGAAAGTCAGGCTGATGACTTAAAAACAAGCGCTACAGGGAGGCAACCAATGGGTTACAATTAGAATCAAATTCATTCCATCGATCATAGCTAGGAAATACATATTTTGTAAACATAAAGGATTCCAACAAATTTCTAAATTACTCCAAATTGCATGATATTCACATAATGCAATTGGAATTTAAGGCCCCATAGTTAAAATTTGAAGCTGAATTTCTTCCAATTTTAATTTTAATTTTAATTTCAAGGCGCAGTATACTCACAAGCTCTATAGCTTTTGATTAAAACCCAGAAAAAATTGTATTCAAATTCTAGATAAAGTATAAAAGCTTACCTGTTGCTGATATTGAGCTAGCTTGCGCCTTTGAGTCTTCAGAGAGAGAATTGCTCGATCCACATTTGTGATCTTCGGTTTCTTCACGAATATATTTCCCATTAACTATCAAAATTTTGTATTTTGGGGTTTGATTCCAATTTGTAGACTTCAAAGTTTCACTTTGAAGCAATCAATTCGCGTAATTCTTTGTGTTCTGGTGTGTAATCTAGCATTCAGGTTGAATTTGGTGGTGGGTGTGGGTGTGGATGATTTTGTAAGGAAGTGCGGTTTTCATCAGGGGGTGTATTCAATTAATATTTTTAAACACTTTTTTTTTTTAAGTGACAGACTTTTGCAGAATTTGTGGGATTTTAATGACTTTCACATATTTTAAAGATTTTTTTAAAATGACTTTTATAGACTTCATCAAATAAGTAAGACTTTTATAATTTTTTTATCAAGACTATGATAGACTTTTGTATACTTCTAATATATCTTGCAACTTATATTAATTGTTAATTAGCCCATAACATTTCCCTCTTTTTTCATGAACAGGAGTAAATCTCATTATATTATTGTGGCATGATATTTTATATATGTTGAAAGCGTTCACATTATTCTACTCATTTTATTTCATGATACATTTGGATACTCGATACTAATAAAACTTTAGAAACTACAGACACAATACAAAAATTAAGCTAACTTTTCATTGAGATATATATACTTTATGCATATGCGTACGCTTTTTTAGTAAGAATACCAAACTCTTGTTTTTCACAAAATAATATGACAATGAAAATTTATATGATCAAAAGTTGCAAAACTTCATACATGTGAGTAAATTGCCACCAAGTTATAGAAAATTTATCACAATTGGGTACCAAAAATCACCCATCTTTGTAATCACCAAAATAAACTCAAAATAATTCAGAATTTTTAAGAATTTCAAAACTATTACCCTTGTTATCATCCATTGTTATTATTATGATCGACGTCTCTCCACATGTCAGAAGCTATACTAGTTCTCCATTTATTAGCATTCTCTCGTTGTTGCTCTTGAGTTTCAAAAACTTGTTCCAAATATATTAACTCGAGGAAGATGATGACCATTGCAAAGTGGGACTATGATCCTCTCCATTTCAAATGAAATGGAAGGTCCATTTCATGATCTAGATTTAAAATCATCTCTCTCTCCTGCATGGGCAGAACCATGAGGGTCTAGGGGGTCATATGACCCCCCACCCTGGAATTTCAGAGGTTATTTGTTTTCCTTTTCCTTCCCTTTTTTTATGTATTTTCTTTAATTTCTCCTTTGTTTTTTTTTTTATTTTTACTTTATTATCAAAGTGAGGCAAAAAAAGTGGTAACAATTCTCTCTGCAAACTAATTAAAAATAAAAAGCTAAAGAAATAAAATAATTTTTTTTGATCATACTAAAGTGACCATAAGTTCACCATAGTTCTATCTTATCAAGATTATTAAATTTGTCTTCTTCTATTTTTTTTTTTATTTTTGTTGCTGGAATTCATTCTTTCAAGCTAATTAATCTCATCAACCACAATATAAGGTTTTGAATATATAATATTATAATTTGTAATTTATCTATAAAAGTAGATAATCAATTGACTAAAAATTTCAAAGTCTAATTAATAGTCTCATAGTTCGGAAAAAATTATATATATATATATATATATGTGTGTGTGTGTGTATTTAAAGTCATTAGACTCACAACTCAAAAGTTGACAAGGGTTGGAGGATGTTGTGAAATACTATAATTGGGCAAAATGAATTTGAAAGAAGCATTTCAAGTGTTAATAAATAATTTTTTTACTGATGTATTTTGACCCCCATCTATAAATGTTCTGGTTCCGACACTGCTTTCTTGTCAGCATGATGTCACATATCAACACATTTTAAATCTAAACCATGAAATGGAGAGGATCCTAGTCCTGCAAAGTGGTCTAGTTAATGTTGGGCAAAAATAACATTTTACCGATTGAAGTTGGCACACATGCAATAGACCACTCAACTAAATAAAATTGTAATTAATCAACTGAACTAATTAAAATGTTAAAATTATACCATTATGTTAAATCAATTAGATGTCTATTCATTTATTATCTGCATGACATTTTTATAAAAAAAATAAGAAACTCTAACGAATGATATGTTAAAAAATAATTAAAAATAAAATAATTATTATTATTCTAATTTTATTTAACACTGTATATATTATAGGAGAATGTATCGAGTATCTACACGAATATGTATCAAATCACAATCGAGAGTTCAAGTTGTTTGAATCCTAAACGAGTCGAGTATAATTTTGCTCAGATTCTACTCATATTTTTATTCAAACTATTTTTTGTGCTCAGATTTGTTGGGTTACTCCTTGAATTCTATTAAAAAAAAAGATTGCTAATATGAAAAGGAAGAAATCCTATTTTTAATAGGAGTATTATTTTAGAAAGAAATCTATTTGTAGTAGAAATTTATTTTGGAAGTGTCCTATTTTGAATAGGAAAAGGATAATAGTGGGTACTTTATAAATAGAGTATTATGTTGAATTGTTGTAGTGTAACATAATCAAAAGTCATGTAGCATCCTAAGAGAGTGGATTTTGTATTTGTGTGAGGGAGATAGTTTTTTGCAGCTTTTATATTTCATGCAAAAAGGTTGTAATGTGGGTGAGAGGGTTTTACAACTTTTAGTCCGTGCAAAAAGTTGTGTCGCGGTATTGTGGAAACTTAAGTTTTAGGGAGTAAAACGTGAGAGGATTATTGTAAGCCTATTATTTTAATATAGTGGAGATTCGGAGTTTGGCATGTGATTTTTCCCTTCAAGTGTTTTTCACATTAAATCTTGTGTTGTTTTATCTCTCTTTATTTTAGTGTGGTTTGCGTTGACTTAATTTCCAACAAGGTACCATATTATTAACGAACTCAAATCTCGCTCACATTTTTTCGGGTTGAGCTCGAATCGAGTCTGAACTGTTTGGTTCAATTTACAGTCTTATTTTCAACTACTCACTTCATTCCTATATGTAGGTCGTTTTAGATTTTTTTTTTATTCATAATTATTTGTCGTTTGTGGTTATCTAGGAGAATTGATTACTATTTTTCCCAAATTGCCCTTATTACTCCACCTAATCTTTTCATCCATATTTATGAGATAAGTGAGGTGAAAGATATTATAGACAATTGATACTATAGTTAATGCTTTTCAATCATTTCCTTAATTCTTATGCACATGTCTAAAACGACCTATATTAAAGAACGGAGGGAGTAGTAATTATTAATTTAAAGAGTGTCCTTTAGAATTTTATTGCTGATCTACCCTTAATTAATAAAGACTGTTTGGTAAGAGGGTTGACTTAAATTTGAAATATCCAAGAAATGTATGACATCAATTTTTGTAACTTGTAGCAAAATTAAATGCTATGCCTCAATCCCAAGCAAATTAAGTTTGGACGGCTGGATGAGCGTTAGTTGAAACAGACCCTCTGACTAACGTATTCTATGGATCATTTCTCTATTTTAATATAGTGGAGATTCGGAGTTTGGCATGTGATTTTTCCCTTCAAGGGTTTTTCACATTAAATCTTGTGTTGTTTTATCTCTCTTTATTTTAGTGTGGTTTGCATTAACTTAATTTCCAACAAGGTTTGAACCATATTATTAACGAACTCAAATCTCACTCACATTTTTTCGAGTTGAGCTCGAATCGAGTCTGAACCGTTTGGTTCAATTTACGGTCTTATTTTCAACTAGTAATTATTAATTTAAAGAGTGTCCTTTAGAATTTTATTGCTGATATATCCTTAATTAATAAAGACTGTTTGGTAAGAGGGTCGACTTAAATTTGAAATATCCAAGAAATGTGACATCAATTTTTGTAACTTGTAGCAAAATTAAATGCTATGCCCCAATCCCAAGCAAATTAATTCAGCCATATGACCACCAAGTGGGTCATTGCATTAATCAAACTTGCGCACACTTGACCCATGATGATAAAAAGATAAAATGCGTCACTGCAAACGTATATGCAAAAAAAAAAAAAAAAAAAAAAATTTGCTTCCCAAGTGAAGTACTACTTCTACTACACTATCTGAAATATTTTTCTGGGTACCTTTTGCATTCTACTCAACCGGGAAGTACAAGGATTTTGTGGGCAAACAAAAGAGGACAAAGACTCGGAGAGATAAAGAGATGGATGCAAATGCTGCAGGTGAAGTGAATTATGAGATTGTGATAGTTGGTGGTGGAATATGCGGTCTTGCTACAGCCCTTGCTCTTCACAGGTTCCGTGCTTTTTATATACCTAAAAAGAGTAACAAAAATAGTCTCTCTTTTTGTTTTCGTAGTATAAAATGACAATTTTTATTTTTAAATTTATCGTCATAATTTTATTTTTGTGTTACTGCTATTAAATTAAAAAAGTATCTGTATCAACACGACAAGGGTAGGAATACAATGTAGAAAATGAACAAAAATATTTAAAAATTAAATTTACCCGTATTGTGTTCTTTTAAGATCTTTTAGGGGTTGATGAGTCCATATAACATAGAACTTCTAGGTTCTGAACATGGAATAAAATACATACTAAATATTCTCAAATTTTATAAATGAGACTCTTTTATGGAATTAAATGGGTAGTAAGTCATTATTTTAGTGTTAATTAAGCTTATTAAGGAAAGAATTGGGTATTTATTTACAGGAAAGGCATCAAATGCGTAGTTTTTGAAAGATCAGAGAGTTTGCGAGCGGCTGGGGCAGCTATTGGCATTATGCCAAACGGTTGGCGTGCACTAGATCAACTTGGTGTTGCCTCAATTCTTAGACAAACTGCTTTTCCTATACTTGGGTATGTGTATTTATGTGACCCATTAGCTCTTTTTTTTTTAAATTTGTTATATGGGCAGGTAACTTACTTTCAGAAACAAATAATAAAAGGAAAGTTTTTATTTTTATTTTTAAGTTGGTTTAGTATATAATGCAATGGGACAAAGTTAAAGATACAACTATATAAAACATTGTTAATGCCAAAATTCATCTACGCGCTTCAATCACATTGGGCAAAAACTTGACGACTTGTGCCACCGGAGATAACTGCGGTGTGAGAATAAGTACATGCTGAATAAGTTTTTAACAATGGAGGCTTAATACTTCTAGTGTTGTAAAAATAATGTTGTCCTTGGAGTAGTCCGATATGCCCACAACACATTGGGCAACTCTTCAGGTCACCTTTCTTTAGCCTCATCTAGTCTTCTTTTTATTCCATTTATCAGAGTCCTATTAGAAACTTCTACTTCATCGGTCAATTGTGGATGAGTCACCGAAATCTTCCGATGTTGAATCCCCAAATCCTTTAAAAATTGTTCGAACTTAAATCCCACAAATTGTTTGCCGTTGTCCGAGACCAATACTTAAGAATCCAAAATCGGAAAACCACTAACTCCTTTAAAAACTTCAAGCATTCCTGCTTTGTAATTTGCCGAAGCGGTTTGGCCTCGACTCACTTGGTCATATAGTCAATGGCCACTACCACAAATCTAACCTGACCCTTTGTTTTCGGTAGTGGACCGAATATATCAATTCCCCATACAACAAATGGAATCGAGGACAGAACAAAGAATAACTCTTCAGGCGGCTGATGAGGAATAAGGCTATTTAACTGACACTTGGGAAACTTTTGCACATAATCCTTTGCTTTCTGAAAGATGGTTGGCCAATAATATCCCTGTCGAAGCACTTTGTTTGCCAACGCCTTTGCTCCCATGTGATCGCCACAGATCCCCTCGTGAACCTCGCGAATAACATATTCAGCTTTGGATGACACCAAACACCTCAACAAAGGAGAAGAGTGTGCCCTTCGATATAAATCTCCATCAATGAGTACAAAATTCGAGCTTCTGTACTTGATTTTCTTTGCCATTATCCGATCCGAAGGTAAGACGCCATCTGCCAAATAGGCCAAATAAGGCGTAAGCCAACAGTTCGACCGCTCTACCGTCATTAACTTCGAACGCTGAACACTTGGCGAATTTAAAATCTCCAGATAGACCGATCCACTAAATTAGCTTGCATCCGTCGTAGCCAACCTTGCCAAAGCATCGACTATAGTGTTATCTGATCTAGCAACCCCCTGAAAGGCAAACGAACTGAAGTAGTGGAGACAATCTTTGACTTCGGCCAAATACTTAGACATTTTTGCCCCTCGGGCCTCACTAAAGATGATCAACCTCTGTACCTCAAGACTCTTTGCCAACTGAAGACTGGCTAAAATCGCTTCATACTCTGCTTCATTATTGGTTGCCTTTAATCCGAAGTGAATAGCCGGCTGCACTTTAAACCCTTCTAGACTTGTCAAGATAACCCCAACTCCACTAACATCCGAAGAGGAAGAACCATCCACATACAGTGTCCACGAAATCTGAACATGCCGAGCATCCAAGATCGACCCAACTATCTCTCTTGCCTGGTCTACGGTATCGGGTTCAAAAAATGAGCATTCTACCATAAAGTCGGCCAAGGCCTGACCCTTTATCGCTGTCCAAGGATAATACTTCAAAACGAACTGTGTCAACTCAATTGCTCAAGCTGCTAGTGACCCGAGACATCTGGCTTGTTTAGAATCTTCTTTAAGGGCTGATCAGTATATACAACAATCAACCACCCTTGGAAGTAATGTTGAAGCTTCCGACTAGTCGTTGTTAGGGCGTAGGCAAACTTCTCAAGGTTCGGGTATCTAGTTTCTGCGCCCTGAAGAGCATGATTCACACAATACATTGGGAACTGCTTTCCCCTATCTCCCGAACTAGAACATCTCCAATCGACAATGAGCTTGCCGGCAAGTACAAATATAAAGGTTCCGAAGGAACCGGTTTCACCAACAGAGGGGCCGAAGATATATATCTTTTAATTCCCTGAAAAACGTCCTCGCATTCTGAAGTCCATTGAAAGGTTTTCTCATTCTTCGGCCCTTTTAAAGTATCAAAAAGCGGCAAACACCTTTTCGCCGATTTAGACCTAAATCTCCTAAAAGCAGCAATCCGTCCAGTCAAATCGTTGAACATCTTTATAAGACTGAGGAGACTTCATATCCAGAATTGCCCTGATCTTCTCTGGGTTTTCCTTGATCCCCCTTTTGCTTATCAGATAACCCAAAAATTTACATGCTCCAAGACCGAAGGACCACTTCGTTGGATTTAACTTGATGTTGTAGTGTCTGACGGTCTGAAAGCAATCTTCTAGGTCATCTAAATGTCCCTGAACAGATAAACTCTTTAGCTATATTTGTTTGCAAGGATTACACTTGGGATATGCCTATTAATTCCAAGTGACTTGTTTGTTTTCAAATTTGGATTTGGGATTATTAGTTCAAGAATTATAAAATGACTTAAAATTGGGGACTATTTAATACCATGTTTAGCTAGGTCTTATAATCCCATTATGCGGGATTAAAAATTTATGGACAAAACTAACATTTATAAATGAGGCACTGTAACCTTTGTGAATGAGAGAGAGAGTGGCTTGTATTGTTGGAATATAGAGCAGAATTAGCAAGATTAACTGAAAAGTAAAGTTGGAACAACTTATCTCGTAGACGATAAAAACCGAGGCGTAGCGAAGCTACTATCCTAAAAAGTGATTTCGCCCCCACTGCTAATAAGCTCATGTACAAATGGGCTGCCGACGGTCACTCTCCAGGATTCAACGACGAAACCTCCAATCGTGTGTACTCATAGAAGGAAACTGTGGACTTGTCTTTGTGGATTGCCCAGAATATATTACCGGTGTAGAGAAGAAGAAGATAGTCTGTATGTATTGTTTACTGTGTATTCTCTGAAGAACAATTGGTATTTATATAAGGGAGAAGAAGAACGTTGGAACAACGGTAAAAGGAATGTTGGAAATAAATAAGGTTTACGTTTGGGAAATAAATAGCGTACGATAATGAACGTTGGGGAAAAAATAACGCTAATGAAAAATGGCTAGGGTATTAAATTAGACAATTAGGCTTGGTATAAAAAAAATAAAAGTTAGGGATTTAAGCAAAACACTGGGCTACCTGGGTGCATCCGCGAGGCATATTCCACCGGATCGGCACCCCCTGCGCGAGCGTAATGCGTGCACACACGCACTAAGGTTTTTTGATCGAAAGTCCAAGAATCAAGCTTGGCCTAGCCCAATTCCTTAGCCATTCTCATGTGCGCGAGCCCATCCCTATTTCCTCAATCAAGTTACTAAACCCAAGCCAACATGTACTGCACAAAGAATGTTTTCAAAATAGACAATATGGGACTATGTCAAAACTATGAATTTTGGAGCATAACCAACATGTATGAGAATGGAGAATTTGCAGTCTTATATTTTGGAAAATGGCGTGTGGTTGTTGGTACCTAGCCACTGCTACTAATGTTATTAGAATTAACTCCGTTAGTATGGACTTGTCTATCACTTCAAGAAGAAAGTAACGGCTGTTATAAGCAAGGTCTATTTGGTCGTTAATTAAAATGATTTAATTTATTCTCTTTAATTTAATTCTGGACAGTACTTGCAAGCATAACATAAATATTGGTTAATTAATAAATACTAACCTTTGTAAAATTAATTATAATATGGCACTCGGTTCTTGTAAAGTATACTTTTGTGAAAAGTGGGAGGAAAAATAGAAATTCACATAAAAGTTAGGCTGGAACAAGAAAGCGAACAAAATAAGTGACTGGAAAAATAAATACATAAATTGCATAGGTAAAACAAATTTATTTATTTATTTCTATGTAATTTATGGACAAAAATATTAAAATAACCTTTATAAAGCTTACAAAATTTAAAAGCTTCAAAATAATATTTAAAGTTTATGGTTAATAATAGTATATATTTTGAGTAAAAAGTTTGTTTTATGAGAATAAAACTTATTTTGAAAATACATCTACATTTACTATTAAAAGTTTATCATTTTTTCTTAAAATAATATTTTTCATGACGAGTTTCATCATAATTGCCTCTAGTATGTACACGTGATATGTTTAAATAATTTTTTTTATTTATAGGCGCCTTTTTGATGTATAAACAAGTTTAAATTATAGTTTAAAATATGTTATTATTGATAAGGGTATAATAGTCCAAATGATATTTTTTATCCAATCATTTAATTAATTTTATAAAAGCAAACATAACATAAGATTATTTTAAGTTATCTTATGAATAATCCCATAAAAAACAAACATGTGAGTAGGACTATTTAATCCTAGGATTAATAGTCTTGGGATTATAATCCTATGGATTATATATAGTTCAAGTATTATAATCCTTGCAAACGAACATGGCCTTTACGATCATATCATCAACATATACCTCCATACTGTAATGACACGAAAAATTCCATATAATATTTGATTATTATAATGACAAATTTTGAGTATAATTTTTATTTATTTTAGTTATACTTAATTGTTGTGGCATTAGAATTATTTACTATTTAATAATTTATTAAGTATCTTAGATTATGTATGGTAAAGGAGGTAGATTGAATATACCTTATAATGGTATATAAATATCAAGAATGAAAAGGAAAGCCTGCATGACTTAATTGTGAAATACTATTGACATGAAACTACCTATGTGGTCAATGAAATAATTTTATTATGATATGATTAAATTCATTCAAGAGTGTTATTTAGTAACAAATAAGGAAAAGAGTGTGTACTACCATGGGTATTTAAATTGCATGGAAGCATCATTTTTTTTATGATATATGTGCCAACTATTTTGCTTGCCTAAATAAATGTGGTGAATAAAAATCCATGTATATGAATATGTAATGTGAGTCCATATTCAATTATTGGACCACATTAAATTTGCTGTGTGTTTGAAAATGTGCTACATTGATTCTAATATTTTGGACTCTTGCTACACTAAGAGATGTGTTATGAGGCCCAAATTATAACTAGATCCTGCCTTGTTACTTGGCCAATCCGACAACCACATAGTGAGTAGCAGGGGGCTGTTTAGCCCAATTCAATTGAGCAGGCAGTGAGTTGGTTTTGTTTAGTCTGTTCATTATTTGTCATTGAACAGTAAGATGGTTTATTAATCAGTTAGATGGTAACTTGGTTAGTAGCTATAAGGTGGAGTGTAGCTGCTAGGGGCCAATTCAGGAGGGCAATTAGACTGCAAGAGTTGGGTGTGTCAGGAAGTATTAGGGGTCAATTAGGCTGCTATGTGATGTAGCAGTTGAGCCTAATAGAGGCCAATATAGGGGCCAACTGACTGCTAAAAAGTAGACTGCCAGGAAGCCAATATAGGAGCCAAATAGGCTTAGCTGTAGAAGACTTTGTAGGGGCTGAATAGAGTAATAATGGCAAATAGCTAGGTGAGGCCATGGGACTGACTTCAGGAGGAGCTCAGCCATAAATGGCCAAGCCTTAAACCCGAGACCAGCTAGCCATAACAAAGTACTGAAGTTCTATACTATAGCAGTCATATAGAGAGAGTGGTAGAGCTCCGGCTGGGGAGGAAAGGAGAATTAAGCATCAAAACTACCTTCTCTCAAAGCCTAACAAGGTATGCAAACTCTGGCCATTCCATTCCCATTTCATTTTTTTGGTAGAAAGACCAACTGTTATGGCTGTATGTTTTTATTGTGGCTGCGTTGTTATTGTTGTTGATCAATTTGGGGGACCATGAAGGGTCCGGGAGGCATAAGGGTGGGATATGAAAGGAGATATGTGTTTATATGTATATCTATGGAAGTATATAATGTGTTTTATGGACTGCATCTCATATGTTTGATAAAATGACAAAGTAGGGGCTGTTATGTATTAAAAGCATGATAGTTGAGTAATAAGTCCAAGAACATATCTATATGCTATCATAGTAAGCTAATGTTTCAAGTATGTTTCTATGCTAATGTAATATGATTTAAGGCAACTTGAATATCCTACTAGTCTATGTATGAGCTAAACCAACAAAAAGGAGCTGTTATAAGAAGATTGTTTATAACTGATATGTCTTGCTTCTAATGTGGTTTTCATGCTATAATATGGTGTCTAAAGTACCAAACATTGAAGTCTAAGAATAATGAAACTTAAGTATCATTTTCAGGGGCAGTCCGGGCCTGTTTGAAACAGGCCAAACCAGGCCACTGTTTTGAGAACTTGAATGCTAGCTTAAATGGCTTGTTGAGGATTGTTAAGGTGTGATATGTTCTTTGCCATCCGGATATAGACTGTATATGTTAAATGCCATGAAAACAATTTGTCCATGCTTACATGCTGCATAATCATGCTATCCTTGTTGACATGTTGCTAAACCATGCTTCTTATGGAATTTAAAGCCTAGAGGGCTGTTTTAAACTAAAACCTTGCACCCTTGTGATTTAAAGTGTGAATATAGTCTATATGGCAAAAACATAATGTAATGATGCTTGTATTTGAATACTTGGGACTGTTATGGTAGAGTAGTGCAAATTCATGTTTAAATATGGTTAGTAAGGGGCTGTTTTGTGCTAACAACTGAACTAACCTTTGCAAACATGCTAAAGTGTGTGGTCATGAGTTGGATGATAATTTAAAGATCATATAAATGCTTAGAGACCCTGTTAGTTCTAGCTTGGGACTGTTTGTGATTAAATAGCCAAAACTATGCTAAAAACTCTAGAAAAGGGGACTGCTATAGTCAAATATGGAAAATGAAGTTAGCAGTCAGCGAGGAGTCCCTATATTGTCCATACAAGACATTTAAAATGTGATCTTTAACTTAGTTTAGGTCTATGTTGTATACCATCCAAATTTTATGTTTAAAAGCCATAAAAAGTGAGCTTTTAGTGTCAACTAATACCCAACTATAGAATTACCATACCTGGACCATGTAGGCAAGTTTAAAAGCTACACAAGCTAGCTAAACCAAGTCTAGACTGTTTTGAGAGTTGTTGAAAATCATGTTTTAAAGCCAAAAGTGAACTGTTTTGGGCAAATCTCAGTACCTGACCCTAACAAACTGTAATGAGCTTATAAAAAGTTGCTAATACATGCTAGTAAGAATTCCTAATCTTGGCCAAGACAAAAGCTAACAAGAAAACCAAGTTAGGATCTCTCTTATAAACCTAAAGTGTGCTTTAATAGGTCAAATTTGGCTAGATGATTAACTAAAGTGTGGTGATGATAAAATTAGCCTTAAGTAACTAAAATACATATGCCTAGACTATCCAAGTAGCCAAAACTAAAAAAAATTGGAAATGTATCAAAAACAATTTTTGCGAAAAAGTGAGAAACAGGCCAGTTTGAGCCCCTGTTTTGGGAAGCCTAACTGACATAAATAAGAAACCTAAACCTTGATTAAAATACCTTGATGTATGGTCTAAAAGTAGGGTTAAATGGTTGAGCCAAGAACCTAACCCGAAATTCAAACAAATCACCAAACTAGCTAGTAAAATCACTAAAACTGCAGTTTATGCAGTTTTCTAAGTGTGAAATTTGAGATTTTGTCATTTTACTTAAAGATAAGTTTTAACTTCTTAAAAAAATGAGTTAGAAGTATGTTATACTATTGCAAGTGTTGGAATGCTAATACATACAAGAAAATGAGAAATTAGTATGTAAAACCATGAAAATACTAGGTTTAGAGGGTTAAAACCATATCTATGCATAGCAAAGTCAGGGGAATGCTAAAACTAGTCCTAACTAGTAATAATTCAAGTGTTGGAATGAGCCCATGTGGCCAGAAATGAAATTGACAAGAATTGACCAAAGTTAGGAAAACTAAAAACTGTGATGAACAACCTAGTTGGACATCAGTTTCAAGAAACTTAAATGGCTTTCTTGAGAACCTAAACCAGTACAAAAATATTTTGATATATGGTCTATAAGTATGTCCAAATTTCAGGTCTAAAAGCTTAATCAAAGTAGCCTAGAAAATAACTAAAAATTGAAATTTTGCCAATGAATGAAATGTGTAAAACAGCCTAGTTGGGGCCTGTTTTTGAATTGCTTAATTTAATAGTTTTAAAGACTTAAACCGTAAATAAAATACTGTGCTATGGGGTCTATAGGATTGCACAAGTGAGGGACTAAAAAGGCTACTACAAAAATTCCTATAAATCCTTAAAAGTACCTCAAAAATCATATTTTTGGTGTTTTTGAGTTATGTTGCAAAAGTGAAGATTAAGAAATGTAAATGTCTTAACATGACTAAGTGAGATAATAAAAGTGTTTTATGATCTAAGATTTATATCATGTTATGTTTGGAATGAAAACTTGTATGCTTAGGATGTCTGAAAGCTATGTGGTGTGTGTCTATGTGAGCTAGCTATGTAAAAGTACTATGTATATACTAAGCTGTGAGAATGTGTTGTGATAAACTAAGTGCCTATGTGTACTTAACTGTATTTGCAAATAAAAGTTATTTATATACTTGTCTAATGTTAGTAACATACATGATAGTTATTAGAGTTGAGCTATGTGTATCAATAAATGTAGACTTTGTGCTATAAGATAACTAAGTAAGCCAACATTGTATATATGTAGGATATTCAGTGGCAAGATACTCTATTAAAAGTTTAAACGACGCGAAAGACAAGTATTTCAAACGTTCTTTCTTAAATAAGTTTATGTTGCAAGTATTCAACTCGAAAGTTTTATCTTTTCAAGTTATTCAAATTATTGAACTCTAATACTACAAATTCAGTTATTCTTATGATATTGAGAGTATGTCAATGCCATTATTTTAGCTTAGACAAATGTTGAGATATATTGATATTCTTCATTCATGAAAATCTCATTTAATGTTCTCAAAACCATTTTGTTGTGGTGCGAACTCTTATATAATGCTTTGAACGAACAACCATTTTATAAGAGCATATTATACCGAACATATGATTCCGAAGGACATGTAATGTGTCATTTGTCTGTTATGTTGTGCACAATATAGATACTTGGACTGATTACCTAAAGTACAAGTTTAGATGTATTCAGTTTTTAGCAATTGTTTGTCCATGGATTGCAGTTTCAACACTGTCAATTATAGTAATGAGTTCACTGGTCACCTGACCTAATAGCATATAAAAGTTTGATTTCATATTTTGAAATGCTTCAGAACTGTTTTGTTCAGTATATTACAAGTTGTACTTTCTTTCATTTTGAATAATGTTATATTCAACTGTTCTTTTTATACTTGCTAAGCAAGTTTTACTCACCCTTACGTTGAATATAATTTTTAGTTAAAACCGAGAAAGCTGGTACATCAGAGAAAGATAAAAGGAAAGGCAAGGATGCGGAGTAATTTAATATTAAGCACCTGTGCTTAAGGAACTTTAAGAAGTCATTGTAATAAATACATAGTATTATATTTGTGGTATTGAGCTATGTAAAGGTCTATATAACCTGAGATTTATGTTAAAATTATCATGTAATCTAAAACATGTTTAAGTTAGTATTATAATGGAATGAATAGATATGATAGTAACGTGAACACCAAAACTGAGGTAAAGGTAACCCGGTTTAGGGGGTGTCTCTGATCCAGTTGTCTCTGGAACACATAATTCATCATCCTCTTGTATGTTGCTCTAGTGTTCAGTAGTTCGAAAGTCATCTTCCGATACACATAAATCGCCCGATGAGTAATGAAAGTTGTCTTCGGGATATACTCCTTATGCATCGAAATCTGATTGTATCCTGAGAAGGCATCCATGAAATTGAGTAAGGCATACCCAGAAGTTGCATCGATGAGTTGGTCGATGTGTGGAAGGGGGTAAAAGTCCTTCAGGCATGCCTTGTTTAAATCCATGTAGTCAATGCAGATCCACCATTTCCCGTTCTGCTTCTACACCAACACCACATTCGCCAACCACTCTCGATAGTTAATCTCAAAAATGAAATCCGCTGCCAATAGTTTTGATATCTCATCATCGATGATATTTTGCCTCTCTGGGGCAGAGATCCTCCTTTTCTGTCGGACCAACCTCCTGGCAAGGTCCACGTTCAGTCTGTGCACAACAACCTTTTTGTCGATCCCAAGCATATTGCTAGGAACCCATGTAAAGATGTTTGCATAACCTCGAAGTAGTTCTATCAAACTTGTCCAAAATGGTTCCTATAGTCCCGATCCGATTCCTTTTTCCTAGGTTTCAGCTCAACGTCTTCTGTCTCTGCCGCAGGCATGGCGAGGGGCTCTGTACTCCCTTCGGTAAATGACTCAATCTTTGTCGCCATTGTCTGCTTATGTTTATTGACCCCTACCCCTGGAGAGATTAACGTGTTCCGATAACAACTTCTTGCCTAGTCAAGGGTCCCTAGCAACCTCTCAAACTCCATTAGGTATAGGGAACTTGATCTTAAAATGTGGGATTAAAGTCACAGCTTGCTACATGTTAAAGTCGGTCTTCCAAGAATGGTGGCGACAAAAAATCTACACATTACCTCGACTTGCTGAGGAGTTGTCCCCGAAGACGAGCGGCAGTTCGATCGTCCCTGCTACCCGAACCGGTTCGTTGATGAAGTCGTATAGGGTAAGTTCCTGCCCGATCTCCATTTTCTACCTTCTAAATCCATTATCTGATATGCATGGGCCTACAATATATCCACCGATGAGCTGTTGTCGATCATTATCCTTTTCATATCTATCGAACCCACTTGTGCAGTAATAACCAGTGCTCCTTCATGCGGCTCGATTGTTTTCGAAGGGTAATCTTCATCCGAAAAAGACATTGACTGTGCTTGAATATTGTTGTTCTCGCCTAACAGGCTGATCAGACATAGAGAACAGAACTTTTAACAATCCACGCCTCTTCTTCCCCGTAACCTTCCCGACCGACCCGCCCGTGATCACGTCCACCACCCGCAGGTCGCCTGGGTCTCACCACATTGTTGAAATTTGGGTGGTCGGTTTTTTATCTTGGGCCGTTGTTCGTCTGCTATGCCCTCGAAGCATCACGACCTGCAACATACTAAACCAATTCCCCGCTCTTGGCGTTTTTCTCGATCAAATCTTTCACGACTCCAACATGCTTTAGTAGAATGCCCATCCGTCCCATGATAGTCACAGTACTTGTTTTGATTTCCTCTGTTCGATTTTGTGTTGTTTTTGGCTGTTCAAAGTATGGTTTATCCTTCATTTGTTCCAGAATGGTGGTCCGATCAGTGTTGGGAGGAGTATAAACCTTGTTGACCCTCTGATTCGGGAAGGGTTGACGGTCTCCTCCCGAACCCCCATTATTATTGCTATACTTCCTTTGCTGTCCATCTGTTCTATTACTATCATCATTCTTGGAATAGTTGTTCCTATCCCGATCCTTCGACTTCTCTTCTACTGTTATGAAGCCTTCGGCCCTGTCAAATGCTTTAGCCCAGTCCTTCGAGTGATTGAACATCAAATCCTTCACCAATTTCTTTAACTTTACGACGTTCAAACCCAATTGGAAGTATCCGAGGGCCTGAGAACCATTCAGATCTATAACTTGACCGATCACGTCCCGAAACCTTTTAACATACTGACCCAATGTCTCGTTTGAATATTGCTTTATATGGACTAAGAACCCGATCGATTTTCCTCTTCTCTTGTTGCTCTCGAATCAAATGTGGAACTTTTCGCAGAGTTCTTTCCATGACGAGATTGAATTCTGAGCTAATGATGTCATTCACTGTCGAGAATCATT
This sequence comes from Panax quinquefolius, assembly GCA_020205615.1. Lineage (NCBI taxonomy): Eukaryota > Viridiplantae > Streptophyta > Magnoliopsida > Apiales > Araliaceae > Panax > Panax quinquefolius. The sequence goes on along the minus strand of CM035172.1, from coordinate 120,555,630 downwards.
TTTCAGGGTCGTAATGAACATCTGACACTTGGTAGCATTAGAGTAGTCAAAATAGTTCATCAGCCGGTCATAAGCCTGGCTGTGTTCATAGGCGTCTTCGGATCCATATAGATCTCCATATGTGGGGCCTTCTTATTCGGGTTGACCTTTTCTTGATCTATCTCCAGGGAGAATGGCAATGATGAATTGACCGTAGCCTCTTTCTCCTTATTGACTTCAACTAATCTCTTTTCCAAATTTGCTAACTTTTGGGCCAATGCCTCGACACCATCTATCTGAGGGGGTGACTCTCGCCTGTTCCGACCTCGATGTTCTGGAGAGGCTACCTGCCTTCTCCGTTCAGATCTACCTTCTCGGGAGCGGCTTCTATGCTTGCTCTTTTCCTACGAAGCTGCTTTTGGTTCGCTCTTTTCATGAAGCGACTTTGTGTTCGCTCCTCTCTTGTGGAGCCGGCTTTTTGCTCGCTTCCTTTCCTACGAGCGGTTTTGTTCCGCTCTCAATTCGCCGAGAACCGTCTGAACGATGTGTCCTGGACTGGTTCCCTGGTGAACGCTTCCGCCTTCGGTTATGGCTGGAAGCACTGTCCTCACAATCCAAAACAGCCAACTGAGCATCCCACTCCTTTTGTTGAAGAAGTATGACCTTCACAGTATCATCTGGTCTCTTGAACCTTTTTCGTCAGGATCAACCGCCTTTCGTCCCAATCATCTCGCCTCGAGTTTAGGTCCCCCTGGGTGTGTGTTCGGGACGGGTTGTCCTCGACACTTTTATTGGTTTTTGCTTCTTTCCTATACATTGAGAATAGCCGATGGCGGATAGCATTTGCCTTCTCATTCGGTGGGGCCACAAAATTGGCTTGAGACCCAAGTCTTTGCGAGGCACTTAGGGACGGCTCCAACATGTATTTGGTCGAACCCCGTGGTTGAGGAAGGGGATCAGCCGTGGATTGATCTCGTGCAGAGACCATTTTCGCCTTACTAGTTACCATGATCTTGGGTGATTGAAAACTATGTAATACTAAAGTGACCCTCCTTATAGTGTCAATGTTAACGCCAAGATTCGTCCACGCGCCTCAATCACCAAGAACTTGTCCAATCCTGCACAGAAACGAAATAACACGTGAAACTTGACGACTTGTGCCGCCAGGGGATAGCTCCGGTGTGAGAATAAGTACAGGCTGAATAAGGTTTTAACAATGGAGGCTTAATACTCTAATGCTGTAAAAATAATGTTGTACCTGATAATTAGGGTGCAGCCTTGTATTTATAGTGACCACACCTCCTCTTCCAAGCTCTTCCCCGTATATCGGATTAAACTGAATCTCCTTAAAGAAAGGAAGTCGGATATCCCAACACTTTCCTTAGGAGTTTAGAAATTAAATATAGTTAGAAATCTTTGATTCCTTAAAAGTTCTCAAACTGCCCAAACAGGTTCCTACGCGGGGAGACTTCCTCCACGTGGATCATGGCCCACCGAATCACCTGAGCCCAAATAATCATGCCCCAACAAACATGAACAAGATAATCTTAAATGCCTAGTTTGAAAAAGTAACTTGTGGATGAAAAAGAGAAGGGAAAACAAAAATGAAGAAACAACATAACCTGTGTAGCAGTTCAATGTTTTTAGGTAGAGAAATTTAGCTTAATATTGTAGAATGTATATTTTCTGAATTACACTTTTTGGATGCGCTCAGAGTACCTTTATTACCAAAGAACACCTAGTAGAATTTTTTCTTAAAAAAAAATCATTGTCATAAGTCATAATTTCGTCGTTTCAAGTCAAGATTACTAGGGAACCGTGTTCCACATAGGTGGGGTACTACTAGGGCAACTATTGGTATTATGCCAAACGGTTGGTGTGCACTAGATCAACTTGGTGTAGCTTCAATTCTTAGGCAAACTGAATTAGTTTTATTTTTGTTAAGTGGGTTTATTATATTAATTATTGATACACTGTCAGTGTATACACGAGTGGTCATAGGTATTTTATTAAAGATGTGTCATGGTTTTGACACCGCTCGTGTATATATTGTTAATGTGTCAAATTTTAACTCTTAGGTCATGTTTGTTTGCAAAAAACATGTTTGAGATTGAGCTATTTATCTTAATTTAATATTACTTCAGACTATTTTATCCCATGATGAGGATTAATAGTTCTTTAAATAGTCTTGTAGACTAATTTTTGTCATTCCTAAGGCTATTTATGATAGATTATAAATCCGATGATGAATGTGAGATTAATTGTCCCTCCCATTTTAAGCTATCAAATGACTTTATTGGACTAAAAGTCCAACATTAAGAGATTAATCAAAGGATTAAATAGTTCAAAATAGTGTTAAATTAAGACAAATAATTCAATCGCATACTTTTTGTAAACAAACATGGCCCTAGTGTATAACACAATGAAACAAAATTACAAGATACAGGGGGGGCATAAAACATGAGGAAGATAAATCTTAAATGCCTAATTTGGACAATGTAACTTGTGGTAGAGATTAAAAAAGGGGAAACAAAGAAATGAAGAAACAACATAACCTTTGTAACAGTTAAGATGTTTGTAGGTCTACATTTAGTTCATTAATAAGCAACATGTTAATGCATGTTAACATTTATTATTAAAAATTCTCAAGTTCATATTATTATTTTTTAAATTCTAGAATGTACATATTTGAATAACACTTATTGGATGCACTCAGAGTACCTTTAGTACCAAAGAACGACTAGCAGAATTTCTTTTATTTTTAATTTTCATAGTCATGAGTCATAATTCCCTTATTTCAAGTCAGGATTACTAGGGAACTCTTATTGCACCGTGTTCGACATACCGGGTACTATCACTCTAAATCGTGGTACGAGAACTAAATGCCTCGTGTATTCTATCATAGACAACATTTCTCGTATTTGATTTCATTGTGCGCATCTAGTTGATCACCGCGTCGTGTTGTTAGGTGAAGCGATGGAGCTTTCCTGGTAATGATGTTGTTAGTAGATAATCTAGAAGATTCTAGTATATTATTCTAATAGCATGATTAAAGGGAGATTGCATGATTAAGAGATGATTGATTTAATTTCTAAATGTACTGTAGTTCTAAGTCTATATAAATGCTCTCTATTGTGTATTGTGAGATATATGATTGAAAATATCTTCCCTTCTCTATTTCTCCACAGATGTTATAAGTTAAAGTAGGGGATGGATACTTCTTTTTGATAAGTAGTGGATGAGACATATCATGCTGGTTGGAGCTGATGTAAATATGTTAAGTACTGTTAAGTTTTAATTCACATAAAATTGCCATGTTCTAGTGTTGCCTCCTTTTTAGTCTAACAAAAAGGACTCTTAACTCATGCAAATATACATGGGTTAACAAGTAGTACAGAGTAAGAAAAGTATCGATCCACGGAGAAAGGTGTTAAATCTAAATTATCATGCAACAACTATATCACTATTTTTATATGCTTAAACGATCAACTCACAATTAAATTTAATTCTAAATTAATTTATGAAATAAAAATTATAATTACTAAAGTGATGTAATCAAATTGGAGAAGAATGAGATTCTAATTTCATTTAATGTTTTATCTAAACTGCAACCCTCATGCAATGTTTAAATATTTATCATGGAAAACTAGTAAAGAGCACAAAAGTGGACATAACCATTTTTCAATGAACTATGACCAATTCACATAACCTCCACGTTTGATAGAAATCATGTAAGCATCACAATTACCAAATTCATTATATTTCTATGTGAGTTTAAAGCAAATATGATTTAAACGCAAGCTCTTTTAATGACTACACATGATGAAACGGTATATGCCTATCCGGTTCATAAATCACAAAGCCTAACATCCATAAGCTGTATGAACATATGCCATTATGATCTAATCCATACTTCTATTTCATTTTTCAAATCCATACAAGCACAAAGTGTGAATGGTGATCAAACATTCATTCATTAAGCTCAATCATAACGGGTAATCCAATGATAAATATACAACATTACAATCAGATTTACCTATTTAAACTACGCATCAAAATCCATTAGAATCCCATAATGGAGTTTAGTTCATTTCTGAACCTAAAGCCATTATGGGATTACATCAAACCATTAAAATAAAAATGCAAACAAAAAGTTATGAAGAAATGAGAGAATCAAATCTGCAATCCTGCTGCAAGTTCTGTTCCAGGCTTGTCTAATTCACCAACAATCTCCAGAAATGAAAACTAGATTTTATTTTGTAATCTAGATTAAGAGTAGAGCAAAATGTAATAATCAAATGCTCAAAATCCTCTCTAGAGTAGCTAACACCTAAGAACCCTAATGATAATATGAAAACTCATAAAAAATGAACTCAAAACACGTCTCTGGTGCTAACCATGTCGTTTCAGTTGAGCCAAATGCGCTCCAATTCAAATTACAAAAAGTCAGCAAAATTAACTGAAGAAGACTCGCGCGGCCGCGCGAGTTTATAATGCAATACGGGCGCGGGCGCGCTATGAGCATGTCTGCCTAGGTCTTGGCGCGGGCACGCCAAAGCCCCGTATTGTTGGGGCGCAGCCTCGCTGCTGCTGCCCTGTGTCTTCTGCTGCTTTTTTGTTGTTGTTGTTTTATGCTACTTCTTCTCTTCTGCACTTCATTCCTCCACTGCTCCAGTTCTTTACCTGCTCATGTTCAGCTTGCCATGATCTTGCTAGTTTAATGCCACCATGCCATGTTAATGCCATTCCATTCCAATTCTTGCTTTTCCATGCCTTTCCTTGCTATAGGGGTTCCAGCTACAAATACTGCAAAATAAACATAAAATGCAAATAAAATATAACAAAAACTACTTGAGATGAGCATAATTCCAGTGAGTTAGCACCCAATAAGTAGGTATAAAACCTACTTATCATCTAGTATGCTTGATTAAGAAATAACAGTCTTTTACTGTGTTATAGACTTGTAGTCTTAATATTGATAAGTCAGAATTTCCAACTTATTAGTAGATGATCCTTGTAATGCAAATAATTTATATAGTTATACCCTATACTTAAAACTTTAACGTGCATCTCATGCTTCTTTGCTTTGGTGGTTGTACCTAGGTCGCAAGATATATGGCTTCACAAGAATAAGCAGCGAGAAATGCCGTTCATGTAAGTTCATTTATGATGCAATTTGATATTGTCAAAGTATGCTTCACATTTTGGGTTCATTCTTTAACAACAATCACTTTTAAGCAATTGGTGATTTGACATGGTGTAAGTGATTTATGAAGGGCTTGGGTTCAAGTCTTTCTTCTTGTATTTGTTCCCTCTTTATGTAGGGACGGAGTTGGAAGTGGAGTAATTTGCGAGTTTTCGTCGGATAAACTTACAAACGAGCTTAACTTTAGAACTAGAAAAGAGTTATGGGACCCATAATATATCAAATCGAAGGCATCAACAAGGCTTACACAATTCACAATCTAAAGTTTCTGATCAACAAGTATTTAAGCCAGAAAAGGCATTTAAAGCAGACTAGTTGATGATCAATGTTAGGTCAAACTTTGGATTATTTTGAATTTTAATTTTTCGTTATTTATCTTCTCTAATTAGGGTTGGAAAGAATTTTAGACTATAAATATGTCATCTAAGGGTTTTGGAAGTATTTTTTTTACAATTATTATCAATATTATTATGTTTTCTCTTGGAGAATTCGTTACTCTCCCTTGAATCACATGGTATCAAAGGTTGAATTTCACACAATCTTGTGTTCACTTCTTCCCGCTTTAATTTGATTTTCCTTTATGTTATTCCAGTATGCACTATGTTTATTTATGCATTATTCTGCACAATGATTAGTATGACCTTGTGCAGCTGGGAATGTTAAAGCATGATATATGTCATCTCCGATAACTTGAGCTATTAGAGTAGTTTGGTGACTTCACATAATATTAAAACTATGCACGTATGCATTTCTTTAGACTTAAGAGAGAGATGTTCATCACAATTTGAAGATTAATTTTAAATTAAAAAAAGTTGCATAGTCAAATGAAATTAAAGTTATATCATTTATCAACTTAATTTCAAAATTTGTCGAAGAGACATAATACAAATAAAATCTTGGGGAACACTAAATTATTGCTATACTTGAAGCGACGTTGGCTCCATACCCTCAATCTTGAAATTTTCACGATTGAAGCAATTTGTGTATTATTACCCTGTTAGATCTTAAATCTTCCTATGAAGCACACCATGTCAGTTCATATTAGCTAACAACTAACAGTACTTCGCCCACAAACATAATATATGCCATCTCTTTCAATTGTTTAATGTAGATAATCTCACATATATAACCACTTCACAAAATCTATTACTCCCTCCGTCCCATAAGAGACGATTGAAGAACAAATTCTTATTTTTTTGTCTAAAGTTCACAATTCAAATGGAATATGTTATATAAGCTCTCTTTTACCCCTGAAAGTAATTAAGTAGGGTCTACTAATTTTGATAAAAAGAGAGAATCTTTAGTGTAATTATGCGGGTTCCATTGTGGATAAAATGAGAACTTATTTATTCTCTCTCTTCTACTTCTATTTTTCTTAAATTGCGTATAAGTGTACGTAAGGCCATCTTTTATGGGACGAGGCAGTAATTTTCTTCGTTTTGATAGGTCTAGTGAAGCTCGTTGCTTGAGAAGAAGCGATCTTATTAACACATTGTACAATGCTTTGCCACCTAATATGATTGAGTTTGGACATCAGATTGTTTCGGTGAAACTGGACCCTCAAACTACTTATCCAGTGCTTCAGCTTCAGGATGGAAGTTCTGTTGTGGCCAAGGTATCGAGCAGTTATATCATATTCATTTACTTACTTTCTCTTGACAAAAATCATTTAAGATATTTTAAACCTGTTCAATCTCATGGCCTAATGAATCTAAATTTTTTGTAAACACGGAACCAAAATATATCCTCAATATTTGTAAATGACTATTTTTGTGGAACAGGGAGAGTTAATGTCAGAGCAATGGACAACTTCTAAGTATATACTATGATATGGTAGTGCAACACTTGCGACATTTGCAAGTTTTAATCACAAACATTTTCTTTGTAGAAAGACTAAATTTTGATTGATTCTTATAAAAATTTATTGTACAAATTTCTGTTGCATATTTATTTTTAAATTTATAATTTTGGAATTCAAAGAATAGGTTTATTCTGTTGAGGTGCACTTGTTTTGTGGGCTGTATTCACAGTTAGGTAAGCAAGGACTTTTTATGGGTGGGTGACTAGTTTTGGCTCAAAGGATAGTGTCCTTCTATGCATCTCTTTGTCTTTAACTTTATCCATTGAAGCTTTTTGAGGCACTTTGTTATGTTTTTCTAGCAGATTTACATTTATAGGGTTTGCATCAGAATGTCTTTTCCATTTGTTTCCTTTTTTCCTTTCTTTTTTTTAATTTGAAAAGAGATTATTTTCTCCATTATAGGAGGACATCTTGTCATCTATCTGCATTGTAGTTCCGTTTTCTTCTCTAATAAATATCATATCTATGAAAAAGTGTGGCTGTGGTTGCCACAACCAGTTGGTTGCGGTAATCACCCAAACCAATGTAGTTTTGCTCGAGTTTAAGGTGAAATGACAAAAGTTTCTTTACTGAAATAAGTGAACTAAAATTATCCTTAGTTTAATGCTTACAACCATGTTAGTTATAAATACCACAAATATGTTATTCCTAGGGCTGTAAATAGTAAACGAAAAATTCGCATCTGTATTCGAAACCCCCCCGAATATTATTCGTATTAAAAAAAATGGATATATCCGTTTTCGGTTTAAAGGTATTTGCAAATAAACAGATACAAATACATATATAGGCGTATTCATATTCGTTTAACATCCGACCGTAAATATATCCGACAGATAGTGGATATCCGAATTCATATCCGTATCCGGAATTCGTATCCAAATAACTTTATATATATATATATATTAATTATTAAATAATAAGCAAAATAATTTTTTAAAATTGGCATTCCTTATATAATAATTAGTTTTCACTACCATACAAAAATTATTTTAAAAATATATCATTTCACTTCTAAAAAGTAGAAAATAACACTTTTATTATAATATTAATAAACTGAAATAAATTGATTTAAATATAGTTAATAGATTTTTACTATTATAAAGTTAAAATATCTAAAATGTATCATTTATCAAGAAAATTATACACTAGAAGAACAAAATTATAGTTATTAGCTTGTTATAAGTTTTTTACTTTCAAAACTTATTTGCAATGTTGGGAGGCGGGAACAATGAACAATATAATTTTATTGTTAAAATGTGTTAAGTTCGAATTAATTTAGAATTAAGCTAGAAGGGGGTTGAATAATTAATTCACGTTTATGAATTTTCGGGTGGAGAAAGTATTTATCACTTTTATTTTCCCAATTATTTAAAAATTAGAAGTCTAAATATTTAAAGTAAGTCCAAAAGTAAATTTGGATCAAGTTGGATTAACGAGTTGTCAGTTGTGACATATACATTATAACTTGCATTCATAAATATAATGAAATAAAATAAACTTTTATAACTATGTAAATTGTAATCTATGTATTGAGGATAAATTATAAATAAAAGTTCTCATAAACATATTATTAAAGTTTTAATAAAGTATTTGAGAAAAATAATTAAATATTCAATGTAAATTTTGAATCTAATTATAAATTATAAATATTCGCATTACACTACAATTTTACTTCACACACATAAAATAGACATATCTAAACATTAATAAGTAGAGCATTCATTTTGAAATTTAGGATTTCAAAATGATGAAAACTTATTTGAATTGTAATTTAGAACATTGATTATTGTATTTAAATATTTATTAAAAAAAATATATTAACATTCATTCCTTAATAAACTATACTCCCTCCATTCCTATATATAAGTCGTTTTAGACTTCTTTTTTTATTTCTAATTATTTGTCGTTTGTAGTTATCTAGGAGAATTGATTACTATTTTTCCCAAATTGCCCCTTATTACTCCACCTAATTTTTTGATCCATATTTATGAGATAAGTGAGGTGAAGGGTATTATAGACAATTGATAATATAGTTAATGCTTTTCAATCATTTCCTTAATTCTTGTGCACATGTCTAAAACGACCTATATTAAGGAACGGAAGGAGTATTTTAAAACTCATTATTTTTTTATTCTAGTTATAGTTAGAACTGTAAATGGTAACCGAAAAATTCTTATTCGTCCGTATCCGTATTCGTAAAAAAACGGATATTATTTGTATTCGGAAAAAAGCGATATTATCCATATTCGATTTAAAAGTATCTGCAAATAAATGGATGCGGATACTACTGTATCCGAATCCGTATATATCTGTTTACACCTCTAGTTATCCTCATACACACACATACATACATACATATATATATATATATATATATATATATATATAAATTGTATATATAAAATTATGGGACTCACTTCTGTTACAATTATGGAAATCATTGAAACGCAATTATTTTTATGAAAATTGTGCCAAAATGTAATGTTTGTGTAGAGTTCTCCTTTTGTTGAGTGACTATGTATTGAGCAAATTGAAATTTTAATACCACAATTTTTTGCAAGAATTGTTTGAAACAAAAAAAAAATCAAATTGTATCTCTAAGTTTGGAATTGATAGAGTGCGCGCTCCATTATACTGCATCCAATATTCGGGCATGCCTAAAATATTTCCCCCCTGGTTAATACTTGATTATGTGATTGCCGTGACGATCATATATTATAATTTGGTGTCTCAATAATTTAATTTTCCTATCTTGAGTAAGATTATTTAATTGTTTAGCTATTAATTTAGTTATGGTAGGATATGTGTAATTTATGTTTCTATTATCCAATGTCAGGTTTTAATTGGGTGTGATGGAGCCAACTCAGTGGTAGCAGATTTCCTTGAGCTGAAGCCTACAAAACTTTTTGCTCTTTGTGCCGTTAGAGGTTTAACCGACTATCCAAATGGTCACCCATTTACTCATGAGTTTGTCCGAATGAGGCGAGACAATATTTTAGTGGGTCGAATTCCAATTGATAGAACTCTGGTTTACTGGTTTGTTGCTCAGCAATGGAGGCAAACAGGTAAACTGTTGTTCTTTTATTCCAAATTTTAAAGTTTCTAGCACTAGTCTTGATCCAGTTTCATCTTTTGAACATTCAATTTAGATGGGCTTAATACACTTAAAGTTTAAACCCTTATTTTTGTTGCATTTTAGTACTTAAGTTCTAATGTTTCAATTTTAAGATATTGAACCTTAATATCCATGGATTTGTAAAATAAAATCTTCTGGTCACCAGATTTAGCTTTTTTTGTCGGAACAAGTCATATGACTCAAAATGAAAGGGCAATCTAGTCGTTTAAGGATATAAATCGTTTATGTTGACTCCAATTTGACCTCCTTTTTTCCTTGATCAGTCATCACACACTAATAATGTGCCTATAATTTTTGTGCTTCCATACATATTTAGTAGTGAAATTACTGAAAATAACCTCACTGATCAATTATTACACGGCTGTGGCCGGAAGTTTTTCTTTATTTAGGAGTAATTTTCTGGAAGGTAATGTTCCTGTGAGGAATGGCAGCTCATATCTTAATTTTGATGTCTGTTGATCTGTTCTTTACACAAACAGATGCTAAGATTCCACAGGAACCGGACCTCATTATGCAATCGACCCTAGAATCAATCAAAGGTTTCCCAAAAGACATCATAGAAATGATCAGAAACAGTCAAATAGACTCATTGTCTTCCACGCATGTGAGATATCGTGCTCCATGGGATTTATTACTGGGAAAGTTCCGGAAAGGAACAATAACAGTAGCTGGAGATGCTATGCATGTAATGGGCCCGTTCCTTGGACAGGGTGGTTCAGCAGGTTTAGAAGATGCAATTGTACTTGCGAGAAGATTGGCGCAAAAAATGACGAATAGTCAAAGTGATTTAAGAAATATTGGAGAAGCATTCGACGAATATGTGAAAGAGCGTAGGACGAGGGTTGTTCGTTTGTCTACACAAACTTACCTTACTGGTATGCTGTTAACGGAGAATTCCTCGCTGCTAGTGAAGCTCATTTGTATTATGTTTATGGTAATTCTGTTTCACAATGCTAGTGGTCATACTAAATATGATTGTGGCACACTTTGATGATAAAAGCTTGGCATGAATGCTTATTTGTATTTCATGCTTAATGTGTAAATAACAGTTGTTGCTTTTGATGCTGTTACTGTTTGTATTGCTGCTGCTATGATGATATATTTGTCGTTTTGATTGGTTACTAGTGTTTTCAGCTTCAATAGTGTTTGGTGCATTAATTTTGACCTCTAATTAAATGTATCACACCGGTGCGTTGTTATCCAATGTTATATTTTAGTTAAATAAATTACATTTAAAATGAGTTACTACCTCTGTTCCTAAAAGATTGTCGTTTAATGTTTTGACACATGAATTAAGAAAGTATCATTTATCAAGTAAAATTTATTTAAAATTCCGTCATTACCCCTTTATGGGAAGTTGAAAACTATTAATACAAGAGAGATAATTTTTTGGGACAATAAGAGAAGGTAAGGGTAATATAGGAAAATAAATAATTTATTCTTCTCAAAAGTTGTAAACGATAAATTTTTTGGAACAATTTTTTTTTTCTAAAACGATAATCTTTTAAGAACGGAGGGAGTATTTGTTAATACTTTCAAACGGTTCAAATGTTATGCAACCAACCATGCACCATGTATCACTATATGACTATGTTAATGTGTCGTTGGCCATCATGTTATATGAAATAGTTAAGTTCACAGATGATACGGAATACATCCAAAGCTGGAGCCGTGAAGCCGAAGAGTTCTTCAGAACGAATCCTTCAGCTTCCAAAGCATAATAACTGAAGAAAGTTGCATAGCAGATATCCTTAAAGCTGAATCCACCTTCGGACTCAAATTGTCCGAAATGTGGTTCAGTTATGAGTTGGCTTCAGCCGATGATACTTGTGGGCAAAAAAATCGTGTCTTGCTAAGATTAGGGTTTCGTGTTGGCTAAGGAGGAGAGAAATCCACGAAGAACACGAAATTGATTGATTGATTGAAGAGTGGAGAACGACAGGTGGACGATTACTCCAACGACGCGTGGCAGAACTCCTAAGGTTATTGGGATTCCAAGAGCCTTCTTGTTGAGTCATTTCAGTTGAGAGTGAGTATCCAAACCCTTTAGTGCTTTTAGGTGGAATATCCAAGTCTTAAGTCACCAAAAGAGTTCAAGTCTTGTGTGTCTCCAGAGGTCCCCTTCCCAATGGAAGGGAAGGGGTATTTATAGAGTTTTCTAAAAAGTGGTCACGTGACAGACATATGCTTTCAGGAAAATTCCAGAAATACCCTTTAGTCATTAGAATAATGTCTATATTGCCCTGTCCTTCTAGCCACCAATCCAATCCCTCAATCAATTCCCAAAACGAGCCGCCTCCACGAGTCTTCTGCCTCGGGACCCGTGGAGGCTTCTCCCGGGTCTAGCCCATTTATTTCTGACTTATCCGTCTTTATTTAATTAGGTTATGCGAACCCTAATTTACACATTTAATGAGGTCGTGGAACCCTAATTGTGCATGTAATTCAATTAGGTCATGTGAACCCTAATTTTGCACTTGGGCCCACATTTGCCCCCTGCGCGGGAGTCACATTCCCAAATAGACGATCACGCAAGAATACTTCAAGCCTTTGAACGATTTTGCGAGACTTCACTTTACAAGTCTTGAAGATAATGGTTCTAGTAGAGGGAACCCCTAGGGAGCCAAACCCTTAGGGTTAAACCCTAGGGAGGCAAAACCTAGCAGGGCTCTACCTTGGACCTATTGGGAATTCCTCCAAAAATATGTCCATAGCTTGCCCAAGATTTATTTCTTTATTTTTTCCTGGAACAAGAGAAATGATCAAATAAAATTAAATTTAATAAAATCTTTCTTTTGGTAAATCAGATCTTTCCCGTTTTACCAAATCAGATCTTAATTAATTTTATTTTTTGAAAATAAAATAAAATCTTAATCTTATTTTGGAAATAAAATCAAAGCTTTCTTTGTTTTGGAAATAAATCAAATCTTTCTTTATTTTGAAAATAAACCAAATCTTTCTTTATTTGAAAGTAAAAGATTATATATATATATATATATATATATATATATATATATATATATTATATATATATATAAATAATCCATTTTCAAAAATTACCCCTTGTTGGGAATAAAATTAAATCTTCTTTATATTTAGCAAATAATATCTTTAATATATTTCTATTTAGAAATAAATTCAAAGATACTTATTTTTTGGAAATCAGCTTGAATCCTTCCCTTAATGAAAAAAAGAAGTGATTACTTCCTTTTCCGTTGTAAGCATACTTTGGGGGCTATACATGTATTCATATGTATGCATCGCCCAAACCATTCACGCCTCCTTGCTTATCTTGCTTCATTTTGGATTTTCTTTCTTCCTACGAGCCAGGAAGATCCTCAAGGGAGCAGCAAGAAGACATTTCTCAATCCGAGCGAGAGGTAACAAAGAGAATTCCTTCCTATAGGGCCGAACCCTAAGGGATGAACCTTATAGGGCCGAACCCTGTGGGGAACCCGAGCCTTGGAGCTTCATTCCTTCTTCTATTTTTCTTGACTTGCTTCCTCTATTTCTTTTTTTTTATTATTTCAGGAAATTGTAGTCTTTTTGTGCTTCCGAGCCCCATCACCTTGACCACATCTTGGTTTTTCCCCCCAGAATTCATCAGAGGAAGGCTATAATTTTCGCGGTGAAGGAGCACTCGTTCCAAGCAGTTGATTTGTGGAGCAACAAGACCTCATCAAAGGAATGAATAGAGGGAACACCCCCTAGGGGGCCGAACCCTAGGGGGGCCGAACCCTACAATTTTTTTTCAGGACTCCCCAATCTTTCTTTTGTCTTCTGAGCCCCATTACCTTGATTACATCTCAGTTTTTTCCCTCGGATAATAAAGAAAGACTTGGCGTTTTGTCCACGAAGGGAGAAAAAATGTTCTACATGCTGTGAAACCTCTCAAGATGGCCAAACCCCTAGGGGGAAAACCCTAGGAGGCCGAACCCTAGGGGGGCCGAACCCTAGGGGGAAAACCCTAGGGGGTGAATCCTAGGAAGAAATCCATGTTTTGGGCGAAAAAATAAAGTTCGGGACGAGCAATTACTATTTGGAGCGTAACTTTTGATCCGTTTGGAGTTTTGGGGCCCGTAATATATCAAAATGATTGTATCGACAAGCCCTACAAAAGTCATTGCTATGCCATGATATATGCCGTTATAAGTCCAAAAAAGGCTCCGAAGGATGCCTTTCGGCCGTTCGAAGTCTTTTCGAAAATTTTCAGGAAATTTTTCTTCCATATTTGTGACTTCTAACACTTTTTGACATTGTTTCTTCTTCTTTTCAGGTATTTTGAAGCTTAACTCTCAGACATTTCTTTTTCCCATGGTGAGCACTTCGACTTGGGAACAACCAAGGAGGCCCCGTTTCTCAATGATTGGGGAAGGGCTCTCCTCCTTTGGTCTTTTCGACGTCTTTTGGAAGCAAGTCCAGCCTTATGACCATATAACTCTTCCTCCACCAGAGAAGGAAGGATTGTTTCTATATGCAGCAGCTTGTGGTAGTTGGGATGACTTCTTGTCTGATTCAAGAATAGCAATATTGGATCGACGAGCTACTTGGGAATGCTGATTATGTGGATAGCTGACATTCTTCTTGCATCCAGCTATGTATAGAAACATTCGTATCCAATAGGACCATAGTGTTATTCTATATGCACATTCATCACTATTTGGGGTGAATGCACCTTTACTCTGGAGGATGTCTATGCCATCTATCGGTAAGCATTTGCCCCCTGTGCGTGAGTCATGCCTTTGGTGAGATGATCGCGCAAAATATTGTAAGTGTTGAAGTCTTGATTCCAGTGTCTGAACACTTCGCGGGGATTGATGTTTTGCAAGCCTCAAAAATGAAAGTCCTAGGAGAGGGAACCTCTAGAGGAGCAAACCCTAGAAGGGCGAACCTTAGAGGAGCTTTCCTGGGATATTTTGAAAATCCTCGATCTAATCTTGCTTACCCTCTCTTGGAATTTCTCTTTTCTTTAGAATCAAGAAGTCATTGAGAACCAAGAAGTCCATGAAGGCTTGAAAGCCTCGAAGGCCTGATAGCCTCGAAGACCTGCGGATAGCCTCGAAGACCTGCTAATAGCCTCGAAGACCTGCTGATAGCTTCGAAGGCCTGATAGCTTCAAAGGCCTGATAGCATCGAGAACCTGATATCCTTGAAGACCTGATAGCATCGAAGACCGGAGATAGCCTTGAAGACCTACTGATAGCTTCGCAGACCTGCTGATAGCCTCGAAGGCCTGATAGCCACGAATACCAAGCTTTAGGTATTCCTCTCTCTTCAATTCGACAGGTCATGGCCTTTAGATCATGAACTTTCGTAGTTTTTTTTCATTTCCTGTATCAGAAAATCATGTGCATATATTTCATACAAACTAACACTTGAATCTATACTTTCCTCTTCTTTTTTTTTTGTATTTTTTTATATATAAATCAGAAGAAATAATCAAGTATAAGTGAAAGTTTGACAAATTTATTGATAATCAAATTGCTTTTAACGAAAAGCATAATGTTTCATATAATAAATCTTGCTTTTGTCAGCGAAAGCATAACGTTCATCACTTTTAGAGATAAAGTTTAACTTTTTCGGGGTTGAGGGCTTATACTCAGGCACCTCAATTACTTTTATTAAAGTTGAAAGTATAACTTTTTGGGTCTGAGGACTTATAGTCAGGTGCCTCATTCACTTTTGATGATAAAGTGTAACACTCGGGTGCCTCATCACTTGGGTCGTCCAATTTCTTGGCAAGTGTAGTCTACGAGGACTTTGAAATCGTCACTTGGGTACCGATTTAAATCAACTGGTCTACGAGGGTCGTCAATTTCAAATCGATTTCTTGGCAAGTCACTGATCACGAGGACTTGAAAATGGGTGCCTCGTCACTTAGGTCGTCCAATTTCTTGGCAAGTGCAGTCTACGAGGACTTGACCACCGTTTAGAGCGGACCACCATCTTTGGTGTTTTTTTAGTCGTCAATTCTTGTGCCTCCTCCCTTAGTCATCCAATTTACTTGGCAAGGGATATTCCTGAGGACTTAAACCACCATTTTTGGTGGACCACCATCTTGGGTGGATTTTTAATTCGTCTGTAGTTCAGAGTTTTTTTGATGGTACGTAGAGCTAGTATTTGAGTTCTTGACTTCCGGGACTGCACCATGGGTGATAGTGTTGCACGTTTCTTCTCTAGTTCAATCTCCCCGACCGCCAGTTTCTCATGGTATATCCTCCGTAGACTGTAACAGTCCATAGTGGAATGTCTTGTGTATTGGTGGTATACATAGAAGTCTGGTCTTCTTTTCATTTCTTCCGTTACAACCAATCAGGGCCTTGGAGGTTTCACCATTCCGTGCTCGACCCATTGTTCGTACAGGCTTCTGAATGCCTTCTCGCTGCATGTGATAGCCTCCAGAACTGGCATTCTGGTATACTTGTCCCCATGCTTTTCTTTGCTTCATTCAAATTTCTCATTTTTCTCCCTCTTGCCCCCCTTGAGGTTTTGACTGAGAATCCACCAAAGCCATAGTTGCTGTCCTCTTGCTCTTCCATGTATCCATCGCATGACTGGTAGGAAATGTCATGATTCCTCCCAAGTCTTGTGCAAAAGATGAGAGGGTCGCAAATGAATCACACGCCTTGGTAATGAGGTGGGGCTTGAAGGCATCTAAAGCACCATTGTTGCATATGCTAACCAAGTTCTTTTCTTCAATTGGTTCTACACACTTCTGTGCTTGGGCCCTGAACCTATCCACATAATCTGACAGCTCATCGTTTGGCTTCTGCTTGAATCGCATGAGCTCTACGATGGTTACTTGTTTCTGTACATAGAAAAATTTCTTAAAAAATTACAATTTTAGATCATCCCAATCATGGACTGATCCCTTCTCCAAGTTGTAGTACCAACTGAAGGCATTATCCGTCAAAGTCTTGTTGAATTCCCTCATCAACAAATTGTGATTGTTCCTTTCATCATATCCTAACCATGGAGACATTGACTCCACGAACCTGGCAATGTGTTCCCTGGTATTTCCTTTCTCCCCATTGTTTTTTGGAAATTGCGGGGGATGCTCGATATACCCTTCCGGGTAGGGTTGTCTTCGAATATGTGCCGGGTAAGGTGGAGTAAAGTCTAACTCCAAAGGTCGGGATGTCTGCCTATGAAGTTGATTGATCACATCGATCATATCATCCTTTGTCACATATTGGCTCGCGGTATGGACTCTCTGTGGTACAGAAATTGGCTGATGTACACTGACATCATGTAAATTTGTATCGGTGTTATGCCATGGTAGGATTCGTTGAACGAGGCTTGGGATGGTTGGCATCTGCACTTGTGAAAATACGGGGATAGTGGTCGGAAAGATGTTTGTCTTAGGCTGGCTGACTTCCAGTCTGGGTTGTGGCACGTCACCACTGTTTTGAGGTTCCAAGTGGATGATTGGAACGGACTGATTCTCCATCAATGGAGGTGCTGTCTGATTCTCCTTATTGTTGCTATCGTTGTTGTTGTCCTCCACTCCTACCGGTTCTCCTTGTGAATTTTCTAGGAACATGGCCTTGAAAGCGGGAATCTGCATCAACTGCTGGCAGAAATTTCCCATTTCCTCTTGCTTCCTCTGCATCTCCAGCATCATAGCCATCATCATCCCTTGTTCTTCCTGTGCTTCCTTCAACGCCTTGAGCATCTCCAGTTGCACAACATTTGCCTGCTCTCCTATTTCTTCCTCGATTTGCCTTTCCCGTCCTGTCTGCCTGACATTCTCTGGTTGTTGCTCAGCCATGTATGGTGATATTGAACTTCCTTCCGATGTGTCTTCAAGGATGGGTTGATCGATATTTAGATTCACTCCTTGGAAAGCTTGACTTGCTTGCCTTGGAACTGGACCCGGTGAGGTAATGCTATTTGTTGGTGAAGTAGTTCTTCCTGTAGTTCTCCCACTCCGAGTTGTGGGCATACCCTTCGCGAATTCTACACCTCCCCAGCAGAGTCGCCAAATAAATGTGGGCAAGGAAATTGCGTCTTGCTAGGATTAGGATTTTGTGTTGGCTGAGGAGGAGAGAAATCCACGAAGACCACAAAATTGATTGATTGATTGAAGATGGGAGAACGACAGGTGGGCGATTACTCCAACGACGCGTGACAGAACTATAAATCCAAAATTTTAGGAATAAAGATTTAATTTTCTCGAAATATTTTTTTCAAAATTATGGTATGGATTTGAGATAATGTTATAGTTGTGGGTAATATTTATAAATTTTGAAAAGTATGCAAGTTGTTGTATAATATTTGATTGGTTGGAAAATATTCTTTTGTTTGGGAATATCCGATTGACAAGACAATCATTAGTGGACCCTAATAACGGAATTATCATCGGATTGAGAAAACGACAAAAATATTTTTATGAGAATAACGACGGAAGTTTTTACCGTTAAAACCGTTGAACTACTCATAGTAAAAGTATGCGAATGTCTGGCGTGGTTGCATAGTAGCACACCAGTATTGATTATTGATGCTTACGTGAGAAGTCACTCGGTTTTGTTCAATTATTGCACTCTGATAATTATTGCATCGTATCTCACGTTATTTGATTCAATTATTGTCGATATTTTATATATTATTAAATCAATAATTGAGATGACAGAGAGTTATTAATATTATTATTTGCAATATTGACGATGTCTAGAAGTTACGACAAGGAGAGGTTTGATCACCTAATCATGGCGCATGATAGGGAGAAATTCTTATTGGAAAGCCCCTCTTTCCCCGGGAACGACTGGTCGATTAATATTGTGAATTATAATAATGGTGATAAATGTTATTTTATTATTATTATAAATTTAATAAAATAGAAAACTTTTTATATAAAATGTAAAACTTTTATATAAAGCAGAATACTTTTATAAAGTTTTGTTTTATTTGATTATAAATAGAATATATTATATTTTATTATGCATAGTAGTATTTGCATAGTGCCTGCATAGTATTTGCATTGTAAATTTTTTTTATATAAAACAGAATACTTTTTATAAAGTTTTGTTTTATTTGATTATAAATAGAATATATTATATTTTATTGCATAGTGCAGCATAGTATCCTTTCCATTCTTTTATAAATAGGATGCTTAGTTAAAATTGAAAATCACACCAGAAGTTTAGAGAATTCTCTTCTATAATCTTGAGCTTATTTCTTTAGAATTTAAGAAAGCTTTGAGCATAAAAAATAGTGCAAGTTTTCTTCAAGTATATTCCCGCCCTACCGTCGGAATACTCTTATTTTTAAGGTAAGGGGTATTATTCTTTCGTATTCATGAAGAGAGTTATTTTCTTTCAATACTCGTAAGGGTTGTTATTCCATTCTTTATTATTATGTTGGAATAACTCTATCATGCTAATATCGCATACATAGTGAAATTCTTCTATTATTCCATTCTTTATTATTACATTGGAATAACTTTGTTTGTCTTGATCTATCACATGCCCGGTGAATTTCATTGTTATTCCATTCTTTATTATTCTGTTGGAACATCCTGTCTGTGCGGATTACGCATGACCTGGTTCCATTCTTTATTATTTTGTTGGAATAACCTGTCTGTGTGAATTACGCACTCCTGGTGAATTCCTCTGTTATTCCATTATTTATTATTATGTTGGAATAATCTGTCTATGTGGATTACCGCATGGCAGAAAAAATCCATTTGCAATTTCATATATATTCTATTATACTCAGTTGGTTACAGTTTTGGCTTCTATACTCCATGAAATTAGTGGAATATCCTTGATATTTGCGCTTCATCCAGTATCTTTTCATGGAAATATTCTTCTGAGCATTCTTGAATTTTACTCCAAAAAACAGTATCATGTTGACAATTTGGACGTTATTGAGTTCAGGATAAATTAACTTATAAATCTTTAAAATTTATTCTTGAACTTATTTTATTGAATTGTCATCATCCTCATGCTTATATTATGTTAAAAGTCATATGTGGCCTGTAGTGCATAGATGGACTTGGTAAGATTATGACCAGGGATTATTCGGTATAATCATGACCGTAATGTTACAAATGATGTGGAAAAAGTCCTCATTCGCCCGTAGTGCATTGATGGGCAGTTTTTGGTATGATTATGGCTATGGATTCTCTTCGGCTAAGGGTTCAAAGATGAATTGTTTTATGGCATGATCAGGACCATTGATGAAAACACGATTATCTTTGGCCCGTAGTGCATGGATAATTCGTGGTCGTGACACTAAAGAATATCATTGGCCTGTAGTGCAGGGATGATTTAATGATGTGGATTATTTATTAAGCTGAGTCTCAGCGATAAAAGTGATGAAAAACCTTTTAAATCATAGAAGATAGTAGATTTTATGCTCTACTTGACTCTTCTAATGGATTGCTTATTTTGCTGCAGTTGTTGATCTAAAACTTGTTGTCTATTATATTCTATCAGTTGTTATACTGTTGAAGGCTAAGGATAATTTATTCTGCATTATCTTAGTCATAATATTTCTTACTGGGCTAGTTGAGCTCACCCTTTCTTTCAATGTTCTCTTTAGGAAATGAGAATATAGCTGGAATAGTCGGGGAATGGATTGACGGTTTAGATGGTTGCATTAGTAGTCCTCACTATTCTGTGAAATAGTGTGATAATAAATGTATTGAGGACTTATTTTGAGTTTGAATACTGTCTAGAAGACAATATTTGTATTAAAACTCATAGCTCATGTTGTATATTTAAGTTTGTATTTGTATTCTGTACCATGTATTTGG
This sequence comes from Panax quinquefolius, assembly GCA_020205615.1. Taxonomy (NCBI): domain Eukaryota; kingdom Viridiplantae; phylum Streptophyta; class Magnoliopsida; order Apiales; family Araliaceae; genus Panax; species Panax quinquefolius. The sequence goes on along the minus strand of CM035172.1, from coordinate 120,534,689 downwards.
CGACTCAAAATAGGTGATGTATCTATTTTGGGGGTGTCACAAGAACTCCTAGAATCCGGAAACCGGGTTAGGGTTATTGGGATTCCAAGAGCCTTCTTGTTGAGCCTTTCAGTTGAGAGTGAGTATCCAAACCCTTTAGTGCTTTTAGGTGGAATATCCAAGCCTTAAGTCACCAAAAAAGTTCAAGTCTTCGTGTCTCTCCAGAGGTCCCCTTCCCAATATAAGGGAATTGGTATTTATAGGGATTTCTGAAAAGTGGTCATGTGCCAGACACATACTTTTAGGGAAATTCCAGAAATACTCTTTAGTCATTAGAATAATGTCCATATTGCCCTGTCCTTCTAGTTACCAATCCAATCCCTCAATCAATTCCCAAAACGAGCCGCCTCCACGAGTCTTCTAGCTCGGGACCCGTGGAGACTTCTCTCGGGTCTAGCCCATTTATTTTTGACTTATCCGTCTTCATTTAATTAGGTTATGTGAACCCTAATTTACACATTTAATGAGGTCATGGAACCCTAATTGTGCATGTAATTCAATTAGGTCATGTGAACCCTAATTTTGCACTTGAGCCCATAGTACTCTTGCATGCGCGTAAATATCTAAATTGGTAACCACTTTGACACATCAATAGGACAACCACAAAAATAGCTAATTGGGACACCAATGCGGACAAGTGACTGTTAAGTATGACACTTGTCACGTGAATTAAACACTAAAAGCACAATTAACCCATCTGGCTTTTGGGAGTGGGGTGGGGGGTGGGGGGGGGGGGGGGGCAAGGAGTTAGTGTTGAAAAGCTTAGTGGAACATATGTCCTTTGGCCATTGGTTCTAAAATCCTATAAATAGTTCTGTATGCAAATATGTAAGGGATAATGCAATTCCAAACACAAACGCTATTTCTTCTATCGTTAACATTGCTCAAGCTTTCACATATTTTCACACCGAAGCAATTATCAAGCCCCACCTCGCTGTCAAGTGATAAGTGGATTTTATATCCATGAATTGATGTCCATTTCAAGCTTAATTCGTTGTTACTCTCGTGTTTTCATTTTCATTTTTACTCGTTTCGTGTTCTTTTATGTGCAAGGTGGTTGTTGTGGCAAGTAGTGAAGAAAGGAGATCATTTGGAGCAAAATTGGAAGAAAACTTGAAATGAGCAAAATGGTTGACATGGACTAGCTTCATTGAAGTGCATATTTGCCTTTTTTTGTACCCCGCCGGAAATGGGGGGTATAAACTGGGTAGTCCTGCTTTGGTTCGAAGATTGCTGGGAAGAGGATTGTTATACTTTGGGTAGTATATGGACTCTAAATAGCAAGGGACTTCGGCTAGAACACGAGGTTATTTATATATTGCACTAAAGACAACGAATCAAGCATCACGAAAGGCAAAGTACAGAGATTAATTCCAGTTTTTCATAGCGATCTTTGGAGGAGTATTTTGAAGAAATTCTCGTGACGATTGCATATTAAGGCTACGTGAAGGGTGGTTTTGCATTATTCTTCATCTTAGTTCTATATTTGTAATTGAAAGGATGTTTCCTTTAAATTATTCAGTTTTTATTTCATTCATTATGAACTAATTCACTTTTTAGGCTTATGATGGATCTTTAAGTGAAACTACATTTTTATAGCTTTGATTTCCAGTTCAATAAAGTATTTCCCAGTTTATCTATATTAATTTGAGCGTGAATTTATGAATTGCCTGATCAAAGATTTTTTGTGGACTTGTATGAACTCGAGAGATGAAATACAGTCTAGACTTAGTTAATATAGCATGTGTTCTTGAATTTTGTGAATACCAGAATCTTGATCAATGTTAAGGTAGATATATGCTTGACATCGCATGTAATCAGATATAGAACTTAATCTTAAACCTTCTTTAATTTTAATTCACATAGAGATATAGTGAGTTAGTTGATTAAGGTGTTTAACTTGTTTCTATCTAAATTGTGGATTTAAGTTAATATGGTATTAGTACATCGAGAGGTGGCTAGTACTACGTTCGCGTTCTTGATTAATAAACTGGTATAGTAATTTGAAGTTTAAATCTCCATTAATTGTTTGAAAATTCAATTTTGATATTGGCATTTGTTTTGTGATAGAATATTTATTAATAATTTAGTTTTTATAATTTTAATCATTGAACTGATAGTTTGATAAGATTAGGATTAATAGGAAATTGGTAATTGTGAGGTTTAAATTCTTACTAAGTCTCTGAGGGAACGATACTATACTTACTATTATATTACTTGTTGACCACGTATACTTGCGTGCTGTGCGTAACTAGATTTTACCCAAGAAGTTTTTGGCGCCGTTGCCGGGGACTTTAGTATAGATTTTATTATTTTGCAATATCAGTTTAATTAGTCCAGTTTTACTTAAACACTATTTGTTTTTGTTTTGTTCTTCTTATTTCAGGTTTTTGAAGTTGGTTTATGCAAACTCGATCCAAAAATCCAGACTTGCTTCTTTTTGAGGACGACATTGAGAGAAGGTTTCAGAGGTTAAGTAAGTGGATCAAGGAGACAAGGGACGACTTAGAAAAATCTGATATGGAAGAAGCAATGGCTGCCGAAGACCAAAAAGCGTTGAGGGATTTTGCAACACCTAAGGTGACTGAGCTGCAGTCGAGTATCACCAGGCCTGCAATAGCTGCAAATACTTTCAAAATCAAGTCTGGGATAATTCAGATGATGAAGAATTCAGTTCAGTTTGGGGGAATGGCAAATGACGATCCTAACGAGCATTTAATCAGTTTTCTGGAAATCTGCGACACTTTCAAGTACAATGGGGTGTCGGATGAGGCAGTTAGACTTTGCTTGTTCCAATTTACTCTACGGGACAAGGCGAAGAGTTGGTTACATTCTCTACCAGCAGGTTCGATAACGATATGGGAGGACTTGGCTCATAAATTTCTAGCAAAATTCTTCCCGCCAGCGAAAACTGCAAAGATGAGGAACAAGATTACCATGTTTGATCAGCAAAATGGGGAGTCACTGTATGAGGCATGTGAGAGATACAAAGAATTGCTCAGAAAATTTCCACATCACGGATTGCCTAAGTGGTTGCAGATGAATACATTTTACAACAGACTACATGGGAATCTCAGGACGAGTATTAATGCAGCATCGGGGGGAACGTTTATGGCAAAGACTTATGAGGAGGCATATCAGTTGATAGAAACCATGGCTGCTAACAACTACCAGTGGCCCACGACAAGAATAACACAACCTACGGTCACTGGAGTGTTAGAGGTAGATGGTGTGACGACAATAACGACACAAATTTCAGTACTCTCTAAAAAGTTTGACGCTTGGTCAGGGGGAAAGACACAACAAGTTTCAGTAATTTGTGAATTGTGCGCGAGTGAACATTCGATGGATCAATGCGCTATCAAACCAGAGTCAGTACAATTCATGAGTAGCTACAACAGAATCCCACAGAATACATACCAGAATATATATAATCAGGGGAATAAGAATCATCCAAATTTGTCGTGGAATAATAATCACAATCAGCAAGCTCCACGACCGTCGTATTCCCCAGGATTTCAGAGTCAACCGCAACGAGCTCAACATCAAGAGAGGAAATCAGACTTAGAGGAAATGTTCGCGGAGTATATAACAAGCAACGATGTTGCAATGAAAAACCAAGCAATAGCTATCAAGAATCTGGAAAATCAGATGGGACAGATAGCGTCTGCTTTGAACAATAGGCCTCAGGGAACGCTACCGAGCGATACAGAAAAGAATCCAAAGAGAAATCATGAACAGTGTAATGCAATCACGCTCAGAAGTGGTAAGGAATTGGGGTCTAATTTTGATGAGAAAGTCAGTACAAGAGATGAATGCGAGGACGCACGGAATGACTTAAAAATGAAATCTACAGAGAAAGGGGTAAAAAAAAAAAAGGAAGATGAACTAATTTCAGTTACACTACCGGTACCTATTCCTCAAAAGCCAGAAAGTGACAAGTTGAAGAATCAGTTTTCGAGGTTCATGGATATATTCAAACAATTACATATCAATATTCCATTTCCAAGAAACCTTTGGGGCGAATGCCGAAGTTACATTAAGTTCATGAAAGACATTCTGTCAAAGAAACGCAAGCTCCAGGATTTCGAAACAGTGGCATTAACCGAAGAATGCAGTGCAATACTGCAGAGAAAGCTCCCTCAAGATGTGGGGAGAGCACTATGAGATCTAGGAGCAAGTATAAATCTTATGCCACTGTCCATTTACCGAAAGCTGGGGTTAAAGGAAGCAAAACCGACCAACATTAGCCTACATCTTGCAGATAGATCATTAACATATCCATTAGGAATAGTTGAAGACGTATTGGTTAAGGTTGATTCATTGATTTTTTTGGATGATTTCGTGGTACTAGACTTTGAGGAAGATAAGAACATCCCCATTATTTTAGGACGACCATTTCTGGCGACATGACGAACACTAATTGACGTACCTAACGAAGAACTGATAATGAAAGTGTTTGATCAAGTAGTAACGGTGAAGGTGTTTAAAGAAATCCCAATCCCGACTGATAAGGAAGAGTGCGAGTTGCTCGAAAAATCTACATGCGTCAAGTTCAGGGATTGCAAGGAGGATAATGGTCTAAAGGCGTTAATCGAGGATAGAGTTTCAAATTCATCACCTAATATTCAAGTGAACGGACACGCATTACAACAGTGTTGGTGTTATGCGACAAATAAAAATCATGCCGCGGATAGCCCAATCGATCCTGGATGAAATAGGGAGTAGTCAGGCTGAATGACTTAAAATAAAGCGCTAATTGGGAGGCAACCCAATCATTTCTTTTTAGTTTAGTTTATTTTTTATTTTTATTATTTTTTATTTTTTAATTAATATTCGTACTATTTAGATTATAGCTTAGAATAATAGTTAGGTAATAATAATTTCAATAGGTACTTATTTCATTCTTTAGTTATTGATAATATCTCAACCATGCTCAAATTGGTCCTAATTATACTTACATATATGTTTTATGGCTTGCAAGAGGAGAAAATACTCATTGAGTGGCATAACATGAAGAAAAGAAGAGAAAAGGAGTCAGTTAGCAGGGGACTAGCCCATCCGGGGTAGGCTCATTTGGCCTTGTACCCCTCTCCGGGGCGGCGGTCCTTGAATTTGGGCTCTAAAAGTCGGCAGTTACACACGATTCTCCTTCTTCTTCCTAACTACACGCCCAGTACCCCCTCTTCCTCACCTAAACTACCCATTCCCATACATAACCCCCACGATTTCACCACCATCCATTACAACTCCTACCCCATTACTTCAACCCATCACCTCAATCCATTACACCCACTTCAACCCCACGATTTCCACTACCCCATTACTTCACATATCTATATATAGTCACACCCTCACAACCCAAATTCGTCACAAACTTTCATCAATATCTCACAAGGCTACGAATTAGGGCTTCCATAGAGGTAAGTATAGAGCAATTTCGAGTGAATACTTGGTGTTCCAATTCATCACTTCCAAGTACCATAATAGATCAAAATTTCAATTTGGGGAGGATAAACCACTGTGCACACCAAGTGTTCGTTAGTGGGTGTGAACCAAGTTTGGGGGGAAGATACTGTGATTAAGGCAATAGAGAGCAAATGGCTTCGCAACCCACATCAAAATGCCAAAGGGGAGAGAGTTGAAGGCCCGCACAATCGACACGGACATTCGACCGCTGAAAGTTCAAAAGTGCCGCTGCCGCCGACCGGTACGACTACATGGTCACAAAGGCTCTTACACCGGAGCGGGGGTTGGCACCGGAGGCTCACGACGGTGAAATGATGCAACAAATTTATCAGAACGGGTGGGTCAAGTTCACTGAGGAGCCCGAGCCCGCCGTCGTTAATGTGGTCAAGGAGTTCTATGCGAACGCCGAGGACAAGGCATCGTTCAATGCTTTTGTGCGAGGTAGACTGGTCCCATTCAGTGCCGATGCCATCAACACGAATTATCAATTGCGGGTGCCTCAACAGTGTCGGTATGCTCATTTGAGGGATTTTGACCCTTACTTTGAGGAGGTCGTCAAGGAAATGACCAAGCCGGGCACAACGTGGATCAAGGGTCGGAAAGGAGGCACGGTGTTTCATAGCAAATATCTCAGTCGGGACGGGAAAATTTGGTATGCCTTCTTATGTGCGAAACTGTTGCCATCCACGCACACCTCCGACGTGACCAAAGAGAAGGCACTACTCCTTTATGCTATTGTGCAAGACTTCATCATCGAAGTCGGGGCCATAATCAGTTTTTCAATTCGCCGATGTCTACGGGGCCATTTTTCGGGCGGCTTGCCATACCCATCCCTCATTTGTGGGTTGTGTCGTCAAGCAGGAGTTCGATGATCTGATGATGAGCCCACTCAGATGCCGCTGCAGTTACTAGACAATAGAATGATCGCGCGGTATTCGGTGTGGCCCGACGGCGAATCTCATCCTAGAGGTTTAGGTTTTGTATTTCCATCAGCTTCGGAGGAAGAAGCTGACACTGAAGATACCTCCGGAGATGAGGACGAGAACATGGGAGATCAAAGGACTGAGGCGGAATCATCTTCTGACGCCATATCTAACCCTCAGTTTCTTGCATTTCAACACCATATGGAGGAACACAACAAGGCCGCACGACGGGAGATGAGACGACTTGAAATGCGACAAGACCATATGTTTGATGCCATGAACATGTCATTCGCATCCTTAAATACGACACTTTAGAGTTTCAATACAGCTGCACAAATTTCATATCAGCAACCCATGCCCATGCCAAGGTTTCCACCGAGCGACTCGAGGGAGAAGAACCACCACCACCACCCTAGACTTAGGAAATTACAGAGAAGTCCTCGCTCTTTTTATTGCTATATCCATACAATGGGGACATTGTTATTGTTAAGTTTGGGGGAATTGTTTTATTTTTCATATTTATGTTACATGCGTATTGTCATTAGTTAGGTTTGCATTTAGGAGTGCATGTTTGTTTTGCGTATTAGTTTTTGAATTGATGTAATCATATAGTTGCATAGTAGCTTATGAGCATATTTAATTTTAATTTATGTTGTTTAATGTATGCATTCATGTTATATATATATATATATATATATATATATATATTTTTTTAATTTAGTTGGCTATTGTGTTCATTTTGCATATGTCCAGCAGTGTTGTAGTCGTATTTATTATGACCAATGATGAAATTGAGATTAAGTAGACAAAAACAGTACTGATTGTTAGAACTGTGAGGTAGTTTCGAATCATAACTTGGATTTTGTGCGTATTTGAAACTGGTATAAAAAGTTAGCACGTTAATGACATCTATGTTGACTGATTGATTTAAATCCATACATAAATAGTTTCTAAAGGATAATGCTAGTATAAATATGAGAATGACAAGAATAGGCAGTGAAGACAACAAATTGGGCAATAATCTAAGTTTGGGGGGAAAATGTAGGGTGTATAAGCTTCAAGAAAAAAATGAAAAAAATTGGAAATAAGTTGAATCTTGTGGTGCGTTGAGGAGAAATACTCTCCATATACACAAGCGTGAGATGGAGCGTAAAACACAATTCTGCACGAACATGGATGATATCTTTACCACTCAGTTCGGTGAAATCCTAGCATGATTTAAAAAATCAATAATCCATTGCAAATTGTAGAAGGGGTCAAATCACTGCTTCATTGATGCAAATAAAACAAAAACCTAGTGAATCATTGAGAAATTATCTTAAGAAGTCTAGAGAAATTGTAGCTGAAGTCCATGAATTGGACACAGCTCATGCTATTTGGTTATTTCACTTCTGGTTTAAATATGAAACACATTGGTTTGGAAGATGCCCTCGGGACCCTGAAAAATACCAGTTGACCGTATGATCAAAACCAGCCAAAGGCTGACAACGATCGATCCGAAGGAAACAAGGTTAAACTTATGGTCAGGCAGTGGGGTCAATTGACCCCTGAATTTTTTGGAGTTAATTTTTAATTTAATTTTGATTTTATAAAGTGTTTAGTGAAAATAAAAAATTCAGATTAAAAGACTATTAAATGTCTCAAATTTTTACTAACACAAACACTTCACTCTTTTATATTGTTTAAGAACTTTACATTGAGCATGATATTTTTGCAATTTATTGAAATGAGACTATCATTACGATAGTTTCAAACAATGAAATCTCAAAAATGTTATTATAAATAATATTTTAACAATATTATTTAGTTTTGTAATTTATTTTAGAGGACACATTTAACCTATCTCTTATAATAATGATGTTTTAAAAATTATAAAATATCATTTTATAGATAACATAAGATCGAAGATTCGAAGTGTATTCAATTACATAAAACAATATCAATTTTATATGATAGCTCACACAATTATTTGCAATATTTCTCGCATTCTGACACCTTTATTTTATTGTATATTATTTTTTTTATAAATTTTTGTTTTAAAAAAATTGACTTACTGAATTAATGGGCTGGATTCGCCCCTGCTTATGGTTATGGAGGAAAGTCCAAGTTTAAAGGGAAGCCAGATGAAGCATATACTCCATTGAACACTGATCAGGCCAAGATTCTGAACGACATCAAACATCAAAGATAAATCCTTCTTCAAAAAACACCCCAAGAATTAAGGTTCCTGATTACAAAAAAAGAAAGGAAACAAATTTTGCCAATACCACGAGGATCGAGGTAAAATGTATGGATTTATGGGGTCCTGCTAATAATAAGTGTATTTTTTTTTTACTTTTTAGTTGATTCCTTTTCTAGATATATGCGGATATTTTTAATTTCAAACAAATCATATGTCATGAACACTTTTATTCAACTTCAAAAATTAGTAGAAAATCAATTTAGTCGAAAAATTAAAAGTGTTCGAAGTGATTGGGGTGGGGAATTCAGAAAATTAAAGAAATATTTTAGAACACAAGGTATTGCACATAGCCTATCGTGTTCTCATACTTCGGAACAAAATGGTCTTGTCTTGTAGAAGGGCGACACAATCATATTGTCGAAACATGACTAACACTCTCTTGGCTAAATCTGGAGTTCCTTATTACTATTGGGACTACGCATATGAAACTGCAGTGTACCTCATTATTCACATGCCATCTTCTACAAATTCAAAAATATTTTCGTTTCATATCTAGTTTATAGCGCCGATCACCTAACTACACTTTAAATTTTTTGGGTGCTTATATTTCCATTTCTTTGTCCCTACAACAAACACAAGATGGAATTTCGATCTCATCCATGTGTATTTATAGGGTACAATCCTTCTCATAATGGGTTTATTTGTATGGACATAGCAACTTACAAAATTTATATTGTGTGACACATGCTCAATTTGATGAAATGGTCTTTCTGTTTAAGCAGCTTCCTAGTCCAGCCACAACCATTTCCACAAAAATCCAATTCCCAATCCAGGGCAACTGTTGGAGTATGATTTGATGGGTCGAAGGGTTCGGGGGACTCACGCCACGTGATTGGATATTTACATTGACAGTAAGGCGTTGGATATTCTAGAAGGCCACACTCTAAGTTGACTTATGATAGACGATTTGGCTTTCTATTTCTGAGGAAGTCAAATTCTATTCAGTTATAAATCTTACAGTTATAAGAAATCTTTACATAAGTACTCTTATTCCAATTCGGAGACAGGCGTGATACAATGAGGTGTTGTGATCAAACTATAAATACAACCATAATTTAAGTTTCAGGTACCTTACACATTATTTATTTTTACGTACTAAAACAATCAAATTCCTCCATTGTTGACGTTTCTGACCTGTATTTATTTTCACATCAGAGCTATCCCCCGGCGGCCCCGACCGTCAAGCTTCTTAGTGTGATCATTTGTTCCTTGTGTAGGTTTAAGCTCGTTGTTTGGTTATTCGACGAGCGGACAAATTTTGGCGTTAACATTGGTGCTAGAAGGAATGTCTTATTCTAGTGTTGAATTGAAATCACCAATTGCGCATGCCCAACCGCGCCCCCGAGCGCTCTTGTGCGCCCAGCCCGTCAACCAACACGCCCCCGCGCGTGTGACGCCCCCAAATTCGGGTCCCTCAAACGTCGAACCTGGTGCGTAACGGTGCTACCTTCATCTACACTTGTGACTTGCATCACATATAAAATCTTATAAACATAAATATTATTACAATATTTTTACAGTATGTCTCTAGCTATCTAATCCCATGATTTAATACATTTACATTTCTCTCTCTCAAATAATATTACAACTGTAATACAAAATTTTCAACATTTTATAAGTCGCGATACGCTTTAATGATCCTCCTTAATATTTAACTTACTCTTATCATCTTCTAACCTTTCAGGTTCTCCTGCTATAACTGCAAAAAAATTTAAATTTTGCAAAGGGTAAGCATTTAATTGCCTAACAAGTATAAACAACTGAATGGACAACAATCTCAAGGATAGAATAATATTTTTTGAAATTTTCAATAATTGAACAATATTTGTGAAGTAACTTGAATAATCAGTATAAAGATTTACACAATGAAAATGTTTTGGAAAAGCTCAAATGTTTCTATTACTTTGTATCATTTTTATAAAGAAATAAGTTGACTATGATTACAACATAAATAATGACAAACATATAACAGAGTTGCAGTTACAAGGAATTAGGGACTAAATTCAAGGAGAGCTGTACAATATTTACTATAAACAAAATTAATCACGTAAAGAGAAATCCCAAGTAATCAGCCTTTGATTTCTCTAACATACCCCCGTAAATTGGTGGACCGTTGAACAACACCAAGTTTGGGACGAAGAAACTCAAGTCGTTGTCGAGAGAGTGGTTTCGTTAGAGCATCTTCTAGTTGGTCTTTGATGGAAACATGAGATATACGTAGTTTGCCATTGGCAACCTTGTCACGAACAATAATGAAAATCTATGGCAATGTGTTTCATTTGAGAGTGAAGCACCGGGTTTGCACATAGATAGGTTGCACCAATATTATCACAATAGATTACAGGAGTTTATGTAGCAGGAATGTGCAACTCGGAGAGGAGAGAACGAATCCAGGAGAGTTCTGCAGCAGTAGAAGCAACAGACCTGTATTCAGATTCAGTAGACGAGCGAGCAACGAACCGTTACTTCTTGGAGCTCCAAGAGATGGGATTGCAGCCGAGATATACAACATAGGCACTAGTAGAGGTGCAGTCGTCTTTGTTTCTAGCCCAGTCCGCATCGAAAAAAGCATGAAGATGTAGAGGAGACTTCTTATAGAGATGTAACCCATAATCAATGGTGGATTCAGGTAGCGAAGAAGCCACTTTGTAGTCGCCTAATGTGTCTCCGTGGGTTTATGCATGAATTGGGAGAGTCGGTTAACGACAAAGCCAATATCGGGACGGGTGAGGGAGAGATATTGCAAGCTCCCAACAGCTCGACGATATCTAGTAACATCAGAGAGATTGGAACCAGTATGTAATGAGAGAGAGGCACTAGTAGAAAGGGGAGAGTGGACATCCTTAGCGCTTAACATTTCAGTCCGATCTAAGATATCTCGAATATATTTATATTGAGATAAAAATAATCCAGTGGAAGTGGGAATTACCTAAACACCGAGGAAGTAATTTAGGGTGCCGAGATCCTTGACCAAAAATTGAGACCCTAATCTACTTACAAAATCAATGACAATGGTAGTGTTGTTGCTGATAAGAATCAAGTCATCGACGCACACAAGCATGTAGAGAACAATTTGTTCATGAGAGTAGATGAATAATGAGGCATCGGATTTGGAGTTAACAAAACCAAAGGAGAGCAAGAAACCTTTTAACTCAGTGTACCACGCCTGAGGGACTTGCTTGAGACCGTAGAGGGCTTTACGAAGTTTGCACACATGAGAGGGATATGTTTGATCAACAAAGACAGGTGGTTGAGACATAAATACTACTTCAGATAAATTGCCATGAAGGAATGCATTATTGATGTCCATTTGGCGGAGAGGCCAACCCTTAGAGATGGCAAGAGAGAGAACAATTCTGACTGTAGTTGGTTTAACTACTGGACTGAAGGTGTCGTTGTAGTCGATACCTGGCCATTGATGAAAACCCTTAGCGATAAGACGGGCCTTATATCGGGCTACTGAACCATTAGGGTGGAGTTTTATTCGAAAAACCCATTTGCATCCTACTAGGTTTTAAACTTTGGTAGAGGGGACAAACTCCCATGTCCCATTATGAAAAAGAGCGTCAAATTCCTCTGACATGGCCTGACGCCATTCTGGAACTTTTAAAGCTTGCGACAGACTAGTGGGTTCAGGTATTTAGGTGAGGGAAGATGGGAGACCTGATAAAGTAACTTCTTGGGTTTGAAAATATTATTTTGAGATCGGGTAGTAACTCGTGGAGGAGGGTCAAGTAGCCTGGCATCATTTTGGGGACTTTCCCCTTCAGACGCGTAAAGGAGATCACGCTCGGGTTCACCTACTAAGGCCAAAGAGCATGGCGATGAGTGGTCATTGCCAGACATGGAGAGAGATTCACAGTCAGTGGGAGTAGGAGAGATTGAAGTTGGACGTGTGACGCCCCCAAAATCGGACCGCCACTTGGTCACTCGAATTCGGTTCGTCGCATGCTCAAAGTAATACCATAATAACTAAAATCATACATTCACAACGGAAAATCTAATTTAGAATAATATACAATGATTTATTATAATTATTTTTCCAAGTCTCGCAACCTATAGTACTTAATTGATTACATAATAATATCGAATAAAGACTTATTACATAATCCTACTTAAGTTTAAGCATAGTCTGAAAATAGTCTTAATACAACATAATAGTCTTAAACATAAAGGGACAAGCTAGTCGGTAGCCTTTCCCTTGTCTTTCCCAGAGATACTTCCATGTTTCGCCTTAACTGAAAGGTTTTAAATAAGCAAGGATGAGCACAAATTGGCAAACAAGTAATATACAACAAGGGTGAAGAATATAATATCACACGGTTGAAATATCACAGTATAGTCTCCAAGATAGTTCAGGGTATTAGAATAATATCATGAACAATGAGTATCAACAATTCTCGAATCCAATCTTTGAAATATGAAAGGATAGTTCAATATAGATCAACAATATATATGAATTCAAAGGCTATCAACGTATCCAATGGGATAAAACAAATTATACTGAGTAGACACTAAAGACTATTGAACATTTTCTAGAATTACCAATATTAAACTGATAACCCAAAAATCAAGTACTATAGAAGATCAATCTACAATACTCCATGTTATGCATAACACCACAGTAATAATCTACTCATGTGTTGGGGTTTCATCCCCCTTACCATAAGGGTTGTTCAACTCAGTTTTTAATATTTTCGCACAAATCAATTGGTTTGGACAGTTTTATAAACATGCATATAGTCTAGCCGAATCAAATGGCATAGACACTTTCACAATATTCAAGAATAATACCAAGTTCAACATGAATAATAGTTTTCACAAGAGTTTTAAACATACTAGCTCAATTGAACGAATAAGTAGGATAACTTGCATTCAAAGAGATAAGCTTACGATATTCGTTGAATAAAGTAATGCGAGAGTTAGGATACTTGCACAATGTAAATGATAGTTCAGATACTTGCCTTAAGCGTAGTTTATCAACGTTAAGAAATCAACACTTTCGAATCCTATTTATAGTGTATTACAAGTATAGGATGCCCAATAGTTAAACATATTCGATAAACAATCCTGATATATAGATCAAGTGTACAAACACGACTCAATCATGAAATCTTAGACTTTTGTTATTATTTAGCTCGAAACTACTGTTAGATTTCATTATTCTAAAACACTTTGTCAATTCAAGCTAAGGTAGGTGTTAACATGCAAGGATACCTCTGTCAGTGTGTCATGAATAGAAATAAGCATAATGAAGTTATACTAGCATGCTACATACTTCAGAAATCATAGAAGTCACTTTCCAAGTCTGCAGAATGGCGCGGCCGCGCCTGATTTGTACTAAGGACATGCGCGGCCGCGTGGCTCCCAGTTCAAACCAGGGCTGAGAAATCATTTGCTTGGCCTAGCTTACCCATCCTTACACATATAACATATATTAACATGTCAAGGGTCCTTTCGTATCTCTCAAGTTCAATCTAGGTCCCTTCTTTCATAATATGGTTATAAATTGAACATCTCAACAAATTAAGGCCATTCAAGGTTATGAAACCACAAAGTCTAACATGCTTGATTCTTAAACATATAAAGTAGTCAAATAACTCATATTAGACATGCTTGTGTATATTCATATCATATATGTGTAATTAGCATCGTTTTGGTTTGAAAATATGCTTCGTTTATGCTTCACTTGAATTTCGATACCTAAACATGGCATATATATATTTATGATACTTGAGTGAGTTTAAGAGTATCATCTACCATGTTCACAAATATCAGATTTTAACCCTCAAAGTAGTATGTTAACATTCACGTTCAAAGTTCGTATTTTCATTTAGTAAAACTTACTAATAAGTCTAACATGATCATGCTTCATTATGAAATCCATATACGTAAGTTAGTATGTCCAACATGCATTTCAAAACCATACTACCATGCTTGCAAGATCTGAATATCAAAACGAATATAATAAGTTAATGTCCATTTTAAACTCTAAGTTTCCATTAGCATGTTATCAATGTCATTTAGTATGCTAAACTACTCCCCTCACTATACATCCTACTTGCATGCTTACGTTCAATGAAATCAGACCACACTAATATGCCTTTAAGTTAGAATTTTAAGTTACACATTGAGGATTAGAGAGTTGGTATATAGTTTCTGAAGATTATCATGACAACTACTCCCCCCCATGATCATGAGCTAGAAGGAACTTGGAAGAAGAAAAAGGGAATAGGCCTTAGCCTTTTTACTGAACACGTGAATGAGAATTGGGTCTCTAAATTTGGGACAACTCAAATACTCAACATTCTTGCACACTTAAGCTATACACTCTTATGTTATATTTATATACATATCATCCATACATGGGTTATATCTTAATGTTACAATATAATTTACATAATTAATATTTGAAGGTAGTAGATGTGATATGACAATGTAACATACATATAATCCATGTACATTTTATTTTAATGTCACCCACACGCATATTGTCACGCACGCGTTTTCATGATGTATTCATATCATATAGTTTCAATAAATCTTAATATATGGTTACTATATATAGTATAGTCACGTAAGTGTCATATACTTAATCGTATATATCTGATTGTATTCCACATATAAATAATATATTTAATTATTGCACATTTGCACATAATGATCAACATAATCTTATTATATTAATAACTTACTTATTTGTTTTATGTCAAATAAATAAATTATTCATCTTATTGGCTAATTAACAATAATATTTATTAATCCATTCTTCATTGATTAATGTAATTAGTGATCTTTATAACAATTAATTATCTTTAACATTATAGTAAATAAATATAAATTTTATTATATTTATGAACACGTTGCTTATTATTATTATTATTATATCTTTTACATTAATAATAATCACATATTATTAATCACCATTAATTTTCTAAAACAATTAATCAATATTCTTTAATAACAATTAACAATTAATATAAATTAATTGTTCACTTAATAATTCCTTCGTCGATTAATATCATTATTAATATTTCCCATCACTGTGCCACATAAGGCATTCAACGAGTTCATCACAAATTCCATATATTCTCAATTATTCAATTATTCAATTATTCAATATAATTGAGTTAACTCATCTCGTAACAAAAAATCATTTATATCCAAATAAATATTCATTTTCATTTATATTTTCATTTAATAAGACGAGTAAATTCTCGGGTATTACATCCTCCCCCCTTATAAAAATTCAGTCCCGGAATTGCTACAAGGTTACACAAACATATGGGGATAATCCCTCATCATCCTATCATCTAACTCCCACGTAGCCTCCTCGACATCGTGGTTACACCAAAGTACTTTTACAGAGGAAATAACTTTATTTCTCAAGGTTTTCTCTTTCCTATCAAGAATTTGGACATGAATTTATTCGTACGCTAAATTCTTCTCCATTTGAATGGGTTCATTATGACGCCCCCAAAATAGGTATACATCATCCATTCTCGTCGCCAAACACATGGTACAAAAATAAATACAACTTCAGTAATACAATTATCGTGCAAAATACGACAACACATACACTGTGAGTTTGAATACAAATATTGTCTAATAGACATTATACAAACTCAAAAGGAGTCCTCATTATAATTATTGATACACTATTTTACAAAATAGTGAGGACTATTAAAACAACTATCCTGAACCATCACTCCATACCTCGACTAGTTCCTGCTATGTTCTCACCTCCTGAGAAGAAAAATGGAACAAAAAGGAAAATGCTGAGCTCAACTAGCCTAGTAAAGAATATTATGACTAAGATAATATACAACAATTTATCATTAGTCTTCAACAAGAAAAAATCTGATAGAACATAATAGACAACAAGTTTTAGATCAACAACTGCAGCGGAAACAACAATCTATTTAGAAGAGTCAAGTAGAGAATGAATTCTACTATCTTCTAAGATTTAAAAGTCCATCATCAATATTTTATCCCTGTAACATCAATCAATGTACATCTTGAATTAAATATTCATCTTTGCTCTACAGGCCAAAGATATTCATTTGCATCACCAGTTGGTCATGTTCATCTCAACACCTGTTCATCTTTGCACTACGGGCCAAAGATATTCATCAGTTAATGATTCATCTTTGCACTACAGGCCAAAGATATTCAGTAATATCATCATTTAGGACTGAGGAAGATTAAAAATATCTTAAAGAAAACGAATCCAGTGAGATAAAAGAACAAATATTAGGAATTCGTATTACAGTTTATCCAAGTTTAATAATACTCCATAATAACCAATTGTGAAGCAAAATTCAAAAATAAAGATCAAAACATAGATACAATCAAAGATAGTGACCATAATAGACATCTTGGACAAAAAAGAGAAATTTTTATTTTTTTAGTGAATAGTGCCGTATTTGTGAATAGTGCCTTATACGAGAATAGTGCCGTATACGTGAATAGTAACCCTGACACAAAAAGTAGAAATTCCACAATAAATTTCATATCAATATTTCGGCATAATGATATTGAAGAAAATAATATCATTTACGAAGAAAATAACATCCCTTACCTCAAAAGAACAGTATTTCTGACTGGAATATCGGATGTAAACTCGAAGAAAACATGCACTGAATAACAACTCTCAAAGTATCTAAATACTCATAAAATACGCTCGATAATATATATAGAGAGAAAACTTGTTTCTGGTGTGATTTTCAATTCTAACTAAGCACCCTATTTATAGGAAAATGCTAGAACGCCAAAGGAGACTAAATTAATAAAATAATATATATATTTTTTCTCCTTCTACGCCACCTACCAAGACCAGCCACCAGCCCTCCACCTTTGAAAAATTTCCAGCACATGTTTTAACCAAAAATAAAAGCGGGTCCCATCCATAATTTTATTAAAAACATTTAATTTCTGAAACTTCAACAATTCATAATAAATAGCTCTTTATCAGAAAAATACGAATTTTATGTCCATTCCATAGGAAATCGAATTCTCTACAACGTTGTAGAAGAAAGCTTTTCCAAATTCTAAACAGAAAATGCCCGAAATCCACATTCGGATGATTTTTAATACCTTTATTCTGATAAAATACTGATAAAATACCTAAACATTAATTCCATCATTTATAATCACAGTAAATATATCCATCATTTATATTCACATAAAATAAATATTTCTTTTTCATATAAATTAATAATTAATTATTCATAAATAATATTACAGAATCACAATTATGACAACCAGGGCGTTTCCAGGAAAGAGGGGGCTTTCCGATAAGGATTTCTCCTTCTTTGGTAGCAAGTAATTAGGTGACCAAAACCCTTTCCTAAACGTAACTTCCTTAGACATTGCCAATAATGCTATCTAATAATATTATTCAAATAATATGAATTATTTATCTGATAATGGGAAATACTGTGTAATGACAATTATTGAAACAACAATAATATAAAATATAAACGCAGCAATTATTGAATCAATAAAATAAAATATTGAACAGTAATTACTGTAACAATTATTTAGTAGTGTCTTCTTACGTAAGAATCAATAATTCAAAAATAATGTGCAATACTGTGTGCTACTGTGCAACCACACGTATTATTGTACGAATATTCCCCGACATCAAGAATATTCCACGACCAAACGAATATTTTATAACCACTTGTTTATTTTGCAAACTTTGCACATTTCACCCATAACCAAAGCATTATATCAAATTAACACCTTATTATTCATAATAATAATTAAAGGAAATTCGATTTTATTTATAAAAATTGGGGTCTTACAACCTCTCCTCCTTATGAAATTTCGTTCTCAAAATTGACGTACGTACCTGGTGTTTCGAAAAGGTGAGGATACCTCGTTTTCATTTCTGATTCCTACTCCTAGGTCATTTCTTCAATAGCATGGTTTTCCACAAAACTTTAACTTGTGGTATAACCTTGGTGCGTAGGACATGCTCTTTCCTATCCAAGATCTTAACATGTACCTCCTCGTACATTAAATCTTCGGCTATCTCATCTGGTTCTAACTCAATAATGTGGTTCGGGTCTTTCACATATTTACGAAGCATAGATATGTGAAAAACATTATGAACACGAGACATGCTTGGAGGTAATGCGATTATATAGGCCACATTTCATATTCGGTCAAGAATTTCAAATGGACCAACAAATCATGGATTGAGCTTTCCTCTCTTCCCAAATCTTGTAACTCCCTTCCATGGAGCAATACTTAATAATACATGATCCCCAATATTAAATTCCACGTCTTTTCGATGAAGATCCGCATAACTCTTTTGTCGATCCGCATAACTCTTTTGTCGAATCGTTTAGATCTTTTCTGTAGTTATACGTACCAATTCTGGTCCCAACAATGTTGCTTCACCCACCTCGTCCCAGCATACTGGAGAGCGACATTTTCTTCCATACAACACCTCGAATGGAGCCATGCCTATACTTGCCTGATAACTATTGTTATAGGAGAACTCCACCAATGGTAGGTACTTATCCCAACTCTGTAATAACCCGAGAATTTAGATATTTATTAAAATCTTAAAAGATTTAATTAAGGTTAAATATTAAACCTAGACATAAAATAAGTGTATGTATTTAACATTTTTAGGAATAAATTTTGTGAATTTAAAAACTTTTGGTAAAGGTTTACAGTGTTAAGAGTATCTGTGTATATGGTCATATGTGTGTACAGTATGTGGTTAATGGTCAAGGGTTGGCCGGATAAAGTATAGCAGTCAAAAACCCTAATAATATTTTAGAACCGCGACGTTTAGTGAGAAAACCCTAACGAGTGTTAAGAAACCCTATTACCGGTTCTAGAAACCCTAGTTTCAATTTCGGGAAGCCGAAACCCTAATTCGAAATATTAAAACCCTAATTGAGAAGTTTAAAAATAAGTATAAGGTTTTTATGTTATAGATTTTATATTTAATTAGGGATAGCCCTAATTGATTATTAGAAAACCCTAATTGTTCAATTGGAAACCCTAATGTACAATTATGGAACCTAATTGCTAAATTATCAATTTTAATTAAGGAAATATAAATCTTAATTAGCAAGCTTGAATATAATTAGAAAATCCTAATTATAATTTAGAAATCTTAATTTTCTATTTTAGAATCCTAATTGCTAAGTTGTAAACCCTAATTATTATTTTAGCAAGGTTAATGGTGATTAGTATATTATAAAGTCTAATTTACAAATCCTAGGTGATTAGTAAACCTAATGTAATTAGGAAACCCTAATTATAATTTTTAAATTCTTAATTTCCTATTTTAGAACCTAATTAGAAAAGTCTAGAAATTTGAATTTAGGGTCAAACCCTAAGGGTTGTGACAAGTTATCAAGTTGCCATTCACTTTACAAGCCAAATGTCCAAATTGCCCTTCTTGAATATTTTAATGAGGTGGAGTGTAGATCTAACCCTACTTGTGGTTGGTGACCAACTCTAGCTAGCCACATGGTCTAGTGAGCAACTTTAATCAGCCAACAACTGATCACATGATCAGCCCTAGACATTGCATCATTCTATAAATAGATTAAAGAGAGAGAAAGTGTGACGCCCCCAAAATAGGTCCATTCCATCCAACCCATTCTGAGTCGTCAAATACATGGTACAGAAACAACTACAACTTCATTAATACAATTGTCGTGCAAAATACGACAACACATAAACTGTGAGTTTAAATACAAATATTGTCTTCTAGAAAATATCCACACTCAAATAAGTCCTCATTACAATTATTGATACATTATTTTACAAAATAGTGAGGACTACTAAAACAACTGTCTTGAACCATTACTCCACACCCCGACTAGTTCCCGCTATATTCTCGTCTCCTGAGAAGAAAAATGGAACAAAAAGGAAAAGGGTGAGCTCAACTAGCCCAGTAAAGAATATTATGACTAAGATAATGTACAACAAATTATCCTTAGTCTTCAACAGGGAAAAATCTGATAGAATACAATAGACAACAAGTTTTAGATCAACAACTGCAGCGAAAACAACAATTCATTAGAAGAGTTAAATAGAGAATGAAATCTACTATCATCTATGAATTTAAAAGTCCATCATCGATATTTTATCCCTGTAACATCAATCAATATACATCTTGAATCAAATAGTCATCTTTGCACTACAGGCCAAAGATATTCATCAGTTGGTCATGTTCATCTCAACACCTGTTCATCTTTGCACTACGGGCCAAATATATTCATCAATTGGTCATGTTCATCTAAACACCTGTTCATCTTTGCACTACGGGCCAAAGATATTCATCAGAAATCATTCATCTTTGCACTACAGGCCAAAGATATTCAGTAATATCATCATTTAGGACTGAGGATGATTTAAAGAAAACAAATCCAGTGAAACAAAAGAACAAATATTAAGGATTCGTACTTTAAACAATCCAAGTTCAAAAATACTTCATAAATAACCAGAGTGGAGTAAAATTCAAGAATGAAGACCAAAACCTAGATCCAATCAAAGATAGGAACTATAACAGACAATCTTGGACATAGAAAAGAAAATTTAATTTTTCTGTGAATAGTGTCGTATTCGTGAATAGTGTCGTATACGTGAATAGTGCCGTATACGTGAATAGTAACTCCGACACCAAAAGATAGAAATTTCACAAAAAACATCATCACGCTTCGTGAATAGTACTCGTGAATAGTAACTCGTGAATAGTAACTCATGAATAGTAACTCGTGAATAGTAACTCATGAATAGTAACCCATGAATAGTAACCCCGACATGAAAAAGTTCCAAATTTGATAAAAAGTTCCAACCAATATTTCGGCATAATGATATTGAAGAAATAATATCATTTTGAATAAAATAACATCCCTTACCTCAAAAAAACAAGATTTAACCGGAATCTGGATATAGTAGGTTTGAAAGAACTTGCAACCAGATATAGCAATACTCAAAGTACTAAAATACTCACAAAAATACGCTCAATAAATTGAGAGAGAAAGAGAGAGAAGATTTCAGTTTCTGGTGTGATTTTCAATTCTAACTTAAGCACCCTATTTATAGGAAATTGCTTAGAACACCAAAGCAGAAAATTTAATATAATATTAATATAATTACAAAATATTCAAGCCCACCTCTAGATACTTGAATTCAGCCATTAACATGTGCAAGTGAGGGCCACCAAAGTACAAAAAATGTTTTTCTAACAAAAATCATTTAAACTCCAAAAATCAATCACACACCCGATATCTTAAAACTTCAATAATTCACAATAAATAGCCCTTTTGTCGGAAAATTTGAATCTTGCGACTTTTTATAGGAAATTCAATTTTCTACAACTTTTCGTAGAAAAAAGTTTTCCAAATTCCAAATGTAAATTCAAAGAAATCCACAACATGCGATTTTACAGGCTATAATCAAATTTCAGTCAAGAAATGGGGTCCACCGACACACAAAATATGTGTTAATCATTTAATGCAACAAAAATACTCTTCCTCCTCATATACTCATATATCCCACATTCATTGTAAAAATATCATCATTATTCTATTATAATAATATAATAAAATATTATTTTATCAGAAAAGATAAAATATCAATTTTCAACAATTGTCATTTTAAAAATTTTCTCCATCTATATCCACATAAAATCAATATTTTCCTCATCATATAAATCAATAATTAATTATTCACAAATAATATTACAGAATCACAAGATCGGCAACCAGTAGTTCCTGTGAAAGAGGGCTTTCAATAAGAATTTCTCCTCATCATGCGCCGCAATTAGGTGACCAAACCTCTCCTTGATGTAACTTTCTAGACATTGCCAATAATGTTATCTAATAATATTATTCAGATAATATGAATTATTGCTTCGATAATGGAAAATATTGTGTAATGACAATTATTAAAACAACAAAGAATATAAAATATCAACGCAAAGAATTATTGAATCAATAAAATAAAATATCGAATAGTAATTACTTCGCAACAATTATTGAGTAGTGTCTTCACGTAAGAATCAATAATTGGTGCAATACTGCAGGTGCTTCTCGCGGCAACAACGCCAGACATCGTGTTTTAACCACGGGTATTCTAACAAAGATTAATCAGTAATAACTATATTTATTATTTATAAACAACTTATACTTGTCGTTTTCTTCATCCAATCGCTTTTCGTTATGGGTCCCACAAAGATCAAGGCTGCCGCATTTAATATTCCCGATAAGAAGTATATTCCACGACCAAACGAATATTCCCAACAACAATGAATATTTTATAACCACTTGCTTATTTAAAATATTTATGATTTTACCCATAACTAACCACATTAATCAATTCAACCCTTAGTATTTCAAAATAATAATTAGAGAAATTAAATCTTCATTTATAAAAAGTTGGGGCCTTACAACCTCCCCTCCTTATGAAATTTCGTCCTCAAAATTGACATGCTTAGGACATGCTCCTTCCCATCCAAGATCTTGATTGGTACCTCCTCGTACGTTAAATCTTCTGCTATCTCGTCTGGTTCGAACTCAATAATGTGGTTCGGGTCGTCCACATATTTATGTAACATCGATACACGAAAAACGTTACAAACACGCGTCATACTTGGCTGTAAAGCGAGTCTATAGGCCATAGTTCCTATTCAATCGAGGATTTCAAATGGACTAATAAATCTAAGGTTTGAGCTTTCCTCACATCGCCGATTCTCACTTTTGGAATAACAACTTCCTGCACCTCCTTCTTCATATTCATCAGCACCGGTGTGTAGCTTGAACGGTTTTAACTTTATCGATTAAAATCAATTCTACTCGTATATCATCACGTGGGTCCCTAGAGTCTTTAACTCTATCTCTATCATTTATAAGTTATACAAAATGGGTCTTTAACAATATCGTACTCGTACTCGTATACGATCTTCTACTCAACATGTCAGCTACCACGTTCGCTTTTCCAAGATGGTATGGTCAGAACATGTGCCGAAATGAGTCTCCTCTTGAGTTCTTCGAAGCCCTTCCCACATTCTTTGCTCCATTTGAATTTTGTATCTCTACGAGTCAGCTGCATTAATGGAATAGCGATACGAGAATTTCCTTCAACGAATCTCCGATAATTACCAACTAAGCCTAGAAAGCTACGTATTTCGATTACCGACTTAGGTTGCTCTCAACTGTGACTCATATCCCAACCTTGGATAACACGTCACAATGACACCTATCAGTTTACTATCCACAAATATGGCATCCCCTACGGAGAGTCTGGCTTCGGTGCATTCCATAAAAGAAGTCATCAGATAGAGGCTCGGTTATCAACTTCTATAGTTGGGTTTTTAACTCCTGAAGTTCAATAGGAGCCATGAGATTTTAGAAATGGATTTTGTACCGGGTTCAAAGTCGATACAAAATTCAATATCACACTTTGGGAGTAAGCCAAGAAATTCTTCAGGAAATACATCAGGAAATTTACTAACAATAGAAATATCATTCAAATCTGACATATTTTTGTTCAAGTCCATAACATGGGCTAAGAAAACTTGACATCCGTTTTTCAATAAACGAATGACTTTATGGCTTGATATGAAAGTGTTTGACTTTCAATGGTTTGGTTGCTTGAATTCGAATAACAGGTTGCTTAGGAATATGAAACTAACAACCTTACGAAAGTAATCAATTTTGGCATGATGAGTAGTTAATCAATCAATCCCCAAAATCACATCAAAAGTAAGTATCTTTAAAGAAATAAGGTCAACAGGTAATGTGACGGTGCCAACTTGGATCAAACAAGATTTATAAACAGTGGATGTAACGAAAGTTTCTCATAACGAAGTTTCAACAGATAAGTCAAAGTCTAATTCTCTTCGGAGTCAAGTTTAAACGTTGAGTATAAGCAGGAGAGATAAATGAATGGGTAGAACCGGTATCTAATAAGGTATAAACTTCGTAAGAATTTATAATTAACTAACCCGTGCTAACTTCGCTCGAAGTTCCTCGATTCGACCAATCACGAAAACGCTCTTCCAGAACCGCTGACTTTGACTTTTTTCGGGACAACCTTTCGAGTCACCATCCTCATTGGATCGGGTTTCGCTACTGCATAATCTCGAAAGCGATATGACCTTCTTTTCCACAATTATAACATACCTTGGAAGGTTGTGAATAGTTTGGACTTATGTGTCCTCTCTTCTCCGTGATCGTAAGATCTAATCGGCGGTCTTTCTCCTCCTCTAAAATTCGTTGTCGGTGTTGGTGCCGACGCCTTCCCGTCATTGTTAAATCTTTCTTCTTGAAATTTCCACTTGAGTTATTTCTTCTATTACCTTAGCCATGATTACCACCGAAGTGGTTACCATTTTCGCATGATAATTTCCTCCACGATGGTTATCATTGTTCGACGATCGCCGCCACCTGCAGACGATTATCATCGAAGTTGTTGGTCATTATTCTTCATTGAGCCGACTCATTATCGCTACTCCAATAATCGAGCCCTATTCACAACATCCGAATATAAACAAAGTTTGTGAGAAATGAGGTATCGACGTATTTTGGGGTTCAAACCTCGCAGAAACATTCAAGGTCATTCTCTCCTCATTATCAACCAAATGGGATGCAAATCGGGACAACTCGACAAACTTAGCTTCAGATCGTGACACGCTCATATTGTTTTGCTCCACTTGATGAACTCTACCTCCTTCATGTGACGAATACTTTCGTGAAAGTACTTGTCGTTGAACAATTCTTGGAACTTCTCCCAAGACATCTTCAAGGTGCGAGAAAGTCGAGTACGCTTTTTACTGATTCCCACCAATAATCTGCCTCTCCTCGCAACATGAAAGTGGGGAAAGGAACCTTTTGCTCCTCTCGAGCATCCCAAGACATCAAATATCTTAGTGATCTCGCTTTATCCACGCCTCTTCCGTAAGTGGTTCGCTTTCCCAAAACTCCGCGGCCCTAACTCCTCGAATCGCTTAGCGGTGACCATCCGTGAGTTTGCAGTTGTTTCCACCGCATTTTGAACAAAGAGTCTCTCTCGTTTGGTTTTTGCATGAATTCTAGAAAGTTCCTAAACATACCATCGTTCATCATCCGCTCATTGGTGTTGTTCACATGAGGAATATTGCCACTGTTGCAGACGCTCTCTCCTCATTGGTGAGCAAAGGTGTCTCCACGGCCTCATTTACTCCATCGTTAACATTCTCGGTCGACATTCTCAAATCGCCATAAAACAAGGGATAATTTAACAAATTAACAAATCACATAATACCCCTATATTATGACCGACCAACAAATAAGCTTAGTAGGACACACTAGCGAAGGATTTACTCTGCTCTCTCCTCCTAGTTCTATTCCCGATCTCCGCCAGAGATCATATCCCTAAGCTCTGATACCAACTGTGACGCGCCCAAAATAGGTCCATTCCATCCAACCCATTCTGAGTCGTCAAATACATGGTATAGAAATAACTATAACTTCATTAATACAATTGTCGTGCAAAATACGACAACACATAAACTGTGAGTTTAAATACAAATATTGTCTTCTAGACAATATCCACACTCAAATAAGTCCTCATTACAATTATTGATAAACTATTTTACAAAATAATGAGGACTACTAAAACAACTGTCTTGAACCATTACTCCACACCCCGACTAGTTCCCGCTTATATTCTCGCTCCCGAGAAGAAAAATGGAACAAAAGGAAAAAGGTGAGCTCAACTAGCCCAAATAAAGAATATTATGACTAAGATAATGTACAACAAATTATCCTTAGTCTTCAACAGGAAAAATCGATAGAATACAATAGACAACAAGTTTTAGATCAACAACGCAATGAAACAACAATTCATTAGAAGAGTTAAGTAGAGAATGAAATCTACTATCATCTATGAATTTAAAAGTCCATCATCGATATTTTATCCCTGTAACATCAATCAACATACATCTTGAATCAAATAGTCATCTTTGCACTACAGGCCAAAGATATTCATCAGTTGGTCATGTTCATCTCAACACCTGTTCATCTTTGCACTACGGGCCAAATATATTCATCAATTGGTCATGTTCATCTAAACACCTATTCATCTTTGCACTACGGGCCAAAGATATTCATCAGAAATCATTCATCTTTGCACTACAGGCCAAAGATATTCAGTAATATCATCATTTAGGATCGAGGAGGATGATTTAAAGAAAACAAATCCAAAGTGAAACAAAAGAACAAATATTAAGGATTCAGATTTTTAAACAATCCAAGTTCAAAAATACTTCATAAATAATCAGAGTGGAGTAAAATTCAAGAATGAAGACCAAAACATAGATCCAATCAAAGATAGGAACTATAATGCATAATCTTGGACATAGAAAAGAAAATTTAATTTTTCTGTGAATAGTGTCGATTCGTGAATAGGTCAGATACGTGAATAGTGTCAGATACGTGAATAGTAACTCCGACACCAAAAGATAGAAATTTCAAAAAACATCATCATGCTTCGTGAATAGTACTCGTGAATAAGAATCGTGAATAGAACTCGTGAATAGTAACTCATGAATAGTAACCCATGAATAGTAACCCCGACATGAAAAAGTTCCAAATTTGATAAAAAGTTCCAACCAATATTTCGGCATAATGATATTGAAGAAATAATATCATTTTTGAATAAAATAACATCCCTTACCTCGCAAAAACAGTACTTCTAACTGGAATACTGGATATAGTGCTGAAAGAACTTGCACCGTATAGTAATACTCAAATTACTAAAATACTCACAAAAATACGCTCAATAAATCGAGAGAGAAAGAGAGAGAAGATTTCAGTTTCTGGTGTGATTTTCAATTCTAACTTAAGCACCCTATTTATAGGAAATTGCTTAGAACACCAAAGCAGAAAATTTAATATAATATTAATATAATTACAAAATATTCAAGCCCACCTCTAGATACTTGAATTCAGCCATTAACATGTGCAAGTGAGGGCCACCAAAGTACAAAAAACATTTTTCTAACAAAAATCATTTAAACTCCAAAAATCAGTTCACACCCGATATACCGAAACTTCAATAATTCACAATAAATAGCCCTTTTGTCAGAAAATTTGAATCTTGCGACTTTTTATAGGAAATTCAATTCTCTACAACTTTGCAGAAAAAAGTTTTTCCAAATTCCAAACAGAAATTGACCGAAATCCACAACGGCGATTTACTGTGCTATAATCAAATTTTCAACCAAGAAATGGGGTCCACCGACACACAAAACATGTGTTAATCATTTAATGCAACAAAAATACTCTTCCTCCTCATATACTCATATATCCCACATTCATTGTAAAAATATCATCATTATTCTATTATAATAATATAATAAAATATTATTTTATCAAAAAGATAAAATATCAATTTTCAACAATTGTCACTTTAAAATTTTCTCCATCTATATCCACATAAAATCAATATTTTCCTCATCATATAAATCAATAATTAATTATTCATAAATAATATTACAGAATCACAAGATCGGCAACCAAAGCCGTTCCAGGAAAGAGGGGCTTTCAATAAGAATTTCTCCTTACTCTAATGCGCAATTGGGTGACCAAACCTCTCCTGTATGTAACTTTCTAGACATTGCCAATAATGTTATCTAATAATATTATTCAGATAATATGAATTATTGCATCGATAATGGAAAATACTTGTGTAATGACAATTATCAAACAACAAAGAATATAAAATATCAACGCAAAGCAATTATTGAATTAATAAAATAAAATATCGAATAGTAATTATCGCAACAATTATCGAGTAGTGTCTTCTTACGTAAGAATCAATAATTGGTGCAATACCGCGTGCTATCGGCAACAACGCCAGACATCGTGTTTTAACCACGGGTATTCCAACAAAGATAATTCAGAATAACTACTACCGTTATTTATAAACAACTTATACTTGTCATTTTTTTCATCCAATCGCTTTTTCGTTATGGGCCCATTAAAGATCAGGCCGTCGCATTTAATATTCCCGACAAAGAAGAATATTCCACGACTAAACGAATATTCCCCGACAACAATGAATATTTTATAACCACTTGCTTATTTAAAATATTTGCGCATTTTACCCATAACTAACCACATTAATCAATTCAACCCTTACTATTTCAAAATAATAATTAGAGAAATTAAATCTTCATTTATAAAAAGTTGGGGCCTTACAGAAAGGGCCACTTTAGTTTTCATTTTTCCCTAGACATTCTCTCTCTAAAATTTGGGAATGGGGAGTGTAAGAGAGTGAAGAAATAATCCTTGATCATATCTTAACTCTTAAATATCAGATCACAAGATCAGAATCATAGATCAAGCCTTAAAGGAGGTATAAACCCTAAATTTCAAAATCCTTAGATTTGATGTTAGATGTTATGATTTGTTGTTTAAAGTTATGTTAGAAGGTGTCATTTAGTGATCTGGGTTGTTATAATTCAGATCCATAACACTTAGATGCTCGAAATTGATGATTTTAGAAATCGGGAAAAAGGTTGAAAATTTTGTCTGATCAGCCTAATGTCAGGGCTTCTAGATCCGTGTGTGTTAAGTGTTATGTGTGTTTTAAGTTATAGATCAGTAATATTCCATGTGGACTTTAATCTGGAACTGAAATCAAGATCATATCATGTTTAGATCGAATGGTATGAACGGTCAAACCTAGTAGACCGATCACGAAACTGGAATTCTGGGCAACCCAGAATTTCTGACAACATCTTGCAGGCCTCGGATCTTGCAGGTCTTAATTAGTTTGGTCAAGTTAGTGTTTGTTTTGTGTAGACTGACACGAGTACTACCTATACATGCCTCTAGATTACCCAAATATGTAACGGAATCGAATTTAATGATGGTCAAACGTGGGTTGACCAATTGCGTTAAGAACATTTCGGGAAACCCGAAATGTTCAAACGATTGCGTGACTACTTTAATGGCCCAGATCTTACGTATGTTATGTTGTTAAGTTTATGTTATGCTATGTAATGGTTCTACGACATGAGCACTATACATTTGGACCTTAAGAACCACATCTTAGTGACCAGAACACCATGAAAAGTGAACCACAAAGTGGACCCTTGACATTGCTTGAGTTTCTGGGCAACCCAGAAACTCAAGAACACGTCTGACAACAACTTCTGTTGCTTAGATCTCACAGATTTGTTACGTGTTGACCATGAGAGTTGTTTAGGGTTGTAGTGTGACTTTAATTCTACAATATTAAAACATTAGCAAGCCAGAAATCATAAAGACCAAAGATCCAGCCTTGGTCAAACATGGTACCTTGTTAATGTACTGTCACGCAGGTTTGGTGAAGAACACCTATAACGACGTGTCTGTCGCTATAGGGCCCTTTAGTGACACTTATTTTTGGAAAATAATTATTTTTAAATAAATCGAATAAAATGGTTTTTAATTATTAAAAATACAAAATAAATTCCTAAAAATTATTTTAAAGTCTGAAAATTAGTTTTTAATTATTCTAATATATTTCATAAATATTTAATATTTTTGGAATAATAATGGTATTTAGTTTATTTAATTATAATATTAAGTAAATTACTTAAAATGATTTTAATACATGAAAAATCATGAAAGATTATATTATGGTATAAAAAAATATTTTAAGTTATTTTTGATGACTTTTAATATTTTGTGATGAATTTTATTAATTAATTAATATTAATGGTAATTAATTTATTTACTACATGTATTAAATAAATTATGAAAAATTAGAATTAATGATTTATAAATCATATAAAAATGATTTAAGTATTATAAAAATATTTTAAGTTATAAAATATAACTTTTGATATTTTGTCATGAAAAACATTAATATTTAATATTAATGGCAATTATCGGATAATGGATTTAAAGGTTTAAAAATTATATAAGTATGATTTTAAGGTATTAAAATACTTTGATATATTATAAATATATTATAATATTATGACATGTATTTCATTAATATTTGACAATAAATAAATATTAATGATAAAGGAATTATGTGGTATTTATATTATATAAATAGGACATTGATGATTGAAAATTCACGATAAATAGTAATAATTATTTAAAAATTATTACGAGCTTATGAAAATTGTTTTGACTGATAATATAATTATTTAAAATAATTGTTAAGTGTTAGGCAGAGTTTAATTGAACTTAAACTCGATATTTATTCGATTAGACCGTTGGGATGTCAGAATTGTGCCGGATTCAACTCAAACTGCAATAGTTTGACTCGATACTAGGTCTTATGTGCTGTATAGACTGATAGAATTATGTGGTAATGTGTTTAGGTTATTTTATACTGTGATGATATTATTCTAATATTTGGAGATCAGTATTATCTATATTAGGTCTTCGGATAAAGCTAAGTTATATTTCAGAATTCAGAATCAAATCCAGACATGCAAGTTTTTCTTAACTCTACTAAGAGTTGTTTCATTCAGATATGCTTATGGTTAATCATTGCTGATTGCCATGTAGAATTATACTCTGTACATATTGTATGTATAAGTCAGGTATGAAAGGCTGATCACATTCATTACCATTCGGTTCGGATATATTTGTTCATGTTTAATACTTGTTCAGTTAAAAGTTTGTTCGTACTATTTCATAACTACATTGTTGAATTATAGCCTGCTTATTATTCAGACTCTTTCAATCATGATATATCCTTAAATAAAATTTAAACTTGCTGGGAAACTTTCATGCTCACCCTTGCTATATCATGATAAAACATTGCAGATTAAGGCGAATGCGTCAGATACAAGGAAAGGTTAAAGACGGTTCTAGCTTTAGTTTACATGTGCAGATAGATTGGTAACAATAATGTACGATAAAATATTTGTATGTCAGATAGGATAATGAATTGTGTATGAGTTATGGTTACTCGACCTTAGGAATAGTGTATAATATTTAATGTATAAACAATTTATGTTTATATCTTCCGCAATAGTTAGAACTAGTGACCCATATTCGTGGTGATTTAGGACCATGGATTTGGGGGCGCTACAATTGGTATCAAAGCTGTTGGTTATAAACCTAGGGTAGAGTTACCTTAGACTAATAACTGCAGTGATTAGGATAAGATCTAACTCACATAGAGTTAGTGTGTCGGTAAGATTCAAAGACGAATCTCGATAAGTTGTAAAGATACGGAGTTCCCTAACTCTGATAATAAAGGTGAACAGTAGTGGCTAATAGATAAAGTCTAAAAGACTAAAAGTACTGGGATAGGAGATCGTAAAACAAAACGATCATAACATAGAAATATATCATAATATATACGATGAGATCACCCCGTGATCAGATAAGGTTATAGTAGTGAGAATGATCGAGCGAATAATTGAAAAGTTACGACAAGAATGTCATGCCAGTTATACTATGAATTGGTACAGATTCAGGAAAGAATTATGAATACAAGTTGAATGAAATTCGTATTGAGAAGGGAGTTAGTATTAGGTGGGGATTCAATTGAGGACTCATATCGGCAGCTGAGTTGTATGATTCCTTGTTATGGGCAACCACTTAGTTTCTGGCACTGATAATCATTAAAATGTCTGTGTCGCGCAATTTGCTATATGCATGTTGAGAAGGTGATTCTTTTCCTATGTGTATAACAGATAGATAGGTTATAGGTAGAGAATATAAGGTTAAGTATGAGTTCTTAAAACTCATACTTATGTGACATGCTTGATTCATAGTTATATGAAATGTTTATGAACCCCTCAACAAATGGACGCCAAAGGTTTGACTAGGACAAGTTCTTAAACTCATATGATTGTCGCAAGTTTATGAACTCATAAGTGTGGTTTGACGAACTGGGTATAGTTGTGTGTAAATGGATTATTAAGGATAATAAGAATAGATAAACTATTTAAGCAAATGATTATTAGTGAAGACATAAGTTTTCCAAAACTCCTAGCTATGCTAGACTTTGAAATTTTGACATCAAGCTAAATACGCACTATGTGTTTTAAAAAAAAAATGTAGACTCGTAATCATTTTTGAAACGGTTTAAAGTATCGTCTATCCTACTTATTTCAGCGAGACACAAATGATTTGAAATATCAAAATATATTTTTATTTATCACTCATGTACCATGTAACCTGGTGCAGAGATGATAAAAGTTGATAGAGTTGTAAATACAGAAATACTTAGTGTGAATCCGATCTAAAAATCATTGTTCCACTATTGTATGATGTGTTATAACAAAGTCATATAATGACGACATCCTTAAACGGGCTGTTAATACAGTACGACATCATGATGTCATTCTCAAAAATATTTTTAAAAATTTTAATTTTGCCAACAGGGTTTGGCTACACCTAAATAATTCGATTGAATTGAATTATTGATATGAGTCTACGCTATTCGATTCAGCTAGACCAACGTTTATAAAATTCTAAGCGTTCTTTGAAAATTTTCCCAAACCAAATTATTTTGGTAAGGAATCCGATAAAGACTGAGGTAAGGAAATATTTGTGCGCCCAAGGCGGATAAGAGGAACATGAAAATGGTTCACCAACAAGATTTGATCAAGACAGGCATACTGGGCTAATCCCCTATATGTCCGTAAGTTATACGGTTTTGCGGATGAATTTCCATATGACTTTTTCGAAAATGAAAGTTCGTAGTCTATATGACTCCTCAGTACGATTTGAATAATTTAACTCTTATGAGAAATGTTTGGGTAGCATGTGGTAATGAGTATGAGGGTGTAAGGTGTAAAGGTAAATTTCGGGGACATAATTTTTAGAAGAAGGGGTGAATGTAATAACCCGAGAATTTAGATATTTATTAAAATCTTAAAAGATTTAATTAAGGTTAAATATTAAACCTAGACAGAAAATAAGTGTATGTATTTAACATTTTTAGGAATAAATTTTGTGAATTTAAAAACTTTTGGTAAAAGTTTACAGTGTTAAGAGTATCTGTGTATATGGTCATATGTGTGTACAGTATGTGGTTAAGGGTCAATGGTTGACCGGATAAAGTATATCAATCACAAACCCTAATAATATTTTAGAACTGCGACGTTCAGTGAGAAAACCCTAACGAGTGTTAAGAAACCTTATTACCGGTTCTAGAAATCCTAGTTTCAGTTTCGAGAAGTCAAACCCTAATTCAAAATATTAAAACCCTAATCGGGAAGTTTAAAATTAAGTATAAGATTTTTATGTTATTGATTTTATATTTAATTAGGGATAGCCCTAATTGATTATTAGAAAACCCTAATTGTTCAATTGGAAACCCTAATGTACAATTATGGAACATAATTGCTAAATTAGTAATTTTAATTAAGGAAATATAAATCTTAATTAGCAAGCTTGAATATAATTAGAAAATCCTAATTATAATTTAGAAATCTTAAATTTATATTTTAGAATCCAAATTGCTAAGTTGTAAATCCTAATTATTATTTTAGCAAGGTTAATGGTGATTAGTATATTATAAAGTCTAATTTACAAATTCTAGGTGATTAGTAAACCTAATGTAATTAGGAAACCCTAATTATAAATTTTAAATTCTTAATTTCCTATTTTAGAACCTAATTAGAAAAGTCTAGAAATTTAAATTTATGTACTCTAGGGTTAAACCCTAAGGGTCAAACCCTAAGGGTTATGACAAGTTACCAAGTTGCCATTCACTTTACAAGCCAAATGTCCAAATTGCCCTTCTTGAATATTTCAATGAGGTGGAGTGTAGATCTAACCCTACTTGTGGTTGGTGACCAACTCTAGCTAGCCACATAGTCTAGTGAGCAACTTTAATCAGCCAACAACTGATCACATGATCAGCCCTAGACATTGCATCATTCTATAAATAGATTAAAGAG
The DNA here is from genome assembly GCA_020205615.1 of Panax quinquefolius. Lineage (NCBI taxonomy): Eukaryota > Viridiplantae > Streptophyta > Magnoliopsida > Apiales > Araliaceae > Panax > Panax quinquefolius. Next base: position 120,500,125 of record CM035172.1, on the reverse strand, counting down.
AGAGAAAAGGCCACTTTAGTTTTCATTTTTCCCTAGACATTCTCTCTCTAAAATTTGGGAATGGGGAGTGTAAGAGAGTGAGGAAATAATCCTTGATCATATCTTAACTCTCAAATATCAGATCATAAGATCAGAATCATAGATCAAGCCTTAAAAGAGGTATAAACCCTAAATTTTGAAATCCTTAGATTTGATGTTAGATGTTATGATTTGTTGTTTAAAGTTATGTTAGAAGGTGTCATTTAGTGATCTGGGTTGTTATAATTCAGATCCATAACACTTAGATGCTCGAAATTGATGATTTTAGAAATCTGGAAAAAGGTTGAAAATGTTGTCTGACAGCCTAATGTCAGGGCTTCTAGATCCGTGTGTGTTAAGTGTTATGTGTGTTTTATGTTATAGATCAGTAGTATGCCATGTGGACTTTAATCTGGAACTGAAATCAAGATCATATCATGTTTAGATCGAAAGGTATGAACGGGTAAACCTAGTAGATCGACATTAAACCGGAATTCGGGCAACCTGCAATTTGAATTCTTCGACAACATCTTGCAGGCCTCGGATCTTGCAGGTCTTAATTAGTTTGGTCAAGTTAGTGTTTGTTTTGTGTGACCTACACGAGTACTACCTATACATGCCTCTAGATTACCCAAATATGTAATCTAGAATCGAATTTAATGATGGTCAAACGTGGGTTGATTAAATCGTCAAAAAAACATTTCGGGAAACCCGTAAATGTTCAAGAACAGCGTGACTACTTGGACCGCCCAGATCTTACGTTATGTTATGTTGTTAAGTTTATGTTATGCTATGTAATGGTTTTACGACATGAGCACTATACATTTGGACCTTAAGAACCACATCTTAGTGACTAGAACACCATGAAAAGTGAACCACAAAGTGGACCCTCGACATCGCTTGAGTTTCGGGCAACCCGTAAAACTCAAGAACACGCCCGACAACAACTTCATTTGCTTAGATCTCATGTGATTTGTTACGTGTTGACCATGAGAGTTGTTTAGGGGTTGTAGTGTGACATTAATACTACAATATTAAAACATTAGCAAGCCAGAAATCATAAAGACCAAAGATCTAGCCTTGGTCAAACATGGTACCCGATTAACAGCTTATGCAGTTCTGGGTTTGGTGAAGAACACCTATAACGACGGGTCTGTCGCTATAGGGCCCTTTAGTGACACTTATTTTCGGAAAATAATTATTTTTATTAAATAAATCGAATAAAATGGTTTTTAATTATTAAAAATACAAAATAAATTCCTAAAAATTATTTTAAAGTCTGAAGATTAGTTTTTAATTATTCTGAATATATTTCATAAATATTTAATATTTTTGGAATAATAATGATATTTAGTTTATTTAATTATAATATTAAGTAAATTACTTTAAAATGATTTTAATACATGAAAAATCATGAAAAATTATATTATGGTATAAGAAAATATTTTAAGTTATTTTTGATGACTTTTAATATTTTGTGATGAATTTCATTAATTAATTAATATTAATGGCAATTAATTTATTTACTACATGTATTAAATAAATTATGAAAAATTAGAATTAATGATTTATAAATCATATAAAAATGATTTAAGTATTATAAAAATATTTTAAGTTATAAAATATAACTTTTGATATTTTGTCATGGAAAACATTAATATTTAATATTAATGGCAATTATTCTGATAATGGATTTAAAGGTTTTAAAATTATATAAGTATGATTTTAAGGTATTAAAATACTTTGATATATTATAAATATATTATAATATTACGATATGTATTTCATTAATATTTGACAATAAATAAATATTAATGATAAAGGAATTATGTGGTATTTATATTATATAAATAGGACATTGATGATTGAAAAATCACGATAAATAGTAATAATTATTTAAAAATTATTACGAAAGCTTATGAAAATTGTTTTGATTGATAATATAATTATTTAAAATAATTGTTAAGTGTTAAAAAGAGTTTAATTGAACTTAAACTCGATATTTATCCGATTAGACCGCTTGGATGTCGAATTGTTTTGATTCAACTCGCATCGCAATAGTTTGACTCGATACTAGGTCTTATGTCTTTGTATGATCGATGTAATTATATGGCAATGTGTTTAGGTTATTTTATATCGTGATAATATTATTCTAATATTTGGAGATTGGTATTATCTATATTAGGTCTTCGATAAAGCTAAGTTATATTTCAGAATTCAGAATCAAACAGCAGACATGCAAGTTTTTCTTAACTCTACTAAGAGTTGTTTCATTCAGATATGCTTATGGTTAATCATTCTTCGATTGCCATGTAGAATTATACTGTATATATTGTATGTATAAGTCGTATGAAAGGTCGATCACCTTCATTACCATTCTGGTTCGAGATATATTTGTTCATGTTTAATACTTGTCAAAACTAAAAGTTTATTCATGCTAATTCACAACTACATTAATTGAATTTATGACCGCCTGTTTATTATTCGGACTCTTTCAATCATGATATTTCCTTAAATAAAATTTAAACTTACTGGACAACTTTCATGCCCACCCTTGCTATATCATGATAAAACATTGCAGATTAAGGCGAATGCGTCGAATACAAGGAAATGTTAAAGACAGTTCAATCTTTAGTTTACATTTGCAGATAGATTGGTAACAATAATGTACGATAAAATATTTATATGTCAGATAGGATAATGAATTGTGTATGAGTTATGGTTACTCGACCTTGGGAATAATGTATAATATTTAATGTATAAACAATTTATGTTTATATCTTCCGCAATAGTTAGAAATTTTTTTTAAATAAAAAGGAATTTCCTTTATTTATTATCTTGAAATAGTAAGGGTTGATTTGATTAATGTGGATAGTTAAGGGTTAAATACGCAAATATTTCAAAATAAGCAAGTGGTTATAAAATATTCATTGTTGTTGGGAATATTCGTTTGGTCGTGGAATATTCAGATCGTGGGAATATTCGCACGATTTGCAATAGAAATGACCCATGTGGGCCCCATAACGGAAAGCGATTGGATGAAGAAAACGACAAATATAAGTTGGTTAAAATAACTACAGAAGTTGTTATAAAGCTAAGATCGTTTGAATACCCTTGGTTAAAATACAAGAATACGCGTGGTCGCACAAAGAGTACACCAGACAAGATAAAGATTGTTGAATTATCGATCCTTACGTAAGATGGCACTACTCAATAATTATTACAAAGAGTTATCGCTCAATAGTTTATTTTATCGATTCAATAATTGTCATATTGGTATTTTATATTATCATTTTTTCAATAATTGTCATCGCACAAGATTTCCATTATCGATCAATAATTCATATTATTTGAATAATATTATTAGATAACATTATTGGCAATGTCTAGAAAGTTCTCGCTCTAAGGAGAGGTTTGGTCACCTAATTGCGGCGCCAAGAAGTGAGAGATCCTTATCGAAAGCCCCCTTCCCGGGAACTACCGGTCATTATAAATGTGATTCTCGTAATATTATTTGTGAATAATTAATTATTGATTCATATGATAAGGAAATATTTATTTTATATGAATATAAATGATGGATTTATTTATGTGGTTATTAATGAAGGAATTAATCGAAATGTTTTATTTGTATTTTATCTGATTGAGGTATTAAAAAATCAAATCGTGTTTTATAGATATATTGTGAGTTATAATATTTAATCCGACCGATTTGATCGTTGTAATTTTTGGATATGTTATACATATATAAGTTGAGTATATGTCCACAAATTTTGAACCGTTAAAATGAATCTAATGATTTGTTATGAATTTTAAGAGGTGACTCGATTCTAAATTAGGGTTTATAATTGATTTTGGTGGAAAATTCTAGAATTGAGGGCCCCACTTGTGGTTGGTGAAAAATGTGCTGAATTTTATTTCAAATGTGGTGGGTGGCAATAGTAGTAGTAAAGCCATCGTCAAGCAAAGTCAAGTCCGCTTTTTACGGGCTAACATTTTCCTATAAATAGAGGGCTAAGTTAGAATTGAAAATCACACCGTAAACAAAGTTTTCTTTCTCTCTATATTATCGAGCGTATTTTGTGAGTATTTAGATACTTTGAGAGTCATTGCTCAAGATAAGTTTCATTCAAAGATCACTTCCGACCTTTCCTTCCAAGTAATCGATTCTTCGAGGTAAGGGATGTTATTTTCTTCTCAAATGATATTAATTCTTCAATATCATTACGTCAAATATCGTTGGTACTTTTATCAAATTTGGAACTTTTTCATGTCTGGGTTATTATTCATGAGTTACTATTCACGAGTTACTATTCATGAGTTACTATTCATTTAGTTACTATTCACGAGTACTATTCATGAAGCGTGAAGATGTTTTTTGTGGAATTTCTATCTTTTGGTGTCTGAGTTACTATTCACGATACTCAAGACTATTCACGATATACTGACTATTCACATTTATCATTAAGACTATTCACCTAAAAATGAAAAATTTTCTTTTCGTCTAAAATATCTATTCGGATACTAGCTTTGATCAGATCCATGTTTTGATCATTCTCGAATTTTACACCACTATGATTATTTTTTTGAGGTATTTTTGACATGGATAAAACCAAGTACTTAATCCTTAATCCTTGTCATTTTGTTTCACCGATTCGCTTTTTAAAAAATATTTTTCATCATCCTCGCCTTAAATGATGATATTATTGAATATCTTTGGCCAGTAGTAAAAAGATGAATGATTTTCAAGAATATCTTTCAGTAAAGGCAAAAGATGAATGATTTCGAAGAATATCTTCGGGCCTCAAGTAAAAAGAGATGAAGTGTGTTTAAATGAATACGATCGATCGATGAATATCTTTGGCCTTTAGTAAAAAGATGAAAGTGTGTTTAAATGAAATACGATCGATCGATGAATATCTTCGCCCTTTAGTGCAAAGATGAATGTGTGTTGAGATGAATACGACCGATTGATGAATATCTTCGGGCCTTCAGAGTAAAAGATGAATATTTGATTTGAGATGAATATCGATTGATGTTACAGGATAAAATATTGATGATGGAATTCGTTAAATTCATAGATTATAGTAGATTTCATTCTCTACGAACTCTTCTATGAATTATTATTTTCACCGTAATATTGATCTCAAACTTGTTGCTCTATCAGATTCTATCGATTTTTCCTCGTTGGAGACTAACGATAATTTGTTGTATATTATCTTAGTCATAACATTCTTTATCGGGCTAGTTGAGCTCACCCTTTCCTCGTTGTTCCATTTTTCTTCTCGTGAGGCTAGAATGTAAATGAAAGTACTAGTCTGGGTAATGGAATGAAGGTTCTAGAGAGAGTTGTTTAGTAGTCCTCACCATTATTGTAAAATAATGTATCAATAAATGTGATGAGGATTTATTTGAGTATAAATATTGTCTGTAAGATAATATTTGTATTTAAACTCACGCTTTATTGTTGTGATAATAAAGTTGTAAGTTGTTTCGCATCATGTATTTGGGCACTCGTGAACGGGTCGATGGAATGGACCTATTTTGGGTCGCGCCACGCTGGTATCGTAGCTTAGGATATGATCTCCATGAGATCGGGAATAGAACCAGAGGGGAGAGACGAGTAAATCCTTCGCTAAAGGTGTCCTACCTAAGCTTATTTGTTAGTTGGTCAAGATATATAGGGATATTATGTGATATATCGATTTTTTAATTAACCCTTGTTTTATACGACAAGATTTGAGAATGTCGATCGAGAATATTAATAGTGGAGTAAATGAGACCGTGGAGATGCTCAGATTTAACAACGAGGAGAACGCAACAGTCGGCAATGTACCTCCCGTGAATAACACCACGAAAGCAGATGATGAACGAGGGATGTTTAGAAGCTTTTTTTGTAGCTCATGCAAAATCGCATTTAGGAGACTCGTGTTCAAAATATAGGAGGAAATGATAGTAATTCACGGTGGTCACACAACAAGCAGCTTCAAAGAGTGGGACCACCGTAATTTGGGAAAGCGATCCGATCACGGCGGAAACATGGGTCAAGCAAATTACCAAGATATTCGATGTCTTGGGATGCACGTAAGGAACGTAAAGTTCCATTCGCTACTTTTTATGTTCCGCATGAGGCAGACATCGGTGGGAATCAGGAAGTTGCACCTCCATTCACCGCACTCAAAGATGTCATGGGAGACGTTTCAGAAAATAGTTCAATGACAAGTACTTTCCCGAAAGTATTTGGCTATACGAAGGAAGTGGAGTTTATTAGATCGAGCAGTAATAATACGATTTGTCCCAAAGACGAGGCTAAGTTCATGAGTTATCCGTGCTTTGCACCTCATTTGGTGGAGAATGAGGAACGATGACGCGGATGTTTCGAGAGGTTTGAAACCCCAGATACGCCAAGATCTCATTTCTCATAAATTTTCTCTATTTCGATGTTGTCAAATGTGGCTCATTGTTAGAGCGAGATAACGAGTACGCTCAACCGAGGGACCATAACTGTGGATCATACCAAAGATAAGAAGCCATCGTAATAACGATAACCAAAGTGGAGAAAGAAGAATACGGGACAAAGGCAGAACCACTCGTGGTAATCGTGGGCCATGAAAATAGAAGAAGCGAGTTGGGAGGAGATTTTAAAAGAGGAGATTCAACAACCACCATGTGAAGACGCCAAGCACCAAAGAAAATCGGTTCCAAGGGAGGAGAAAGCACCACTGGTCAGATGTTACAAATGCGGAAAGAGGGATATATCACCCAAACCGCCCACAACAGCTTTAAGGTATGTTATAATTGTGGAAAAGAAGGACATATCGCCGAGATCAGACGATATCGAAAACCTAGTGCAATGGGAATGGTGACTCAAAAGGATGTCCCGTAAAAGTCAAAGTCAACGATTTCTCGAAGAGCGTTTGTCGTGACTTCCAATCAAAATGCGAGGAACCCGAACGGTTAGCACGGGTTAGTTAATTATAAATTTTGCTAAGTTTATACCTTACTAGAGATACCTGTTCTACCCATTCTTTTATCTCTTCTTCTTGCGCCAACGCTTGAACTCGACTCACGAGAAATTAGACTTTGACCTATTTATGGAGACTCTGTTAGAGAAACTTTCATTACATCCGTTGTTTAGAAATCTTGTTTGATTCAAGTCGGGCACTATCACATTACCCGTTAACCTTATTTCTATAGAGATATTTGTTTTGATGTGATTTTAAGGTTAACTACTCATCACGCCAAATTGATTGCTTTTGTAAGGTCATAGTTTTCATATTCCTAAGCAACTCGTTATTCAATTCAAGCAATCAAACCATTGTAGTCAAACATTTTCATATCAAGCCATGAAGTCATTCGCTTATTACGGATGTCAAGTTTTCTTAGTCCATGTTATGGATTTGAATAAAGACACGCCGATTTGAATAATATTCTGTTGTTATTGATTTTTCCCGACGTATTTTTCAAGAATTTCGCTTACTCCCAAAGATCGATATTAAATTTTGTATCGACTTTGAACCCCAGACAAAACTCATTTCTAAAATCTCATATCGAATGGCTCCTATTGAACTTCGTGGAGTTAAAAATTCAACTATAGAATTTGGTACCGAGCCTTTATCTTGTGACTTTTTCAGGAATGCACCAAGCCGACTCTCCGTAGGGACGCCATATTCGTGCGATAGTAAATCGATAGGTGTCATTGTGGACGCATATCCAAGATTGGGATATAAGTCACAGCTTGAGAGCAACCTAAGTCAAGAATCTAAATACGTAGCTTTCAGGCTTAGTTGGTTATTATCTGAGATTCGTCAAGGATATTCTCAATCGCTATTCCATTAACGAAATGACTCGTAGAGATACAAAATTCAAATGGAGCAAGGAATGTGGAAGAGCTTCAAGAACTCAAGAGAGACTCATTTCAAAGATATGTTTCACCATGCCATCCTCGAAAAGTTTAACGTGGTAGCCGACGTGTTGAGTAGAAGATCGATACAAGCACGAGTACGATATCACAAAGACTCATTTCAGATAATATACAAATAATAGAGATGGAGATGAAAACCTAGGTACCCACGTGATGATATACGAGTACGTGATGATATATGAGTATAATCGATTTTAATCGATAAAGTTAAAGTCGCTCAAGCTACACACCGGAGTCGATGAATTTGAAGAAGGAGGTGCAAGAAGTTGTTATTTTAAAAGCTTAGAATCGGTGAGGTGAGGAAAGCTCAAACCTTCGATTTATTAATCCATTTGAAATTCTCGATCGAATAGGAATCGTGGGCCTATAGATTTGCTTTTACCACCAAGTACGACGCGTGTTCATAACGCTTTTCACGATCGATGTTACGTAAATATGTGGACTAATTCAAACCACGCTATCGAAGTTAGAACCTGGACGAGATAGCCAAGACTTAACGTATGAGGAGGTACTCGCACAAGATTTTGGATAGGAAGGAGCATGTCCTACGCCAAGAAAGGTCATACCACAAGTTAAAGTTTTGTGGAGGAATCATGCTATAGAGGAAATGACCGGGAATTGGAAATGAAAATGAAAGCGAGGTATCTCATCTTTTCAAACACCAGTACGTGACGCCAATTTCGAGGACTAAATTTCATAAGGAGGGAGGTCAGAAGACCTCGAAAATTTTTTTTAAATAAAAAGGAATTTCCTTTATTTATTATTTTGAAATAGTAAGGGTTGATTTGATTAATGTGGATAGTTAAGGGTTAAATACGCAAATATTTCAAAATAAGCAAGTGGTTATAAAATATTCATCATTGTTTGGGAATATTCGTTTGGTCGTGGAATATTCAGATCGCTTTGGGAATATTCGTGACGACTGCCAGCAGCCCATGTGTGGGCCCCATAACGGAAAGCGATGGATGAAGAAAACGACAAATATAAGTTGGTTAAAAATAACTACAGTAGTTGTTGTTATCAAGTAAGACCGTTGAATACCCGCGGTGGTTAAAATACAAGAATAATACGCTGGTGGTCGCATAAAGAAGATACCAGATTGCATAAAGATTGTTGAATTATTGATTCCTTACGTAAGATGGCACTACTCAATAATTATTACAGAGTTATCGCTCAATATTTTATTTTATCGATTCAATAATTGTCATATTGGTATTTTATATTATTATTGCTTCAATAATTGTCATCGCACAAGATTTCCCATTATCGATCAATAATTCATATTATTTGAATAATATTATTAGATAACATTATTGGCAATGTCTAGAAAGTTTCGCCTCAAGGAGAGGTTTGGTCACCTAATGCGCTACCCAAGAAGGAGAGATCCTTATCGAAAGCCCCTTTCCCGGAAACTACTCGTCATTATAAATGTGATTTCGTAATATTATTTGTGAATAATTAATTATTGATTCATATGATAAGGAAATATTTATTTTATATGAATATAAATGATGGATTTATTTATGTGGTTATTAATGAAGGAATTAATGTCGAATGTTTTATTTGTATTTTATCTGGATTGGAGGTATTAAAAGATCAAATCGTCCATGTTATTATAGCTTTATTATGGTGAGTTATAATATTTAATCCGACCGCTGATCGTTGTAATTTTTGGATATGTTATATATATATAAGTTGAGTATATGTCCACAAATTTTGAACCGTTAAAATGAACGAATGATTTGTTATGAATTTTAAGAGGTGACTGATTCTAAATTAGGTTTATAATTGATTTTGGTGGAAAATTCTAGAATTGAGTGGGCCCCACTTGTGGTTGGTGAAAAAATGTGCTGAATTTTATTTCAAATGTGGTGGGTGGCAATAGTAGTGTAGTAAAGCCATCAGTAGCAGTCAAGTCCGCTTTCTACGGCTAACATTTTCCTATAAATAGAGGGCTAAGTTAGAATTGAAAATCACACCGTAAACAAAGTTTTCTCTTCTCTCTATATTATCGAGCGTATTTTGTGAGTATTTAGATACTTTGAGAGTCATTGCTCAAGATAAGTTTCATTCAAAGATCACTTCCTAACCTTTCCTTCCAAGCAATCGATTCTTTCGAGGTAAGGATGTTATTTTCTTCTCAAATGATATTAATTCTTCAATATCATTATGTCAAATATTGGTTGGTACTTTTTATCAAATTTGGAACTTTTTCATGCTCTGGGTTACTATTCATGAGTTACTATTCACGAAGTTACTATTCATGAGTTACTATTCACGAAAGTTACTATTCACGAAAGTACTATTCATGAAGCGTGAAGATGTTTTTTTTTGTGGAATTTCTATCTTTTGGTGTCTGAGTTACTATTCACGATACTCAAGACTATTCACGATACCAAGACTATTCATTTAATCATTTCAAGACTATTCAATTTAAAAAATGAAAATTTTTCTTTTCGTCTAAAATATCTATTCGGATACTAGCTTTGATCAGATCCATGTTTTGATCATTCTCGAATTTTACACCACTATGATTATTTTTGAGGTATTTTGGACGTGGATAAAACCAAGTACTTAATCCTTAATCCTTAATCCTCACATTTTGTTTCACCGGATTCGTTTTTTAAAAATATTTTTCATCATCCTCGCCTTAAATGATGATATTATTGAATATCTTTGGCCCAGAAAGTAAAAAAAGATGAATGATTTCAAGAATATCTTCTTTAGCAAAAGATGAAGTGCAAAGATGAATGATTTCAAGAATATCTTTGGCCCGTCAGAAGTAAAGATGTGTTTAAATGAATATGACCGATCGATGAATATTTTGGCCTTTAGTGCAAAGATGAACAGTGTTTAAATGAATACGACCGATCGATGAATATCTTCGCCTTTAGTGCAAAGATGAACAAAGTGTTGAGATGAATACGACCGATTGATGAATATCTTTGGCCTCAGAAAAGCAAAAGATGAATATTTGATTTGAGATGAATATCGATTGATGTTACAGGATAAAATATTGATGATGGACCGTTAAATTCATAGATTATAGTAGATTTCATTCTCTACGTAACTCTTCTATGAATTATTATTTCACCGCTAATATTGATCTCAAACTTGTTGCCTATCAGATTCTATCGATTTTTCCTCGTTGGAGACTAACGATATTTGTCAGATATTATCTTAGTCATAACATTCTTTATCGGGCTAGTTGAGCTCACCCTTTCCTTGTTGTTCCATTTTTTTCTTCTCGGGGTAATGGAATGAGGCTAGAGAATGTAGTCCTCATATTGTAAAATAATGTATCAACTGTGATGAGGATTTATTTGGAATGAAGGTTCTAGAGAGAGTTGATTCTTTAGTAGTCCTCACCATTATTGTAAAATAATGTATCAATAAATGTGATGAGGATTTATTACACATCGAGTTAAATACCTCGATATAAAATATCTGCATATTTTCCACCAAAATGTGTAAGATAATATTTGTATTTAAACTCACGCTTTCCATCATTATTCTATGCTTCAAGTCGTAATAATAAGTCCGGAGTCGACACAAAGTATTCTTTCTTCATGTGCTTCGAATAACACCTTCTTGCACTTTCTTCTTCATACGCATCATCCCCACGTCCGTAGCTTGAAAGTACCTTTAACTTTATCGATTAAAGGTGGCTCTACTGATGTTTGATATCATGGGTATTTGGAGCCTTTACCTCTATCTCCATCCTTCGCAAGTCAAATAAAATGGGCCTTTGTGTTAACAACATTGCACTCGCACCAAGATATGATCTTCTACTCAAAGCGCCACTACTACGCTTCTTTTTCTAGGATGATATCGATGGTATAATCGTAATCTTTCAAAATGAGCCAACGCTAAGCCGCCGTGTTGAGTTCCTTTTGGGTGGAGAAATATTTTAGGCTTTTATGATCTGTATAGATCTCCACTTTCTCCCCATACAGGTAGTGCCTCCAGATCTTCAACGTGAAAACGACTGCTGCCAACTCCAAATCATGAGTAGGATAATTCCTCTCATATTCTTTGAGTTGTCGCGAGGCATAGGCTATGACTTTCCCATGTTACATGAGAACACATCCTAATCCTTTGCCTGAAGCATCACTGTAGATAACAAATCCATTCAAACCAGATGGTATTGTCAGAACAGCTGCCGAAATGAGTCTCCTTTTCAGTTCTTGAAAACTCTTCTCACAATCCTCGCTCCAACCAAATTTTGTATCTTTACGAGTCAGCTGAGTTAACGGAGTAGCGATTCGAGAAAATCCTTCCACAAATCTCCGATAATAACCAGCTAAGCCCAGAAAGCTACGTACTTCGGTCACCGACTTCGGTTGTTCCAACTTTGTATTGCTTCAATCTTCGTCGGGTCGACAGATACTCCATATTTTGACACCACGTGCCCAAGGAATGCTACTTCCTCAAGCCAGAACTCGTATTTTGTCAGCTTAGTATATAGCTTGTTATCACGAAGCCTTTGAAGTACCAACTTCAAATGCTGCTCATAATCTTCACTACTTTTGGGATAGATGAGGATGTCATCAATAAAGACAACAACAAACTGATCCAAATATTCTTTGAACACACGGTTCATCATATCCATGAAAGCAGCAGGAGCATTAGTCAATCCAAAAGACATGACTATGAATTCATAATGCCCGTACCGAGTTCTGAAGGCAGTCTTTGGAATATCCTCAATTTTAATCTTCAACTAATGATATCCAGAACGATAATCGATCTTTGAAAAGAATTGTGCTCCTTGCAACTGGTCAAACATGTCATCAATGGGAGGTAGCGGATACCTATTCTTAATAGTGACATGGTTCAATTCCTAGTAGTCAATACAAAGTCGCATACTCTCATATTTCTTCTTTACGAATAACACAGGAGCACCCCAAGGAGATGTACTAGGACGAATGAAACCGATGTCCAACAACTCCTGTAGTTGGACCTTTAACTCCTGAAGTTCAATAGGAGCCATTCGATATGGGGTTTTAGAAATGGGCTTTGTACCAGGTTCAAGGTCAATAACAAATTTAACTTCACGCTCGGGGTAGACCGGGAAGTTCTTTAGGAAATACGTCAGGAAATTCACTAGCAACAGAAATATTATTCAAATCTGACATGTTTTTGTTCAAGTCCGTGACATGGGCTAAGAAAGCTTGACATCCATTTTTCAATAAACGAATAGGTTTATTGCTTGATATGACAATGATTGACTTTAGTGGTTTGGTTGTTTGAATTCGCATAACAGGTTAGTTGGGAATATGAAAACTAACAACCTTACAAAAATAATCAATTTTAGCATGATGCGTGGTTAACCAATCAATCCCTAAAATCACAACAAATGCAAGTATTTTCAATGAAATAAAATCGGCAGGTAATGTGATGGTTCTAACTTGAATCAAGCAAGATTTATAAATAGTAGATGTAATGAAAGTTTTCTCCTAATGGAGTCTCAATAGATAAGTCAAAGTCTAATTTCTCCATAGTCAAGTTCAAATGTTGAGCACAAATAGGAGAGATAAAAGAATGGGTAGAACATGTATCTAATAAGGTATAAACTTCGCAAGAGTTTATGATTAGCTTACTCGTGATCACCTCGTTCGGGTTCCTTACGTTTTGGGCAGTCATGACAAATGCCCTTCCAGGAACCACCGACTTTGACTTGTCCGAGACAGCCTTTGGAGTCACCATCCCTGTTGGACTTGGTTTTGCTATAAGAAATCTCTAGCTATATGACCTTCCTTTCCACAGTTATAACACACCTTGGATTGTCAAAGGGCCAATGACGTGTCCCTATTTCCCGATTTATAACAAATGACCGGGTTTCATTCTCCTCCCCTAGAAACAAAGATGATGTTCATGGCCGACGTCTTCACGTTATCATTGTTATACCTTATCTTTTTGAAATCTCCCCCCGACTCGCTTCTTCTACCATCATGGCTACGATTACCAACCGAGTGGTTACCGCTTTTGTCCGAATGTTTTCCTCCCCGCTGGTTGTCATTGCTCCGATGACTGCTGCCACCGGTATTACCCTGGTTGTGGTCCTTTGGTTGAACATACTCATTATCTCGCTCTAATAATTAAGCCTTGTTTACAATATCTGAATATAAAGAAAATTTATGAGAGATAAGATATTGCCGAATCTCGGGTTTTAGACCTCTCAGAAACATCCTAGTCATTCGTTCCTCATTCTCTACCAAATGAGGTGCAAACCTGGATAACTCTGCGAACTTCACCTCGTGATCGGGACACCGCCATGTTATTTTATTCCAAATCGATAAACTCTACCTCCTTCATATGACGAATACTTTTAGGAAAGTACTTGTCATTAAACAATTTCTGAAACGTTTCCCAAGACATGTTAAGTGCGGCAGGCTGGGTACGCTTCACAGATTCCCACCAGTAGTCTGCTTCACCACGGAACATAAAGGTGGCGAATGGAACCTTTTGTTCCTCCGTGCATCCCAAGACATCGAATATCTTGGTAATTTACTTGACCTATGTTTTCGCCTTGATCGGATCTGGCTTTCCCGTAAATTCGGGTGGTCCCAACTCTTTGAACTGCTTGGCTGTGACAAGCCGTGCATTGCTATCATTTCCACCCGTATTTGGTACATGAGTCTCCCTCGTCTAATTTTTTATGAACTGCAAAAAGCTTCTAAACATCCTATCATTCATCATTTATTTGGTAGTGTTGTTTACAGGAAGAATATTGCCTTCTATTGCACGTTCCCCTAGGTGGTGATTAAAGGTGTCTCCACGGTCTTATTCACTCCATTGTTAATATTTCCAGTTGTCATTCTCAAATACTGCCACAAAACAAGGGTTAATTAACAAATTAACATATCACATATTAACCATATGCTTCGACTGACCAACCAAATAAACTTAGGTATGACACACTAGCGAAGGATTACTCGTCTCTCCCCTCCTAGTTCTATTCCCTGATCTCTTCCAGAGACCATATCCCTTAGCTTTGATACCAACTGTGATGCCCCCAAAATAGGTATACATCACCTATTTTGAGTCGCCAAATACATGGTACAGAAACAAATACAACTTCAGTAATACAATTATCGTGCAAAATACGACAACACATATACTGTGAGTTTGAATACAAATATTGTCTAATAGATAGTATACAAACTCAAAAGGAGTCCTCATTACAATAATTGATACACTATTTTACAAAATAGTGAGGACTACTAAAACAACTATCCTGAACCATCACTCCATACCTCGACTAGTTCCTGCTATGTTCTCACCTCTTAAGAAGAAAAATGGAACAAAAAGGAAAAGGGTGAGCTCAAATAGCCCAGTAAAGAATATTATAACTAAGATAATTTACAATAATTTATCATTAGTCTTCAACAGGAAAACATCTGATAGAACATAATAGACAACAAGTTTTAGATCAACAATTGCAGCGAAAACAACAATGCATTAGAAGAGTCAAGTAGAGAATGAATTCTACTATCTTCTATGATTTAAAAGTCCATCATCAATATTTTATCCCTGTAACATCAATCAATGTACATCTTGAATTAAATATTCATCTTTGCACTACAGGCCAAAGATATTCATTTGTATCACCAGTTGGTCATGTTCATCTCAACACCTGTTCATCTCTGCACTACGGGCCAAATATATTCATCAGTTAATCATTCATCTTTGCACTACAAGCCAAAGATATTCAGTAATATCATCATTTAGAACCGAGGATGATGAAAAATATCTTAAAGAAAACGAATCCAGTGAGACAAAAGAACAAATATTAGGGATTCATATTACCGTTTATCCAAGTTCAATAATACTCCACAATAACCAATTGTGATGCAGAATTCAAAAATAAAGATCAAAACATGGATACAATCAAAGATAGTAACCATAATAAACATCTTGGACAAAAAGGAGAAAATTTCAATTTTTTGGTGAATAGTGCCGTATTTATGAATAGTGCCGTATATGTGAACAGTAACCCCGACACAAAAAGGTAGAAATTCCACAATAAAATTCATATCAATATTTCGGCATAATGATATTGAAGAAAATAATATCATTTACGAAGAAAATAACATCCCTTACCTCAAAAGAACGTAGATTTGAGATGGAATATCGGATGTAAAGCCGAAGGAAACTTGCACTGAATAACAACTCTCAAAGTATCTAAATACTCACAAAATATGCTCGATAATATATAGAGAGAGAAAACTTGTTTCTGGTGTGATTTTCAATTCTAACTAAGCACCCTATTTATAGGAAAATGCTAGAACGCCAAAGGAGACTAAATTAATAAAATAATATATATATATATATTTTCTCCTTCTACGCCACCTACTAAGACCAACCACCAGCCCTCCACCTTTGAAAAATTTCCAGCACATGTTTTAACCAAAAACAAAAGTGGGTCCCACCCATAATTTTAATAAAAATATTTAATTTCTGAAACTTCAACAATTCATAATAAATAGCACTTTTATCAGAAAAATATGAATTTTATATCCATTCCATAGGAAATCGAATTTTCTACAACTTTATAGAAAAAAGTTTTTCCAAATTCTAAACAGAAAATGCCCGAAATTCATTTACGGACGATTTTTAATACCTTCATTCTGACAAAATATTGATAAAATAACCCAACATTAATTCCATCATTTATAACCACAGTAAATATATCCATTATTTATATTCACATAGAATAATTATTTATTTATCATATAAATCAATAATTAATTATTCACAAATAATATTACATAATCACAATTATGACAACCAGGTCGTTCCCAAGAAAGAGGGGGCTTTCCGATAAGGATTTCTCCTTACTGGCGCGCAATTAGGTGACCAATCCCCTTTCCTAGACAGAACTTCCTTAGACATTGCCAATAATGCTATCTAATAATAATATTCAAATAATATGAATTATTGATCCGATAATGGAAAATATCTGTAAATGACAATTATGAAACAACAATAATATAAAATATCAACGCAACAATTATTGAATCAATAAAATAAAATATTGAACAATAATTACTATAACAATTATTGAGTAGTGCCTTCACGTAAGAATCAATAATTTAAAAATATCATCGTAATACTGGTAATATCGCGTGCAACCACGCATATTACTGTATTTTAACCACAAAGTATTCCAACAGTGTTAACGGTAACCATTACGCCGTTATTTATAAAAACACAAGCTTGTCGTTTTCTTCATCCGACCGTTTTTCGTTATGGGGCCAACAAATGGCTGCGCCGTCATACGAATATTCCCCGACAACAATAATATTCCACGACCAAACGAATATTTTTTAACCACTTGTTTATTTTGCAAAATTTGCATATTTCACCTATAACCAAAGCATTATATCAAATTAACACCTTATTATTTACAATAATAATTAGAGGAAATTCGATTTTATTTATAAAAAGTTGGGGTCTTACATTCATAAGAAATCATGTGCTTGTAGTCAGGCTTGTATGGACGCAACACGGATATGTGAAACACGTTATGGTGTGCTCCAACTCAGGTGGTAGTGCAACTTTGTATGCTACTTCGCCCACTCGCTTTAGTATCTCGAACGGTCCTATGAATCTTGGACTCAGTTTTCTTTTCTTTCCGAAACGGATCTTTCCCTTCCATGGAGATACCTTCAAGAATATAAAACTACCGACTTCAAAATCTCTGTCTTGTCGATGAAAATCCGCATACTTTTTCTGGTGATCTTGAGCTGCCACTAGTCTGGCCCTTATTACTGTCACCACGTTCGTGGTTTGTTGTACTAACTCTGGTCCGAGTATTCGTCTTTCTCCGACTTCGTTCCAACATAATGGTGTTCTGCACTTCCTTCTGTAAAGAGCTTCATACAGTGGCATGCCGATACTCGCATGGTAACTATTATTATATGCAAATTCGACTAAGGGTAGGTGGTCATCCCAATTTTCCTTGAAGTCCATCACACAAGTTCTAAGCATGTCCTCTAGCATTTGTATTGTTCGCTCACTCTGTCCGTCTGTCTGAGGATGATAAACAGTACTTAACCTTAACTGTGTTCCCATCCTCTCTTGCAAGTTTTTCCAGAATTTTGACGTGAAATGCGAGTCTCAGTCAGAAACAATCGATACCAGCACTCCATGTCGTGAAACAATTTCCTTTACGTACAGACTCGCTGACTGATTCAAACTGTAGAGAATCTTGATCGGTAGAAAATGTGCGATCTTTGTAAGTCGATCCACGATAACCCAAATGGCATCCAAACCTTTTTGCGTGACTGGAAGTCCTACCACGAAATCCATCGTAATATGCTCCCATTTCCACTTTCGGTATTTCCAATAGTTGTAGCAACCCACTCGACCGCTGATGCTCTTCTTTTACGCGTTGATAAGTCAAACATCTATTAACTCACTCTGCGACTTCTCGTTTTAAATTGGGCCACCAAAAATGTTGCCTCAAGTCTCTGTACATCTTAGTGCCTCCCGGATGAACGGACTATGTCGTATTGTGTGCCTCATGCAAAATCTCTTCTCTTAACTCGATTACCGTCGGTACCCACACTCTCCCTTCGAATCTTAAGATACCGTCTTTATCTATTCAAATTTTTTTCCTCATTTACCGTGATCCTCTTCCTGATTTTCTCACATTCTCCATCTTTCTCCTGTGCTTCCTTTACTCTATCCAACAATGTCGGACAAGCTTCCATTATAAATAACTTCTCTTCAAACCTCTCGGGTCCCTTTACCTCTATTTCCAACTTCTCCATATCTCTTATTAACTCCTCCTGAGTTATCAATTGAAATAATTTCTCCCTTCCTTTCCTGTTCAGAACGTTGGCAACCACGTTTGCCTTCCCCGGGTGATAAAGAATATCACAGTCATAATATTTGATCAATTCTAACCACCTTCTCTAACGACATATTCAACTCCTTCTGTGTGAAGATATATTTCAGACTTTTGTGGTCCATGTATATTTCACATTTCTCTCCATACAAATAATGCCTCCATATCTTTAACGCAAAAACAATTTCCGCTAACTCTAAGTCATGAGTAGGGTATCGTTTTTTGTAATCCTTCAATTGTCATGATGCATATGCAATAACTTTGCCATGATGCATCTACACACAACCCAGTCCTCTATGCGATGCACCACTATACACCACAAGTCCTCCCGTATCATCTGGTAATGATAATACAGGCGCCTCACTTAATCTCTTCTTCAATTCTTGAAAACATTCCTCGCATTTGTCGGTCTATACAAATTTTACCATTTTCCTCGTCAAATTAGTCAACGGGGTCACTATCTTAGAAAAATCTTGGGTGAATCTTCGATAGTACCCAGCTAACCCAAAGAAACTTTTTACCTCCTTCGGTGTTCTCGGTTGTTCCGAATTACTTACCGCTTTAACCTTTTCGGGGTCTACTGAGATTCAATTCTCATCCACCACGTGGCCTAAGAATTGAACCTTCTTCATCCAAAATTCACACTTTGAAAACTTCGCATACATCTTCTCCTTTTATAGTGCCTCCAAAACAATCTTCAGATGTTCGGCATGTTCTTCCTTTGTCTTCGAGTAGATCAAAATGTCGTCGATGAAAACTACTACAAATTTATCCAAGTATGGCTTGAAAACTCAATTCATCAAGTCCATGAATGCTGCTGGAGCATTAGTCAAACCAAATGACATTACCGAAAACTCGTAATGTCCATAACGGGTTCGAAATGCAGTCTTTGGTATATCCTCATTCAGCACTTTCAGTTGGTGATATCCTATCCGTAGGTCGATCTTCGAGAAACATTTCGCTCCCTTCAGTTGATCAAACAAGTCGTCTATCCTCGGTAATGGATATCTATTCTTAATCGTTACTCTATTCAATTCTTGATAATCGATACAAAGCCTCATCGATTCGTCCTTTTTCTTAACAAATAACACCGGTGCTCCCCAAGGAGACACACTCGATCGAACGTAACCCTTATCCAATAACTCTTGAAGTTGTATCATCAATTCCTTCATTTCTACTGGCGCCATACGATATGGAGCTTTCAAAATCGGTGTTGTTCCTGGTGCTAAGTCTATTACGAATTCAATTTCTCTGTTTGGCGGAAGACCAGCAGATCATCCGGAAACACATCTTGAAATTCATTCAGTACGGGTATATCTATAATCTCTACTCCCTTTTTCCGAGTATCCACAATGTAAGCTAAATAACCTACACATCCTTTTCTTAAAAATTTCTTGGCCTGCATCATCATAACGCAACACGATTGCTTAAGCGATGAGCTACCATGAAACACTACCTTAGACTTACTCAGAGTCTGAAGGTTCACACACTTGTTCTGACAGTCAATTACTGCCACATGGTTATATAACCAATCCATTCCCAGTATTACGTCAAATTCTCCTAGTCTAATAGGAATCAAGTCCACGCTTAGTTCATCTTCTCTAATGTTTGTGTGACAATTTCAATACACGTATTCTACATGGATTATTTCCTTAATCGTAACTTCTATATTCAAAGGATCTTCTAAACTTTCTCGGGGTGTACTAATTTTACTAAAAAATTCTTCAGATACAAAAGAGCAGGTGGCACCCGAATCAAATAATACATAAGCATTTATATTATTGATTGGGATTATACATGGCACCATGTCCTTTGCAGCCACTGCATCCTAGACGGTCGTGTTAAAGTTTGGGCGATCAATCGATTGGGTTGTGTAGGTCCACCAATCATTAACTTGCTTCCTCCTCCCTGGCCTCCGCCAGCTCCTCCGCTTCCTTTCTTTGGGCAATCCTTTATCTGGTGCTCTGTTGATCCATAAGCAAAACATCCTCTGATATTTTTGGCTTTGGGCAATTTGGCGATATGTGCCCCTCTTGGACGCAATTATAGCAAGTGCTCTTTCCCTTCCAACACTCCTCTGACGACTTCTTCCACACTTGTTACAAGTATTGGTCCTTTTCTTGAAGTTTTCCTGGTGACTTCCACCTAGATTATTGTTTCCGTTGTTGTTATTTTCCCATATCCTCTTTCCAGAATTACTCCCTCCGCTGTTGCTTCCTCCACGATGCTCACTACCAGTGTTCTTATTCTTCTTCTCCTTATGATATAGACTTAAGGCCTCACTGCCACCTTCCGTAATGACTGCTTTCTCTAACAAGGTCGTAAAGGAATTAATCTGGAAGACTAATACCTTATTATACAACCACAGTTTCAACCCTTGCTCGAAGCATCTCGCCTTCCTTTCCTCATCCCCAACTTGGTGCTCCGCAAATCGCGCTAGTTCAGTAAACTTAGTTGCGTATTGCGCCACCGTCATATCTTCTTGTTTTAACTCTAGGAACTTCACTTCCATCCTACTCTTCATACTCTTCGGAAATAGTTCTCAAAGAACAACGTCGTAAACCTCTCCCATGTTATCGTTCCTTCCCTCGCTCTCTGCTGATTAGCTTCCCACTAATAGTTTGCTTCGCCCTTCATCATGTATGTGGCAAATACTGTCTTTTGGTCTTCATCCACGCAAGCTATAGTGAAGGCCTTCTCGATTTCCTTGATCCAGGTTTGCGCAACTATCGGGTCAGTGGTTCCCGCGAACTTTGGGGGTCTTACACTCTTAAAATCCTTGAAGGTCGTTACTGGGACAACTTGGGGAATGGGTGGTACGTGTTCGTTTCTTCCCCTCAGAGCTTCTCCCAATAAATCTACAAGTCTCTGTATCGGATCTACTGGTCCTCTCTCATCATTAACTGACTCTTCGGGGACAGTTATTCTACGTCTGGGCGGCATTTTCTGCATCACAAAATTTTATATTTTATTATCTAATTATCATATTTAGACATTTCTTAATTAAAAAGAACTAGAGGTTTAAAACACGTTTCCGAAATAAGACCATTTATATTCATATGCCAAATGGTTACAATACATGTTCTTTTCTAGCATACTGCTATAAATGATAACACATATCCCCTATTATCACAAAAGATGGGGACAACACTAGCTTACTACCCCTCTAACACTTTTCAAAAGTTGGGGTTAACATCATCTCACATCTTACACAAAAGACTGAGATTACAACAACATATTAAATAACACATAAATAAAATACTACACTACTGAGATTTTCCCCTAGACTCAATCTAACATCCCACACTCCACGATGCTCTTATATTCCTTTTGCGTAATGTGAACCACCATATCTCGACTTATGGTATGCCGGGTCTGTCCTTGCTCAGCTGGGTAGTGATTTACCCCATCGATCAATCTCTCCACGACCGTGTATAGAGCATAGCCCATCTTGTTCATCTTCCTTCTTTTGCATCGTACCTCGTCCTCTAGATCATCCACCCTATCATTGGCTTCCTCCCACTTCTCCTCGAAGCGAATCCTATCCATCACCTCCATCTCTAACTAAGTTCAGAGAGCCTCCTTCTCCGTCCTCTCACTTAAAACCCTATGTTCCATTTCCTCTAACTTTCCTGCCATCTCAACGTTCCTAGACACCACTCGGTGAAACAAAGTCCCCATATGGATCTCTGCCTCCTTACGGTGAGCAATTTCCACCTCCATCTCCTGCATCACTAATTGCCTCTCAAGAGTCTCAGTCTCTAGCTCCTCGACTCTACATCCTAATTCCAAAATCTACTCTTTATACTCCCCCAACATCTGATCCTCAAAAGTAGCCTCGTCGGAGTCCTCCATAGGTTCAGGCTCCTCCTCCGGATCAGACTCCTCAGGTAGAGGCTCCATCTCCTCCTCCTCCTCATCATCATCATCAATAGGGGCCACTACTAAGATGGGTTCTACTATCAATGGTGCCTCATATACCACGTGGATATCACACGGCTCCTCCTCTACTACTCGGCTAGGTCCTCCCATGTCAGTCATCCTACAATCACTAACATAAGACAAGACAAACAACAAATCCATCAGAATGTCAAACAAACATAAGTTCATTATATAAAATGAAGTTACATTTCATAACACACTAAGTCTCTCAAGGAAAACTCTACATGAGTTTTATCCCCTTCCTAACTTTTAAGTTTTCCTAAGTTATAATCTAAGGACTCTCGTTCCTAAGGTGTATAACTATAGCTTTGATACCAACCTGTGACGCCCCCAAATTCGGACCGCTACTTGGTCACTCGAATTCGGTTCGTCACATGCTCAAAGTAATACCATAATAACTAAAATCACACATTCACAACAGAAAATCTAATTTAGAATAATATACAATGATTTATTATAATTATTCCCCTAAGTCTCGCAACCTACAGTACTTAATAGATTATATAATAATATTGAATAAAGACTTATTACATAATCCTACTTAAGTTTAAGCATAGTATGAAAACAGTCTTAATACAACATAATAGGCTTAAACATAAAGGGACAAGCTAGTCGGTAGCCTTGCCCTTGCCCTTGTCTTTCCCAAAGACACTTCCCTGTTCTGCCTTAACTGAAAGGTTTTAAATAAGTAAGGATGAACATAAATTGCCCAATAAGTAATATACAACAAGGGTGAAGAATATAATATCACAAGGTTGAAATATCACAGTATAGTCTCCAAGATAGTTCAGGGTATTAGAATAATATCATGAACAATGAGTATCAAGAGTTCTCGAATCCAATCTTTGGAATATGAAGGGATAGTTCAATATAGATCAACAATATATATGAATTCAAAGGCTATCAACGTATCCAATGGGATAAAACAAATTATACTTAGTAGTCACTAAGGACTATTGAACATCTACTAGAATTATCAATATTAAACTGATAACCCAAAAATCAAGTACTATAGATGATCAATCTACAATACTCCATGTTATGCATAACACCACAGTAATAATCTACTCATGTGTTGGGGTTTCCAACAATATACATTCCCCTTACCATAAGGGTTGTTCAACTCAGTTTTCAAAGATTTCCGCACCAATCAATTGGTTTGGACAGTTTTATAAACATGCATATAGTCTAGCCGAATCAAATGTCATAGACACTTTCACAATATTCAAGAATAATACCAAGTTCAACATAAATAATAGTTTTCACAAGAGTTTTAAACATACTAGCTCAATTGAACGAATAAGTAGGATAACTTGCATTCAAAGAGATAAGCTTACGATATTCGTTGAATAAAGTAATGCAAGAGTTAGGATACTTGCACAATGTAAAGGATAGTTCAGATACTTTCCTGAAGCGTAGTTTATCGACGTTAAGAAATCAACACTTTCGAATCCTATTTATACTGTATTACAAGTATAGGATGCCCATTAGTTAAACATATTCGATAAACAATACTGATATATAGATCAAGTGTACACACATGACTCAATCATGAAATCTTAAACTTATGTTATTACGTAGCTCGGAACTACCGTTAGACTTCATTATTTTAAAACACTTTGTCAATTCAAGCTAAGGTGGGTGTTAACATGCAAGGCTACCTCTGTCAGTGTGTCATGAATAGAAATAAGCATAATGAAGTTATACTAGCATGCTACATAATTCAGAAATCAGAAAAGTCACTTTCCAAGTCTGCAGAATGGCGCGGCCGCGCCTGATTTGTACTAAGGAGACACGCGGCCGCATGGCTCCTAGTTCAAACCAGGGCTGAGAAGTCACTTGCTTGGCCTATCTTACCCATCCTTACACACATAACATATATTAACATGTCAAGGGTCCTTTTGAAAGTAGTATGCACACAAGCCAATCATGTTTGATGATAAAGCATATACTTTGTAATAATCTTATTCATTTATTAATAAAAAGTATTAATTTATTAAAGGCTTTTAATTATCTATATGATCTTTGTTTTATAATATGTGATAAACCCATAATTTTAAGCAATGCTTTTAGAATAATGATGATGATCATTCTAATGAGATCTAAATTCTTTGAAATCTTAAAACTAAAATAGTTCCCAATCGTTGGATTACTAAATTGGGGATTAGTGAATCAGGATAGATTGGTACATACGTTTGCTTGCTCATTGGATGAGGATGATTGATCTCATGATCATTTGTGTGGAGACACTAAAGCAAGTATGTAGGTTCTTATTAGAGAATAAGTTCACTTTGAGCATTGGCTCGCTAAGGAATACCTAATGGAGATAGGAATTCCCTGTAGTGATAGTAGTACAAGTAATCCTTGGACTTGAGATCATCATAGTATCTTGTGTATGATAAGTTATACTTTGACTTATTCCTTAAGACCCTTAGGGTATATCAAAGGGTATGCTTGGGTATAATAAGTTTATACATGGAGATAATGTATGATCGATAAAGAATCTACCACTTCTAATAAAAGAAGAGAAATGTCCTATGTGATTCGATAAATGACAACCCAAAGAGTCCTTGGTTAAGGCGTAATGAAATTAGAAAGGAGTTTCTAATTTGCATTATTTGGAGTTGTGCATTTAAGGATCGAAATACATATAATTAAATAAAATAAGACTTTGACGGTAATTCCATGTCTTATATTTAATTGGGACATCAGATGGTGGAAGGATTGAATTGTGCGGTAACTATTTACTCAAAGGTTCTTTAATGATTAATGTTGAAATCTATATTATCCGGAAAGTCATTGATCGCTAGGGAGGCTTATCCTATTGTAGAATAAATATTATTTAAATAAATTAATTGTTTAATTTATTTATTTAAATAAGATTAGAATTGTTCTAATTGATTTATTCACAATAGGTTTAATATGGAGAACCTAAAGGGTCACACCATAAAAGGAAGAATAATTATTTAAGAAGTTAATGGCATAATATCGTAATAATATGTTAGGTATATTTAATTTAATCTATGGTGATAGAATAAATTAAATAGCTTAATATTTATTATTTAATATTTTAGAAATATTAAATATAAATTAATAAGAGGAGTCTTATTAATATTATTACAATTATTATTATTTTAATTTCTAAAAGAGTTTAGGAATTAATTTAATATAAGTACTCTCATTTATTCCTAATAGGATTAGGAGGGAAAATTAGTTAAAGGAGTTTAATTAATTATCCCTAATAAGATTAGGGAGCTTAATTAATTAAAAGAATTAATTAATTAAATAAAACCCAATTCCTTAATTGTTAAGGTGGGTTGCCCACATCTATAAATAAGAGGAGTCTTATTATGGGTGGGTATGGGTTGTTGATTTTTCAACATACGTAATAATTTCAATTGTTGGGAGAGTACACCCTTTCTATAGAGATAGAAAAACTAGGGTTTTGCCAACCAACCCATCTTCTTGAATTTTATTCTTCCTTGGTGGAACACCTCTAGAGGCCAAACATTTGGGTGGCTAACGTTGATCAAAGGAAGGAACCAAACCCGGTGGATTCAAGATTGAACGCGAAAGGATTTGGAGGTGAACTTGTACACGAGGAAGCTCGCTTCTTCAAGGGTATGATTTATTCTTTATCTTTTTCGTTTAATTAATAATTATGCATAAAGGGTGATGCAGGTATATGGTTTGTAAATTTTTTAAACTCGATTTTACCACGCTCAGCTAATTTTATGCAATTTGATTGCATTATGAATATTACAAACCTAACAGTGGTATCAGAGCCAAACCTTTATGCGAATTATTAATTGTTTTAATTTGACATTATATTGATATGTGTTTAGAACAATTTAATTGGGCATAATTTTATTGTATAAAATTTAAAAAAAAAAAAAAAAAAATAAAGCGAGGTCACGTTAATAAGTCGCTAATTAATGAAGTCAGTGAAATTTTATCTAACCGCATCTGAAATCAAGGCTACAAGTATACGTTATTTTTTTTTAATGGGCAAGTACACGAAATCGAAAAAGAAAAATAAAACCGTTGATCTACATGATTGATATCAAGTCAAGAACAATCATGTAATCATGATTAGCACACGTACGCATTTTAAATCAATGGCATGATTGGCCAATGATAAGTAAATGATAGCATACACACACAAATCAAGGCGCATTTGATTAGTTAGAAATGATTAACGAGCTGCTTTTCCGGTTTGTTATACTGCACGGATCACGAAGCATGTTAACAAATTAAAAAAAAAAAAAAAAAAGAGGGATAGACGGCTTTTTTATATATATATATATATATATATATATTATTCTCAATAATTTTATAATTAAAATAAAAGGTTTATTTTAATTTTAAAATAAAAGGTTTATTTTAATATTAAAATATAAAGTTTATTTTAATTTTAAAATTAGAATTTCATGCTAACTAATTAGAGTTGGAATTGAATTCCATGATAACTAATTGGAGTTGAAATTGGATTTTATTTTTCCTAAAATAAAGGAGTTTATTTGTGAATAGGGAAGTAAATCCATCTTTCCTTAAATAAAGGAGTTTATTTAGATATGAAATAAGATTTCATATTATTCAAAAATAAAGGAGTTTATTTGTGAATAGGAAAGAGAATCCATGTTTCCTTAAATAAAGGAGTTTATTTAAATATGAAATAAGATTTCATATTATTCAAAATAAAGAGTTTATTTGTGAATAGGAAAGATAATCCGTGTTTCCTTTAATATTTTTTTTTACATGGAATTGGATTCCATAATTAATTAAAATAAAAGAGTTTATTTTAATTAAAGATTTTTTTTTTATTACATGGAATTGGATTCCATAATTAATTAAAATAAAGGAGTTTATTTTGATTAAAATTTTGATTAAAATAAAATAGTTTATTTTATTCAAAATAGGATAAATTAAAATAAAATAGTTTTATTTTGATTTAAATTTGGATTAAAATAAAGGAGTTTATTTTGATTCAAAAATAGATTTTATACTAAATAAATTTGCCCATTAAATGATATCAATATATATATTAAATGTTTGTTATTCATGAGATGAATGTTATTTATTGATGCATATGGTGATGATGTATGATAATAAATGGGATTGATTATGGACTATTGACCAATATGATTGGATTTTATTTTAGTTGGATGCGTGAATGTATGAGTTTTATTAAATGGGAATTACTGCGTTGCCTCGCCTTCTCTAATTTTTCTTAATGTAAATTCTATCTACTTCCTATGTACTTCCCCTTGACTGCTGATCAAGGTTTCTATTTATTTTAAATAGTATTGTAATAGGAATAGTTAGAATTAATTTTAGAAAATTAGAGATCAAAGGAGCAAGGAGCGCGTGAAGACCCGTTTGTTATGGAGCCCAGATTTAAATGTAATAGTTATATTTAAATATTATTTCTTGCACCCCTAGGGTTTGACCTTTTGGTTCACTTGGTGGCTCTAGTGAACCAAACTAGAATAAAAGTCCATAATCAATCCGGGTAGAATATAGTATTCTATATGTGCATGCTTATACTATATATATTATATATTATGCAAACATGCTTCGCATGTTCATTAATATGACGCGTATTTTATATATATATGTGCATGCGCTAAACAAGATGAGACAAATTAATAACAAACCCCTCAATTTTTTTATATTAAGTCCTAAGCGTTCAAAGATATTTGGAATATCGAAGCGTAAGCTTTTCAGCATGATAAAATTAATAGAGTATTAAATATTTAATATGAGTTTGTTGTGTCACCACAAGGCAAGTATTAAGTATTTAAGATGTTAATTTATCACATTTGATGCTTATAAAGAAAATTGAACAATATTATTTTGTTGTGTCACCACAAGGATGATATTTTTCTTTTTGAATATATGGAGTGCTAGGTGGGACTTAACTTAGATAATTTTGATTCGGATGTGCCACCACTTGATCAAAATAATCTAAGAGGCAAAATAAAAGGAGTTGCATAGTTGATGTAATTGACAAAAGTTGTCTACCTATTTATTTATATATAGTTTGTTGTGTCACCACAAGGCTATATACATTTGAAATGGGATCCTTATTCTCACTAGCAAATCTTTAATTAGATTTTTCTTAGAACTATATAAGTGAGGTAATATAGTTTGAAGAAAATAGTGGGAGATACCAATTTAAAACAAGACCTAAATTATTTTGGTAATTAATAAAAGAATGTATGTTAAAATGTTGTTAATTACAAATTCATTTACGTAATTTTACAATGTCTAAAATTTACTATCACTTTGAAGCATATTAGATGCTAAGTTAATCGTAATCAATTAAGCGGATTGGTTAAGGAATTTGAGAATAGTTCTCATAGTTGAAAAGCTATCTTATGTCCTTAATATCGCCTATCCTGCGCAATGGTTGCGCATAATGCCTCCGAGGAAGAGATTGCTACTTTTAGAAAGTGGCAAGATGATGCATGATTGGCTCAATGCATCATGCTCGCATCTATGAGTAACGAAGCTTCGTCGGCAAGATGAAACTATGGATGCTCCTACTATATTCCCCGCACATCAAGTAGTTGATGGTGAGGAAAGTAGGACCGATAGATATCGAGATATCTAAGGAGCTCTTCCGATCTAGAATGGCCAATGGCACTATATAAATGCAGATAAAAGTTCTTAACATAATCAATTTGATTGATCAATTAGGACAACCGGTTTTGTCATGGATGGAGAGTTGAGCCAAGATTTGATCTTGCACTCACTCCCGGACTCCTTTCACAATTGTTGTGAATTTTCATATGAACAAGCTAGATATCGACTTTCTGCGATTTGCTTAACATGTTGAAAAATGTTGAGAGTCACTTTCAACCAAGAAAGACCAAGTCTTCTTGGTAGGGGCCAAAGGATCTTACAAAAGAAGAGCGATTCAAAGAAGGTAAATAGAAAGGCATAAACAAAGGATAATAAGAACAAAAGCGACACGGATAGCAAAGAAGTTTGCTTCCACCGCAATAAGCCCGACACTTTGGAAAGAAAGCTGCGAGAAGCATCTTGCAGAGGCTAACCAAAGAAGCTTAGTGAAGTTTCTTTACATAATACGCTTTTTGTTCATGATTGAAATAAATTTTTCTTTAAGTCAAGGTTCTACTTGGGTATTGGATACCGAGCTTTGGTTATCATAAATATAGATTTATGAAGGGACCAAAAGCAGTAGAAAGCTAAACAAATATAAGTAATCCTATGTGTGGGAAATGAAGCAAAGGTTGCAACATTAGCCATAGAAACTTATAGTTTAGCCGCTTACTGAGCAAATCGATTAAGTCAATAAATTGTTATTGTATTCTAGTTCTTGTTAGAAATATTATTTCTATTTTATTGTTGGACAATAAAATTTTTGGTATTATAATTAAGAACAATTGTTGTTCTATTTATAATAATAATGTTTTGTATAGAATCGAATATTACTTAATAGATTTAGTATACTTGACTTACATGAAAATAATTTTGCATATTGAACAAATTAGTATAAGAAAAGGAGATGATCATTCAAAGAGTTGAATATATGTATTTGTTGAAATACAAGTGTGAATTATTTGAAAGGTTCAAAGAATTCAAAAGTGAAACAAATTGGCAAAGTATTAAGATTCTTTGATTAGATCAAGGAATAAATACTTGTGCAATAAGTTTCGGATCATCTCAAATGGTTTTCTCATAATGGGTAGCCTCGATACACAATAATTGATTGATGTATCTGAATGAAAAATCGTACCTTGTTGGACATGGTGCGGTCCATAATGATTTACTGACATTCCAATATCCTTCTGGGATAATGTCCTAGAAATGGCTGCATATCTACGAAAATGGTAACCTCAAAATCCAGCCCCAAGACTCCATAAAAGTTATGGATAGGGAGGATTCCTAATCTTAAGTATGTTAAGATAATGGGTTGTCCAACTTATGTGAAAAGGTTTCAAAAGATAAGCTTGGGACAAGATTTGACAAGTACAATTTGTGGGACATCCTAAAGTAAGTTTAGGGTATATGTTCTATAATTCTACTTAGCAAAAGGTGTTTGTTACGAAACACGCTTCTTTCTAAGATAAAGATGTTTATCATTAAAAGGGCTAGTGGGAGGATAATAGATCTTGAAGAGTTCAAGAACCACAAA
Organism: Panax quinquefolius; assembly: GCA_020205615.1. Classification (NCBI taxonomy): domain Eukaryota; kingdom Viridiplantae; phylum Streptophyta; class Magnoliopsida; order Apiales; family Araliaceae; genus Panax; species Panax quinquefolius. Next base: position 120,469,222 of record CM035172.1, on the reverse strand, counting down.
ACACTATAAGTCAAATAAGAGGAACTTATAGATAGACCTATTTGTACCACAAAGATAATCGTAAATCGGAATAGTACATCAAGATACCTAGGAGGTATGGATTCATCATGGATGATGATGATGAGGTACGCATCATAGAAGATGATGATCCAGAGTTACATACGATAAGGTAAGAGTTCTAGTGTGTACAAAAGGGTCAGTGGGAGCGTCGTGACATTCCTAATATTATATGTTGATATACTACGGATAAGGAATGACATATTAATGCTACAATCAGTAAAGATAAAGTTGTCTAAACATTCCTCCATGAATGATTTGGAAGAGTATCTTAATTGGGGATATAAATCTATATAGATAGATTTAAAGGTGCTCGACTTAACCCAAGGAACGATATATTCATTTGATGCTAAAGTCGTTTAGCATGGCAAACTCAAGAGAGATGTCTCATGTTGATGAGCTATGGAGTGTATCTCTCTTAATAGTTCCCATAGACTCCAAAGAAGAGAGATTGCATGAGTGACAATCATGTATGCAATGAAATGTACGAGACCCGATGTTGATCGGTCGTATATTCGAGAAGATCAACGAAGATGGTGAAAAACATCTTAAAGTGCTTAACCAAGCACTAAGGATGTAATCATATTCATGGTGGGTCTAAATTAAAACTAAAGGGCTTAACAGACTCAAGTTTTTCAGACAGACCAAGACGACAGAAAATCCACTTTAAGGTAAAGTGTTACCTTGAACGGTGGTGTAGTGAATTGGAAAGGTTCCAAATAGCAAAGAGTTCTTTGGTTTAGTAATAAAGACAAAGTATATAGCTATAAATGAAAGTCACCAAGTTGATTGTTTGGATTAAAAGTTCATTACTGAACTAGGAATAGTTCCTAAGTCTCATCTTGGATCTAAACATGTGTTGTGGCACTTTCATTTGATTATTAGAATCATTGAAAGATGGGAAATCACTATAGAGATAGTGGACTCTCATGAACAACATTACATATCCATTAACTAAAGCTTATCCAATAGCGGGATAATCGTCACTTAGAGAAGAAGAGTATAAGATACCATGACGATTGGCTTTAGTGCAAGTGGGAGATTGAAAGTAGTATGCACACAAGCCGATCATGTTTGATGATAAAGCATATACTTTGTAACAATCTTATTCATTTATTAATAAAAAGTATTAATTTATTAAAGGCTTTTAATTATCTACATGATTTGTTTTATAATATGTGATAAACCCATAGTTTTAAGCAATGCTTTTAGAATAATGATGATGATCATTCTAATGAGATCTAAATTCTTTGAAAGCTTAAAACTAAAATAGTTCCCAATCGTTGGATTACTAAATTGGGGATTAGTGAATCCAGGATAGATTGGTACATACGTTCTTGCTCATTGGATGAGGATGATTGATCTCATGATCATTTGTGTGGAGACACTAAAGCAAGTATGTAGGTTCTTATTAGAGAATAAGTTCTTTGACGCATTGGCTCGCTAAGGAATACCTAATGGAGTTTTATTTGCTGTCATCAATAGGAATTCTGTAGTGATAGTAGTACAAGTAATCCTTGGACTTGAGATCATCATAGTATCTTGTGTATGATAAGTTATACTTTGACTTATTCCTTAAGACCCTTAGGGTATATCAAAGGGTATGCTTGGGTATAATAAGTTGTACATGGAGATAATGTATGATCAATAAAGAATCTACCACTTCTAATAAAAGAAGAGAAATGTCCTATGTGATTCGATAAATGACAACCCAGTAGTCCTTGGCCAAGGCAGAATGAAATTAGAAAGGAGTTTCTAATTTGCATTATTTGGAGTTGTGCATTTAAGGATCGAAATACATATAATTAAATAAAATAAGACTTGACAAAGAATTCCATGTCTTATATTTAATTGGGACATTGTATGGTGGAAGGATTGAATCAGATGTCAGTAACTATTTACTCAAAGGTTCTTTAATGATTAATGTTGAAATCTATATTATCCGGAAAGTCATTGATCACATTAGGGAGGCTTATCCTATTGTAGAATAAATATTATTTAAATAAATTAATTGTTTAATTTATTTATTTAAATAAGATTAGAATTGTTCTAATTGATTTATTCACATGGGGTTTAATATGGAGAACCTAAAGGGTCACACCATAAAAGGAAGAATAATTATTTAAGAAGTTAATGGCATAATCGTAATAATATGTTAGGTATATTTAATTTAATCTATGGTGATAGAATAAATTAAATAGCTTAATATTTATTATTTAATATTTTAGAAATATTAAATATAAATTAATAAGAGGAGTCTTATTAATATTATTACAATTATTATTATTTTAATTTCTAAAAGAGTTTAGGAATTAATTTAATATAAATACTCTCATTTATTCCTAATAGGATTAGGAGGGAAAATTAGTTAAAGGAGTTTAATTAATTATCCCTAATAAGATTAGGGAGCTTAATTAATTAAAAGAATTAATTAATTAAATAAAACCCAATTCCTTAATTGTTAAGGTGGGTTGCCCACATCTATAAATAAGAGGAGTCTTATTATGGGTGGTTATGGGTTGTTGATTTTTCAACATACGTAATAATTCCAATTGTTGGGAGAGTACACCCTTTCTATAGAGATAGAAAAACTAGGGTTTAGCCAACCAACCCATCTTTATTCTTCCTTGGTGGATCACCTCAGAGGCCAAACATTTGGGTGGCTAACGTTGATCAAAGGAAGGAACCAAACCCGGTGGATTCAAGATTGAACGCGAAAGGATTTGGAGGTGAACTTGTACCGAGAAGTCTTCAAGGGTATGATTTATTCTTTATCTTTTCGTTTAATTAATAATTATGCATAAAGGGTGATCCGGGTATATGGTTTGTAAATTTTTTTAAACTCTGATTTTACCACGCTTCCGCTAATTTTATGCAATTTGATTGCATTATGAATATTACAAACCTAACACCTTTTGTATCTCTCAAGTTCAATCTAGGTCCCTTTTTTCATAATATGGTTCTAAATTGAACATCTCAACAAGTTAAGGCCATTCAAGGTTATGAAACCACAAAGTCTAACATGCTTGATTCTTAAACATATAAAGTAGTCATATAACTCATATTAGACATGTTTGTGTATATTCATATCACATATGTGTAATTAGCATTGTTTTGGTTTGAAAATATGATTCGTTTATGCTTCACTTGAATTTCGATACCTAAGCATGGCATATATATATTTATGAAACATGAGTGAGTCTAAGAGTATCATTCACATGTTCACAAATATCAGATTTTAACCCTCAAAGTAGTATGTAAACATTCACGTTTAAAGTTCGTATTTTCATTTAGTAAAACTTACTAATAAGTCTAACATGATCATGCTTCATTATGAAATCCATATACGTAAGTTAGTATGTCCGACATGCATTTCAAAATCATACTACCATGCTTGCAAGATCTGAATATCAAAACGAATATAATAAGTTAATGTCCATTTTAAACTCTAAGTTTCCATTAGCATGTTATCAATGTCATTTACTATGCTAAACTAATCTCCTCACTATACATCCTGCTTGCATGCTTACGTTCAATGAAATCAGACCACACTAATATTCCTTTAAGTTAGAATTTTAAGCTACACATGGTCTATCGAGTTTGCATATTAAAAACTCATTTTTTCTTTTGAAATCAGCTAGGTGAGTTATTATATGAAAGGCAACATAACTAGTATATCAAGAATTGAAATAAGCTTAACTAAGTTGTATTAACATGCTCCATAAATCAGATATCACAACAGAACAACCAAAAAAATATGTAGAGGGACGCGGGCGCGCGCCATTTGTACTAGGGATTCGCGCGGCAGCGTGGCTTTCGTTCTAGTCCAGAGACTTCCCAGCCTCGGCAGATAACAAGCCAAATACCAATTTTCTTCACCAATTCGACTGTAACTAAGCCACATTGCATACTAAACATGTTAATAATCCTATATAACAACTATATAAGTGTTCTACAACCCAATCATAATTCAACTTGGCATAATCAAGAAATTGATAGTTCAAGAATGGAATTTTAACAGAACTCAAAATGAAGAATAAGAAGAAATCTTATACCTCTGTAATTAGCTTGCTAATTCACACTTCTTCCACTCATGGGTATGTAATCACTTGCTCTATATATGCTCTCAATTTAACACTTGAGTAATTCTCAGCAATGAAAAAATGGAGAAGGAGAGTCCATATTTATAGAAAAAGAATTATACAAATATTGAAATTCCCCACTAAATCAAACCCATGGATTGAAGGATTGCATGAAAGTTAAGAGAGAGTTGGTATATAGTTGCTGAAGATTATCATGACAACCACTCCCCCCATGATCATGAACTAGAAGGAGCTTGGAAGAAGAAAAGGGAAATAAGCCTTAGCCTTTTTACTGAACACGTGAATGAGAATTGGGTCTCTAAATTTGGGACAACTCAAATACTCAACATTGTTGCACACTTAAACTATACACTCTTATGTTATATTTATATACATATCATCCATACATGGGTTATATCTTAATGTTACAATATAATTTACATAATTAATATTTCAAGGTAGTAGATGTGATATGGCAATGTAACATACATATAATCCATGAACATTTTATTTTAATGTCTACCCACATGCATATTGTCACATACGCATTTCATGATGTATTCATATCATATAGTTTCAATAAATCTTAATATATGGTTACTATATATAGTATAGTCACGTAAGTGTCATACTACACTATATAATACAATTGTATTCCATATATAAATAATATATTTAATTATTGCACACATTTGCACATAATATCAATATAATCTTATTATATTAATAACTTACTTATTTGTTTTATGTCAAATAAATAAATTATTCATCTTATTGATTAATTAACAATAATATTAATTAATCCATTCCTCATTGATTAATGTAATTATTAATCTTTATAACAATTAATTATCTATCACGTATAGTAAATAAATATAAATCTTATTATATTTATGACACGCTTATTATTATTATTATTATTATTATATCTTTTACATTAATAATAATCACATATTATTAATCACCATTAATATTCTAAAACAATTAATCAATATTCTTTAATAACAATTAACAATTAATATAAATTAATTGTTCACTTAATAATTCCTTCGTCGATTAATATCATTATTAATATTTCTCATCACTGTGCCACACAAGGCATTCAACGAGTTCTTCACAAATTTCATATATTCTCAATTATTCAATATAATTGAGTTAACTCATCTCGTAACACAAAATCATTTATATCCAAATAAATATTCATTTTCATTAATATTTTCATTTAATAAGACATGAAAATTCTCAGGTATTACAGGACGAGTTTGAGTAAAAGGAGGGGGTGGACTGTCCAGATTATCGATGACAACCAAATCAGGAGATGGATGATTTTGGGTAACAGAATAGGAAGTATTGATGGGGACCACAAAATAAGGAGACTGACTGGAATTTGGTAGCAAACAATGAGACAAATCATTAAGATTCAGTCGTTGAAGATTTAACTCAAGAGACACATAATGAAAGACATGTCGAGAAATATAGATTCGAGAAGAATGAGGTTCAAGGCAGCGAAATGCACTTTATGTAGGAAGATAACCTAAGAAAACGCAGGGTTTAGACTTTGGTTCTAACTTATGCTTATTGTAAGGCTTAAGCAAAGGGTAACAAAGGCAACCAAAGGTGGGTCGTTTGGAGTTATTGGGTAGATGTCCATGGAGTTTGTGAAAAGGTGAATGAAAGGAAAGAATTGGAGTGGACATTCTATTTATTAAATAGACTGCAGTAGGAAACGCATATAACCAAAAGCGCAAAGGAAGAAAGGCTTGACTGAGTAACGTTAGTCCAGTCTCAACAACACGACGATGTCATCTTTCAGCGGAAGCATTATGTTCCAGAGTGTAAATGGGGTGGAGTAAGGAGATGAGTAGCACCATTAGACTCAAGGAAAGGTTTGAGTTTGTGAAACTCACTGCCACCATCAGAATAAATGGAGATGATTGGGCGATTAAAGAATTTTTCAACCACTAATTAAAATTTAATGAAGACATTTGGGACATTAGATTTTTTCTTAAGGGGATATAACCATATGTATTTGGTGAAATGGTCAACAAATATAATGTAGTAACGAAAACCATCAATGGATTCAATGGGGGAAGGTCCCCAAACATCAGAACAAATCAATTCAAGGGGAGAATTACTTTGCAGTGTAGATAAGTGAAATGGAAGTTTGTGAACTTTATTACACTTGCAGGAATTACAAAGAAGTTCTTGACTAGAAGAGATAGGTAAAACATTTGAAGAGACAATATGTTTTAAAACTTTTGAAAAAGGGTGGCCGAGGCCATTATACCAATCTTGGAGAGTGATCTTGACGCTGATGAAGGAGAGAATGGGCGACAATGAAGTGGATGATGAGAAGGATTGAGGAGGTGTATGTGATGGCCACTCATAAATTCCATCTCTGTTCTGCCCTTGCACTAGAGGTGCCCCCGTGTGAAGATCTTTCACAATAAAAGAAGATGGTAAGAACTCAATAGATGCATTATTAGAACGTCAAAATTTAGAAACAGAAATGAGATTCTTTTTTACGCTAGGAACACAAAGCACATCATTCAATAAGAAATGTTTTAAAGATGAGGGTAGATTTGTAGAACCGGTATGCATGATAGGAAGCCTTTTACCATCTCCTATGACCATGTCATCAGGACCCTAATAATCCGAATGAAGAGAGAGATTGTTGAAGTTCGCGGTGACATAGTGAGATGCACCGGAGTCGACCAACCAGTTGACAGGGGATGTATTAGGTTAACCTGCAAAATAAGCACGTGGATTGGTGTGACACCCCCAAATCGAGTACTTCATTGTCTCAAGATTTGGTGTTCACTTGATAATAACATTCATATCTAAATACCAAATCATAATAAAATTAGATAATAAACCTTCCCAATAAAGGATTACATTAATAAAAATCTCCCAAGTTATCTAACCTTTAAGTACAAACATTCATATGTGGAAAATTAAATAACTTCATTACATTAATAAAAATAAAGTCTGACAACAAAATGTCAACATGATTACAAGTCTTCAATATTTGTTCATCTTTCCCTTTCCTTTACTGGTTCTAGGTACATCGACCTTCTCAACTTTAGCTGTAATAGTTATATAAGCAAGAGTGAACAAACAATGCTCATTTGAAATAATAATGAATAAAACTTTACAACAATTGCCAACTAATAGGCTCAATAGAACTGAACAATAGGTTCTATCAATGATAATCAAAATCTGAATCATATATCCGAGGGTCATAAGACCACGAACTATGTCCATAGTTATAGGTAATCTTTCAACTTAAACTTTAACAGTTATAAGACTATAGGCACTCCTCGTACTTAGGGGGATCATCCCTTCGTACAATATATTGTGCACAAACATTTCAATGCTATGCGTAAATTATCCCTTAATAATAGGGTTGTTCATATCAGCATTTGGAGTACAAGTTTGCCCCAAAGTAAGTTTAGTTTGGATACATTTCAAGGTAATTTAGAATTCAACGGTCATCAACTAAGAATTAGTTGAATAAAAGTTAATAACGTTATGCTATGGAATAATCATAACTGAATCGACATTGTAAATTAAGATTATGCTTAAGGAATATATAATAGCATAAGTATTGAATAATATAACATACCTTGCTTGATCAATATTAAGCTAAGGTTAGAAATCTTATTTAAAATTGAGTATGGAGCATACATAATAAATAGTAATTGAATGGTAAAACGTTGTTCAATGTTAGTCCATCAGAACTTAGAAACTTGCATGCTAAATAACACGTTAAGGATAAGATACTTGCATTCCATACACGAATCGAAAGAAGTTAAGAAACTTGCATAATGTATGTGACGCCCCCAAAATTAGGTATACATCACCCATCTTGGGTCGCTAGATACATGGTACAGAATTCAAATACAACTTACTAATACAACTGTCGTGTACAATACGACAAAATATAAACTGTGAGTTTGAATACAAATTTTATCTACTAGAGATTATACAAACTCAAAAGGAGTCCTCATTACAATTATTATCACACTATTTCACAGAATAGTGAGGACTACTAATGCTATCCTCGGACCATCACTCTATTCCCCGAGGCTTCGTCCCGGCTATATTCTCATTTCAAGAGAAAAAGTGAAAGAAAGGGTGAGCTCAACTAGCCCAAAGAAGAAATATTATGACTAAGATAATGCAGAATAAATTATCATTAGTCTCCAACAATGTTAAAGCGATAAAATATAATAGACATCAAGTTTCTCCAAACAATCCATTAAAAGAGTCAAGTAAAAATAAAATCTACTATCTTTTATGATTAAAAAGGTTTTTCATCATCATTAATTTGAGAACAATAAATATTCCATTAAAAGAGATATTTTTTAGTATCACGACCAAAATTATCCTACTACTACTATGCCAAGAATATTTATGTATTCATTAGCAATTTGATCATGTCAACTGTCCATCAATGCACTACATGTAATGATAACTTTTACCACATCATTTATAACATTACTATCATGATTAAGAATAATCCCAGTGGTCATAATCATACCAAGTCCATCTATGCACTACACTGAAGCCACGAGATGACTTTCAACATAATATAAACATGATGATGATGACAATGATATAAGAATTCAATAAAACAAGTTCAAGAATTAATTTATCCAGAACTAATAATGTCCAAATTGTCAACATGATCTTTGCTTTGTAGAGTAAAATTCAAGAATGATCGGAAGAATATTTTCATGAAAAGATATGGATGAAGCGCAAATATCAAGGATATTCTACTAATTTCATGGAGTATAAAAAGTCAAAACTTTAACCAACTGAGTATAATAAAGAATGGTATACGGTACTTTTGCATTGATGAGTTATTCAAGCAAACTAATCAGTCGTGCAAAATTTAAAGGATGTTCCAATAGAATAATAAAGGCGGAATCAGTCCGGTGTAAAACACACATCTGAGGATGTTCCAATGTAATAATAAAAGGCGGAACCAGTTAAAGTAAAATGCATGCAGGATATTCCAATGTAATAATAAAGATTTAATAGTAAACAGAAACGCATGCATGTGATATTCCAAGCAGAATAGTAAAGACGGAATAATAGAAGAATGTCACCAAGTATAGGGTAGATCAGCAGATACAAAGTTATTCCAATGTAATAATAAGCAATGGAATAACAACAGTTCTCTTCATGAATAAGAAAGAATAACACCCCTTACCGTAAAAGAATTAAATATAAGAGTAATTAAGTAACAGAAATCTTTTCTTCTTTCTCTCTATAATTTTCTCTCTCTAGAGTTTCAGTGAATTCGTAAGAAAATAATGAATGAATGAGCTTCTATTTATAGAAAAATGGAATGCATAGTAACTAACTTATGAACGGTCGAGATTGATTTACTTTAATCTGACGGTCCATATTTAAAGCAAAATCTTTTAAATAAAATATAATATATATATATATATATATACTAATAATAATTGTACTTTCCCCCTCCCCACTTGCCAACAAAGTCATAATAATACTCCCCCACATTTTTTACTCCCTCCCCCACTTTCTGTTTTCATATTCTATATATATATATAATATATAATTTATGTTATATATATATATATATATATATATATATATATATATATATATTCACCCACCATTTGTGAACCATCAAGATTCACTCCCCCTCAATTTATTTCTCTTCTAGTGGCCCCATATGTTTCCTCCACCAACAAATCAACATCATAAAGGTGGATCCCATATAATATATATATCTTTGAATAATCTTCACCGATTATTTTGAAAAAGCGGGTAAATGGGTGTCTATAAAATAAGCAAAATTGAGTGACTTCTCACGTAAAGCATCAATAATCAATACCGTGTGCTACTATATGCGACCACGCCAGACATCGTATTTTTTACTATCGAGTGGTTCAACAAAGATCAACCAGTAAAACTTCCACCGCTTATTTTAATAAAATATTTTTTATCGTTTTTTCTCAATCAAACAATAATTACATTGTGGGGTCCACTAATGATTGTGCCTTCGCATTTAATATTTCTGTTTAAAACGAATATTCCCGAACCAATCGAATATTATATAACAACTTGAGTACTTTTGCAAAATTTATAATTATTACCCACAACTATAACATTATATCATAATATTCAAAAATGATAATTATAGAAAATTCATTTTATTGAAAAAGTTGGGGTCTTACAACCTCCCATTCTTAAGAAATTTTGCCCTCGAAATTAGGGGTGCATGCACAGTATATCGAAGAGGTAAGGATACCTTGACTTCATTTGATTATAACTCCCGTGTCATTTCCTCAACATCGTGGTTTCCCATAAAACTTTGACTTGAGGTATAACCTTGGAGCGTAGAATATGTTCCTTCTTATCCAAGATTTGAACAGAACCTCTTCATACATTAAATCTTCCGCTATTTAAATGCGGGTTCTAACTCAATAATGTGGTTCGGGTCTTTCACATATTTACGTAACATGGATATGTGAAAAACGTTATGAAACACGAGACATACTTAAGCAGAAAAAAGCGAGTCTATAGCCACAGTTCCTACTCGATCGAGGATTAAAAATGGGCCAATGAATCGAGGATTGTGCTTTCCTCTCTTTCCAAACCTCGTAACTTCTTTCCATGGAGCAACACGTAACAACACATAATCTCCTATATCGAATTCCACGTCCTTTCGATGAAGATCAACATAACTCTTTTGTCGATCTTGTGAGGTTTTTATACGTTGCCGGGTCATTTGAATCTTTTCTGTAGTCATACGTACCAACTTTGGTCCCAACAACGTTGCTTCACCCACCTCATCCCAGCATACTGGAGAACGACACTTTCTTCCATACAACGCTTCGAATGGAGCCATGCCAATACTTGCTTGATAACTGTTGTTGTAGGAAAACTCCACCAATGGTAAGAACTTGTTCCAACTTCCCTTGAAATCAAGGACATAGAGTCTTAATAGATCTTTAAGAGTTTGAATATTCCTCTCCATCGTCCCGTCGTCATTCGAGGATGATATGCCGAGCTAAATTGTAAATCTGTGCCCATAGCTTTCTGCAAACTAACCCAAAATCGCGAAGTGAATCTTTGGTCTCGATCAGAAACTATGGATACTGGCATACCATGCAATCTTACAACGTCGTTTATGTATATACGAGCAAGACGTTCAAGTGTATAAGTTTCTCGTATCGGTAAGAAATGAGCAGACTTGGTCAATCTATCAATAATGACCCAAATCGAATCTATGCCTTGAGAAACTTTGGGAAGACCAGTAATGAAATCCATGGTAATGTGCTCCCACTTCCATTCTGGAATTTCAAGTGGTTGCAATGGACCTTTTGGTACTTGATGCTCTGCCTTGACTCGTTGACACGTTAGACACCTTGAGATAAACAACGCTATCTCTCTCTTCATATTGCCCCACCAAAATGTATGTCAAAGATCATGATACATTTTGGTACTCCTAGGATGGATTGCAAACGGTGTGTTGTGCGCCTCCATTATGATTTTATACTTTAAATCAGGGTCATTAGGAACACAAAGTCTGGAGTTGACTCGAAGTATTCATTCTTCATCGATTCTTGCTTCCGGTATCGCACCTTCTTGCACTTTCTTCCTCATACGCATCACCCGGATTAGTAATCTCGCGAAGCGACTTTAATTTTATCAATTAAAGCTCTCGGTTCTACTCAGATATTTGCCATCATCACGTGGGTCCCTGGAGTCTTTATCTCTATCTCCATCCTTTGCAAGTCATATAAAATGGGCCTTTGCGTTGACAATATTACACTCGTACCCGCATATGATCTTCAACTCAATGCGTCAACTACCACGTTCGCTTTTCCAGGATGGTATTGAATAGTATGATCATAATCTTTCAACAGTTCAAGCCAACGTCGTTGTCGCATGTTGAGTTCCTTTTGAGTGAAGAAATATTTGAGGCTTTTATGATCCGTAAAGATCTCCACTTTCTCCCCATACAAGTAATGCCTCCAAATCTTTAGTGCGAAGACAACACTGCTAACTCTAGATCATGAGTAGGATAATTCCTCTCATATTCTTTGAGTTGTCGAGGCATAGGCTATGACTTTCCCATGTTGCATGAGAACACATCCTAACCCTTTGCCCAAGCATCATCAGATGACAAATCCTTCCAACCCAGATGGTATTGTCGTAATAGGTCTTTGAAATGAGTCTCCTCTTGAGTTCTTGAAAACTCTTCTCACATTCCTCGCTCCAACCGAACTTTGTATCTTTCCGAGTCAGCTGAGTTAGTGGAGTAGCGATTCGAGAAAACCCTTCTACGAATCTCCGATAATAACCAGCTAAGTCGAGAAAGCTACGTACTTTGGTCACTGATTTAGGTTGCTCCCAGCTTTGAATAGCTTCAATCTTTGCTGGGTTAACAGATATTCCATGACTTGATACCACATGCCCAAGGAATGCTACTTCCTCAAGCCAGAACTCGCATTTCTTCAACTTGGCATAAAGCTTATATTTACAAAGCTTTTGGAGTATCAGCCTCAAGTGTTGCTCATGATCTTCACGGGTTTTGGAATATATGAGGATGTCATCAATAAAGACGACCACAAAGTGATCCAAATATTCTTTAAATACTCGGTTCATCATATCCATGAAGGCAGCAGGAGCATTAGTCAATCCAAAGGACATGACTAGGAATTCATAACGCCTGTACCGAGTTCTGAAAACCGTCTTTGGAATGTCATCGGTTCTAATCTTCAATTGGTGATATCTAGAACGAAGATCAATCTTTGAAAAGAATTTGGCTCCTTGCAACTGGTCAAACAGGTCATAAATACGTGGCAATGGGTACCTATTTTTGATGGTGACATGATTCAACTCCCGATAATCAATACAAAGTCGCATATACTCCATCTTTCTTCTTCACGAATAGAACAGAGGAGCACCCAAGGAGAAGTACTAGGACGAATAAAGCCAATGTCTAACAATTCCTCGCAGATTGAGTTTTTAACTCTCGAAGTTTAATAGAGCCATTCGATATGGGGATTTAGAAATAGGTTTTGTACCAGGGTTCAAGGTCGATAAAAATTCAATTTCACACTGGGGTAGGCCAGGGAAGTTCTTCGTGGAATACGTCAGAAATTAATTAACAATAGAAATATTATTCAAAATCGGCGTATTTTTGTTTAGATCGTGACATGAGCTAAGAAAGCTTGACATCTATTTTTAATAAACCAATAGCTTTTATGGCTTGAGATGACAAGTGATGGATTTTAATGGTTTGGTTTCTTGAATTCGCATAATAGGTCGATTAGGAATATGAAAGCTAACAACCTTACGAAAATAATCAATTTTTGCATGATGAGTAGTTAACCAATCAATCCCTAGAATTACATCAAATGCAAGTATTTTTAATGCAATAAGATCGACAGGTAATGTCTGGGTACAAATTTGAACCAAACAAGACTTATAAACCGTGGAAGTAATGAAGGTTTCTCCCAACGGAGTTTCCATATATAAGTCAAAGTCTAATTTCTTCTGAGTCAAATTTAATCGTTGAGCGCAAGTAGGAGAAATAAAAGAATGGGTAGAACCGATATCAAATAAAGTGTAGACTTTGCTAGAGTTTATGATAAGCTTACCCGTGATGACCTCATTTGGGTTCCTTGCTTTCTGGGAGGTCACAACAAACGCTCTCCCTTGCACTACCGGCTTTAACTTTTTTGGGACAGCCTTTGGCGCCTACATCCTAGCTGAATTTGTCTTTGGTGAATGACAAAATCGGGCTAAGTGACCTTCTCTTCCACAATTATAACATGCTTTGGACGGCATCGCGCAATTTGGAGTGATGTGTCCCTCCCCTCCACATTTGAAGCATATGATAGGTGGTCTTTCTCCTTCCTTAACAACGGTCTTTGGTCTTGACGTCTTTCCATCATTGTTGAATCTCCTCTTCTTGAAATGTCCATTCTTATTATTTTGCCCCTGATTACCATCAAGTGGTTACCATTTCGGCTCGTTGATTCCTCCACGCTTGTTGTCACCGCTTCGATGATCGCGCTCTCACCGGTATTATCATTTTTGCGGCCGCTCTCTTTTGGTTGCGTTGACTCGTTATCGCCTCCACCAATCTGAGCCCTATTTACAACATCCGAATACAAACACAATTTATGAGAAATAAGATGTTGATGTATCTCGAAGCTTCAAACCTCTTAAAACATTCGCGCCATTCTCTCTTCATTATCCACCAAGTGGGGACTTGAACCGGATAACTCAAAGCAAATTTTGCCTCGTATTGCGACACGGTCATATTGTTTTGTTCCAATTTGATAAACTCCACCTCCTTCATGTGACGAATACTTTTGGGAAAGTATTTGTCGTTGAATAGATCTTGGAACTTCTCCCAAGACATCTTCAGTACGGCAGGTTGAGTACGTTTTACCGATTCCCACCAATAATCTGCCTCTCCGCGCAACATAAAGGTGGCAAAGGGATCCTTTTGATCCTCGGAGCATCCCAAGACATCAAATATTTTGGTGATCTGCTTTATCCATGCTTCCGCCATAAGTGGTTTTGGATCTCCCTTAAACTCCGGTGGTCCCAGCTCCTTGAACTGTTTAGCGGTGACCACCCGAGAGTTTTCAGTGTTTCCACTTACATTTTGGACAGGAGCCGCTCTCGCCTGCTGTTGCATGAATTGCATAAAGCCTCTGAACAATCCATCATTCATCATTTGGTCAGTGTTGTTGTTTGCATGAGGATTGTCGCCTTCCTGATGCACATTCTCCTGATTATTGATATGTGGAGACTCAACGGTCTCTTGTGCTCTATTGCTATTCTCAACATTTTCGGATGTCATTTCGAGACATCGCCACAAAACAAAGGTTAATTGACATGTAACATAATATCTCTAAACTCTGACCAACCAATTTAAATACAAAATAAATTTAAGTAGGTCATACTAGCGAAGGAATTCTGTCTCTCCCCTCCTAGTTCTAGTCTCACATTTTAGCCAGGGATCATATCCCTAAGCTTTGATACCAACTGTGACGCCCCCAAAATTAGGTATACATCACCCATCTTGGGTGCATGGATACATATGTAATTCAAATACAACTTACTAATACAACTGTGTGTGTACAATAATACGACAAAACATAAAGCGTGAGTTTGAATACAAATATTATCTACTAGAGATTATACAAACTCAAAAGGAGTCCTCATTACAATTATTATCACACTATTTCACGAATAGTGAGGACTACTAATGCTATTCTTCGGACCATCACTCCGTGAGGACTCGTCCCTATATTCTCATTTCTCGAAGAAGAATAGTGAAAGAAAGGGTGAGCATCAAAGAAGAAATATTATGACTAAGATAATGCGAATAAATTATCATTCCCGACTCGTAATGTTAAACCGATAAAATATAATAGACATCAAGTTTAACTACAATGAACAAGCAATCCATTAAAAGAGTCAAGTAGAAAATAAAATCTACTATCTTTTATGATTAAAAAGTTTTTCATCATCATTATCTTTGAGACTCAACTTAATAAATATTCCACATCATCGAATCACCCCTGCACTACGGCCAATGATATTTTTTAGTATCACGACCACAATTATCCATGCACTACGGGCCAAGAATATTTGTGTATTCATTAATGGTCATGATCATGCCAACAATCGTCCATCAATGCACTACGGGCCAATGATAACTTTTACCACATCATTTATAACATTACTACCATGATTACATCGAATAATCCTCGGTCATATTCATACCAAGTCCATCTATGCACTACAGCCATGATGACTTTCAACATAATATAAACATGAGGATGATGACAATGATATAAGAATTCAATAAAACAAGTTCAAGAATTAATTTAACCAGAACTAATAATGTCCAAATTGTTAACATGATCTTTCGCTTTTATAGAGTAAAATTCAAGAATGATCAGAAGAATATTTCCATGAAAAGATACTGGATGAAGCACAAATATCAAGGATATTCTACTAATTTCATGGAGTATAGAAGTCAAAACTTTAACCAACTGAGTATAATAATGAATGGAATAACAAAAGAAATCACCATGCATGCGGTACATCGCATAGACATGTTATTCTAACATAATAATAATAACAGAACCAGGTCAGGCAAAATTTGCACCGATAGGATGTTCCAACAGAATAATAAAGACGGAACCAGTCCAGGTGTAAAACACACGCAGACGGATGTTCCAACAGTAATAATAATAAAAAAGCGGAACCAGTAAAACGTAAAAGCGCATGCACGGTGATATTCCAATGTAATAATAAAGGCGGAATCAGTCCCAGTAAAAGCGCATGTGCAGGATATTCCAAATGAATAATAAAGACGGAATAATAGAAGAATGTCACCAAGTATAGGGTAGACCGCGTATACAGGTTATTCCAATAGAATAATAAGCAATGGAATAACAACAGTTCTTTCATGAATAAGAAAGAATAACCCCTTATCGTAAAAGAACTGAATTTAAGAGTAGTTAAGTAGCAGAAATCTTTCTTCTTTCTCTCTATAATTTTCTCTCTCTAGAGTTTCAGTGAATTCGTAAGAAAATAATGAATGAATGAGCTTCTATTTATAGAAAAATGGAATGCATAGTAACTAACTCATGAACGGTCGAGATTGATTTACTTTAATCTGACGGTCCATATTTAAAGCAAAATCTTTTAAATAAAATATAATATTTATATATATATATACTAATAATAATTGTACTCTCCCCCTCCCCACTTGCCAACAAAGTCATAATAATACTCCCCCACGTTTTTTACTCCCTCCCCCACTTTCTGATTTCATATTCTATATATATATTATATATAATCACATGTTTTTATATATATATATATATATATATATATATATATATATATTCACCCACCATTTGTGAACCATCAGTATTCACTCCCCCCTCAATTCATTTCTCTTCTAGTGGCCCCGTATGTTTCCTCCACCAACAAATCAACATCACAGGTGGATCCCATACAATATATATACTGAATAATCTTCTACCGATTATTTTGAAAAACGGGTAAATGGGTGTCTATAAAATAAGCAAAATTGAGTGACTTCTCACGTAAGCATCAATAATCAATACCGTGTGCTACTATGCGACCAATGCCAGACATCGTAATTTTACTACCGAAAGTAGTTCAACAATATCAACGGTAAAACTTCCACCGTTTATTTTAATAAAATATTTTTGTCGTTTTCTCAATCCGACAATAATTCTGTTGTGGGGTCCACCAATGATTGTGCCGTCGTACGAATATTTCCTGTTTAAAACGAATATTCCCCGACCAACCGAATATTATATAACAACTTGCGTACTTTGAAAAATTTATAATTATTACCCACAACTATAACATTATATCATAATATTCAAAAATGATAATTATAGAAAATTCATTTTTTTTCAAAAAGTTGGGGTCTTACAATGTAACAATAGAACTAGCTCAACGAAAGTGTAGAGTTAGAAAACTTGCACAATAATAATCAAGGTAGAGTAAGAAACTTGCTCAATGTAACAATAGATTTAGAGAACTTACCTTGAGTGTAGGCTAAACCGTAATAGTTTGATTCACAATATCTTAATCACATATCATTAGGATACAAGTAGTCATTACAAATACTCTATAAGTATCTATTTCATGTATGGTTTGATTGTTAACCACATAGTCAAATTACATTAATAAAATAATAATAAAACTCGTTAAGTATTAGTAACATGCTCATTCTCAGCACTATAATACCACAATAACAAAAATTATATTTTTAGCAGTCATAGTATTGCATTATATCAACAATTACAGACTTTGTGCAAAATAAAAGTCATTTATGGACTTTGTTCCCAAACCACCTGAATATCACGAGACTCCTCCTCTCTAGGCATCTGAGGTCCTTCCTCCCTAGCCTGACTAGATTCTCCGACATTAACCATCCTGACAACAAAATTTTTAAGTTTTAAATTACTAATCATTACTACTCGACACTCACAAACACATAAGTTGTAATCACATAAGCACATAAGTGTTTTATTACTTTTTCCTTAAAACTCAATAAGAGTTTATCACCACTATCTTTTCAAAGGTTACTTCCAAAGGCTTTTCCCCACCTAAGGTTCATAACCTAAAGCTTTGATACCAACAATTGTGATACCCCCAAATTTGGGTACTTCATTGCCTTAAGATTTGGTGTTCACTTGATAATAACATTCATATCTAACTACCCAATCATAATAAAATTAGATAATAAAACTTCCCATTAAAGGATTACATTAATAAAAATCTCCCAAGTTATCTAACCTTTAAGTACAAACATTCATATGCAAAAAATTAAATAACTTCATTACATTAATAAAAATAAAGTCTGACAACAAAATGTCAACATGATTACAAGTCTTAAATATTTGTTCATCTTTCCCTTTCTTTTACTGGTGCTAGGTACATCGACCTTCTCGACTTTAGCTGTAATAGTTATATAAGCAAGAGTGAGCAAACAATGCTCACTTGAAATAATAATGAATAAAACTTTACAACAATTGTCAACTAATAAGCTCAATATAACTGAACAATAGGTTCTATCAATGATAATCAAAAATCGAATCATATATCCGAGGGTCACAAGACCACGAAATTTGTCCATAGTTATAAGTAATCTTTTAACTTAAATTTTAACAAATATATGACTATAGGGACTCCTCGTACTTAAGGGGATCAGCCCTTCGTACAATGTATTGTGCACAAACATTTCAATGCTATGCGTAAATTATCCCTTAATAATAGGGTTGTTCATCTCAGCATTTAGAGTACAAGTCCGCCCCAAAGTAAGTTTGGTTTGGATACGTTTCAAGGTAATTTAGAATTCAATGGTCATCAACTAAGGATTAGTTGAATAAAAGTTAATAACGTTATGCTATGGAATAATCATAACTGAATCGACATTGTAAATTAAGATCATGCTTTAGGAATAATCTAATAGCATAAGTATTGAATAATATAACATACCTTGCTTGAACAATTCTAAGCTAAGGTTAGAAATCTTATTTAAAATTGAGTATGGAGCATGCATAATAAATAGTAATTGAACAATAAAACTTTGTTCAACGTTAGTCCATCAGAACTTAGAAACTTGCATGCTAAATAACAAGTTAAGGATAAGATACTTGCATTCCATACACGAATCGAAAGAAGTTAAGAAACTTGCATAATGTAACAATAGAACTAGCTCAACGAAAGTGTAGAGTTAGAAAACTTATACAATAATAATCAAGGTAGAGTAATAAACTTACTCAATGTAACAATAGATTTAGAGAACTTGCCTTGAGTGTAGGCTTAACCGTAATAGTTTGATTCACAATATCTTAATCACATATCATTAGGATATAATTAGTCATTACAAATACTCTATACGTATCTATTTCATGTATGGTTTGATTGTTAACCACATAGTCAAATTACATCAATAAAATAATAATAAAACTCGTTAAGTATTAGTAATATGCTCATTCTCAGCACTATAATACCACAATAAAAAAAATTATATTTTTAACAGTCATACTATTGCATTATATCAACAATCACAGACTTTTTGCAAAACAAAAGTCATTTCGGATATTTCATTAACTGCATTTACATTTCACGATTTGCCACGCTATTTATATACTACATGGTACATGCAATATTGAAGATATGTGGATTATCATTTATTGTGAGGCCTAAGCAGGGCAAACGCAAGCGGTGTAAAAGTGGCGCTTAACTTTAGTTTATGTCATGCAAGAAACTTCGAAAGTTGTGGCACTAATTTTGGCGTAGAGGTGTCGAAACTTACAGAACCGAGCATGAAGAACAAAACACAACTAATTTCTGTCTATTTAGCAGCTAAATTAACACGTATAACTTATGTAAATTACACATAAACATTACCAAGCATACATATACTAATTTAAAACAACTAAACAACAATTTTAGAAAACTTAAATCCTTGAAAGCCATATTTTAAACCAACAAACTCCATTTTTGATATTTCTTGACATAGTGAACACTCAGAACCAAACTATACACCAAATTGATTCCTTTTGAACTACTTTTTTATCTTTTATTTCTTACCCAATTAACAAATTCAAAGTTCAATTTTTACAATTAGCTCACAATCAAATACTAATTGTTGATAGTCCTACAAGCCATGTTTCATACTTATATAATTCTTGTAAAACCATTTTCCTTCCTTTAACACATAATTAGCATACAAATTACTTATCTAAACATAACTCTAGCATTACAATTACTTACAATTGCAATAATTCAGTTTATACAATAATTCAACAGAATTTGGGTTCACAGAGGACAAAAATATATGTCGTAAAACATATTAACCCATATATGTATATATAATATAATATTAAACTTATGTAATATACCTTCAATTTGCTTAGACAATCCTTGCTAAACACCACAGATAATTGTTTGAAAACTCATGAACTTTCTCTTGATTCTCTCTCTTAGACTCTCTCAAATTCTCTGTAACCCTTTTCTGACAACTTCCCTTTTCTTCTTAGGCTTAAGCCAAATACGTTATACATAAAATAAAAATAAAATCAACGCCCGTCTTTCAAACGTTTAAAAACCGACGTCTACTAATGATCCTATTAAATTATCAGTTACCATAATTAAAATATATTATTTATATTTTATTTATTCTATCTATTTTATTAATAATTCAAAATTTAAAAATCCAAAAACCATAAGGCTCCGTTTGGCAAAACTCTTTAAAAATTAAAGACTTAATATATTTAAGCCTTGTTTGGCAAAACTAAATTAAACTCCTTTAATTTATTTTAATAACTCCTTTATAGTATAGTTATTTGTCACACTTTTATTTAATTAAGTTTTCATACTTAATTTAATTAATTCTAATAACAATTTATTAAATAATATAATCATTCATTTAATCATTATAAACTCTCTATCTTAATTATTTAAATTAAATTAGAATATTATCTCATAATAATTAATTTCCTTTACTCATTAATTATTTATTTAACAAATAATTAACCAAATCAAATCAAATTAATTTAAACAAATATTTATTCCACAATAAACACATCCATTAAATATTTATATAATTCAATAAATATTTAAAAATTATAATTAAAATTCTGGATTGTTACATCTTTCCCTCCTTACAAGGATTCTGTCCCCAGAATCATAATTCAAACAAATCAAACAAATCATTCGTCACATTCTTCCCTACTTACAAAGATTCTATCCCCAGAATCGAAGACACAGATTAAACAAATAACTGAGGATAATCTTTCATCATTTTATCTTCGAGTTCTCACGTAGCTTCTTCAGCATTGTGGTTCCTCCATATCACCTTCACGGAAGGTATTACTTTATTTCTGACCACATGTTCTTTCCTGTCAACTATCTGGATAGGAATCTCTTCATAAGACAAGTCTTTATCAAACTGCAATGGTTCGTACTCGATCACGTGCTTGTAATCGGGTTTATACGGTCGTAACACCGAAACATGAAAAACATTGTGAACGTTTTCCAACTCTGGAGGTAGAGTTACCTCGTAAGCCACTTCTCCTACTCTTCGCAGCACTTCGAAGGGTCCAATAAACCTCGGGCTTAGCTTTCCCTTTTTACCGAAACAAATTTTCCCCTTCCAAGGAGAAACTTTTAGGAATACGTAATTTTTTACGTCGAATGCACGATCTTGTCTATGTTGATCAGCATACTTCTTCTGTCTGCCTTGAGTAGCTACCAATCTTGTTCTGATGAGTTTGACAACCTCAACAGTTTGTTGTACCAATTTTGGTCCTAACAGTTGGCGTTCACCGACTTCATCCCAAAGACAGTGGAGTTCTCGCACTTTCGTCAGATAATGCGCTCAGTAAGGCGACATGTCGATGCTTGCGTGGTAACTGTTGTTGTAGGCAAATTCCACCAATGGTAAATGTTCATCCCAGCTCCCTTTAAAATCCATGATGCATGCTCTAATCATATCTTGCAATGTTTGGATTGTTCGTTCGCTTTGGCCATCTATTTGCGGATGATAAGCCATACTCATTCTTAACTGTGTTCCCATACATTCTTGTAGTCTCTTCCAGAAGTTTGACATGAATCGCGGATCACTATCTGACACAATTTATACTATCACTCCATGCCTCAAACGATCTCTTTAACGTACAACCTTGCCAACTGATCAAGATTGAACCTAATCTTTATTGGCAAAAAGTGTGCTAATTTTGTCAGTCTGTCCACTATCACCCAAATCGCATCGCATCCTCTCTGAGTAGTTGGAAGACCCACCACAAAATCCAGTGTGATGTGTTCCCACTTCCATTTCGGTATTTCCAACGGTTGAAGTAATCAGCTTGGTCTTTGATGTTCGGCCTTGACTCTTTGACTTGTCAAGCATTTCGCGACACATTCTGCAACATCTCTATTCATGTTTGGCCACCAAAAATGACGTCGTAAATCTTGATACATCTTCGTACTTTCTGGATGAATCGAGTATCTTGAATTATGAGCTTCGGTCAAGATTTCTTCTTTAATATCTGGTAATGCTGGAACCCATATTCTTCCCTCGAATCTCAGTAACCCTTCGGTATCGATCTTGTATTTCACTTCGCCACTCTCAACCACTTTCTCTTTAATCCTTCAACATTCTTCATCTTATAATTGAGCATTCTTAACTTTGTCCACTAAAGTTGGACTAGTTTCTATTTGGAATAGTCGTTCATTGGATTCTTTTGGAAATTTTATTTCCAACTCTAGCTTTGTCATTGCTAAAATAAGCTCCTCCTAAGTGTTTATCAGCATCAACTTTTCCCGACCTTTCCTGCTTAAAGCATCTACAACCACATTTTCCTTGCCTGGATGATAAAAGATCTCACCATCGTAATCTTTTATCAATTTCATCCATCTTCTTTGACGCATGTTTAGGTCCTTCTGAGTGAAAATATACTTCAGACTCTTATGGTCGGTGTAGATCTCACATTTTTCTCCATAGAGATAGTGTCTCCATATCTTTAGAGCAAATACCACTGCAGCCAACTCTAAATCATGAGTCAGATACCCTTTCTCATAGTCCTTTAGTTTCCTTGATGCATATGCAATAACTTTGCCATTCTGCATAAGGATACATCCTAATCCTTTATGTGAGGCATCACTATACACCACAAAGTTTCCTGTATTATCTGGTAACGACAACACAGGTGCCACACTTAACTTCTTCTTCAAATCTTGAAAACTTTGTTCACACTTCTCCGTCCAAACAAATTTTACAGCTTTCCTTGTCAAATTTGTTAACGGAGTGGCTATATTGGAAAAATCTTGAATGAACCGTCTATAATAACCGGCCTGTCCCAAGAAACTCCTCACCTCCGAAGGTGTTCTTGGTTGTTCCCAATTAACTACGGCTTCAATTTTTGATGGATCCACTGAAATCCCATCTTTGTCAATCACATGACCAAGAAATTATACACGATCGAGCCAAAATTTGTACTTAGAGAATTTTATGTACAACTTTTCCTTTCTTAGTGTCTCCAATGTCAAACGTAAATGTTCCACGTGTTCTTCTTGAGTTTTGGAGTACACCAGAATGTCGTCGATGAATACTACCACAAACTTGTCTAAAAATGGTTTAAACACCCTATTCATCAAATCCATGAATGCAGCAGGGGCATTGGTCAAACCAAAAGAGATCACCAGAAACTCATAATGTCCATACCGAGTTTTGAATTTCGTTCTAGTTGTATCCTCCTTTCTTACTTTCAATTGGTGATACCCACTTCTCAAATCTATTTTTGAGAAGTATTTAACACCCTTCAATTGATCAAACAAGTCATCTATTCTTGGCAACGTATATTTATTCTTAATAGTGACTTTGTTTAATTCGCTATAATCAATGCAAAGACGCATTGACCCATCCTTCTTGTTCACGAATAACACCGGAGCTCCCCACGGTGATACGCTTGGTTGAATATATTTCTTATATAATAGTTCTTGTAGTTGTACCATTAGTTCCTTCATCTCTACTGGAGCCATTCTATACGGGGCCTTCGATATCGGGGCTGTCCCTGGCACTAAGTCAATCACGAACTCAATCTCTCTATCAGGCAAAATTCCTGGCAAATCCTTCGGAAACACATCTACAAATTCCCTAACCATTGATATCTCTTCCAGTTTCACACCCTTCTTCTGAGTATCGACTATGTAAGCTAAATAACCCACATAGCCTTAACTCAACAACTTCTTGACCTGCATAATCATCAGACATATCATTTGTCTACGCGATTTGCTACCATAGAAAACTACCTTTGACGGAGTCATAAGGTTTACACATTTCTTTTGGCAATCAATTATCGCTCCATAATTGAACAACCAATCCATTCCCAAAATAACATCAAACTCTCCAAGTTTTATCAGAATTAAATCTACCATCATGACATTTCGCTTAAAATTCACCCTATAATTCTTGTATATGAACCTAACAGGAATTACTTCCTTATTCACAATTTCTATGTTTAAAGGGAAATTCAATTCTTCACTAGGAAATCCTAATCTCTTAGCAAATTCATCAGATATAAATGAGCAAGTAGCACCCGAATCAAATAATACATAAGCATCTATATCATTGATTGTGATAATACCTGACACAACATCCTTTGATTGCACAACATCTTGCACAGTCATGTTGAAGGTTCTGGCTATGGGTTTGTTTGATGTCGTTGGTCCAGCAATGGCCCAAGTACCTCCATTGCTTCCGGTTGTCTCCCTAGCTTTCTTCTTAGGACACTCACGAGCAAAGTGATCCTTGGACCCGCACGTGAAGCAAACGTTCTTCTTAGATTGATTGCAATTTGGGGCGATGTGACCCTCCCGGCCACAGTTAAAGCATACATGTTTCCCCATTAAGCATATACCCTTGTGAAACTTCCCGCAGGTAGCACATGCTTCGAACTTCTTATTTTGCTTGTTACCCTGCTGATTTCTAGCACCCACATTTCCATTCCATTTTCTCTTTAAGTTATTTTTACCATTTCCATTACCACCACCACCATTCTTAACCTCCACTTCATTCTTCTTCTTTTTCTATTCTTGATTAAACTCCGTTACTGCCTCGCCTCCACCTTCAGCGAGAATTGCCTTTTCCATTACTGCTATGAACGTCTTCAGCTAGAACAAGGAGACCCTACTATACAACCAGGGTTTTAGTCCCTGCTTAAACCTCTTAGCCTTGCATTCATCTGTACTGACTTGATATGGCGCAAACCTCGCCAACTCGTTAAATTTTGCGGCATACTCCGATACCGTCATTGATCCCTGCTTCAGTTCTAAAATCTGCACCTTTAGCTGACTCTTCGAACTATCTGGGAAATAAGTCTCAAGAATATCTCCTTAAAACTATCCCAAGTCATAACCCCTTGTCCTCCTCAAGTTTTATTGGCCTACCACCAATAACTAGCCTCTACTTTCAACATGAATGTTTCAAAAGCAGTCTTCTGATTCTCCCATACCCTCGCAACATCAAACACTTTCTCTATCTCCATGATCCAAGTCTGTGCCTCAACTGGATTCATGGACCCATGAAATTCTGGTGGTCCAACTGCCTTGAAGTCCTTAAAAGTTGTACCTTGATTATGCGGTTGATTCTGCAATGCACCCATTAGTAACGTCACTAGCTGCTGAACTGGGTTAGCCTCAACATTGTCGTTATTGGTAGCTCCCTCAGCGGTTCTTTGTCGGGGTTGACGTCTTGGAGGCATTTTTTGCTAAAATATACTCATTAGATTATTACTCAACTCCTTTAAGTAATTTCTACGTAACTTTCCCCCATAAAAGAAATCATCACATAACACATAACACTTTGAATAAAAATAAAATAATAACTTTTATTCCTTCATAATCTTTTTAGAAAAACATAAGAACAATAGCATCACTGCTATTTACATTACTTTCCTAAACTACAAAAGTTCCAGGATAACATCATCATCATATCCCATAGGTTACATAACACTTGGGATTTACATATTATTTAACATTTATTAATCGCATATAAGGTACATTCCCTACGATGTCCTACTAAGATACTGCGTAGCCTTACGACATTCTTCTTCCATAATCCGGAACATTGTTTTGCGATCTAATATGTATGATGGCAGCGTCTCGAACTGAATCGGATAACCCATGACCCGATCATGAGCTCGATTAATCACGGTGTTGAATACGTTATTCATCTCCTCCATCTTCATCCTCTTTACTTGTGTGTCTCTCTCTGCTATATCGGCTCGTTGATAAGCTTCCTTGTACGCATCTTTGGCTCTTACCCTCTTATTAGATTCTTCATTCAACTTGTTCTTCAGCTCTGCAATCTCCGCTGCCATTTATTCATTCTCTTCTTCAGTGTGAACCAGCTTTCCTTCGACATTATTCAGACATTCCTCTCGATCTTGGATCTCGTCGTCCTTCTGCGCCATCGAGGTCTGTTGTTCAGCTACTATCTCTTCCAACTCCTCGATGGTATCCTGAAGTTCCACATTGCGATTGTATACTTCATCGTATATACGAGCAGCGATCAAGTTCAGTGGAATCTCTTCCTCTTCATCCTCGTCATCCTCATTCGTCTATGGCAGCTCGACGGGATCCTCCTCATCCATTTCTACATTATCATCTTCATCAGGTAAACCCTCATGCTCAACCACTGTGACCAACGGAGCTGACTCTCGTGGCAGTAGTTGTTCCCAAACCACCTGAATATCACGAGACTCCTCCTCTCTAGGCATTTGAGGTCCTTCCTCCCTAGCCTGACTAGATTCTCCGACATTAACCATCCTGACAACAAAATTTTTAAGTTTTAAATTACTAATCATTACTACTCGACACTCATAAGCACATAAGTTGTAATCACATAAGCACATAAGTGTTTTATTACTTTTTCCTTAAAACTCAATAAGAGTTTATCACCACTATCTTTTCAAAGGTTACTTCCAAAGGCTTTTCCCCACCTAAGGTTCATAACCTAAAGCTTTGATACCAACTTGTGACACCCCCAAATTCGGGTACTTCATTGCCTTAAGATTTGGTGTTCACTTGATAATAACATTCATATCTAACTACCCAATCATAATAAAATTAGATAATAAACCTTCCCATTAAAGGATTACATTAATAAAAATCTCCCAGGTTATCTAACCTTTAAGTACAAACATTCATATGCAGAAAATTAAATAACTTCATTACATTAATAAAAATAAAGTCTGACAACAAAATGTCAACATGATTACAAGTCTTAAATATTTGTTCATCTTTCCCTTTCCTTTACTGGTGCTAGGTACATCGACCTTCTCGACTTTAGCTGTAATAGTTATATAAGCAAGAGTGAGCAAACAATGCTCACTTGAAATAATAATGAATAAAACTTTACAACAATTGTCAACTAATAGGCTCAATATAACTGAACAATAGGTTCTATCAATGATAATCAAAATCTGAATCATATATCTGAGGGTCACAAGACCACGAAATATGTCCATAGTTATAAGTAATCTTTTAACTTAAATTTTAACAGTCATATGACTATAGGGACTCCTCGTACTTAGGGGGATCAGCCCTTCGTACAATGTATTGTGCACAAACATTTCAATGCCATGCGTAAATTATCCCCTAATAATAGGGTTGTTCATCTCAGCATTTAGAGTACAAGTCCGCCCCAAAGTAAGTTTGGTTTGGATACGTTTCAAGGTAATTTAGAATTCAACGGTCATCAACTAATGATTAGTTGAATAAAAGTTAATAACGTTATGCTATGGAATAATCATAACTGAATCGACATTGTAAATTAAGATCATGCTTTAGGAATAATCTAATAGCATAAGTATTGAATAATATAACATACCTTGCTTGAACAATACTAAGCTAAGGTTAGAAATCTTATTTAAAATTGAGTATGGAGCATGCATAATAAATAGTAATTGAACAATAAAACTTTGTTCAACGTTAGTCCATCAGAACTTAGAAACTTGCATGCTAAATAACAAGTTAAGGATAAGATACTTGCATTCCATACACGAATCGAAAGAAGTTAAGAAACTTGCATAATGTAACAATAGAACTAGCTCAACGAAAGTGTAGAGTTAGAAAACTTATACAATAATAATCAAGGTAGAGTAAGAAACTTACTCAATGTAACAATAGATTTAGAGAACTTGCCTTGAGTGTAGGCTTAACCGTAATAGTTTGATTCACAATATCTTAATCACATATCATTAGGATATAATTAGTCATTACAAATACTCTATACGTATCTATTTCATGTATGGTTTGATTGTTAACCACATAGTCAAATTACATCAATACAATAATAATAAAACTCGTTAAGTATTAGTAATATGCTCATTCTCAGCACTATAATTCCACAATAACAAAAATTATATTTTTAACAGTCATACTATTGCATTATATCAACAATCACAAACTTTTTGCAAAACAAAAGTCATTTCGGATATTTCATTAGCAAGCATTGCTACCAAAGTTTATCTTGTGGTATAAGCACATGCAGATCTTGCTATCATGCACATGAGGCCTAAGCAGGGGCCAATCTGTCATGGTGTAAAAGTGGTATGGCTGCAACTTCTAGTTTGGTATTGGCACAAAAACTTCGAAATGTGGCACTAATTTTGGCGTAGAGGTGTCGAAACTTACAGAACCGAGCATGAAGAACAAAACACAACTAATTTTTGTCTATTTAGCAGCTAAATTAACACGTATAACTTATGTAAATTACACATAAACATTACCAAGCATACATATACTAATTTAAAACAACTAAACAACAATTTTAGAAAACTTAAATCCTTGAAAGCCATATTTTAAACCAACAAACTCCATTTTTGATATTTCTTGACATAGTGAACACGGTAACCAAACTGTACACCAAATTGATTCCTTTTGAACTACTTTATCTTTATTTCTTACCCAATTAACAAATTCAAAGTTCAATTTTTACAATTAGCTCACAATCAAATACTAATTGTTGATAGTCCTACAAGCCATGTTCGTACTTATAGTTACTGTAAAACCATTCCCTTCCTTTAACACATAATTAGCATACAGTAACTTATCTAAACATAACTCTAGCATTACAATTACTTACAATTGCAATAATTCAGTTTATACAATAATTCAACAGAATTTGGGTTCACAGAGGACATAAATACATGACGTAAAACATATTAACCCATATATGTATATATAATATAATATTAAACTTATGTAACATACCTTCAATTTGCTCAGACAATCCTTGCTAAACACCACAGATAATTGTTTAAAAACTCAGGAACTTTCTCTTTTCTTCTTAGGCTTAAGCCAAATACATTATACGTAAAATAAAAATAAAATCAACGCCCATCTTTTCAAACGTTTAAAAACCGACGTCTACTAATGATCCTATTACAGTATCAGTTACCATAATTAATATATATTATTTATATTTTATTTATTCTATTTATTTTATTAATAATTCAAAAATCAAAAATCCAAAAACCATAAGGCTCTGTTTGGCAAAACTCTTTAAAAATTAAAGACTTAATATATTTAAGTCTTGTTTGACAAAACTAAATTAAACTCCTTTAATTTATTTTAATAACTCCTTTATAGTATAGTTATTTGTCACACTTTTATTTAATTAAGTTTTCATACTTAATTTAATTAATTCTAATAACAATTTATTGAATAATATAATAATTCATTTAATCATTATAAACTCTCTAACTTAATTATTAAATTAAATTAGAATACTATCTCATAATAATTAATTTCCTTAACTCGTTAATTATTTATTTAACAAATAATTAACCAAATCAAATCAAATCAATTTAAACAAATTTTTATTCAACAATAAACACATCCATTAAATATTTAAAAATTATAATTAAAATTCTAGATTGTTACAATTGGAGCCAAACCCACCATAGCCAGGAGGTCAGAGATACTGGTACGTGTGAGCGACATGACCCTGTTGCACACACCATTGGCAAACAATTTTGGGAGAATTCTGATTTTTGGAGCCGTTGAAATTCTAATTGGTGGAGCCATTGGAATTCTGATTTTTCTTTGGAAAATGATCCTGTTTGTTGGAATGTCCAAAGGTGTTATACCTGCTAGTTTTGTTGTTGTTTTATGACTGATATCCTGCCTTGCTAGCAACATTAGCGGTAATGGAAGCATCATCAGAACGTCGGATGTCAGTGGAGCATCATTTGAGAAAGGCTTCATGTTCAGATAGTTTCTCATGGAGGTCTTCAAAGGAAATATCACTGTCATGAGCGTGAACTGCTGTTGAAATGTCTTTAAACTCAGGGTCTAGGACATTGAGTATGGCAAAGACAAAGTCTTCTTCTTCAATCGGAACGATGCAAATTATAGATAACTCAACGACACTTTTTACATGTTGCATGTAATCGGTAATGCTTTAACCATCTTGAGGAGAGTTGAGATTATCCTTTATTCGTAGGATTCTAGAGCGTGATGGCTTAACATAGGTGGTAGAGAGACGAGACCACACTTCCTGAGGCGTTTTAGTCGAGGCTGCGAACGGATGAAGTTTGTCAGAAAGAGAGGCACGAATAACGCTGAAAATTAGCTGATCTTGGCGAACCCATATGACATAGTTAGGGTTCAACCTCTCTGTGCCGTTTTCGGTAACCATTGTCGAGGGACAAGGGAAAGAACCATATAGATAACCTTTGAGGTTGTAACATATCAAGAGTCCATTCCATTGAGCATGCCAATACAAGAAGTTATTAGGGGTAAGCTTCAAAGGTGCTTGGGCTGCTGTATTAATGGAGATCAGAATGGTATTGGAGTCGGAAGGTGGTGGAAGGGAACTGATAACATGGTTTCTCTCAGATGAAATGGTAGTAGAGGAGCTAGAATTAGCCATTGAGAAACTCGTTTGAGTATTGGAGGCTTTGATACCATATAAAGATTTACACAATGAAAATGTTTTGGAAAAACTCAAATGTTTCTATTACTTTGTATCATATTTATACAGAAATAAGTTGACTATGATTACAACAGAAATAATGACAACCATATAACAGATTTCCAGTTACAAGGAATTAGGGACTAAATTCAAGGAGAGCTGTACAATATTTACTATAAACAGAATTAATGTGAGGGCCCCGAATTCGAGGTCCCGAATCACCGCGGATCCGGTTCGATCATTCTATACAACTATTACTATTTTTGTGGAAGATATAAATATAAATTGTTTATACATTAAACTTACATACTTTTCCCCAAGGTCGAGTAACCTTAACTTATACACAATTCATAACTTAACTAACACATAACATTATTATCATACAACACTATTACAAATCTACTGCACACGTATACTAAAGCTGGATCTGTCTTGGACCTTTTCTTGTATCCGACGCATTTGCCTTAATCTACAATGTTTTATCATGATATAGCAAGGGTGAGCATGAAAGTTGCCCAGCAAGTTTAAGTTCAATAATATAACGATATATCATGATTGAAAGAGTCTGAATAATAAGCTGGCTATAATTCAACAATATAATTGTGAACTAACAAGAACAAATTTATGACTAAACAAGTATTACACATGAACAAATATATCTGAACCAACTGGTAATGAAGGTGATCAGCCTTTCATACCTGACTTATACATGCAATATAAACAGAGTACAATTCATGGCAACCAACAATGATTAACCATAAGCTTATCTGAATAAAACAACTCTTAGTAGAGTTAAGTAAAACAAACTTGCCTGAACCGTTGATTACCGCAATGCAATTTATAACGCTTTATCCGAAGACCTAATATTAGTAATATAGATCTCTAATATTAGAATAATATTATCACAATATAATACTATTATATATATAGATATACATAGAATAACCTAAACACATAACACATAACACATAACCCTATCAGTCTATAACACACATAATAATCAGTATCAGGTCAAACTATTTCAGTCTGAATCCGATAAAATTCTAACGTCTCGACGGTCTAGTCGGACAATTCACGAGTTTAAGTTCAATTAAACTCTGCCTGACACTAAACAATTATCTTAAATAATTTTCTAAGCAGTCAAAATAATTTTCATAGACTTAAAATAATTTTTAAATAATTGTTACTATTTATCTTGATTTTTAATCATTAATAACGTATTTAAATGAATTAAATACCACATAATTCTTTTATCATTAATATTCATTTATTATTAAATATTAATAAAATACATGTCATAATATTTTAATATATTTTATAATATCACAAAGTATTTTAATACTTTAAAATCATATTTATATTATTTTAAACACAAAAATCCATTATCCGATTATTGCTTTTAATATTAAAATATTAATATTTTTATGACAAAATATCAAAAGTCATATTTTATAACTTAAAATATTTTTATAACACTTAAATCATTTTTATATGATTTATAAAGCATTAATTCAATTTTTCCATAATTTATTTAATATATATATTAAATAAACTAATTATCATTAATATTGATTAATTAATGAAATTAGCCCAAAATATTAAAAGTCACTTAAAATAACTTAAAATATTTTTTTACCATAATATTATTTTTCATGATTTTGCATGTATTAAAATCATTTTTAAATAATTTACTTAATATTATAATTAAATAAATTAAATACCATTTATATTCCAAATATATTAAATATTTATGAAATATACTCTAAATAATTAAAAACTATTTTTCAGACTTTAAAATAATTTTTTAGAATTTATTTTGTATTTTTAATAATTAAAATATATTTAATTCGATTTATTTAATTAATTAATTAATTTTCGGATTTAAGTGTCGCTAAAGGTGGCTTTAGTCACAAAACCGTCGCTGAAAGTGTTCTTCAGCTGTTTTTGAGGAAACCCAGAATTCAATGTTTGACACCAAGGTGCCCACTTTGACCAGTGCTAGATCGTTGATAAATGGGTTTCTAGACTGGGTTAAGTGTTATACTTATAATATAGATGTAATAATATAACTATCAACAAAGATCCTGGCCAATCTACCACAAAACAATAAGATCTGGGCAAACTAAAACCTTGTCAGACGTTACCTGGGTTCTTCAGGAACCCAGGCAGTCCGAGTAGCCTTCTTGTCACTCGATTAATGTAATGTTCCGGTCATGTTTCATGTGATTTTAATGTTCCATTATGTATTAGATATGTCAGACTACAAGTATATACCATCATATCACCACAACAACATCAAAAATAACAAATATTGGCTGGTTAAACCTCTGATAAAAACTCGGCTCTTAAAGGTTCTGGGTTTCCCAGAAACCTTCATGAGGCGAAACATCAACGCACTTTGACTTGATTTAATTTCTACACTGATCATGATCTGAGTAATATAATTGCTTTAATATGTAGTCTAAATGACAGGCTACTAAGATCCACCAACAACATGGCCTAACTACTAACACAAAACAAAATCAGAAGCCATCAAAATACTTGTCAGAAATTCTGGAAATTTTCTGGGCTGCCTAGAAAGTTTATCTGTGATCGGTCAACGGTCTTTGACCGGTCATATCAGGAGATCTAGGCTTGATCCGACCCTTTATCCAGTTTCAGATCAAAGCCCACATGGCAGAGAACATGTCCAAAACAAAAACAACACTAAAAATCTAACACACACAAATTTATGAGGGCTGACATATTACTGTCAGACAATTTTTTTTCTTTCCAGATTTCCAGATTTCTAAAAATGCTTGATTCATGCATCTAAGTGATATGGATCCTTGATCTAACAACCCAGATCACTTATTAACACCCCCTAACACATTTCTAACCATCAAATAACAACATCAAACATAAGATCATAGGATTTCAAAATTTTACGGTTCTTACCACTTTGAGCCTTGATTTTTGATTCTAACCCTTTTGATCTGTTATTGGATTGCTAAAGCTTGATCATGGTTTGGTTTCTCACTCTAACTCCCGAATTTCTAGAGAGAAAAGGTCTTGGTAGAAAAATGAAAATGAAAGTTGCCTTTTCTCTCTCTTTAATCTCTATATTTTGATATAATGCAATCAATTGGCTGAGCTAGCTACTGAAGTGTATTAATTTAGTCACATGGCTAGGCTAGGTTTTGGTCACCAACTTCACTAGGTCAATTCTTGCAAGTTAAGTCATAATAATGCACTAAGGGCATTTTAGTCTTTTCGCATATAAAATTAATGGCATTCTTGTCAATTAGCTAAACCCTTAGGGTTTAGGGTTTGGATTTAGGGTTTAGGGTTTGGACCATTTTAGGTTGTCTTAATAATATTAAACTATTACATAAGATAACGTTCATTCATTCAGCAACCTTTTCCTTTCCCTTGTTCTTAGCAGAGCTCTCTGATCGTTCACACTTAGCTGAAAACATTTAAATTAAGCAAGGATGAGCATTTGAGTGCCCAGCAAGTAATAATTATATATATATATATATATATATAAGTTGAAAGAATTTAAATGTTTTCTTTGTATTATTCTTCTACAACAAGTCAATAGTTGTGAAGTATTCTGAACCGATAATAATAACATAACAACTCTCTTTCAAATTTTTGAAACTACATATTAACTATAGCGGGGTTATGGTGGTACGCGATGAACATTGTTTTCATTTTGAAAAGGTTAAATGAAATTCATCTCAGAAATCAGTCATAATTTACTGAGCGCACGGGGGTGATCGGCCCGTTATGCCTCGCATTGATCAATACTACATTACAAGAACGATAGGATCGTTCACTCTGTCCACCTTGGGTGCATAAACAGTTTTTCCGTGTAGGGATGTTCATACTTGTCTAGGTTCCAAATCAAAGGTTTTATCTTGTTCAACAATAATCTATAATTCAACATATATGTATACGGGTAATTGACAAAGGTATATCAACATGTGATTAAATACAATGATTATCCAAGTGGGGACACTTGTATAATCATTTATAGAAATTAACGAACAAAATATATATCTGAATTATCATATACTAACTTGTTGATATTCAATGAGCGTATATAATATAAGGTTAATAATCTGTGTAGTAGTAATATAGTTTAAAAACATTCTTACTCATGTCCATAGCATAAAGAAAATGCAAAGGTAAAATACTTGCCTGATGCGCTGCTTACAATTTGCAATTTAGATTTATCGTTTATCTCACGACCTATCATTAATAAGATCGTTCGTTCGATTAGAACAATATACTATAACACATAGTACTGCATTTCGCAGTCATCATATAACCTAATCACATTATTACCCATGTTTAATAACCATTGAATCACAAATAATCATATATCTAATTAACTTATCTAAGTCCAGATCAATTTCAAACACGCTTGCCGATTGTCTTTTACGGTTTTATCGAGTAATTATCTAGTCTAAGACTCTATACGTAACTCAATATCTCATGACGTATCGGTCATATTATTTTTAAATGACTTATAATAATTTTAAAACATTTATTATAATTATCATGAATTTTTAAACATAGGAATCATTATTAAATGATTTATGTATTAAACAATCATATTATCATTAATATTTAATTAATATTAAACTATTAATGAAATCATTTTCAAAATGTTAAAGTTATTTATAATAACTTGAAATACTTTTTAAGTATTAATATTACCCTTAAATGTTTTTTAAAACATTTAAAATCTTTTTAAATAATTATCATTAATATTAAAGTATTAATGTACTATTTATCAAAATATTTAAAAGTCATTGAGTATAACTTAAAATATTTTTAATTCATTTATTTCCCTTTTTCATGATTTTTAAATTAATAAAATCATTTATAAACTATTTATTTAATATAATTACTAAATAAATTTAATATCATTAATAATTATTAATATTAAATTATTAATGAAATTATCCTTTAAATATTAAAAGTTATGTTTTATAACTTAAAATATCTTTAAACACTTTATTTTCATTTAAAATGATTATTATAATATTAAAATCATTTTTAAACTTAATTATTTAATAATTAATTAATTAATGAAATTTACCTTTAATATTAAAAGTTATATTTTATAACCTAAAATATTTTTAAATACCTTATTATTATTTAAAATGATTTTAATATGATTAAATGATTTTAATTAATTTATTTAATTCATTTAGTAAATAACTTAATTATCATTAATATTAATTTATTAATGAAATTTATCACAAAATATTAAAAGTAATTAAAAATAACTTAATATATTTTCTTATATCATAATATAATTTTAAATGATTTTTCATGTATTAAAATCATTTTTAAATAATTTATTTAGATTTATAATTAAATAAATTAAATACTTTTAATATTCCAAAAATATTAAATATTTATGAAATATATCCTAAATAATTAAAATATAATTTTCGGACATTAAAATAATTTTTAATAATTTATTTTGTATTTTTAATAATTAAAAACTATTTTTTTCTATTTATTAAATAATTTCCGGAAAATAATATAATGTCTGTCGCTAAAGGCCACCTAATGTGACAAAACTGTCGCTATAGGTGTTCTTCATGTTCTTGGGTATTCATAAGGCAGTTTCGAGGGACTCTGTTTGACCATCAATAGTTTAGTGTGTTGTGTTTCTAGGTCTGTTGTTTATCAAATAATGTAATACTAAGGCACGACTACAAGATTGAACAACAAACAAGTTCATACAACATATAACCAACGAGATTTGTGCCTTCAAAAATGTTGTCAGGTCTGTTCTCCATTTTCTGGGTTACCCAGAAATGAAGAACAGTTCGACCTGTCTCCTTTGGGCTTCCACAACTTGCTAATCTTGTGTTCTTTTTGTGATCTAAGAGTTTCAGTGTCTAGACAACATGTCAAAGAGTAGATCTATCACAAAACAATAACTAAAACAACAACATAATACCAAGATCTTGTCCGGTTAAACATTGTCGAAATTGACGCTTTCATGAACTTTCTGGGTTACCCAAAAAGTTCATCCGTGGACTTTCTGCCTAGTTTGACCATCCTCCAATTCTCATACGTTTGTGATAAAAGCTATCTAAGAGTATTAAACTGTAGCATAACTACTATACTATAATTGTAATGAAACAAAAGAATCAAAACATACACACAATCGATGATCCGGTCTAATCAAACGTTGTCACTGGGTAAGATTGGATCGCTTCGGGTTACCCAGAAACTCCCGGTCATGGTCGGTCAACTACCTTTGACCGTAAATAACTTCTATTCTAAACATCAAATGACCTTGAGTCCACTTGCAGATTACAGACCACAATATAGGCTACATGTAACAACTTAAAAACAACATAAATCATAAACGATCAAGGATTTGTGGCCACTGACATTCGTTGTCAGACCACAGAACCAAAATTTTCCAGATTTTCCAAAAACTCAAATCCGAGCCTATAGATGTTATGGATCTAACATCTATCAACCCAGATCATCATTATACACTACTAACAACATATTCTAACACTCAAACATAACATCTAACAACCGAAATTTAGACAGATTTTGAATTAGGGTTTAATACCTTTCTTTGATCAATTGATGATTCTGTGCTTATGATATTTTATTGTTGATCGTGGGGCTATTCTTAGAGACTGATATACATATGTAATTCGTGAGTTTTAGAGAGAGAAGTTCTAGGATGAGTGTGGTGATCAAATGGAATTAAAAAGTAAACTTTCTCTCTCTTAATCTATATTTATAGTGAGCTAGATGCATGAATCTGATGTTGCTGTCATTACATGGCTGATTAGAATAGATTTTTGGCACATGGGATTATCTAGGGTTGGTGAACGACACAAAATATGGAAAGATTTGCAAGCAAGCTCAATTAAATAAATCAAAAAAATGCTATTTTAGTAAATTAACAAAGTATTTAAGGGTATTCTTGTCCATGGTACTTGAATCTAGGTTCTAATCACTAGATTTTTTCTATAAATATTATTTTGAATATTATGGAATAAATTTGATATAATGTTATAGTTGTGGGTAATATTTATAAATTTTGCAAAGTATGCGAAGTTGTTATAAAATATTAGTTTGGTGGGGAATATTCTTTTAGTTAGGGAATATTAAGATACTGATGGCTCAATCATTGGTGGACCCCACAATGTAATTATTGTCGGATTGAGAAAAGCGACAAAATATTTTATAAAAGTAACGGCGGAGGTGTTACCGTTAAAAGCTGATTGAACTACCCGGTGGTAAAAAATACGAGAATCTGGCGTAGACAAGTAGTAGCACACGGTATTGATTATTGATGCTTACGTGAGAAGTCACTTTCAACTATGCTCAATTATGCTACTGATAATTCTTGCATCATATCTCTATATTATTGATTCAATTATTGTCACAAAGATCATCCTCGTATAATATGTTATAGTATTAAATCAATAATTGAGACGACAAGTTATAAATGATTAATAATTGTTGAAAGATTAAATATGTGTTGATGAAAAAAATGATTTGTGGTAAGTTTGATTATTTTATGGGGGCTCATATGTCATCATCTAAGAGTCTCTTCGTCAATAGTAATTACCCTTGTGAATAGTATTTACCTTAAATCGATAGTAATTACCTTCGTCGATAGTAATTACCCTTGTGAATAGTGTTTACCTTCGTCAATAGTATTTACCTTCGTTAATAGTAATTACCTTTACCAGACGTCGAACAACTTGTCGTTTCACATTACAGGCGTCGAACCACTTGTCGTTTCACATTACAGGCGTCAAACCAGTCGTCAAGCCACTTGCCTTTTCACACGGCAGGTGCTAAGATAGAAATCTTCTATAAATAGAGGCCTAGGGCTTCATTATTTTTCACGAATTCATTCAAGCTATAGAGAGAGAAAGTATAGAGAGAATAAGAGAGAAAGAAGAAGAGTATTTTGTTACTACACCGCTAGCTGCGTTATTCAATCTCCTACCAAATGTAAGGGGTGTTATTCTTTCTTATTCATGAAGAGAAGCTGTTGTTATTCCATTGCTTATTATTACATTGGAATAACTTTTGTATAAGTGGTTTACCCTATACTTGGTGACATTCTTCTATTATTACTGTTGGAACATCCATGCGTGTGTTTTACACCGGACTGGTAAAATCTTTATTATTATTACATTGGAACATCCATGCGTGTGTTTTACAGGACTGGTTAAAATCTTTATTATTATTCTACATTGGAATATCCTATCGTGTGTTTACAGGATGCGGTTCCATCTTTATTATACTGTTGGAACATCACGCTCGATTGTGAATTTCACACGACTGGTTCCGTTCTTTATTATTACATTGGAATAACTGCGTCATGCGATTCATCGCATGCATGGTGATTTCTTTTGTTATTCCATTCTTTATTATACCCGGTTGGTTAAAACCTTGACTTCTATACTCCATGAAATTAGTGGAATATCCTTGATATTTTGCGTTTCATCCAAAGATATTTTTTCATGAAAATATTCTTACGATCATTCTTGAATTTTACTCTACAAAGCGAAGATCATGTTGATAATTTGGGCGTTAATAATTCTGGATAAAATAATTCTTGAACTTGTTTTATTGAATTCTTATATCATTGTCATCATCCTCATGTTTATATTTTTTTTAAAGTCATACTCATTCGTAGTGCATAGATGGACTTGGTATGATTATGACCGAGAGACTATCTGATGGTGTAATCATGTAGTAATGTTACAAATGATGTGATAAAAATCCTCGATTGGCCGTAGTGCATTGGTGGATGATTGTTGGCATGATCATGACCATTAATGAATACACAAATATTCTTGGCCCGTAGTGCATGAATAATTGTGGTCGTGATACTAAAGAATATCCTTGGTAGTAGTAGTGCGGGGGTGATTCGATGATGTGGAATATTTATTAAAGTGAGTCTCGGCTATAATGATGATGAAAAACTTTTAAACCTAAAAGATAGTAGACTTTATTTTCTACTTGACTCTTTTAATGGATTGCATATTCCAATCTTGAGTTAAACCGGTTGTCTATTGTATTTTATCGGTTTAACATTGTTGAAGACTATTGATAATTTATTCGCATTATCTTAGTCATAATATTTCTTCTATCGGGCTAGTTGAGCTCACCCTTTCTTTCACTTTGTTCTCAGGAAATGAGAATATAGCTAGGGCGAGTCGGGAAGCGAGTGATGGTCACGAAGATAGTATTAGTAGTCCTCACTATTACGTAAAATAGTGTGATAATAATCGTAATGAGGACTTTTGTTTGAGTTTGTATAATATCTAGTGTAGGCGATATTTGTATTTAAACTCATGTTTATGTAAGTATTATACCACGGCAGTTATGTTAATAAGTTGTTTTAAATTTTGTACCATGTAAGTGGCGACCCAAGATGGGTGATGTATACCTATTTTTGGGGGCGTCACGGTTAGTATCGAGCTTAGGGATATGATCCCGGCTAAGATGTGAGAATAGTACTAGGAGGGAGAGCGGGGAATACCTTCGCTAGTATGACCTACCTAAGTTTATGTGCTATTTTATTGGTTGGTCGGAAGATAGGGATATTTTGTTACATGTCAATTAACCTTTTGTTTTATGGCGATGTCGAAAATGACATCTACGAGAATGTTTAGAATAGCGATGGGAGCTTGAGCGATCGTTGATTCACCACATATCAATAATCGAGGATAATGTGCATCGAGGAAGGCGACAATCCTCATGCAAACAACAACGACCAAATGATGAATGATCAAATGTTTAGAGGCTTTATGCAATTTATGCAACAATGAGCCGAGGCGACTCTGTCCAAAACGTAGGTGGAAACACGGAAAACTCTCGGGCGGTCACCGCTAAACAATTCAAGGAGCTGGGACCACCGGAGTTTAACGAGAGCCAAAACCACTTGGCGGAAGCATGGATAAAACAGTTACCAAGATATTTGATGTCTTGGGATGCTCAGAGGAGCAAAGGTTCCCCTACGCCTTTATGTATCTTGCGGAGGCGGATTCTTTGGTGGGAATCGGTAAAAGCGTACTTTTCAACCTCGTCAGCATCTTGAAGATATCTTGGGAGAAGTTCCAGAGTACATTCAACGACAAATACTTTCACGAAAGTATTCGCCACATGAAGGAGGTGGAATTTATCAAGTTGGAACAAAACAATATGGCCAGGTGTCGCAATACGAGGCAAAATTTGCGGAGTTATCACGGTTTCGGCCCCACTGTGGATAATGAAGAGAGAATAGCGCGAATGTTTTTAAGAGGTTTGAAGCGGGAGATACGTCAACATCTTATTTCTCATAAAGCGTGTGTTTGTATTCGGATGTTGTAAATAGGGCTCGATTAGTGGGAGCGATAATGAGTCAACACAACTACAAGAGAAGCGGTAAGCAAAATTATAATACCGGTGAGAGTAGTTATCGAAGCGGTGACAACAAGCGTGGAGGGAATCAACGGGCGGATATGGTAACCACCGGTGGTAATCGAGGGCCAAAACAATAAGAATGGACATTTCAAGAAAGCGGAGATTCAACAATGGTGGAAAGACGTCGGATCACCGGCACCCATTGTTAAGGAAGGAGAAATACCACCTATCATATGCTTCAAATGCGGAGGAGAGGGACACATCGATCCAAACTGCGTCATGCTTGAGTCAAAGCATGTTATAATTGTGGAAGATAAGGTCACTTAGCTCGATTTTGTCATTCTATCAAGACAAATTCAGCTAGGATGGAGGCACCAAAGGCCATCGAGAAAATTCAAAGCCGGCCATTAGTGCAAGGGAGGCGTTTGTTGTGACCTCCCAAAGAGCAAGGAACAAGAATGAGGTCATCACGGGTAAGCTTATCATAAACTCTAATGAAGTTTATACTTTATTTGATCTGGGTTCTACCCATTCTTTTATTTCTCTACTTGCGCTCATCGATTAAATTTGACTCAGGAGAAATTAGACTTTGACTTATCTGTGGAAACTCCGTTGGGAGAAACCTTCATTACATCCCTTTGTTTATAAGTTTTGTTTGGTTCAAATCGGTACCCTCACATTACACCTTCGATCTTATTTCATTAAAAATACTTGCATTTGGCGTGATTCTAGGGATTGATTGGTTAACTACTTATCATGCAAAATTGATTGTTTTCGTAAGGTTGTTAGCTTTCATATTCCTAATCAACCTATTATGCTAATTCAAACGACCAAACCATTAAAATCAATCACGGTCATCTCAAGCCATAAAGCTATTCGTTTATTGAAAAGCGGATGTCAAGCTTTCTTAGCTCATATTACTGATTTAAATAAAAATACGTCGGTTTTAAGCGATATTCCTATTGTTAATAAATTTCCGACGTATTCCCCGAAGAACTTCTGGCCTACCCAGGCGTGAAATTGAATTTTGTATCGACCTTGAACCCAAGTACAAAACCTATTTCCAAAGCCCCATATCGAATGGCTCCTATTGAACTTCGAGGAGTTAAAGACCCAAGCTGCGAGGAATTGTTAGACATTGGCTTTATTCGTCCTAGTACTTCTCCTTGGGGTGCTCTCATTTCTATTCGTGAAGAAGAAAGATGGGAGTATGCGACTTTGTATTGATTATCGGGAGTTGAATCATGTCACCATCAAAAATAGGTATCCATTGCCGCGTATTGATGACTGTTTGACCCGATTCTAAGGAGCCAAATTCTTTTCAAAGATCGATCTTCGATTAGGATATCACCATTGAAGATTAGAACCAATGACATTCCAAAGGCGGCTTTCGAACTTGATG
Organism: Panax quinquefolius; assembly: GCA_020205615.1. Classification (NCBI taxonomy): domain Eukaryota; kingdom Viridiplantae; phylum Streptophyta; class Magnoliopsida; order Apiales; family Araliaceae; genus Panax; species Panax quinquefolius. The sequence goes on along the minus strand of CM035172.1, from coordinate 120,426,222 downwards.
CGGGCATTATGAATTCCTAGTCATGTCCTTTGGATTGACTAATGCTCTCCTAACGCCTTCATGGATATGATGAACCGAGTATTGAGGAATATTTAGATCACTTTTTGTGGTCGTCTTTATTGATGACATCCTTATTTATTCCAAAAGCTAGTGAAGATCATGAGCAACACTTGAGGTGACACTCCAAAAGCTTCGTGAATATAAGCTTTATGCCAAGTTGAAGAAATGCGAGTTACGGCTTGAAGAAGTAGCATTCCTTGGGCACGATGGTATCAAGTCATGGAATATCACATTGACCCAAAGAAAGATTGAAGCTATTCAAAGTTTGGGAACAACCTAATCGATAATAGAAGCAACGTAGCTTTCTCGGTTTATTTGGTTATTATCGGAGATTCGTGGAAGGATTTTCTCGAATCGCTACTCCATCACCAACTTCGGTGACTCGGAAAGATACAAAGTTTGGTTGGGAGCGAAGAATGTGAGAAGAGTTTTCAAGAACTCAAGAGGAGACTTATTTTACTCCTGTTACGACAATACCATCCGCTCGGAGGATTTGTCATCTCTGATGCTTCCGGAAAAGGGTTAGGATGTGTTCTTATGCAACATGGAAAAGTTATAGCCTATGCCTCATGACAACTCAAAGAATATGAGAGGAATTATCCTACTCATGATCTAGAGTTAGCATTTGTTATCTTTGCACTTAAAATTTGGAGGCATTACTTGTATGGGGAGAAAGTGGAGATCTTTACGGATCATAAAAGCCTCAAATATTTCTTCACTCAAAAGGAACTCAACATGCGACAACGGCGTTGGCTTGAGCTGTTGAAAGATTATGATCATACCATCCAATACCATCTCGAAAAGCGACGTGGTAGGCGGCGCATTGAAGCGAGAAGATCGTGATATCAAAATGCGAGTGCGTTATTGTCAACACTGAAGGCCCATTTTGTGTGACTTGCAAAGGATGGAGATAGAGTTAAAGACTCGAGGGACGCATGTGATGATAGCGAGTATCTGAGTAGAACCGACTTTAATCGATAAAGTTAAAGTCGCTTTCAAGCTACGGACACGGAGGTCATGCGTATGAGAAAAAAGTGCAAGAAGGTGCTATGTGGGAAGCAAGAATCGATGAAGAAGGAATACTTGAGTCAACTCCGGACTTTGTGTTCCTAACGACCACGATTTAAAGTATAATATCATGATGGAGGCGCATAACACACCATTTGCAATCCATCACAGGAGTACCAAATGTATCATGATATTCGATATACATTTTGGTGGAGCAATATGAAGAGAGAGATATATTTGTTTATCTCAAGGTGTCTAACTTGTCAACGAGTTAAAGCGGAGCATCAAGTACCAAAAGGTCCATTGCAACCACTTGAAATTCCCGAATGGAAGTGGGAGCACATTACCATGGATTTCAATTAACGGTCTTCCTACAGGTTTCTCAAGGCATTGATGCGATTTGGGTCATTGTTGATAGATTGACCAAGTCCGCTCATTTCTTTACCGTCTGAAAAACTTATACACTTGAACATCTTGCTCAGTATGTACATAAACGAGATTGTAAAGGCGCATGGTATGCTTGGGTATCCATAGTTTACGATCGAGACCCAAGATTCACTTCACGATTTTGGGTTAGTTTGCAAAAAGCTATGGGCACAGACTTACGATTTAGCTCGGCATATCATCCTCGGAGCCAGACCGGACGGTCGAGAGGACTATTCAAACTCTTGAAGATCTATTAAGACTCGTGTCCTTGATTTCAAGGGAGTTGGGACAAGTTCTTACCATTGGTGGAGTTTTTCTACAACAACAGAGTTATCAAGCAAGTATTGGCATGGCTCCATTCGAAGCGTTGTATGGAAGAAAGTGTCGATCTCCGGTATCTTTGGGATGAAGTGGGTGAAGCAACGTTGTTGGGACCCGGAGTTAGTGCGTATGACTACGGAAAAGATTCAAACGATCCGAACAACGATATAAAAACCTCACAAAATCGACAAAGAGTTATCACGATCTTCATCGAAAGGGCGTGGAATTCGATATAGGAGATCATGTGTTGTTAAGAGTTGCTCCATGGAAAGGAGTTACAAGATTTGGAAAGAGAGGAAAACTTAACCCTCGATTCTTCATGGTCCATTTTAATCCTCGATCGAGTAGGAAGCGTGGCCTATGACTCGCTTTACCGCCAAATATGTCTCGTGTTCATAACGTTTTTCACATATCTATGTTACGTAAATATGTGAAAGACCGGAACCATATTATTGAGTTAGAACCGGACGAAATAGCGGAAGATTTGGCGTATGAAGAGGTTCCCTGTTCAAATTTTGGATAAGAAGGAACATATTCTACGCCCGAGGTTATACCTCAAGTCAAAGTTTTGTGGAGGAACCACGATGTTGAGGAAATGACTTGGGAGTTAGAATCGAAATGAAATCAAGGTATCCTTACCTCTTCAACATACAGTCGCATACCTAATTTCGAGGCTTAAATTTCATAAGAAGGGAGGTTGTAAGACCCCGAACTTTTATAAATAAAGATGAATTTTTTCTATAAATATTATTTTGAATATTATGGAATAAATTTGATATAATGTTATAGTTGTGGGTAATATTTATAAATTTTGCAAAGTATGCAAGTTGTTATAAAATATTTGTTTGCTCTGGGAATATTCTTTTTGTTAGGGAATATTCGTACAATGGCTCAATCATTGGTGGACCCCATAATGTAATTATTGTCGGATTGAGAAAGCGACAAAAATATTTTATAAAAGTAATGGCGGAGGTGTTACCGTTTAAAGCTGTTGAACTACCCGGTGGTAAAAGTACGATGTCTGCGTAGTTGCGTAGTAGCACTACCGGTATTGATTATTGATGCTTACGTGAGAAGTCACTCAACCTATGCTCAATTATTGCTACATGATAATTCTTGCATCATATCTCTTATATTATTGATTCAATTATTGTCACGATTATCATCGTATAATATGTTATAGTATTAAATCAATAATTGAGACGACAAGTTATAAATGATTAATAATTGTTGAAAGATTAAATATGTGTTGATGAAAAAAATGATTTGTGGTAAGTTTGATTATTTTATGGGGGCTCTATATGTCATCATCTAAGAGTCTCTTAAAATCGATAGTAATTACCCTTGTGAATAGTATTTACCTTCGTCGATAGTATTTACCTTCGATCAATAGTAATTACCTTCGTCAATAGTAATTACCCTCTTGTGAATAGTGTTTACCTTCGTCGATAGTATTTACCTTCGTTAATAGTAATTACCTTTACCGGGACGTCGAACAACTTGTCGTTTCACATTACTAAAGCGTCGAACCACTTGTCGTTTCACATTACAAGCGTCCAAACCGATTCGTCGAGCCACTTGCCTTTTCACGGCGAAAAGCTAAGATAGAAATCTTCTATAAATAGAGGCCTAGGGCTTCATTATTTTTCACAATTCATTCAAAGCTATAGAGAGAAAGTATAGAGAGAAAGAGAGAAAGAAGAAGAGTATTTTGTTATTACACTTCTTCTGCGATATTCAATCTCCTACCAAATGTAAGGGGTGTTATTCTTTCTTATTCATGAAGAGAACTGTTGTTATTCCATTGCTTATTATTACATTGGAATAACTTTGTATAAGTGGTTTACCCTATACTTGGTGACATTCTTCTATTATTACATTGGAACATCACATGCATGTGTTTTACACCAGGACTGGTTAAAATCTTTATTATTATTATTTGGAACATCACATGCATGTGTTTTTTACCGGACTGGTTAAAATCTTTATTATTACATTGGAATATCCTATCGTGTGTTTTACACAGGATCCGGTTCCATCTTTATTATTCGTTGGAACATCACGCCGGTGTGAATTTCACTGACTCGGTTCCGTTCTTTATTATTCTGTTGGAATAACACATGCATGCGATCTATCGCATGCATGGTGATTTCTTTTGTTATTCCATTCTTTATTATACCCGGTTAGTTAAAACCTTGACTTCTATACTCCATGAAATTAGTGGAATATCCTTGATATTTGCGTTTTCATCCAAAGTATCTTTTCATGAAAATATTCTTACGATCATTCTTGAATTTTACTCTACAAAACAAGATCGTGTTGATAATTTGGGCGTTAATAATTCCTGGATAAAATAATTCTTGAACTTGTTTTATTGAATTCTTATATCATTGTCATCATCCTCATGTATTTATATTTTTTTTAAAGTCATCGTGGGCACCGTAGTGCATAGATGGACTTGGTATGATTATGACTGAGAGACTATTGATTGTAATCATGACCAAGTAATGTTACAAATGATGTGATAAAAATCCTCGATTTAGCAGTAGTGCATTGGTGGACGATTGTTGGCATGATCATGACCATTAATGAATACACAAATATTCTTGGCCAGAAGTGCATGAATAATTGTGGTCGTGATCTTGAAGAATATCCTCGGCAGAGTAGTGCGGGGGGGGTGATTCGATGATGTGGAATATTTATTAAAGTGAGTCTCAATTTATAATGATGATGATAAACTTTTTAAACCTAAAAGATAGTAGACTTTATTTTCTACTTGACTCTTTTAATGGATTGCATATTCAGCTTGCAGATTAAACCTGGTTGTCTATTGTATTTTATCGGTTTAACGATGTTGAAGACTATTGATAATTTATTCGCATTATCTTAGTCATAATATTTCTTCTTTGGGCTAGTTGAGCTCACCCTTTCTTTCACCATTTCTCTTGTGAAATGAGAATATAATTTGGGGACGAGTCGGGAAGCAGTGATGGTCTGAAGATAGTATTAGTAGTCCTCACTATGCGTAAAATAGTGTGATAATAAGCTGTAATGAGGACTTTTTGTTTGAGTTTGTATAATATCTAGTAGGCGATATTTGTATTTAAACTCACGGTTTTATGTCGTATTATACACGACAGATTATGTTAATAAGTTGTTTTAAATTACATACCATGTAAGTGGCGACCCTATTTTGGGGCGTCACATTTATATGAAAATTGAAAATATAATTAATATTATATTATTATTCTCATACCTTGACAATAACCCAAAATTAGGGTTTGGATTCCATATCCGATTATTCTTTCATATTTAACCTTAATAATTAAGGTAAAATAATTAACTTACTAATCATACTAAAACTCATATAATAAAATAATTATTATAATTATTCTAAAAATCACTTCATATATTATTTAAATAATATATGATTATATTTTCATGGAAAATAATTAATAAAAACATTTCTACCATAAAGGTAATTATTATAAGAATATACTTTATAGAAATCAAAATTACGAAATAAAATTATTTGTAAATATTCATGTAATAAATATATTTTTATTTACCACATAAATACATATACAATATCTTGTACAAATCCTCATCTTTAAAATAAAAAAAATTTATACATAAAATTTCTTATTTATTTATATAGAAAATATCGGGTTGTTATGAGTTTAGGGTTTGGAAAAATAATTCTAGAATTTCCAATTTAGGTTTTAAAATAAAATTTAATATTTCTAAATTATAATTAGGATTCTTTAATTATAATTAAGATTTCCTAATCATAAATTTAATCTTGCTAATTAGGATTAGTATATCCTAATTAAAATTGCTAATTAAGCAATTAGGGTCAAAATGGTCATTAGGGTTTATAACCCATTTAATTAGGATTTCTAATAGAAAAATAATTTTCTAAATTTTAAAAATTAGATTTCGTTATTAGATTAGGATTTTCTAATTACTCATAACTTAAAAAAAATTAGGATTAATATTTCCTAATTAACATTAGAATTATTAAACTAACACTTAGGTTTTTCCTAATTATAAATTAGGGTTTTTATTATCCCGAAATTTGGGTTTTAAATTTTGAAATTAGGGTTTGCTAAATAATTAAGCTTTACCCTAATTAATATTATAATTAATAGCACTTAAACAATATAATAATCATTTAAGTTCCCAAATTAGGGATTATATTTCTAAATTAGGGTTTCGGATTGCCGAAACTGAAATTAGGGTTTTCAGAACTGGTTTCTAGGGTTTCTTATTAAACGTTAGGGTTTTCTAACCTAACGTTGACGTTCTTAAAATATACCTAGGGTTTGTTACAGATATCGTTCATCTGGTCAACCCTTGACCCTTAACCACATACTGTACACATACATAACCATATTCATAGAATATTTTCACGTATTTCCTTAATCCTGAATAACTCATCTAAATTCTTCACAGAATTTTGAAATCCTCAAAATTCCTTCTTAAAAATATCAAACGCATACACTAATTTTCTGTCTAGGTTCTAATTTTGAACCTTAAATCAATTAATAAAATTTTTAAAAAATTCAAAATTCTCGGGTTGTCACAATTAATCACGTAAAGAGAAATCCCAAGTAATCTGCCCTTGATTTCTCTAACAATCAGGAATAAAAGTTTTCCTTTACCTTAAACATCATTCATTAATCACATAAACACATTATTGCACGGAGTGCAATTTATATAAATACTTGCCTAAATTATTTGATTTGACATATTCAATTTCTCACATAGAAAGAATTATCACAAATAAATACCTCAACAATAAATATTCCGACTGGAATAGCTTAACAATCGAGTTAGGCCGAATCAAATATATAACAATAACTCCTTTTTCATAAATCTTTTCACATAGTAGAATGAACTTCATATAACAAATGAAATTCCACAATCACATCATTGAATAAAGTGCACATAAGAATAGAAACTTGCACAATATACAAAATTGTGTAAGTTAGAAAACTTGTCTGTACCGCCGATTACCGCTAAGCAATATAATTTAACTCCTTATGAAAAGACCTATCAATAATAAGATTGATATTTCAATTAGCATAACACATCTTGATTTATAACACAACTATTGTATTGTAAATTATCTATTATTTAGTCATATAAGTCAACATTAGATAATACCTTAAATCCTTAGTAATATTATCATCCTTTGATAATATTGCTATCACTTAATCATCATCTTTAACTCTCGTCTAATATTATTAATCCTTTAATAATATTATTCACTTCTAATATTATTAATCATTTACTAATATTATTAATCGTTTAGAAATATTATTAATCATTTAATATTATTTAATCATTTACTAATATAATTAATCATTTATAAATATAATTAATTATTTAATAATATTTAATCATTTAATAATATTTAATCATTTACTAATATTATTAATCATTTAATAAACTTATAAACAATTTAATTTAATTGTTTATCTCTTACTATTTAATTTATTAAACAAACATAATATGTCATTCTCATACCATTTTATTAAAAATCACTAAATTACCCTTATAAAGTCTTAATACATCATTTAATAATCATTAGTCAATAAAATTACATTAAAAAACTTTATGACTTAATATAACTTAATTTCCTCAATTATTCTTAACTCCCCATAGACATTAAAAATACCAAATCAAATTATTATTTTTATATCTTCGGAAAAACTTAATATATAATATTTAGTCACAAGATAATGTTCTTGTATTTTTCCAAGTTCATTTCCTATTTTTAAATAGGCCAAAATAATCCAAAATCACAACATTTATTAAATATTAACCTTTTATCCAAAAATTCTAAAATTTATACGACAGTCTCATAACATAATATAATGATTCCTGTAAAAAGTTCACAATTATTTGTGATCCAGATTTTGAGTTATGACAGTTTCTTTTTAGAATCACATTTTCTTTGACAGTTCATAATTCCATCTCATGATATCAAAAAATTCTCAATTTTTGACACCAACTAGATAACTTCTTATATTAAAAAACCACAAAAGACCAAAACTTTTAAGGCTTTCTAACTAGCCGAAATAGGCCTCACAAAAATATGGACAATATACTTTTAGGGTTTTCTCCAGATTTTTCCGGCAAGAACTGTTTTGCTAAAAATCATGCTACTGTCGACTTGTTTAACATTTTTGAGTGATTTCAGTTGGGTTCATCAGATAACTCATGGATCTAACTCATGTATTTGACGGATCTCAAAACTAATTTATTGATCAAAAATGGTGCTTCTCCAAATTGGACTGAAATTCTAGGGTTTTTGAGCCAAAAACAGTTTTTGTTCTACTTTGTTATTCAAGCTAATCAACACTTAAAATGACTTTATCTAACCATGAAACATCACATAACACATATATCTAATATCATTTGAGTTACGAAACATAAAATCATCATTTGATCTTGTTGACTTATGTCATACTCTATCCTAAACTTTTTTGTTGATGACCCTATTATATATCTAAACATGTGTTATGCAATTTTAGGATGATTAATTCCATGACAGAAACTTTAAGGGTTTAAACATAAAGACTTGAAGTTATTGAAGGCTGGAAGACAAATTGAGTCATAGGAGATAAATGTAAGATCTTTACATTAATTACTTTCTAATACAAGGCTTTAGGTCATTTGCATTACATAAAAGTCTTATAAATGGAAATGTTTAAATAATAAAACTGGGTATTAAAGGATGATAAAAATCTTGAATTAAATGGTAATCTAAAAACTATTAGGAGTGTTGCTAGACTCTAGTAGATTCAATGCTCTTGATATGGGATTCACATGATTGCATAATCTAAGGGTAAATTAAAGATTTAACAAGATATGCCTTATAATAAATCACTACCTTAATTAATGTTAAATCTCTTTAAAATGGGTAGTCGTATGGAAACCATCTTTAATAAGATAGTGCATTACAACTGTTATTTTTTTTTAAAGATTGCATGACATTATGAGAATCATACTAAACTGATTTTAAAACATGTGTGTTTCTATAAGATAAGCCACGTGGTTACTACTATATAACATTAATCTAGCTAATCCATTAAATCACATGATTGCATATGTCAGAGCCTTATAAAAGCTATATGACAGGGAATGTTAGTGGATCTGAACATATCACATGATGGGCATATAAGAGGGATATAAAATTAGAAGCTTCGAATTAGCACATATAATCTGCACTGATTATGTATTCTGTCTAAATCATATCAAACGGTCCAAGAGAAATTTAAGCAAATCAACAACGGTAATATATTATGTACATCTATAAAAGAGAATGGACTGGTATTGAGCAAAGACACGAAAGCAACAGAGAATTAATTATATACAAAATATACTTACACCTTTAGTGATTTTCAATCAAGTCTTCTTCATGCAATCTCAAACTGTTACAAATAATCTTGAAGAAGTAAGCTTTCTGGGTAAAAAGGAAATTCTGTGTTTTGTCCTTGGAGCTTTTACTGGTAATATCTTTCTTGTCATTTAATCATTGCATACTAGAGCCTTGCATTGCTAAGTGATTAACTGTTTTGATCATAGAGCTCTATTTGTAATTTGATTTTTTATATACCTGATACTATCTAAAGGTTTTGTTAATCCGGTTTGGATTAAGGTATTTTTGCAAACAAGTTCAAGGAAACATAGGTTCTTAAGAGTGCATTGGTGCACAAGGAGCAAGAGTGCTCAAGTATTTAGAACTTGGGTTGTTATTGAAGTAAAGTAATAAAAGTGAGTCTCCAATACTTGTTGGTATTGGACGTGGATTAGGATACAATTATAGAGGGTAGTAGTTGAACCACGTAAAAATACTTGTATTTGTGTGATTGCTTATTGTGTTATTCTTTATCACTAAGTTAATTCACCTTAATCGGATTTAAGTAAACTTATAATCCAGTTAGATTAAAAAATTCAATCCAGTAGCCTGAATTCATAATCTAACATTCTAGTAAGTAATCTAGCAGCCTGCATTCATATACTGATAAACTGATAAGTATATATATTCTATCCAGCATCCTGCATTATCGACTGATCATTCTGCAAGCATAAATATTTAATCCAGCATCCTATATTGATAATTTGATAAACCTAGATATTTGATCTAGCATCCTGCATTCAATAAAAGAAAGTAATTTTAAGTTGCAAAAGTTTGACATCGTTTGTTCCAACCCTTATTCAACTCTCCCTTCTAAGTTTGGCTCTACTTATCTTGGTCTTAAAGGTGACTTGTAGGGAATGATTCTAACATGACATAATTCAGAACTGTAACGCCCGAGAATTTTGAATTTTGAATGAATTAAATTTTTATTTGATTATGTGGGTTAAATGAATTTAATTGAGTTATTATGTGACTAAGATGTTCGAAGGTCGTTCTATGACCTATAATGTGCGGACGTTGTTAGTATTCTGGCTTTGTGCTAGAATTAATTGTTGTGAATTATCAAGACGAAAACGAAGGTTTTCCGAGAATGTTTGCGTAAAAATACTATTCATCCGATTTCGTTCGGAGCTAGGGTTTGAGATCCTGAGAAACGCGTAATAATAGAATACGAAGATAGTATGGAATATTTAATAATAATTCTGTTATGGCAAATGAAGTTTTCAGTTATGGACGTAAAACCTAAGGGTTTGTGAAAGAGGTTTCCGAAAGGGAAATGCAATGCATATAGTCGTTTCAGATATTATACGTATGAAATACGAGTATTATATTAGTATAAATACGAGTATGGTATGAAGAATAGTAAGATGAATAATATGAATATCGTATGAGTACTAGACGAAGAGATTTCGTGAGTAATACGCGTAGAATACAAGTCGTGTTAATGGAGTATGAGTTAAAGGTTGGTATAACTTAATTGTACTTAAACCAATAGCAAGCCCAATGAATTATATGAGAAAGCCCAAGTTAAAGCCCAATAAAGGCAAGCCCAATCCAAAGAATTGAACTGCGGGTCGAACTGATGGGTCATGGGATGGGTAAAACCCATGGGGCAACCCATGGGGTGATACACAAGAGAGTGGGCCGGCCACTTGGTGGCCAAGTAAAGTGACAACTTGCTCACCAAATACTTTACTTGGTGGCAAAGTTGACAAAGGAGGTGGAATAGTAAGGAGGTGGGAGTTAGACATTTTTTCCCTCACTTTGGTTTTCTATATATACAAAGCTAGAGTTGGCATTTTATGGTTTTACAAAGCTTGTCCAAAGATATAAAGAGAGAGAAAGTGTGACACCCTCAAATCCTGGTAGTTCATTTCCTCAAGATTTGGTGTCCACTTAATCAAAACATTCATTACTAACTACCCAATCATAATAAAATTGAATAATAAGAACCTGCCCATACATGATTACATTTAATAAAAATCTCCCAGGTTATCTAACCCTTAATTACAATCATTCAAATGCGGAATTTAAAGTTCATTACATCACATCATATTTAAAAGTCTATTATCATAACGATAAAAATAAAATTACAAGTCTTCATCACTTGTACATTTTTCCCTTTCCTTTGCTAGTGGTAGGTTCATTAACCTTCTCAACCTTAGATGCAATAAATGTATAAATATGCAAGAGTGAGCAAACAAAGCTCACTTGAAGAAGAATGAATAACTTTACAATATTACAACAATTGCCCGAAATAGGCTCAATAGAACTGAATGATATGTCATATTAACATTTTGAAACATACTACTGAGGGTCTAATGACCACGAATCATGTCCACAGTTATAAGTAATCTTTCAACTTTAACTTTAACAGTCATAAGACTATAAGGACTCCACGTACTTAGGGGGATCAACCCTTCGTACAATGTATTGTGCACAACCATTTCAACGCTAAGCGTAAACCTATAATAAAAGAGTTGTTCATCTTAATATTTAGAATACAAGTCCGCACCAAAGTAGGTTTGGTTTGGATACATTACATGGTAATTTAGAATTCAACGGTCATCAACTAAGGATTAGTTGAATACAAAAGAACTAACTGTATGCTATGGAATAATCATAACTGAATCGATATTTGTAAAACATCATGCTTTAGGAATAATCTAATAGCATAAACATTGAATAATCATAACATAATTTGCTTGAACAATATTAAGTCAAGGTTATTAAAAGTTGGATACTAAGCATGCATAGTGAATAGTAATTTGAACGATAAAGTTGTTCAACATTAGAATATTAAAATATTATGACTCGCATGCTAAATAACAAGTTACATATTAAAGAAACTTGTTCAATATTAAAATACAAGATTTAGAATACTTGTATCCTCATGAACAATAGATACAAGCACTTTCTCAATAATAAACAATCTAGCTCTACGAAAGTGTAGAGGTAGCAATTTGCGAAATTGTAATTGAATTTACAAGCAATAATGTACTTAACGAAATTAAACTTGCACAATGAAGTTTTAAAGTTAGAGAACTTTCCTTGAGCACAAGATAAACCTTACAACTTGAATCTCAATACCCTATATATATATGTCATCATGACATAATTAGTCCCTACCAACATTTTGTTTATATATAAACAAGTATACACATCATGTAGGTTTAACTATTAAATCACATAATCGAATTACGTTAACACTAATACTAGTTAATCCTTGATAACATGCTCATTCTTAGTTTAGTACTACTGAAATCATAATTTAGCAGTCCACATAACATTTATTTTCAGATTTTGTATAATTAAATAAAATTATCAGACCATTCTCGCTAACTTCACATTTGCACTACGATTTACTACATCAGGTTGGTGCTTGTCAATATTGAGTTAAGGCCAAAGACGAGACTCAAGCTAGCGATTGTATTACCATATGCACATGAGAATAATATCTTTGATTGATGACTGCATGCCATGGCCAAACTCAGACTTTGGCTGACCTCGGCAACAACATGAACAAAAAGCCAAATTGGACTACAAGCTCCAATCTAACAACCTAATTAACATGTAATACACACATAGACTTCATATAAACATAATTTCAATACTCTTAACATGTTTTTACACATATAATAACATAAACGTCAAATTTAAAACACCCAATTTCATTATTTTTTTTTAAAACTTCATTTTTGATATTTATAATGAAAATCATCACTGTAACTTTGTTTTTTAACCAAAACAGTTAATTCAACATATCATGTTTATGTTTATTCATCCTCTTACAAATTCAATAGTCAAATTATAATTTAAACCACCAACAAATCCTTAATTTTACTTTTAAAACAAAGCCATATTCATATATATATATATATATATATTCATATGAACTCAATGTAATATATTTTCTTTCACACAATACATACACACATGAAATAATTTATCTATACTCATATATAAACCTTATGAAAACAATTCTTATAACAACGATTATCATATAAAGCTATATCAACAATTCATCTTTTACAAATATTTTATAGAGAACTTTTTGGAAGAAGAAGGAGACAACAAAATTTTTAAGGAAAAGGTTTGGATGATACCTTGTATGCTAGATGATGAAGATTTTTCCTTCCTTTGATCAACAATACCTATTTTCTCTATTTCCTTTATCAAAACCTGCTAGGATTCTCTCAATTCTCTCTCAATTTTTCTTCTTCTTTTCCTTTTTCTTCTCCTAACTCTATCTTACGTAGTAAAATATAACGTATATAGTAATAATATATATTAATTATATAATATTAATATAGAGATAACTGATATCAGTTATCTAAGTTTTAAAATTCAAAAGCCATAAGGCTTGTTTGGCTAGGCTAATAAAAATAACCCTTTAAACCTTACACCTTGTTTGATAAACCTAATTAAACAAATGGATTAATCTTTATACCTTGTTTGATAAAATACTTATTATATTAAAGACTTAATATGCATTAAGGCTTGTTTGGCCAAAACTAAATTAAACTTCTTTAATTTATTTTAATAACTCCTTAAAAGCAAGGTTCTTTGTCACACTTCTATTAAGTTAAATAATCAATTTAATCAATTCAAATACTAATCTATTAAATTACTTTAACACATAAATCACTACCACATAATTATAATTTCCTTTAAAATTATAATTTTATTTAACACCTTATTTTAATTACAAATTCTAATTAAAATATTATAATTCATTTAATCATCATAAGCTCTCTAACTTAATTATTAAATTAAATTAGTATATAATCTCATAACAATTAATTTTCTTAACTCCTTAATTATTTACTTAACAAATAATCAACTAAACCACATCAACTCAAATTGAACAATTATTTATTCAATAATAAACATATCCATTAAATATTTATATAATTTAAATATTTAATATTTATATAATCCCTCAATAAATATTTAATTCTTTATAATTTAAAATTAACTAGTAATCTTTCAATTTGACAGTTCATTCCAAATCACCTTCACAAGGTTCGAGCACCGTTCTTTCCTGTCGACTATCCGGATAGGAATCTCTTCATTGTCAATGGTTTACTTGATCACGTGTTTGTAATCGGGTTTATAATAATCGTAAAATGAAATGTGAAAAACATTGTGAATATTTTCCAACTCTAGAGGTAGAGCTACCTCATAAGCCACTTCTCCCACTCTTCGCAGCACTTCAAAGGGTCCAATAAACCTCGGGCTTAACTTTCCCTTTTTACCGAAACGAATTTTCCCCTTCCAAGGAGAAACTTTCGAAATACGAAAGTTCCTACGTCGAATGCACGATCTTTATCGTGTTGATCATCATACTTTTTTCATCTTGGGGTCGCTACCAATCTTGTTCTGATGAGTTTGACAATCTTAGGAGTTTGTTGTACCAGTTCTGGTCCTAACAGCTGGCGTTCACCGACTTCATCCCAGCATAGTGGAGTTCTGCACTTTCTGCCGTATAATGCCTCGTAAGGCGACATGCCGATGCTTGCGTGGTAACTGTTGTTGTAGGCAAATTCCACCAACGGTAAATGTTCTTCCCAGTTTCCTTTGAAATCCCACGTACGCATGCTCTCAAAGATATCTTCCAATGTTGGATTGTTTACGCTTTTGCGTCGGTTTGCGGATGGTATGCTGTACTCATTCGCAACTGTGTCCCCATACATTCTTGTAGTCTCTTCCAAAAATTTGATGTGAACCTTAGATCTCTATTTGACACAATTGACACTAGAACTCCATGTCTTGACACGATCTCTTTAACGTAAAGCTTCGCTAGTTGATTAAGATCAAATCTAATCTTTATTGGCAAAAAGTGTGCAGATTTTGTCAGTCTGTCCACTATCACCCAAATCGCATCGCATCCTCTCTGAGTAGTTGGAAGACCCACCAAAAATCCATTGTGATGTGTTCCCACTTCCATTCTGGTATTTCCAACGGTTGAAGTAACCCACTTGGTCTTTGATGCTCGGCCTTGACCCTTTGGCATGTCAAGCATTTGGCCACACATTCAGCAACATCTCTATTCATATTTGGCCACCAAAAATATCGCCGCAAATCTTGATACATCTTTGTAATTCCTGGATGAATGAAATATCTTGTATTGTGTGCTTCGGTCAAAATTTCGTCTTTAAGCTCTGGCGTAGTGCTGGAACCCAAATTCTTCCCTTGAATCGTAGTAATCCTTTGGTATCGATCTTGTATTTTACATCACTACCGTCAACCAGATTATCTTTTATTTTCCCACACTCTTCATCTTGTAGTTGAGCATTCTTCACTTTGTCCACTAGAGTTGGACCAACTTCTATCTGGAATAGTTGTTCATCGGATTCTTTTGGAAATTTGATTTCCAATTCCAGTTTTGTCATTGCTGAAATGAGCTCCTTCTGAGTTGTTATCAGCATTAATTTTTCCCGACCTTTCCTGCTTAAAGCATCTGCAACCACATTCGCTTTGCCCGGGTGATAAAAGATCTCACAATCGTAATCCTTTATCAATTCCATCCATCTTCTTTGTCGCATATTCAGGTCTTTCTGTGTGAAAATATACTTCAGACTTTTATTTCTGTGTAGATTTCACATTTTCTCCATAGAGATAGTGTCTCTATATCTTTAGAGCAAATACAAACTGCAGCAAATTCCAAATCTTGAGTCGGATATCCTTTCTCATAATCCTTGATTGTCTTGATGCATATGCAATAACTTTGATTGCTCGATAAGAACACAACCCAACCCTTTGTGTGAGGCATCACTATACACCACAAAGTTTCCTGTATTATCTGGTAATGTCAACACAGGTGCCATACTTAACTTTTTCTTCAAATCTTGAAAACTTTCTTCACACTTTTCCGTCCAAACAAATTTTATAGTCTTCCTTGTCAAATTTGTTAGCGGAGTGGCTATCTTAGAAAAATCTTGAATGAATCTTCTATAATAATCGGCCAGTCCCAAGAAACTCCTCACTTCTGACGGTGTTCTTGGTTGTTCCCAATTGATTACAGCTTCCACTTTTGATGGATCCACTGAAATCCCATCCTTGTCAATCACGTGCCCAAGAAATTGTACACGATCTAGCCAAAATTCGCACTTAGAGAATTTTGCGTACAATTTTTCCTTTCTTAGTGTTTCCAATGTCAAACGTAAGTGTTCCACATGTTCTTCTTGAGTTTTGGAATACACCAGAATGTCATCGATAAATACCACTACAAACTTGTCTAAGAATGGTTTAAACACCCTGTTCATCAAATCCATGAATGCACCAGGGGCATTAGTCAAACCAAAAGACATTACCAGAAACTCGTAATGTCCATACCGAGTTTTGAATGCCGTTCTAGGTATATCCTCCTTCCTCACTTTCAATTGGTGATACCCACTTCTCAAATCTATTTTCGAGAAGTATTTAGCACCCTTCAACTGATCAAACAAGTCATCTATTCTTGGCAACGGGTATCTTTTTTTAATAGTGACTTTGTTCAATTCCCAATAATCAATGCACAGTCGCATCGACCCATCCTTCTTTTTCACGAATAATACTGGCGCTCCCCACGGCGATACGCTTGGTTGAATATACTTCTTGTCTAGTAGCTCTTGCAATTGCACCATCAGTTCCTTCATCTCTACCGGAGCCATTCTGCACGGGGCCTTCGATATTGGTGCTGTTCCCGGCGCCAAGTCGATCATGAACTCAATTTCTCTGTCAGGTAGAAGTCCTGGAAAATCCTCTAGAAACACGTCCTCGAATTCTCTCACCACTGGTATTTCTTCCAGTTTTACATTCTTCTTCTAAATATCGACTATGTAAGCTAAATAGCCCACACAGCCTTGACTCAACAATTTTTCGCCTGTATAATTGTCAGACATTTCATTTGTCTAGGCGACTTGCTACCATAGAATACTCCCTTTGACGGAGTCATAAGGTTTACACACTTCTTTTGGAAATCAATTACGCTCCATACTTGAACAACCAATCCATTCCCAAAATAAAATCAAACTCTCCAAGTCTAATCGGAATCAAATCTACCATAAAGATATTTTCCTTAATGTTCACCCTACAGTTCTTGTATACGAATCTAACAGGGATTACTTCCTTATTCGCAATTTCTACGTTCAAAGGAAAATTTAGTTCTTCACTAGGCATTCCTAACCTCTTAGCAAATTCATCAGATATAAACGAACAAGTAGCACTTGAATCAAATAATACATAAGCATTTATATCATTGATTGGGATAATACCTGACACCACATCTTTTGATTGCACAACATCTTGCACAGTTATGTTGAAGGTTCTGGCTGTGGGTTTATTTGATGCTGCAGGTCCTGCAATGGCCCAAGTACCTCCACTGTTACCTCCATTGCTTCTGGTTATCACTCCATCCTTCTTCTTAGGGCATTCACGAGCAAAGTGATCCTTGGATTCGCACGTGAAGCACACGTTCTTCTTAGGCTGAGTGCAATTTGGGGCGATGTGACCCTCCTGGCCACAATTGAAGCAAACTCGTTTCCCCATTAAGCACACACCCTTGTGAAATTTCCCGTATGTCGCACATGCTTCAAACTTTTTGTTTTGCTGGTTACCCTGCTGGTTTCCAGCACCCATGCTCTCATTCCACTTCTTCTTCAGTTGTTGTTGTTGTTGTTGTTGCCATTTCCACTACTTCCATTTCCATTCTTAATTTCTACCTCATTCTTTTTCTTCTTCTGTTCCTGATTAAACTTTGTCACTGCCTCGTCTCTACCTTCAGACGAGTATTGCTTTCTCCATCACTGCTGTGAAAGTCTTTAACTGAAACAGGGAAACCCTAATGTACAACCAGGGCTTCAGTCCCTGTTCAAACCTCTTTGCCTTGCGTTCGTCCGTACTGACTTGATATGGCGCAAACCTTGCCAACTCATTGAATTTAGCGCCATACTCAGATACCGTCATCATTCCTTGCTTTAGTTCTAAAAATTGCACTTCTAGCTGACTCTTCGAACTCTCCAAGAAATAGGTCTGAAGAATATTTCCTTAAACCTATCCCGGTCATCACCCTTGGCCCTTCACGAGTTTTATTGGCCTGCCACCAATAACTAGCTTCTGCTTTCAACATGAATGTTGCGAAAGTAGTCTTCTGATCTTCCCTTACCCTAGCGACATCGAACACCTTTTCTATCTCCATAATCCAGGTCTGTGCTTTGATTGGATTCATGGACCCACAGAATTCAGGTGGTCCAACCGCCTTGAAATCCTTAAACGTTGTACCTTGGTTTTGTGGTTGATTCTGCAACGCTCCTGTCAGTAGCGTCACTAGTTGTTGAACGGGGTTACCATTAACATTGTCATTATTGGTTCCTTCAGTGGTTCTCTGTCGTGGTGGTTGACGTCTGGGAGGCATTTTCTGATAAAAATACATTCATTAGATTATTATTCAATTCTTTTAAGTAATTTCTACTTAACTTGCCTCTACAAAGAAATAACCACATAACACTTTGAATAAAGTAAAAACTTTTATTTATTCATAATCTCTTTGAAAACATAAAACAATAAGATCATCACGCTATTTACATTACTTCCCCGAACTACAAAAGTTTTGTGACAACATCATCATCATATCCCATAGGTTGCATAACACTTGGGATTTACAATTTATTTAACATTTTATTCATCGTGACAACAACACGATGTTCTACTAAGATACGATGATGTTCTACTAAGTGGTCTATTTAATTATCCCATGACATTTACTACGATTAATTCTTCCTCCATGACCCGTAACATTCTTGCCCTCTTAGTTTTGCGATCCAATACTCGACATTTATGATCACGGCGCCATCGTCTCTGAATCTATCTTAATAGGATATCCCACGACTAATCCGATCTTGAGATCGATTACATCGTGGTGTTAAATACTTTATCCATCTCTTCCATCTTCATCTCTCTATAGGCATATGAGGTCCCTCCTCCCTGCTATTTGGATTCTCGGCATTAGCCATCCCGACAAAAAAATTTAAGTTTTAATTATTAATCATTACTACTCGACACTCACGACCACATAAGTTACAAACACATAAGCACATAAGTGTTTTATTACTTCTTCCTTAAAACTTGATAAGAGTTAATCACCACTATCTTTGCAAATGTTACTTCCTAAGGCTTTTCCGCACCTAAAGGTTCATAACCTAAGGCTTCGATACTAACTTGTGACACCCCCAAATCCGGTACTTCATTTCCTCAAGATTTGGTGTCCATTTAATCAAAACATTCATTACTAACTACCTAATCATAATAAAATGAATAATAAGAAGAACACCTATACTGAGATTACATTTAATAAAAATCTCCCAGGTTATCTAACCTTTAATTACAATCATTCAAATGCGGAATTTAAAGTTCATTACATCACATCATATTTAAAAGTCTATTATTATAACGATAAAAATAAAATTACAAGTCTTCATCACTTGTACATTTTTTCCTTTCCTTTGCTAGTGGTATGTTCATTGACCTTCGCAACCTTAGCTGCAATAAGTATATAAATATGCAAGAGTGAGCAAACAAAGCTCACTTGAAGAAGAATGAATAACTTTACAATATTACAACAATTGCCCGAAATAGGCTCAATAGAACTGAATGATATGTCCTATTAACATTTTGAAACATACTACTGAGGGTCTAATGACCACGAATCATGTCCACAGTTATAAGTAATCTTTCAACTTTAACTTTAACAGTCATAAGACTATAAGGACTCCACGTACTTAGGGGGATCAACCCTTCGTACAATGTATTGTGCACAACCATTTCAACGCTAAACGTAAACCTCTAATAAAAGAGTTATTCATCTCAATATTTAGAATACAAGTCCGTACCAAATTAGGTTTGGTTTGGATACATTACAAGGTAATTTAGAATTCAACGGTCATCAACTAAGGATTAGTTGAATACAAAAGAACTAACTGTATGCTATGGAATAATCATAACTTAATCAATATTTGTAAAACATCATGCTTTAGGAATAATCTAATAGCATAAACATTGAATAATCATAACATAATTTGCTTGAACAATATTAAGTTAAGGTTATTGAAAATTGGATACTAGGCATGTATAGTGAATAGTAATTTGAACGATAAAGTTGTTCAACACTAGAATATTAAAATATTACGACTCGCATGCTAAATAACAAGTTACATATTAAAGAAACTAGCTCAATATTAAAATACAAGATTTAGAATACTTGCATCCTCATGAACAATAGATCCAAGCACTTTCTCAATAATAAACAATCTAGCTCTATGAAAGTGTAGAGGTAGCAATTTGCGAAATTGTAATTGAATTTACAAGCAATAACGTACTTAACGAAATTAAACTTGCACAACGAAGTTTTAAGGTTAGAGAACTTTCCTTGAGCACAAGCTAAACCTTAAAACTTGAATCTCAATACCCTATATATATGTCATCATGACATAATTAGTCCCTACCAACATTTTGTATATATATATAAACAAGTATACACATCATGTAGGTTTAACTATTAAATCACATAATCGAATTACGTTAACACTAATACTAGTTAATCCTTGATAACATGATCATTCTTAGTTTAGTACTACTGAAATCATAATTTAGCAGTCCACATAACATTTATTTTCAGACTTTGTATAATTAAATAAAATTGTCAGACCATTCTGCTAACTCATTTTGAGGCACAGTTTACTTGTGGGTTACATCTGTGCTGGTTATGGACCGAGTCAGGCTCGAACTATGCGAGGCTCAAGCTAGCAAATTTGGCATAGGTGGCGTTAAAATGCCGTGGCCATATGCGCTAGAAGAATATCTTCGATTGGAATGCATGCTGCAACTGCCAAACTCAGACTTTGGCGCCCAAACCTCTAAGAACAACATGAACAAAAAGCTAAATTGGCCTACAAGCTCCAATCTAACAACCTAATTAACATGTAATACACATATAGACTTCATATAAACATAATTTCAATACTCTTAACATGTTTTTACACATATAATAACATAAACGTCAAATTTACAACACCCAATTTCATTGTTTTTGATAAAACTCCATTTTTGACATTTTTAATGAAAATCATCACTGTAACTTTGTTTTTCAATCAAAACAGTTAATTCAACATATCATGTTTATGTTTATTCATCCTCTTACAAATTCAATAGTAAAATTATAATTTAAACAACCAACAAATCCTTAATTTTACTTTAAACTAAGCCATATTCATATATATATATATATATATATATATTCATATGAACTCAATGTAATATATTTTCTTTCACATAATACATACACACATGAAATAATTTATCTATACTCATATATAAACCTTATGAAAACAATTCTTATAACAACGATTATCATATAAAGCTATATCAACAATTCATCTTTTACAAATATTTTACAGAGAACTTTTTGGAAGAAGAAGGAGACAACAAAATTTTTAAGAAAAAGGTTTGGATGATACCTTGTATGCTAGATGATGAAGATTTTTCCTTCCTTTGATCAACAATACCTCTTTTCTCCAATTCCTTTATCAAAACCTACTAGGATTCTCTCAATTCTCTCTCAATTTTTCTTCTTCTCTTCCTTTTTCTTCTCCTGAGTTTTTCTTCTCCTAACTCTATCTTACGTAGTAAAATATAATGTATATAGTAATAATATATATTAATTATTTAATATTAATATAGAGAATAACTGATATCAGTTATCTATGTTTTAAAATTCAAAAGCCATAAGGCTTGTTTGGCTAGGCTAATAAAAATAACCCTTTAAACCTTACACCTTGTTTGATAAACCTAATTAAACAAATGGATTAATCCTTATACCTTGTTTGATAAAATAATTATTATATTAAAGACTTAATATGCATTAAGGCTTGTTTGGCCAAAATTAAATTAAACTCCTTTAATTTATTTTAATAACTCCTTCAAAAGCAAGGTTCTTTGTCACACTTCTATTAAATTAAATAATCAATTTAATCAATTCAAATACTATTCTATTAAATTACTTTAACACATAAATCACTACCACATAATTATAATTTCCTTTAAAATTATAATTTTATTTAACACCTTATTTTAATTATAAATTCCAATTAAAATATTATAATTCATTTAATCATCATAAGCTCTCCAACTTAATTATTAAATTAAATTAGTATATAATCTCATAACAATTAATTTTCTTAACTCCTTAATTATTTACATAACAAATAATCAACTAAACCACATCAACTCAAATTGAACAATTATTTATTCAATAATAAACATATCCATTAAATATTTATATAATTCAATAAATATTTAATATTATAATTTAAAATTCTGGAATGTTACACCATTCCCTCCTTACAAGGATTCTGTCCTCAGAATCACAACTCAAACAATACATTCATTACAGAAAGAGCTAGAATCATATAATCCTTCTACTTCTAAGCAAACCAATAGGCGTTTATCAAAAACGTGAATTACTTCAAAGGTAAATTCTTATAAACCGTAATCTTCATCTTTTTCGGTTTCTTTCTCGTAGAAGAATCGTAGATTGGTGGAGCATGTTTATTGAGGAGATATAAGGATGCCTATTAATGGCCAAATCATTGGTAGGTCATGACCAAATAGAAATCGTAAGTGTTTATGTGAGTTAAAAACCATAAACGTCTTGAACGTTAACTTAGTTATTAATGAACGTTTTGAAAACCGTTATAGCTAAGGAATGTGCCTATTGTTTAGTTAGGATGACTATGATGAATCAATGGACTTTTCCATTTGATTTTTCTTATAGAACACGAATAATGAAGTTATGGCAAATTTTGCGAAAATAGACGTTAAACGTCGAAAACGTAGAAAGCCCGGATTAAAGGTCAAAAGTCGCTATGTGACTTGAAAATGTTGGTTTCCAATGTCAACACGTGAGATAAGGTAATTAAGAGTCGTTGGTGAAAGAATCATCGCATTCGACTTATAACGAAGAAAACGAGTATTGAACGGACGAAAACGTTAAACGAACGCTTAAAAAATGAACTTAAAGGTGAATTCTGAGTTAACGGATTCAAAAATGTAAAATTCTTATACGAACACGTAAAGGATGTTATTTGTGACTTGTAGGCTTTCGAATGGGTCAATTCAGATGTAAAATGAACAAATTAGGAAGCCGGGAGTTTCGTTAGGAAACCAAACTATTTTGGCTAATCGGTGCATGTGTTCGGTCTTAACGCCAACCCGCTTTTTTTTACATGGCCAGCGAGCGCCATGTATGGCTGAGAGAAAATGAAAACGTCTTGAGACTCGCGCCGCAACACGAGAGTTTGTATATGGACTCTGTACATGGCACTTAGCAGTCCTGCAAAACTCTCTGGAGAGGGATGTCATATGGCCTTGTAATGTAATGTATGGGATGCCGCGCCGCAAAGCCGGCAGTAGAAAAATGTTGATGAAGTTAGGTTTTGTTCCATTTGAATGTAGACCTAAGGTAAGACATTGAAGGTACTTAATATACATAATAAGACTGACCTTAAATCACTTATAAGGTGTTAATGTAAGAAGATTTAGTAAGGTTTAATAGAAATTAAACGATGAACGCGAAGACGTAATAAGTAAACCGTGAATGACGTTCAACGTTGGTATTTAACCAATAATGATCGAATGTCGATTAAGGACGTAAGAACGTTAATGAAACGTAACAAAGTATAGAAAGTCGAATTGACTTTAATAATGAAGTTAATTCAATTAAGACATAGAAGAGAAAGAAGTTGGTTAGAACCGTAAAGTTAGTTTGTTTGATAACTAATTGCAATGTGCTATGTGAATGTATCGTGTAGATCCTGTAAAGACTGAGAATATTTTAATTGTATATTCGAAGACGCTTGAAGGCAAGTCTTTCTTAAACGCTTGTCTAACCTTCGAGTTAGCCAAGTTTTTACGTGATCCATGTTGTACAATGCATGAATGATTTTAAAGAAAGAGTCGATGCCTGTTTTAACTCGGCTAGACTTATACTGAAGAGTTGATTGATTTGTTTATAAGTCTTTCGATATAGAATTATTAACGCTATCCTATGCCAAGTATTTGGTACGGATGTAAAGGTAAGTTTGTCTAAGTACAAACAAAAGTATTTTTCATCGATTATTCGATGGGCACGTGAGGTTGCCAAATGTTGAATGTAAATACGTTTAACGTAAGAGTGTTGATCAACATAGAGTACAATAAGTTGATCACCTAGAAGTGCTCGTAAGTAAAGACGGGTGGATGGCCTTAGTGCCGGATATCCTTTTCAAGTATGAAAACGAAAAGAGTATGTTCATGGTCTATTGACCGGTTCATCATTCCTAAGCTATTCTATATACTTTGGAATTGTTGTTATGACATGAGAGGTACTAGTCAAATGTTTCGTAGTGCTTCATAGACACTTGTTCAAATATGGAATTAATGCATGAAAATGTTATTGTGATATTTATATGATTCTTTGTTTAGACTTGCTGAGCTAGTTATGATCATTCTTGCTTGAACCATATGTTTGCAGCTAAAGCCGAATGAACTGAGGGTTCTAAGAGAGATAAAGGCAAGGCTAAGATGGACAATTAATCATCCTATAATAGACTAGTATATTTGTATGTAATATACTCATGAAGAACAACAAATGTATTCGGTTAATGAATATGAGAATGGATTTATTACAAATGTAATATAAAGATAATAATTACACTCATTTTGTTGTTATTTCAATGGAATGATTGTATGGATTGTAGAATCGTGGAGCACCATATGTCAGGTTGAAAGAGACCCGGATTTGGGGGCGTCACAGGTTGGTATCAAAGCAATAAGTTATAAAACTTAAGGGGGGAAGAACCTTAGGCTAATAACCTCGTTAGGAAAGGAAGAGTCCGAAGAAAGTTAACTCGAGTCAAATGAGTTAATAAGGTATTGAGGAAACTTCAAGATCATAGAAAGATTTAAAAGATGGAAAGTAACCCTAAATGGATTAAATATGATTTATGCTTATATTATTGTGTATTATGTACTAATCAATTTGTTATGTGTTATTGTAGATGTCAGCCGATAGCTTGGTGTATAGGGATATATATGTGATCAGCGAGGAGTCCGTGAACCGAGTTAAGACAGTACCCGTACCTATAGCAGACATACCGGTAGTGATTCTAGAAGAGTCAGAGCCCGAGGAATATTACTCGGAGGAGGATTATTCTAAGGAGACCATGGGAATAGCATCATATTTGAATATGATGATTGATGTGGAAGATGATATGGAGGTGACATCGATTAATACGGTGATGCCTACCCTAGAGTCGACACCTACAGAGACTATGAGGGCAATGTACCTCTCAGTGCTTGACCATAACGTGCAACTGCACAATATGGTGCAACACCAGAAGGAAGAGATCACTGATCTCTATGGAGCGAAAGATTCTGCAGAGTCAAACTATGAGATAGAGCATGATGAGAAAGTGCTCATGACTGATTAGGCTAGGGACTATAAGAACGAGGTCGTAGAACTTTGTAAAGCGGTTGAAAAGAGCGAAGATAGCATTGTACGAATGTCATATATAAATGACAGTGCACACGAGGATTTCAAGCTTAAGATAGCTTGTTATTCTATTGAGTCGGGACAGACTTGACATACTATAAGTTGAGATATTGTGTCGATTCTGGCGAACCAGAAACATGAGAATGTTGTTAGGCAGTAATAGGAGTAGTATGGTAAATATTTTTGTGTAGTGACGTAAAATGTAACAACCCCAAAATAGGTCCATTCCATCCAACCCATTCTAAGTCGCCAAATATATGGTACGGAAAACAACTACAACTTTATTACAACAATTGTGTGCAAAATACAACAACACATATCTTTGTGAGTTTGGATACAACTATATACAGTAGTGTACGTCACAATGACACCTTACATAAAGGTATAGTCAAAAACTGTTTTAGAAATTAGAATCTTTGGGAAGTACTCAAGGAAACCTTCATACATGGGAGGCCATGCTTTTAGGTTATGGTAGATATCATATGGCCACAGAATTATCCTTGGTTGACCCAATAGACCCCAAAGAAAAAAGAGAAGATTACTATCATATTCTTCCCAATGGTGAGTCTTCTCTTGATATATCATTATCTCCACTGTCTCTAATTGGGTATTATACTCCAAACAAACACCAAGATTATATAGGTAGTGCTTGTAAATATACTCAGCAAGTGGATGAGCACAACCATGTCTTATGATGACACGAGGTTGTATGTCATTAGACATCTTGTGTGATAGTGGCAAAACACCCTTCCAAGTTAAATTCACCTCACCCTCAACATCTATAGACCACTATTCTATTCCCTCGCTATCCCCCGCTCGACCCATCTACACTTTTATTACCTGAAAGGAATTGTGAAACAAAAGGGTGAGCACAACTAGCTCAGTAAAGAATATTATGACTAAAGATAAATAAATTATCAATAGTCTTCATCAGTAATAAATCAGAGATTTAGAACATATGGTAGATGATAAAACTTTTCAACCATAGTTGCAAATGAATGAAGCAATCCATTAGAAGAGTCAAATAGACCATAAAATCTATTATCTTCTCCATGTTAAAAGTCCACCAACAATGTTTTATCCTCGTAACATCAATCAACAATTTCATCCCACAATCACATGTATAACTCATAATTATAATTGTAGTTCTAAATTCTCTTCTCATCCGGACGAAGATAATTTCATCAATTGCCTTTACCGAAACATCAAAGATCATGGTTATACCAAATCACAGTTCTGCTCATAATCATACTAATAAATTCATCTTTGCACCACGGCCAAAGATATTCATCATCAGCTCATCTTTGCACAACATGCCAAAGATATTCAACAACAAGTCATCTTTGCACCACGAGCCAAAGATATTCAACAACATCATCTTTGCACTACGGGCCAAAGATATTCAACAATAATTCATCTTTGCACTACAAAGCTAAGATATTCATCAACAAGTCATCTTTTGCACTACGAGCCAAATATATTCATATATCAAAGAAATACATAATCATTTTGAAGTTATATAACAATAATTATAACCGTGTTGATCAATTCACCTTTGCACTTAAGCTAAAAATATTCAATTGTAAATTCAATTGTCATGATCATACCAACCAACAATTCAACTTTTGCACTCTCGCCAAAGAGAACCTATAGTCACGATCATACCAATAATCTACCCATCTTTACACTCAAGTCAAAGAGAAATATCATCATTAGGGTTATAAGAATGTTATATAAAACAATATAATCAAAACATGGTTTTAATTTCAAGAGTAAGATTCATAAATCAACGATAATTTGAATTAGAGAAGAAACCAATTTGTCGTGAATAGTATTCGTATTAAATACATAGTAGATCGTGATCGTGCATAAGAACTCTCCTCGACCTAAAAGATAAAGTTTCATAATAAAATCTATATCAATATTTATAACACCTTAATCCAAATGTTATAAATCACTTAGAAATCTCATAATCTAATATTATTAATATTATAATAATATTTTAATCATTTCTTAAACTTATAAATAATTTAATCCAATTATTTACACTTTAATAATTAATACATTTAATCATCTAAAATGCCAAACTCATAAGATTTCATCATCATTAACCAAAACCCTCTCATAAAAATCAGATATACCTCATATATGATTTTCAAGCCAATAAATCATATTTTCCAATTTTCTTACTTTACATAACATATTTAATTCATTTACTCATAACTAGAACATTTTCATGAAAAATACCAAATCAGTTCCAAAAATATTTATTTTCTGGGATTTAAAGAATATAGTCCCATATTGAATATATATTTTTCTCAGAATTTTTAAAATTCATTTACTATTTTTCATGGCCAAAACCATTTAATATTTAAAATTTATCATAAATTGTACTTTTGTCCAAAAATTCTGAAATTTTACAGTATACTGATATTATATAGATGTACTCCCAATAAAAATTTCATCAATTTTGGAGTTAATCTCAAGGAGTTATAAGTAGTTACTTTTAAAATAGTTTTTTCTCATAAAATCCATAACTCCTAATCTATATATCCAAAAATCGCCATTTTTGGACACAATCTACAAAACTCATCAAAATATCATTTCAAATTTTTCCAGAATTTTGAAGGTCTGGAAAAATACAAAGCTGAAAAATATAATCACCCTTAAAAATCCCTTTACTATCCCTTTACTATCCTTACATTAAAAGAAAAAGAGCGAATCTTGGAATATCGGATATAACATCGAAACGAACTTGCACCGAGTATAGCAATACTCAAAGTATACTCAAAATACTCACAAGAATACGCTCGATAATATAGAGAGAGAAAACTTTAATTTCTGGTGTGATTTTCAATTCTAACCTAAGCACCCTATTTATAGGAAAATGCTTAGAACACCAAAGAAGAAAATTTATTAAAATATTAATATATATATATATAATCTTCACGCACACCTTGGGAAAATCTGATCTCGACTCTTTTTCCATGCTAGTAAGCACACCTACCTTACCTTTTAAAAACGTTTTTCTTTTAAAACAAATTTAAAACTTTTGAAAAATAATTATTTTGAGCTTTGAACTTCAATAATTCATAATAAATAGCTCTTTTGTTAGAAAATTTGAATCTCGCATTTGTTATAGGAAATTCAATTCTCTACAACTTTGCAGAAGAAAGTGTTTCCAAATTCCAAACAAAATTGACGAAATCCATAAGCAGACGATTTTATAAAATTTATAATCAAATTTGATTCAAGAAATGGGGTCCACCAGACACACAAAACATGTGTTAATCATTTAATGCCACAAAATACTCTTCCTCCTCATATACTCACATATCGCACATTCATTATAAAAATATCACCGTTAATATATTATTAAAATAATATATTTAAATGAATTATTTTATCAGAAAAAGATAAAATATTAATTTTCAACAATTGTCACTTTAAAAATTTTCTCCATCTATATCCACATAAAATGAATATTTTCCTTATCATATTAATCAATAATTAATTATTCACAAATAATATTACAAAATCACAATAACGACAAACAGTAGTTCGAGAAAAGGGGCTTTCAATAAAGATTTCTCCTCATCTGCTGCAATGATTAGGTGACCAAACCTCTCCTTGATGTAACTTTCTAGACATTGCCAATAATGTTTTCTAATAATATTATTAGGATAATATGAATTATTGCTTCGATAATGGAAAAAAATCTTGTGTAGTGACAATTATTAAAACAACAAGAATATAAAATATCAACGCAAGAATTATTGAATCAATAAAATATAATATTGAATAGTAATTACTGTAACAATTATTGAGTAGTGCTTTCTTACGTAAGAATCAATAATTGGTGCAATACCGTGTGCTACTGTGTTTTAACCACCGAGTATTTTAACAGTATTAACGGTAACAACTACGCCGTCATTTATAAACAACTTATATTTGTCGTTTTCTTCATCCAATCGCTTTCCGTTATGGGGCCCACACAAGGCTGCGTCGTCGTACTGATATTCCCGACAAAAAGAATATTCCACGACCAAACGAATATTCTCCGACAATAATATTTTATAACCACTTGCTTATTTTGAAAAAATTATATATATCACCCTTAACTTTAACCTTTATCAATTTAACCATTTACTGAATAGTAATTATAAGAAAAATTGAATACTTTTATTTCATAAAATTCGGGGCCTTACAATCTCCCCTCCTTATGAAATTTCGTCCCCAAAATTTACGTACCTGGTATTTCAAAGAGTTGATAATACATTGCTTTCATTTCAGATTCTATCTCCCTTGTCATCATGATTTCTGCATTGCTCATCTCTTGTATTTTGAGATATCATTCTAGAATACAACTTCAAAACAAGGGTTAATTTAACAAGTAACTAACCCCAAAATAGGTCCATTCCATCCAACCCATTCTAAAGTCGCCAAATATATGGTACGGAAAACAACTACAACTTTATTACAACAATTGTCGGGCAAAAATACAACAACACATATGTCGTGAGTTTGGATAAATATATACCAATCAGAGAAGACGTCACAATGACACCTTACATAAAGGTATAGTCAAAACCTGCTTTTAGAAATTAGAATCTTTGGGAAGTGCTCAAGGAAACCTTCATACATGGGAGGCCATGCTTTTAGGTTATGGTAGATATCATATGGCCACGTAATTATCCCTGGTCAATCTAATAGACCCTAAAGAAAAACGAGAAGATTACTATCATATTCTTCCCAATGGTGAGTCTTCTCGACATATCATTATCTCCACTGCCTCTAATTGGGTATTATACTCCAAACAAACACCAAGATTATATAGTAGTGCTTGTAAATATACTCAAGAAGTGGATGAGCACAACCATGTCTTATGATGACACGAGGTCAGATGTCATTAGACATCTTGTGTGATAGTGGCAAAACACCTTCCAAGTTAAATTCACCTCACCTCAACATCTATAGACCACCATTCTATTCCCTCGCTATCCCTCGCCGACCCAAATTACACTTTTATTACCCGAAAGGAATTGTGAAACAAAAGGGTGAGCACAACTAGCTCAAGAAGAATATTATGACTAAAGATAAATAAATTATCAATAGTCTTCATCAAGAATAAATCGTAGATTTAGAACATATGGTAGATGATAAAACTTTTCAACCATAGTCAGCATTGGAACGAGCAATCCATTAGAAGAGTCAAATAGACCATAAAATCTATTATCTTCTTCCATGTTAAAAGTCCACCAACAATGTTTTATCCTCGTAACATCAATCAACAATTCCTTTCCACAATCACATGTATAACTCATAATCATAATTGTAGTTCTAAATTCCTCTTCTCATCCCAGATTTAAGATAATTTCATCAATTGCCTTTACTCAAAACATCAAAGATCATGGTTATACCAAATCATAGCCTCGCTCATAATCATACTAATAAATTCATCTGCACCACTACCAAAGATATTCATCATCAATCAGCTTCATCTTTGCACTACATGCCAAAGATATTCATCAACAAGTCATCTTCACACTACGAGCCAAAGATATTCAACAACAGTGTCATCTTTGCACTACGAAAGCCAAAGATATTCATCAATAATTCATCTTTGCACTACAAAGCTAAGATATTCATCAACAAGTCATCTTTGCACTACGAGCCAAAGATATTCATATATCAAAGAAATACATAATCATTTCGTGGTTATATAACAATAATTATAACCATGTTGATCAATTCACCTTTGCACTTAAGCTAAAAATATTCAATTGTAAATTCAATGGTCATGATCATACCAACCAACAATTCAACTTTTTTGCACCATCGCCAAAGAGAACCTATAGTCACGATCATACCAATAATCTACCCATCTTTACACTCAAGTCAAAGAGAAATATCATCATTGGGTTATAAGAATGTTATATAAAAACAATATAATCAAAACATGGTTTTAATTTCAAGAGTAAGATTCATAAATCAACGATAATTTGGTCGTAGAAGAAACCAATTTGTCGTGAATAAGACTTCGTATTCAGACATATAGACCGTGATATGCATAGTAACTCCTCTATACCTAAAAGATAAAGTTTCATAATAAAATTCTATATCCATATTTATAACACCTTAATCCAAATGTTATAAATCACTTAGAAATCTCATAATCTAATATTATTAATATTATAATAATATTTTAATCATTTCTTAAACTTATAAATAATTTAATCCAATTATTTACACTTTAATAATTAATGCATTTAATCATCTAAAATGCCAAACTCATAAGATTTCATCATCATTAACCAAAACCTCATAAAAATCAGATATACCTCATATATGATTCTCAAGCCAATAAATCATATTTTCCAATTTTCTTACTTCACATAACATATTTAATTCATTTACTCATAACTAGAACATTTTCATGAAAAATACCAAATCAGTTCCAAAAATATTTATTTTCTGGGATTTAAAAGAATATAGTCCCATATTGAATATATATTTTCTCTAATTTTTAAAATTCATTTACTATTTTTCATACGGCCAAAACCAATTTAATATTTAAACATTTATCATAAATTGTACTTTTGTCCAAAAAATTCTGAAATTTATACTCAGATACTGATATTATATAGATGTACTCCCAATAAAAATTTCATCAATTTTGGAGTTAATCACAAGGAGTTATAAATAGTTACTTTTAAAATAGTCTTTTTCTCATAAAATCCATAACTCCTAATCTATACATCCAAAATCGCCATTTTTGGACACAATCTACAAAACTCATCAAAATATCATTTCAAATTTTTCCAGAATTTTGAAGGTCCGAAAAATACAAAACTGAAAAACATAATCACCCTTAAAAATCCCTTTACTATCCCTTTACCTCAAAAAAAGCAAAGATCGAATGTTTGATAATAACGAATCTAACTTGCAATCAGATAGCAATACTCAAAGTATACTCAAAATACTCACAAGAATACGCCGATAATATAGAGAGAGAAAACTTTAATTTCGTGTGATTTTCAATTCTAACCCAAGCACCCTATTTATAGAAAATGCTTGTAACACCAAAGTAGAAAATTTATTAAAAATAATATATATATATATATATATATAATATATATACACACTTGGACAATCTGATCTCATCTCTTTTTTCCATGCTAGTGGGCACACCTACCTTGTTAAAAAACGTTTTTTTTTTTAAAACAAATTTAAAACTTTTGAAAAATAATTATTTTGAGCTTTGAACTTCAATAATTCATAATAAATAGCTCTTTTGTTAAAAAATTTGAATCTCGCATTTTTTATAGGAAATTCAATTTCTACAACTTTGCGTAAGAAAGTTTTTCCAAATTCCAAATGTAAATTGATCAAATCCATAAACCAGAGCGATTTATAAAGCTATAATCAAATTTCACCAAGAAATGGGGTCCACCACACACACAAAACATGTGTTAATCATTTAATGCCACAAAAAAATACTCTTCCTCCTCATATACTCACATATCGCACATTCATTATAAAAATATCACCATTATTATATATTATTAAAATAATATATTTAAACGAATTATTTTATCGTAAAAAGATAAAATATTAATTTTCAACAATTGTCACTTTAAAAATTTTCTCCATCTATATCCACATAAAATGAATATTTTCCTTATCATATTAATCAATAATTAATTATTCACAAATAATATTATGTAATCACAATAATGACAACCTGTGCAGCTTCCCGTGAAAAAGGGGCTTTCCAATAAAGATTTCTCCTCATCATGCAAGCAATTAGTGACCAAACCTCTCCTGTATGTAACTTTCTAGACATCGCCAATAATGTTTTCTAATAATATTATTCAGATAATATGAATTATTGCTTCGATAATGGAAAATATCGTAGTGACAATTATTAAAACAACAAGAATATAAAATATCAACGCAAAGAATTATCGAATCAATAAAATATAATATCGAATAAGAATTATCGTAATAATTATCGAGTAGTGCTTTCACGTAAGAATCAATAATTGTGCAATACGCAATACCGTGCTATCGTGTTTTAACCATTTAGTATTTTAACAAAGATAATCTCAGAATAACTACGCCGCCATTTATAAACAACTTATATTTGTCGCGTTTTCTTCATCCAATCGCTTTTCAAGTATGGGGCCCACACAAGGTCGCTGTCGTCGCATCGATATTCCCGACAAAAAGAATATTCCACCACCAAACTAATATTCTCGACAACAAATAATATTTTATAACCACTGCTTATTTTGAAAAAATTATATATATCACCCTTAACTTTAACTTTTATCAATTTAACCATTTACCTGAATAGTAATTATAAGAAAAATTGAATACTTTTATTTCATAAAATTCGGCCTTACAATCTCCCTCCTTATGAAATTTCGTCCCCAAAATTTACGCACGGTATTTCAAAGAGTTGATAATACCTTGCTTTCATTTCGCATTCTATCTCCTCGTCATCATGATTTCTCCATCGCTTCATCTCTTGTATTTCAGATATCATTCTAGAATACAACTTCAAAACAAGGGTTAATTTAACAAATTAATATATCACATAATATCCCGATATTATGATCGACCAACAAATAAGCTTAGGTAGGACACACTAAATAAGGATTTACTCATCTCTCCTCCTAGTTCTAATCCCGATCTCCACCAGAGATCATATCCCTAAGCTCGATACCAAATGTAACGACCCCAAAATAGGTCCATTCCATCCAACCCATTCTCGAGTCGCCAAATATATGGTACGAAAAAACAACTACAACTTTATTACAACAATTGTCGTGTAAAATACAACAACACATATGTCATGTGAGTTCGATACAAATATATACCAATCAGAAGACGTCACAATGACACCTTACATAAAGGTATAGTCAAAAACCTGCTTTTAGAAATTAGAATCTTTGGGAAGTGCTCAAGGAAACCTTCATACATGGGAGGCCATGCTTTTAGGTTATGGTAGATATCATATGGCCACGTAATTATCCTTGGTCAACCTAATAGACCCCTAAAGAAAAATGAGAAGATTACTATCATATTCTTCCCAATGGTGAGTCTTCTCTTTGATATATCATTATCTCCACTGCCTCTAATTGGGTATTATACTCCAAACAAACACCAAGATTATATAGGTAGTGCTTGTAAATATACTCAAGAAGTGGATGAGCACAACCATGTCTTATGATGACACGAGGTTGTATGTCATTAGACATCTTGTATGATAGTGGCAAAAACACCTTCCAAGTTAAATTCACCTCACCCTCAACATCTATAGACCACCATTCTATTCCTCGCTATCCCCGCCGACCCAAACCTACACTTTTATTATTACCGAAAGGAATTGTGAAACAAAAGGGTGAGTACAACTAGCTCAAGAAGAATATTATGACTAAAGATAAATAAATTATCAATAGTCTTCATCAAGAATAAATCGTAGATTTAGAACATACGGTAGATGATAAAACTTTTCAACCATAGTTCACAATGGAACGAGCAATCCATTGTAAGAGTCAAATAGACCATAAAATCTATTATCTTTCCATGTTAAAAGTCCACCAACAATGTTTTATCCTCGTAATATCAATCAACAATTCTCGCCCACAATCACATGTATAACTCATAATCATAATTGTAGTTCTAAATTCTCTTCTCATCCAGATTAAGATAATTTCATCATTGCTTACACCAAACATCAAAGATCATGGTTATACCAAATCACAGCCTCGCTCATAATCATACTAATAAATTCATCTTTACACCACTACCAAAGATATTCATCATCAGATATTCATCTTTGCACTACATGCCAAAGATATTCATCAACAAGTCATCTTTGCACTACACGAGCCAAAGATATTCAACAACAGTCATCTTTGCACTACGGGCCAAAGATATTCAACAATAATTCATCTTGCACTATGTGCTAAGATATTCATCAACAAGTCATCTTTGACCACGAGCCAAAGATATTCATATATCAAAGAAATACATAATCATTTCGAAGTTATATAACAATAATTATAACCATGTGATCAATTCACCTTGCACTTAAGCTAAAAATATTCAATTGTAAATTCAATTGTCATGATCATACCGGTCAACAATTCAACTTTTGCACCATCGCCAAAGAGAACCTATAGTCACGATCATACCAATAATCTACCCATCTTTACACTCAAGTCAAAGAGAAATATCATCATTGTGGTTATAAGAATGTTATATAAAACAATATAATCAAAACATGGTTTTAATTTCAAGAGTAAGATTCATAAATCAACGATAATTTGGTCAAAGAAGAAACCAATTTGTCGTGAATAAGACTTCAGATTCGTGACATAGTACCAAAGATACGTGCATAGTAAGAAACTCGACACATAAAAAGATAAAGTTTCATAATAAAATCTATATCAATATTTATAACACCTTAATCCAAATGTTATAAATC
This sequence comes from Panax quinquefolius, assembly GCA_020205615.1. Lineage (NCBI taxonomy): Eukaryota > Viridiplantae > Streptophyta > Magnoliopsida > Apiales > Araliaceae > Panax > Panax quinquefolius. Next base: position 120,389,910 of record CM035172.1, on the reverse strand, counting down.
ACTTAGAAATCTCATAATCTAATATTATTAATATTATAATAATATTTTAATCATTTCTTAAACTTATAAATAATTTAATCCAATTATTTACACTTTAATAATTAATGCATTTAATCATCTAAAATGCCAAACTCATAAGATTTCATCATCATTAACCAAAACCCTCATAAAAATCTGCATATACCTCATATATGATTTTCAAGCCAATAAATCATATTTTCCAATTTTCTTACTTTACATAACATATTTAATTCATTTACTCATAACTAGAACATTTTCATGAAAAATACCAAATCAGTTCCAAAAATATTTATTTTCTGGGATTTAGAAGAATATAGTCCCATATTGAATATATATTTTTCTCAGAATTTTTAAAATTCATTTACTATTTTTCACATGGCCAAAACCATCGAATATTTAAAAATTTATCATAAATTGTACTTTTGTCCAAAAATTCTGAAATTTACACGGTATACTGATATTATATAGATGTACTCCCAATAAAAATTTCATCAATTTTGGAGTTAATCTCAAGGAGTTATAAGCAGTTACTTTTAAAATAGTCTTTTCTCATAAAATCCATAACTCCTAATCTATATATCCAAAAATCGCCATTTTTGGACACAATCTACAAAACTCATCAAAATATCATTTCAAATTTTTCCAGAATTTTTGAAGGTCTGGAAAAATACAAAACTGAAAAAAATATAATCACCCTTAAAAATCCCTTACTATCCCTTACTATCCCTTACCTCAAAAGAGCGAAGATCGAATGTGGATGATATATTTGAATCTAACTTGCACCAGATAGCAATACTCAAAGTATACTCAAAATACTCACAAGAATATACCGATAATATAGAGAGAGAAAACTTTAATTTTTGGTGTGATTTTCAATTCTAACCTAAGCACCCTATTTATAGGAAAATGAAAATGCTAGAACACCAAAAATAGAAAATTTATATAAATATATATATATATATATATAATCTTCACGCACACCTTGGACAATCTGATCTCAGCTCTTTTTCCATGCTAGTGGGCACACCTACCTTGTTAAAAACGTTTTTTCTTTTTAAAACAAATTTAAAACTTTTGAAAAATAATTATTTTGAGCTTCTAACTTCAATAATTCATAATAAATAGCTCTTTTGTCCAAAAAATTGAATCTCACGATTTGTATAGGAAATTCAATTCTCTACAACTTTGCGTAAGAAAGTTTTTCCAAATTCCAAATCGAAATTGACCAAATCCATAAACCAAGCGATTTTATAAAGCTATAATCAAATTTCACCAAGAAATGGGGTCCACCGACACACACACAAAAACATGTGTTAATCATTTAATGCCACAAAATACTCTTCCTCCTCATATACTCACATATCGCACATTCATTATAAAATATCACCATTAATATATTATTAAAATAATATATTTAAATGAATTATTTTATCGTAAAAAGATAAAATATTAATTTTCAACAATTGTCACTTTAAAATTTTCTCCATCTATATCCACATAAAATGAATATTTTCCTTATCATATTAATCAATAATTAATTATTCACAAATAATATTACGTAATCACAATAATGACAAAATGCATAGGGCCCAGGAAAAAGGGCTTTCAATAAAGATTTCTCTAATTGGCCGCAATTAGGTGACCAAACCTCTCCTTAGATGTAACTTTCTAGACATTGCCAATAATGTTTTCTAATAATATTATTCAGATAATATGAATTATTGCTTCGATAATGGAAAATATCGTGTAGTGACAATTATTAAAACAACAAAGAATATAAAATATCAACGCAAAGAATTATTGAATCAATAAAATATAATATTGAATAAAGATTATCGTGTAACAATTATCGAAAGTAGTGCTTTCACGTAAGAATCAATAATTGGTGCAATAATGCATGTGCTACCGTGTTTTAACCACCGAGTATTTTAACAAAGATTAATCTCAGAATAACTACGCCCGCCATTTATAAACAACTTATATTTGTATTTTCTTCATCCAATCGCTTTTCACATGGGCCCACACAAGGTCAAGTCGTGTCGACATCGATATTCTTTACAAAAAAAGAATATTCCATGACCAAACTAATATTCTCCGATAATAATAATTTTATAACCACTTGCTTATTTTGAAAAAATTATATATATCACCCTTAACTTTAACCTTTATCAATTTAACCATTTACTGAATAGTAATTATAAGAAAAATTGAATACTTTTATTTCATAAAATTCGGGGCCTTACATAAAACCCTCTTTTGTATAATTAAAAGGTAGTCTTTTTTTAAATCCCAATTTTTGTAAAAGTCAATCGCGGGATAAATATGTAATAGCTTTTGGGCTATGGAAAGCAATTTGTAAATAGTTTTGATCTATAAAGAAGCATTTTAATATAAGGAAGTTTTTATTTTAAACTGCTTTGCTGTGTATAAGTTATTGTTCAGTTGTTTGATGACTAATAAAAACTAAATAATAAGTAATAACGAAACTTTATTTATTTAATCAGATATGCCGCCAAGAAGAAGGCAACGTAACCAAGAGGCGGAATCACATAATGATAACGTAGGGGGTCCTAATAACCCAATGCAAGAGTTCGTTAATTTATTAACGGTTGTGACGCCCCCAAAATAGGTATACAACACCCATTTTGAGTCGTCAAAATACATGGTACAGAAACAACTACAACTTTATTAATACAACATAAAAACTGTGAGTTTAAATACAAATACTGCCATCTAGACAATATTCATACCCAAATAGGTCCTCGTTACAATTATTGATACATTATTTTACAAAAATGGTGAGGACTACTAAAACGACTTTCTAGAACCTTCATTCCATACCCCGACTAGTACTCGCTACATTCTCGCCTCCTGATAAGAAAAATGGAACAAAAAGGAAAAGGGTGAGCTCAACTAGCCCAATAAAGAACATTATGACTAAGATAATATAGAACAAATTATCGTTAGTCCTCAACAAGGAAAAATCTAATAGAATACAATAGACAACCAGTTTTAAATCAATATTCGCAGCGGAAAAAATAATTCATTAGAAGAGTTAAGTAGAGAATGAAATCTACTATCTTCTATATATAAATTTTAAAGTTTATCGTCGAAATTTTATCCCTGTAACATCAATCAATATATATCTGGAATCAAATATTCATCTTTGCACTCCAGGCAAAAGATATTCATCAGTTGGTCATGTTCATCTAAACACTCGTTCATCTAAACACCCGTTCATCTTTGCACTACGGGCCAAAGATATTCATCAGAAATCAATCATCTTTGCACTACAGGCCAAAGATATTCAGTAATATCATCATTTAGGACTGAGGATGATGAAAAATATTTTAAAGGAAACAAATCCAGTGAAACAAAATAACAAATATTAAGGATTCGTATTTCGGTTTATCCATGTCCAAAAATACCTCATAAATAATCATAGTGGAGTAAAATTCAAGAATGATCAAAACATGGATACAATCAAAGCTAGTATCCATAATAGATATTTTGGACAAAAATGAAAATTTAATTTTTTCGTGAATAAATAGATTCGTGAATTAGTCGTGATACGTGAATAGTGCCGAGATACGTGAATAGTAACCCCGACACTAAAAGATAAGAATTTCACAAGAAAAATCTTACCAATATTTCTAAGATAATGATATTAAAAGAAATAATATCATTTTTAAAAAAAAAATAATATCCCTTACCTCGAAAAGAATAAGATTTCCGTTTCGAATATCGAATATAAGGTCAAGGAACTTGCACCAGTATAACAACACTCAAAGTATCAAAATACTCACAAGAATACGCTCGATATATAGAGAGAGAAAGAGAGAAAACTTTAGTTTCTGGTGTGATTTTCAATTCAAACATATGCACCCTATTTATAGGAAAATGCTTAGAACACCAAAGTAGAAAATTTAATAAATTATTAATATAATTAATTTGAATTCCTATGCCCACTTTATTTTTTCAAACTTCAGCCACACAAGTAGCCCACCTTACAAAACTTACAAAAAACATTTTTCTTATTAAAAATAATTAGAACTTTTAAAAATAATTATTTCGGAACTTCAGAACTTCAATAATTCATAATAAATAGCCCTTTTATCAGAAAAATTCAAACCTCATGTCCTTTCTATAGGAAATTCCATTCTCTACAACTTTACAGAAGAAAATTTTTCCAAATTTTAAACAGAAATTGACCGAAATCTACAAACGAGAGATTTTACAAGCTATAATCAAATTTCAGTCAAGAAATGGGGTCCACAAACATGAAAAAAATGTTTTAATCATTTAATACAAAAAAAATACTCTTCCTCCTCATATACTCATATATCCCACATTCATTGTAAAAATATCATCATTATTATATTATAATAATATAATAAAATATTATTTTATCGTAAAAGATAAAATATCGATTTTCAACAATTGTCACTTTAAAAATTTTCTCCATCTATATCCACATAAAATGAATATTTTCCTCATCATATAAATCAATAATTAATTATTCACAAATAATATTACGTAATCACAATATCGACAACTGTGCAGCTTCCCAAGAAAGAGGGGATTTCAATAAGGATTTCTCCTTATCGCGCAATTAGGTGACCAAACCTCTCCTTAGATGTAACTTTCTTAGACATTGCCAATAATGTTATCTAATAATATTATTCAGATAATATGAATTATTGCTACGATAATGGAAAATAATCGTGTAGTGACAATTATCGAAACAACAATAATATAAAATATCAACGTAGCAATTATTGAATCAATAAAATAAAATATTGAACAAGAATTATCGTAATAATTATTCGAGTAGTGCCTTCTTCACGTAAGAATCAATAATTGGTGCAATACCGTGCTACATCGTGTGCAACAACGCCAGACATCGTGTTTTAACCACGGGTATTCCAACAAGATAACTGTGAATAACTACGCCAATTATTTATAAACAACTTATACTTGTCATTTTCTTCATCCAATCGCTTTCAAGTTATGGGGCCCACAAAAAGATCGCTACCATCGCATTTAATATTCCCGACAAAGAAGAATATTCCACGACCAAACGAATATTCATAAACAACAATGAATATTTTATAACCACTTGCTTATTTGAAATATTTGCGCATTTTACCCATAACTAATCACATTAATCAAATCAACCCTTACTATTTTAAAATAATAAATATAGGAAATTAAATTTCATTTATTAATAATTTGGGGTCTTACAACCTCCACTCTTTATGAAAAGATGAGGATACCTCGCTTTCATTTCTATTTCCAACTCCCTGGTCATTTCCTCAATAACATGGTTCCTCCACAAAACTTTAACTTGTGGTATGACCTTTGTGCGTAGGACATGCTCCTTTTTATCCAAGATCTTGACAGGTACCTCCTCGTACGTTAAGTCTTCGACTATCTCGTCCGGTTCTAACTCAATAACGTGGTTCGGGTCTTTCACATATTTACGAAGCACAGATATATGAAAAACATTATGAACACGAGACATACTTGGAGGTAACGCGAGTCTATAGGCTACATTTCCTACTCGGTCAAGAATCTGAAATGGACCAATAAATCGTGGATTGAGTTTTCCTCTTTTCCCAAATCTTGTAACTCCTTTCCATGGAGCGACACGCAACAATACATGATCCCCAATACTAAATTCCACATCCTTTCGATGAAGATCCGCATAACTCTTTTGTCGATCCTGTGCCGTTTGTATACGTTGTCGAATCATTTGTATCTTTTTCATAGTCATATGTACCAAATCGGGTCCCAACAATGTTGCTTCACCCACCTCATCCTAACATATTGGAGAGCGACACTTTTGTCCATATAATGCTTCAAATGGAGCCACGCCTATACTTGCCTGATAACTGTTGTTGTAAGAGAATTCCACCAACGATAAATACTTATCTTAACTCCCTTTGAAGTCTAGGACACAGAGTCTTAATAGATCTTCAAGAGTTTGAATAGTTCTCTCTGATTGTCTGTCCGTTTGAGGATGGTATGTCGAATAAAATCAGAACTGCACCCATAGCTTTTTGCAAGCTAACCCAAAATCTTGAAGTGAATCTTGGGTCACGATCCAAAACTATGGATACTGGCATGCCATGCAATCTTACAATCTCATCTACGTATATACGAGCAAGACGTTCAAGGGAAATAGTCTCCCGTATCGGCAAGAAATGAGCAGACTTGGTTAATCTATCAACAATAACCCAAATAGCATTTATGCCTTGAGAAACCGTGGGAAGAACCGTAACGAAATCCATGGTAATGTGTTCCCACTTCCATTTTGGGATCTCAAGTGGTTGCAATGGACCCTTAGGCACTTGATGCTTCGCTTTACATATTGACAAGTTAAACACCTCGAGATAAACTTTGCAATTTCTCTCTTAATATTGTTCCACCAAAATGTATATCGAAGATCACGATACATTTTGGTACTTCCAAGATGGATTGCAAACGGTTTATTATGTGCCTCCGTCATGATCTTATACTTCAAATCAGAATCGTTAGGAACAAAAAGTCTGGAGTGGACTCGAAGTATTCCTTATTCATCGATTCTTGCTTCTGGAATAACACCTTCTTACACTTTCTTCTTCATACGCATCAGCTCCGGGTCTGTGGCTTGAGCAACTTTAACTTTTTCGATTAAAGTTGGTTCTATACGTATACTTGACATCATTGCATGGGTCCCCGGAGTCTTGAATTCTATCTTCATCTTTTGTAAATCACACCAAATGGGCCTTTGTGTTGACAACATCGCACTCGTTCCCGCGTATGATCTTCTACTCAATGCGTCGGCTACCACGTTCGCTTTTCCAGGATGGTATTGAATGGTATGGTCGTAGTCTTTCAACAGCTCGAGCCAACGTCGTTGCCGCATGTTGAGTTCTTTTTGGGTGAAGAAATATTTGAGGCTTTTATGGTCTGAATATATCTCCACTTTCTCCCCATATAGATAGTGCCTCCAGATCTTTAGCGCGAAAACGACTGCTGCCAACTCTAGATCATGAGTAGGATAATTCCTCTCATATTCTTTAAGTTGTCGTGAGGCATAGGCTATAACTTTCCCATGTTGCATGAGAACACATCTTAGCCTTTTCCCTGAAGCATCGCTGTAGATAACAAATCCATCCGAACCAGATGGTATTGTCAAAATAGGTGCCGAAATAAGTCTCCTCTAAAGCTCTTGGAAACTCTTCTCGCATTCCTCGCTCCATACGAATTTGATATCTTTCCGAGTCAGCTGAGTTAATGGAGTAGCGATTCGAGAAAATCCTTCCACGAATCTCCGATAATAACCAGCTAAGCCCAAAAAGCTACGTACTTCAGTCACCGACTTTGGTTGTTCTAACTTGTATTGCTTCAATCTTCACGGTCAACAGATACTCCATGTTTTGACACCACGCGCCCAAGGAATGCTACTTCCTCGCCGTAACTCACATTTCTTCAACTTGGCATATTACTTATTTTCACGAAGCCTTTGGAGTACCAAACTTCAAATGGTGCTCATGATCTTCATGACTTTTGGAATATATGAGGATGTCATCAATAAAGACAACAACGAATCGATCCAAATATTCCTTGAATACTTGGCTCATCATATCCATGAAAGTCAAGCAGGAGCATTAGTCAATCCAAAAGACATGACTAAGAATTCATAATGCCCGCATCGAAGTTCTAAAGGCGTCTTTGGAATATCCTCGTTCTAATCTTCAATTAATGATATCCGAATGAAGATCGATTTTTGAAAAGAATTGTGCTCCTTGCAACTGGTCAAACAGGTCATCAATACGAGATAGCGGATACCTATTCTTGATGGTGACATGGTTCAATTCTCGATAGTCAATACAAAGTCGCATACTCCTTGTCTTTCTTCTTTACAAATAAAACAGGAGCACCCCAAGGAGATGTACTAGGACAAATGAAACCGATGTCCAACAATTCCTGTAATTGGACCTTTAACTCCTGAAGTTGAATAGGAGCCATTCGATATGGGGTTTTAGAAATGGACTTTGTACCAGGTTCAAGATCAATAAAGAATTCAACTTCACGTTCTGGGGATAGACCGGGAAGTTCTTCAGGAAATACGTCAGGAAAGTCAATAACAACATGAATATTATTCAAATATGACGTGCCTTTATTCAAATCCATAACATGGGCTAAGAAAGCTTGTCATCCCTTTTTAATAAACGAATAGCTTTATGACTTGATATAACAGTGATTGATTTTAATGGCTTAGTTGCTTGAATTCGCACAACAGGTTGGTTAGGAATATGAAAACTAACAACCTTACGAAAACAATCAATTTTGGCATGATGAGTAGTTAATCAATCAATCCCTAAAATCATGTCAAATGCAAGTATCTTTAAAGAGATAAGGTCAACAGGTAAGGTTATGGTGCCAACTTAGATCAAACAAGATTTATAAACAGCGGATGTGATGAAAGTTTCTCCTAACGGAGTCTCCACAGATAAATCAAAGTCTAATTTCTCCGAAGTCAAGTTTAAATGTTGAGCACAAGAAGGAGAAATAAATGAATGGGTAGCACCGGTATCTAGTAAGGTATAAACTTCATATGAATTTATGATTAGCTTACCCGTGATCACCTCGTTTGGGTTCCTCGCATATTGACCAGTCACGACAAACGCTCTTCCAGGAACCGTTGACTTCGACTTTTCTGGGATAGCCTTTTGAGTCACCATCCCCGCTGGACTTGGTTTCGCTACAGTGCAATCTCGAGCAATATGTCATTCCTTTCCACAATTATAACATACCTTAAACTGTTGTGGGCAATTTGGGCTGATATGTCCTTCTTTCCCACATTTATAGCATACGACAGGTGGTCGTTCTCCTCCCTTAAAAACCATTCTTGTCTTTGGTGTCGACGCGTCTTCACAGTGTCATTGTTGAATCTCCTCTTTTTAAAATCTCCCCCCGACTCGCTTCTTCTATTTTCATGGCCATGATTACCACCAGAGTGGTTGCCGCTCTTGTCCGTATTTTTCTTTTTCCGCTGGTTATCGTTGTTTCGACGATCGATGTCACCCCAGATGATCCTCGGTTGTGGTCCCTCGGTTGAACGTACTCTCGTTATCTCGCTCTAATAATTGAGCCCCTATTGACAACATCCGAATAGAGAGAAAATTTATGTGAAATGAGATATTGACGTATCGGGTTTCAAACCTCTCTAAACATCCGCGTCATACGTTCCTCATTCTCCACCAAATGAGGTGCAAACACGATAAACTCGCAAACTTCGCGCCGCATCGGGACACCGCCATGTTATTATTCGCGCTCAATCTAATAAACTCTACCTCCTTCATATAGCGAATACTTTCAGAAAGTACTTGTCATTGAACAGCTTCAAATGTTTCCCAAGACATGCTAAGTCTTGGTTTGGATGGGTACGCTTCACGATTCCCACCAAGAATCGCCTCATTACTTAAACATAAAGGTGGCGAATGGAACCTTCTGTTCCTCCGTGCATCCCAAGACATCGAATATCTTGGTAATTTGTTTGACCCATGTCTCCGCCTTAATCGGATCCGGCTTTCCCCAGATTTCTGGTGGTCCCAACTCTTTGAACTACTTGGCTATGACCAGGTGTGCGTTGCCATTGTTTCTTCCTATATTTTGAACAGGAATCTCCTTCGTCTGGTTTTGCATGAATCACAAAAAGCTTCTAAACATCTCATCTTTCATCGTCTGCTCAGTGGTGTTGTTTACAGGAGGAACATTGCCAGCCTGTTGCACGTTATCCTCATTGGTGAGCAAAGGTGTTAACATTTTCAGTCGACATTCTCAAATACTTCCATAAAATAAGGGTTAATTTAACAAATTAACATATCAAATAATATCCCTATATTATGACCGACCAACAAATAAGCTTAGGTAGGACACACTAGCGAAGGATTTACTCGTATCTCCTCTCCTAGTTTTATTCCCCGATCTCCGCCAGAGATCATATCCCTAAGCTCTGATACCAACTGTGACGCCCCCAAAATAGGTATACAACACCCATTCTGAGTCGTCAAAATACATGGTACAGAAACAACTACAACTTTATTAATACAACATAAAAACTGTGAGTTTAAATACAAATATTGCCATCTAGACAATATTCATACCCAAATAAGTCCTCATTACAATTATTGATACATTATTTTACAAAAATGGTGAGGACTACTAAAATGACTTTCTAGAACCTTCATTCCATACCCCGACTAGTACTCACTACATTCTCGCCTCTTGATAAGAAAAATGGAACAAAAAGGAAAAGGGTGAGCTCAACTAGCCCAATAAAGAACATTATGACTAAGATAATATAGAACAAATTATCGTTAGTCCTCAATAGGAAAAAATCTAATAGAATACAATAGACAACCAGTTTTAAATCAATATTCGCAGCGGAAAAAATAATTCATTAGAAGAGTTAAGTAGAGAATGAAATCTACTATCTTCTATATATAAATTTTAAAGTTTATCGTTGAAATTTTATCCTTGTAACATCAATCAATATATATCTGGAATCAAATATTCATCTTTGCACTACAGGCCAAAGATATTCATCAGTTGGTCATGTTCATCTAAACACTCGTTCATCTTTGCACTACGGGCCAAAGATATTCATCAGAAATCATTCATCTTTGCACTACAGGCCAAAAATATTCAGTAATATCATCATTTAGGACTGAGGATGATGAAAAATATTTTAAAGGAAACAAATCCAGTGAAACAAAATAACAAATATTAAGGATTCGTATTTCGGTTTATCCATGTCCAAAAATACCTCATAAATAATCATAGTGGAGTAAAATTCAAGAATGATCAAAACATGGATACAATCAAAGCTAGTATCCATAATAGATATTTTGGACAAAAAATGAAAATTTAATTTTTCTGTGAATAGTGCCGTATTCGTGAATAGTGCCGTATACGTGAATAGTAACCCTGACACTAAAAGATAAGAATTTCACAAGAAAAATCTTACCAATACTCCGGCATAATGATATTGAAAGAAATAATATTATTTAAAAAAAAAAATATTCCTTACCTCGAAAGAATAAGTACTTAAAATTTCGAATCTTTCAATATATAGGTCAAGGGAACTTGCACCGTATAACAACACTCAAAGTATTAAAATACTCACAAGAATACGCTCAATATATCGAGAGAGAAAGAGAGAGAAAACATTAGTTTCTGGTGTGATTTTCAATTCTAACATATGCACCCTATTTATAGGAAAATGCTTAGAACACCAAAGCAGAAAATTTAATAAATTATTAATATAATTAATTTGAATTCCTATGTCCACTTTATTTTTTCAAACTTCAGCCACACAAGTAGCCCATCTTACAAAACTTACAAAAAACATTTTCTTATTAAAAATAATTAGAACTTTTAAAAATAATTATTTCGGAACTTCAGAACTTCAATAATTCATAATAAATAGCCCTTTTATCAGAAAAATTCAAACCTTATGTCTTTTCCATAGGAAATTCCATTCTCTACAACTTTGCAAAAGAAAAGTTTTCCAAATTCCAAATGAAATTGGACCAAATCCACAAACCAAGCGATTTTACAAAAGTTATAATCAAATTTCAGTCAAGAAATGAGGTCCACAAATATGAAAAATATGTTTTAATCATTTAATGCAACAAAAATACTCTTCCTCCTCGTATACTCATATATCCCACATTCATTGTAAAAATATCATCATTATTATATTATAATAATATAATAAATTATTATTTTATCAGAAAAGATAAAATATCAATTTTCAACAATTCTCACTTTAAAAATTTTCTCCATCTATATCCACATAAAATAAATATTTTTCTCATCATATAAATCAATAATTAATTATTCACAAATAATATTACAGTAATCACAACATCGACAAACAAAAGCAGCTCCTCAGAAAGAGGGGCTTTCCAATAAGGATTTCTCTCATCTTGGCGCAAGCAATTAGGTGACCAAACCTCTCCTTAGATGTAACTTTCTAGACATTGCCAATAATGTTATCTAATAATATTATTCAGATAATATGAATTATTGCTTCGATAATGGAAAATATTGTGTAGTGACAATTATTGAAACAACAAAGAATATAAAATATTAACGTAGCAATTATTGAATCAATAAATTAAAATATTGAACATTAATTATCGTAATAATTATTGAGTAGTGCCTTCTTACATAAGAATTAATAATCGTGCAATACAATCTGGTGTATCATCGCTGCAACAACGACGACATCGTGTGTTTTAACCATCGGTATTCCAACAAAGATAACTCAGAATAACTACTTCTGCTATATTTATAAACAACTTATACTTGTTGTTTTCTTCATCCAATCGCTTTCATTTATGGGGCCCACAAAAGATCGCTGGCCATTGCATTTAATATTCCCCGACAAAGAAGAATATTCCACGACCAAACGAATATTCACCGACAACAATGAATATTTTATAACCACTTGCTTATTTGAAATATTTGCGCATTTTACCCATAACTAACCACATTAATCAAATCAACCCTTACTATTTCAAAATAATAAATAGAGGAAATTAAATTTCATTTATTAATAATTTGGGGTCTTACAACGGCTGCATTGAACCATGCTGGGGGTAGAGCACCCGTAGAACCTAGGGTAGCCCGAACGACAACCTTTAAGGAATTTAAGAGTGTAGGTCCACCCAAATTTAAGGGAACAACGGATCCAATGGAGGCCCATACATGGGTCAAGGAAATAGAGAAGGCGTTTGTTATTAAAAAAGTAGCTGAGGCGCAAAAGACTGCTTTTGCGACCTATATGATGAAGGGGGAAGCCAACTACTGGTGGGAGGCTCACCGAGGTGAGGCTAGAGTGTAAACTGTTACATGGGAACAGTTTAAGAAGGTATTCTTCGAGAACTATTTCCCTACTAGCATGAAAGGGAGAATGGAGATCAAGTTCTTAGAACTTAAGCAGGGGGACATTGTTAGGTTTGTAATATTCATAACGCAATCAAATTGCAAAAATAATGCGGAAGCGTGTAAAATCAGAGTTTAAAATTTTACAAACCATATACCCGGATCATCCTTTATGCGCAATTATTAATTAAACGAAAAGATAAAGAATAAATCATACCCTTGAAGATCGAGCTTCCTCGGTACAAGTTCACCTCAAATCCTTTCAAGGCTCAATCTTGAATCCACCGGGTTTGGTTCTTCCTTTGATCAACGTTAGCCACCCAAATGTTTGGCCTCTGAGGTGATCCACCAAGGAAGAATAAAATTCAAGAAGATGGGTGTTATGGCTAACCCTAGTTTTCTATCTCTATAGAAAAGGCATACTCCCAACAACTTGGAATTATTACGTATTTTGTTTAAAGTCAACAACCCATACCACCCATAATAAGACTCCTCTTATTTATAGATGTGGGCAACCCACCTTAACAATTAAGGAATTGGGTTTTAATTAATTAATTCTTTTAATTAATTAAGCTCCCTAATCTTATTAGGGATAATTAATTAAACTCTTTTAATTAATTTTCCTTCCTAATCCAATTAGGAATAAATGAGAGTACTTATATTAAATTAATTCCTAAACTCTTTTAGAAATTAAAATAATAATAATTGTAATAATATTAATAAGACTCCTCTTATTAATTTATATTTAATATTTCTAAAATATTAAATAATAAATATTAAGCTATTTAATTTATTCTATCACCATAGATTAAATTAAATATACATAACATATTATTACGATTATGCCATTAACTTCTTAAATAATTATTCTTCCTTTTATGGTGTGACCCTTTAGGTTCTCCATATTAAACCGGTTGTGAATAAATCAATTAGAACAATTCTAATCTTATTTAAATAAATAAATTAAACAATTAATTTATTTAAATAAATAATATTTATTCTACAATAGGGATAAGCCTCCCAAGCGATCAACGACTTTCCGGATAATATAGATTTCAACATTAATCATAAAAGAACCTTTGAGTAAATAGTTATCGCACAATTCAATCCTTCCACCATACAATGTCCCAATTAAATATAAGACATGGAATTCTTGTCAAGTCTTATTTTATTTAATTATATGTATTTCGATTCTTAAATGCACAACTCTCAAATAATGCAAATTAGAAACTCCTTTCTAATTTCATTACGCCTTGCCAAGGACTCTTTGGGTTGTCATTTATCGAATCACATAGGACATTCTCTTCTTTTATTAGAAGTGGTAGATTCTTTATTGATCATACATTATCTCCGTATACAACTTATTATACCCAAGCATACCCTTTGATATACCCTAAGGGTCTTAAGGAATAAGTCAAAGTATAACTCATCATACACAAGATACTATGATGATCTCAAGTCCAAGGATTACTTGTACTACTATCACTTCAGGAATTTCCTATTGACAGCAAATAAAACTCCATTAGGTATTCCTTAGCGAGCCACGTTCAGTGAACTTATTCTCTAATAAGCACCTACATACTTGCTTTAGTGTCTCCACACAAATGATCATGAGATCAATCATCCTCATCCAATGAGCAAGCAACATATGTACCAATCTATCCGGATTCACTAATCCCCAATTTAGTAATCCAATGATTGGGAACTATTTTAGTTTTAAGCTTTCTAAGAATTTAGATCTCATTAGAATGATCATCATCATTATTCTAAAAGCATTGCTTAAAACTATGGGTTTATCACATATTATAAAACAAAGATCATGTAGATAATTAAAAGCCTTTAATAAATTAATACTTTTTATTAATAAATGAATAAGATTGTTACAAAGTATATGCTTTATCATCAAACATGATTGGCTTGTATGCATACTACTTTCAATCTCCCACTTGCACTAAAGCCAATCGTCATGGTAACTCATACTCTTCTTCTCAAAGTGACGATTATCCTGCTGTTGGATAAGCTTTAGTTAATGGATATGTAATGTTGTTTATGAGAGTCCACTATCTCTATAGTGATTTCCCATCTTTCAATGATTCTTATAATCAAATGAAAGTGCCACAACACATGTTTAGATCCAAGATGAGACTTAGGAACTATTCCTAGTTCTGTAATGAACTTTTAATCCAAACAATCAACTTGCAGCTTCATTTATAGCTATATACTTTGTCTTTATTACTAAACCAAAGAACTCTTTCTTTGTTTGGAACCTTTCAATTCAATCGCACTAATTATTCAAGGTAACACTTTACCTTAAAGTGATTTTTTGATCGTCTTCGTGCGTCTGAAAAACTTGAGTCTGTAAAGCCCTCTAGTTTTAATTAAGACCCACCATGTTTGCTCACATCCTTAGTGCCGGTTAAGAACTTTAAGATGTTTTTCACTGTCTTACAGTGATCTTCTCCAGAATATGACCGATCAACATCAGGTCTCGTATATTTCATTGCATACATGATTGTCACTCATGCGATCTCTCTTCTTTGGAGTCTATGGGGACTATTAGAGAGAGATACACCCACGGCTCATCCACATGAGACATCTCTTGAGTTTGCCATGCTAAACGACTTTAGCATCAAATGAATATACGTTCCTTGGGTCAAGTCGAGCATCTTTTTAAATCTATCTGTATAGATTTGCATCCCCAATAATGATACTCTTCCCAAATCATTCATGGAGGATTGTTTAGACAACTTTATCTTTACTGATTGTAGCATTGGTATGTCATTCCTTATCCGTAGTATATCAACATATAATACTAGAAATTTCACGACGCTCCCACTGACCCTTTTGTACACACTAGAACTCTTACCTCATCGTATGTAACTCTGGATCATCATCTTCTATGATGCGTACCTCATCATCATCATCCATGATGAATCCATACCTCCTAGATATCTTCGGTACTATTCCAGACTTACGATTCGATTGTGGTACAATAGGTCTATCTACGAGTTCCTCTTATTTGACTTATAGTGTTTTGTGGTTCTTGAACTTTTCAAGATCTATTATCCTCCCACTAGCCCCTTCAATGATAAACACCTTTATCTTAGAAGGTAGTGTGTTTCGCAACAAACACCTTTTGCTAAGTGGGATTATAGAACATATACCCTAAACTTACTTTAGGATGTCCCACAAATCTGTACTTGTCAAATCTTATCCCAAGCTTATCTTTTGAAACCTTTTCATATAAGTTGGACAACCCCTTATCTTAACATACTTAAGATTAGGAATCCTCCTATCCATAACTTTTATGGAGTCTTGGAAATGGATTTTGAGGTTACCTTTTAGATATATGTATGCGACCATTTCTAGGACATAATCCTAGAAGGATCTTTGGAATGTTGGTAAATCATTATGGACCGCACCATGTCCAATAAGATACGATTTTTCCTTTCAGATACATAAATCATTTATTACATATCAGGAGGCGTCCATTATGAGAAAACCATTTGAGATGATCAAGAAACTTATTGCACAAGTATTTATTCCTTGATCTAATCAAAGAATCTTAATACTTTGCCAATTTGTTTCACTTCTGAATTCTTTGAACCTTTCAAATAATTCATACTTGTATTTCAGCAAATACACACATTCAACTCTTTGAATGATCATCTCCTTTTCTTATACTAGTTTGTTCAATATGCAAAATTATTTTCACGTAAGTCAGTATATAAAATCCATTAAGTAATATTCCATTCTATACAAAACATTATTATTATAAATAGAACAACAATTGTTCTTAATTATAATACCAAAGATTTCATTGTCCAACAATAAAATGGAAATAATATTTTTAACAAGAACCGGAATACAATAACAACTTATTGATTTAATAGATTTGCTCAGTAGGCATTGCTAAACTATAAGTTCTATGGCTAATGCACGGCAACCTTTGCTTCATTTTTCACTCATAGGATTACTTATATTTGTTTAGCTTTTACTACTACTGTTTGGTCCTTCATAAATCTACATTTATGATAACCAAAGTCGGTATCCAATACCCAAGTAGAACCTTGACTTAAAGAAAAATTTATTTCAATCATGAACAAAATCGTATTTATGTAGAAACTTCACTAAGCTTCTTTGGTTAGCCTCTGCAAGATGCTTCTTGCAGTTTCTTTCCAAATGTCGTGCTTATTGTAGTGGAAGCAAACTCCTTTTGCTATCAGATCGATTTTTGTTCTTATTATCCTTTGTTTTGCCTTTCTATTTACCTTCTTTGAATCATTCTTCTTTCGGAAGATCCTTGGCCCCTACCGGTAAGACTTGATCTTTCTTGGTTGGAAAGTGACTCTCAACAATTTTTAATATGTTAAGCAAATCAATGAGACCGATATCTAGCTTGTTCATATGAAAAATTCACAACAATTCAGAAAGGAGTCCGGAGTGAGGGCAAGATCAAATCTTGGCTCAACTCTCCATCCATGACAAAACTAGTTGTCCTAATTGATCAATCAAATTGATTATGTTAAGAACTTTTTGTCTGCATCTATATAGTGCCATCGGCCATTATAGATCGGAAGAGCTCCTTAGATATCGATATCTATCGGTCCTACTTTCCTCACCATCAACTACTTGATGTGTGGGGAATATAGTAGGAGCATCCATAGTTTCATCGCCGACGTGAAGCTCGTTACTCATAGATGCGAGCATGATGCATTGAGCCAATCATGCATCATCTTGCCACTTTCTAAAAGTAGCAATCTCTTCCTCGAGGCATTATTCGCAACCATTGCAGGGATAGGCGTATTATGGACATAAGATAGCTTTTCAGCTATGAGAACTATTCTCAAATTCCTTAACCAATCCGTTTAATTCGGTCTGATTATCTTAGCATCTAATATGCTTTGCAGTGATAGTAATTTAGACATTGTAAAATTCTATAAATGAATTTATAATTAACAACATTTTAACATACATTCTATTATTAATTACCAAAATAAATTAGGTCTTGTTTTAAATTGGTATCTCCCACTATTTTCTTCAAACTATATTACCTCACTTATATATAGTCTCAAAATCTAATTAAAGATTTGCTAGTGAGAATAAGGATCCCATTTCAAATGTATATAGCCTTGTGGTGACACAACAAACTATATATAAATAAATAGGTAGACAACTTTTGTCAATTACATCAACTATGCAACTCCTCAGTATTTTGCCTCTTAGATTATTTTGATCAAGTGGTGGCACATCCCGAATCAAAATTATCCAAGTTAAGTCCAACCTAGCACTCCATATATTCAAAAAAAAAATATCATCCTTGTGGTGACACAACAAAACAATATTGTTCAATTTTCTTTATAAGCATCAAATGTGATAAATTAACATCTTAAATACTTAATACTTGCCTTGTGGTGACACAACAAACTTATATTAAATATTTAATACTCTATTAATTTTATCATGTTAGAAGGCGACGTTCGATATTCCAAATATCTTTGAACGCTTAGGACTTAATATAAAAATTGAGAGGGTTTGTTATTAAATTTGTCTCATCTTGTTTTAGCGCGCATACACATATATATATAAAATACGCGTCATATTAATGAACATGCGAAGCATGTTTGCATAATATATAATATATATATAGTATAAGCATGCACATATAGAATACTATATTCTACCCGGATTGATTATGGACTTTTATTCTAGTTTGGTTCACTAGAGCCACCAAGTGAACCAAAAGGTCAAACCCCAGGGTGCAAGAAATAATATTTAAATATAACTATTACATTTAAACTCGGGCTCCATTATAAAGCGGGTCTTCAAGCGCTCCTTGTTCCTTGATCTCTAATTCTTCAAAATTAATTCTAAGTATTCCTATTACAAAACTATTTAAAATAAATAGAAACCTTGATCGTGAATCGAGGGAAGTACATAGAGGGGAATAGAATTTACATTAAGAAAAATTAGAGAAGACGAAGTCTGCAGACCCCATTTAATAAAACCCATACATTCATGCATCCAACTAAAATAAAATCCAATCGCATTTGGTCAATAGTCCATAATCAATCCCATTTATTATCATACACATCACCATATGCATCAATAAATAACATTCATCTCATGAATAATAAACATTTAATATATATATTGATATCATTTAATGGGCAAATTTAGTTAGTATAAAATCTAATTTTTGAATCAAAATAAACTCTTTTATTTTAATCCAAATTTAAATCAAAATAAAACTATTTTATTTTAATTTATTTAATTTTGAATAAAATAAACTATTTTATTTTAATCAAAATCTTTAATCAAAATAAACTCCTTTATTTTAATTAATTATGGAATCCAATTCCATGTAATAAAAAAATCTTTAATTAAAATAAACTCTTTTATTTTAATTAATTATGGAATCCAATTCCATATAAAAAAAAATTATTAAAGGAAACACGGATTATCTTTCCTATTCACAAATAAACTCTTTTTATTTTGAATAATATGAAATCTTATTTCATATTTAAATAAACTCCTTTATTTAAGGAAACACGGATTTTCTTTTCCTATTCACAAATAAACTCCTTTATTTTGAATAATATGAAATCTTATTTCATATCTAAATAAACTCCTTTATTTAAGGAAATTAGGATTCTTTCCAATTCACAAATAAACTCTTTTATTTTGAATAATATGAAATCTTATTTCATATCTAAATAAACTCCTTTATTTAAGGAAAGATGGATTTACTTACCTATTCACAAATAAACTCCTTTATTTTAGGAAAAATAAAATCCAATTTCAACTCCAATTAGTTATTATGGAATCCAATTCCAATTCTAATTAGTTAGCATGAAATTTTAATTTTAAAATTAAAATAAACATTTTTATTTTAAGATTAAAATAAACTTTTATTTTAAAATTAAAATAAACTTTTATTTTAATAATAAAATAATTAAAAATATATATATATAATTATATATATATATATAATTACGTAAAATATATATATATATATATATATATTATATATATATATATAATTACTAGTATATATATATGAATATATATATATATATGGTAACATAGCATCCGTATTATTACTAGCCCATGATCCTTGTTGCCTTTGTAAACCGTGCTTCATGTTAAACAAGAACCCATGAATTCAAATATATATATATATATAAAAAAATTGTTGGAATTTCGCTTTAAAAAAAAAAAATGTATTACGCCTTTTAAAAAAAATTAGCTCTCTGCTTCCTTTATTTCTCGATTTTTAGTGCAAAAGTTAAAAACAAAAAAAGCAATTAACTTTTTTATGTTCCGTATGCATGAAAATAGCAAATTTATCACGCGATTTTTTTTTTTTTTTTATTATAAATTTTATACAATAAAATTATGCCCAATTAAATTGTACTAAACACATATCAATATAATATCAAATTAAAACAATTAATAATTCGCATAAAGGTTTGGCTCTGATACCACCGTTATTAGGTTTGTAATATTCATAACGCAATCAAATTGCAAAAAAATAATGCGAAGCGTGTAAAATCGAGTTTAAAATTTTACAAACCATATACGGATCATCCTTTATACGCAATTATTAATTAAACGAAAAGATAAAGAATAAATCATACCCTGAAGATCGAGCTTCCTCAGTACAAGTTCACCTCCAAATCCTTTTCGCTCAATCTTGAATCCACGGGTTTGGTTCCTTCCTTCGATCAACGTTAGCCACCCAAATGTTTGGCCTCAGAGGTGATCCACCAAGGAAGAATAAAATTCAAGAAGATGGGTGTTATGGCTAACCCTAGTTTTCTATCTCTATAGAAAAGGCATACTCCCAACAACTTGGAATTATTACGTATTTTGTTTAAAGTCAACAACCCATACCACCCATAATAAGACTCCTCTTATTTATAGATGTGGGCAACCCACCTTAACAATTAAGGAATTGGGTTTAATTTTAATTAATTAAGCTCCCTAATCTTATTAGGGATAATTAATTAAACTCTTTAATTAATTTTCCTTCCTAATCCAATTAGGAATAAATGAGAGTACTTATATTAAATTAATTCCTAAACTCTTTTAGAAATTAAAATAATAATAATTGTAATAATATTAATAAGACTCTCTTATTAATTTATATTTAATATTTCTAAAATATTAAATAATAATATTAAGCTATTTAATTTATTCTATCACCATAGATTAAATTAAATATACATAAATATATTATTACGATTATGCCATTAACTTCTTAAATAATTATTCTTCCTTTTATGGTGTGACCCTTTAGGTTCTCCATATTAAACAGGTTGTGAATAAATCAATTAGAACAATTCTAATCTTATTTAAATAAATAAATTAAACAATTAATTTATTTAAATAAATAATATTTATTCTACAATAGGATAAGCCTCCCTAGCGATCAACGACTTTCCGGATAATATAGATTTCAACATTAATCATAAAAGAACCTTTGAGTAAATAGTTACCAGACAATTCAATCCTTCCACCATACAATGTCCCAATTAAATATAAGACATGGAATTATCACAAGTCTTATTTTATTTAATTATATGTATTTCGATTCTTAAATGCACAACTCAAATAATGCAAATTAGAAACTCCTTTCTAATTTCATTCTCGCCGCCAAGGACTCACTGGGTTGTCATTTATCGAATCACATAGGACATTTCTCTTCTTTTATTAGAAGTGGTAGATTCTTTATTGATCATACATTATCTCCATGTATACAACTTATTATACCCAAGCATACCCTTTGATATACCCTAAGGGTCTTAAGGAATAAGTCAAAGTATAACTCATCATACACAAGATACTATGATGATCTCAAGTCCAAGGATTACTTGACTACTATCACTCTGAATTCCTATTGACAGCAAATAAAACTCCATTAGGTATTCCTTAGCGAAGCCACGCTCGGTGAACTTATTCTCTAATAAGCACCTACATACTTGCTTTAGTGTCTCCACACAAATGATCATGAGATCAATCATCCTCATCCAATGAGCAAGAAATATATGTACCAATCTATCCGGATTCACTAATCCCCAATTTAGTAATCCAATGATTGGGAACTATTTTAGTTTTAAGCTTTCTAAGAATTTAGATCTCATTAGAATGATCATCATCATTATTCTAAAAGCATTGCTTAAAACTATGGGTTTATCACATATTATAAAACAAAGATCATGTAGATAATTAAAAGCCTTTAATAAATTAATACTTTTTATTAATAAATGAATAAGATTGTTACAAAGTATATGCTTTATCATCAAACATGATTGGCTTGTATGCATACTACTTTCAGACATGACTGTTCCCCAATACGTGGCCAAATTCAATGAATTGGCAAGGTTTGCTCCACACCAAGTGGACACGTGTTGATCGATTTCGCAATCAATGAATATGTGCAAGTATACACGGTCAACAAGTAATAAAGTAATAAAATAGAGTGTCGATCCCACAGAGAATTCTAATTAATAAATTCCAACTACTAGCACTATATCAACCCAATTTTATTTAAACAACTATAAATTATGATTTTCTGAAATATTGAAACTAAATTAAACAATTAAATAAATTACTCTAAAGCAGGCAAATAAATAAACTAAGATTTGAATGAATGACTTCCGATAAATAAGGATTAAGACTTCAATATCCCTAATTATGAACTATAACTCAATTATCCAATTATCCCAATTATTATGTCTACTGAATTGTTAACAGGAATTCTCAAATGTCAAAAGTCCTTTTCCAAGTAATCAATTGACTTCTATTTAATCCAGATTAATCTTGTTATATTCCTATGCAAAATAAATGAATTAAACTCCTTCAATTCCAATTCCTTATGTGTTATATGCAGTGAACAGATATTTCCACTCAATTCACAAACCTAATTATTCACTGTGCAAATAACTAAGTCACACGTTATCAAGCCCAGTTCTAACCCTAGAATTCCTCTTTCAATTCCTTATAGAGTAACAAAGTAATTATTGGCCAAATAATTAATCAATACATGCAAGGCAAGATAAACAATTCACTTCAACATAAATAATTAGAATAAATTAAATAACTAATTTATAGCCATAAAAGGTTCAATTGAAATCTTAATTAAAGAATTAGTTCATAACGAAAATAAAAACCAATAATCTTTTGCAAATCATCCTTAAAGAATTACACAAATTGAAAATAAGGATAAGAAGAAAAACTCTTGAGCCAATCCTTAGTCTTCAAGTAATCCTTTTCTTAGCCTCCAATGATGAATGCTCCCCTTCTTTCAATTCAACAACCTTTATATACTAAACTTCTCCAAACCCTAGCAATCCAAATCCAATTAGGCTTCAACCAACCTCTAATTTAGTGGTCAAATGAAAAAGTCAACGCGTGCGTCCCTGGTCAACGCCAGTCACGGCTCAGCGCCCCGGCGCTAAGATTTGTACTGATAATAGCACCCCGACACTGATGGGCAGAAACTGACTATTATGCCCTTCTCAGCTAAAATTCTCCCAAGTGTTCCCACAGCTCCCAAACCTGCAATAACATAACTAAACACAGTAAAACGAATCTAAAATGCTTTGAGAATACAATAAATTAAGCCCAAATATATCCAATTCATGGGTATATTACCCAATCATCAACACGGAGGAGAGGAAGGCTCGTAGGTTTGAGCAGGGCCTAAAGCCCTGGCTCTATAGTAGGATATCGGTTTTTTAGAGTGCTTCCTACGAGACCATTCTTGAGAAGGCGATAATAGCGGAGGGTGGTAGTGAGGCGTTGACCCAATACCACAACGATAGAAAGAATAAGAGTAAGGGAGAAGGAGGAAATAAGGCAGAGGTTGCCAGTGGTAGTGGTAATATGCCTAAACGGAAGAATTTTAACCCTGGGAATACTGGGGTAAAACAAGGGGATCCTAAATGGAGGATGGAGGCATGTAAGACATGCGGTAAGACTCATCTGGGAGTTTGTCTGAAGGGGAAGACTTGTCGTTATAACTGTGGGCAGGAGGTTCATATATCTCCCAACTGTCCTAATCCTAAGAAAAGCTGGGGATGTTTTGTATGTGGGTCGGTGGACCACATGGCAAGAAATTGCCCGAAGAAAGGGGCGGAGGGTAGTAAAGGTTCTGGTAGTGGTAATTTGGCCATTACTGGACCAACACCGTCATTGGGTAGACCCTCAGCCCGAAAGTTTAATATGACCATTCAAGATGCGGTTACATCAACGGATGTAGTAGCAAGTATCATTCCAGTCAACGAAATAAATGCTTACGTGTTATTTGACTCGGGTGCTACTTGTTCTTTTATAGCATGTGGATTTCCTCAGCAATTGGGATTAAATCCTGAAAAGTTAGAAACACCTTTAGACGTTAAGGTAGCAAACGAGGAGATAATTCCCATTGAACATATTCATAGGAATTGTTTCGTAGATATCAGGGGTAATAGATTATCAGTAGATCTTTTACCGATAAGGTTAAGGGAATTCGATGTGATTCTCGATATGGATTGGTTAATTAACCATAGAGAAATAATAGACTGTTATAGAAAGAGTGTAAACCTAAGGCTTCCTAAGAAACCTGAGGTGGTGTTTTATGGAAATAAATCACCGGGACGTTCTTGTTGTCTAACCATGACACAAGCTAGGAAGATGTTGAAGAAGGGGTGTAAGGGTTATCTGTGTCATGTGGTGGAAACCCAAAGAGTGGGAACATTATTGGAATAGATAGCGGTGGTTCAAGAATTCGCGGATGTGTTTCTGGAGGAGTTACCCGGTATTCCACCGGATAGGGATGTAGAATTTGTGATTGATTTGTTGCCGAGTACGATAGCAGTTTCAAAGGCACCATATAGGATGGCGCCAGTTGAGATGAAGGAGTTAATGGTTCGATTCTGAGGCTATTAGATAGAAAGTACATTCAACGAGAGTGTGTCTCCGTGGGGAGCACCTTATTGTTTAGAAGAAAAACGACAGATCGTTACAACTTTGTATCGACTATCGAGAGTTGAATAAGTTAATTATTAAGAATAAATACCCGTTGCCCAGGATCGACGATTTATTTGATCAGTTGAAAGGGGAAAAGTATTTTTCTAAAATAGATTTGCGCACGGGGTATCATCAACTGAAAGTGAGGAAGGAAGATATACCTAAGACGGCATTCGAATTACTCGTTATGGGCATTATGAGTTTTTGGTTATGTCGTTTGGTTGTTGTGAACGCGCCACCAAGCATTCATGGATATGATGAACAGAGTGTTCAAACAGTATTTGGACAAGTTCATCGTAGTGTTCATTGATGATATTCTAGTCTATTCTAAGACGCCAGAAGATCATGCTGAACATCTAAGAATAGTGTTGGAAACATTACGGAGGGAAAAATTATATGCAAAATTCACTAAGTGTGAATTTTGGCTCGAACGAGTGCAGTTTCAAGGACATGTTATAGACAAAAATGGCATATCCGTAGATCCAGCGAAGGTGGAAACGATGAATGAGTGGGAGCAACCGAAAATGCCAACCGAGGTTAGGAGTTTTCTGGGGTTAGCAGGATACTATAGAAGGTTCATTCAGGACTTTTCTAAATTAGCTACTCCGTTGACAAATCTGACAAGGAAGTCGGTGAAGTATGTATGGACAGAAAAGTGTGAGCATAGTTTTCAAGAACTAAAAAGGAGGTTGAGTGAGGCACCTGTATTATCTTTACCAGATGATACGGGGAATTTTTTAGTTTATAGCGATGCTTCGCATAGAGGTCTAGGTTGCGTGCTTATGTAGCATGGAAAGGTCACTGCGTATGCGTCACGTTAGTTAAAGGATTATGAGAAGGTCTATCCTACTCATGACCTAGAACTGGCAGCTGTAGTGTTTGCTTTAAAAATATGTAGACATTATTTATACGGGGAAAATGTGAGATATACACGGACCATAAAAGTCTGAAATATATCTTCACATAGAAGGAGTTGAATATGAGGCAGAGAAGGTGGTTAGAGTTGATAAAAGATTATGATTGTGATATCTTATATCATCCGGGGAAGGCGAATGTAGTAGCCGACGCGTTAAGTCAGAAGGGTAGAGAAAAGCTATCAATGTTAACGACTCAGAATGAGTTAATAACAGAGATGGCCAGGATGGAATTAGAAGTTAAGTTGCCAAGTGAAACAACAGAGATGTTAGTCTCAATAGAGACGCGACCAACGATAGTGGAACGAGTTAAGGAACTACAGATAAGTACTGAAGAATGCGAGCGTGTGAAAAAGATAATGAATGATGACGTAAAGACTAAGTATAACCTGGATAAAGAAGGTTTGCTTCGTTTTGAAGGAAGAATTTGGGTTCCAAATAATTCCAAGTTGAAAGAAGAGATTATGTGCCCATAGTTCGAGGTACTCGATACATCCTGGTAGTACTAAGATGTATCAAGACCTTCGTCAGAACTTTTGGTGGCCGAACATGAAGAGAGAGACTGTAGAATACGTTAGTAAGTGCTTAACTTGTTAGAAAGTTAAGGCTGAACATCAAAGACCGAGTGGATTGATACAACCATTGGAGATTCCGGAGTGGAAATTGGAGCATATCACCATGGACTTTGTTGCGGGACTTCCAATGAGGAGAAAAGGATACGATGCTATTTGGGTAATAGTGGATCGGTTAACTAAATGGGCTCATTTTCTACCAATAGGAGTTAGGTATAACTTAGAGCAGTTAGCTAAGATTTATGTTAAGGAAATCATTTCCAGACATGGAGTACATGTTTCGATTGTGTCTGATCGTGATCCACAATTCACGTCGAACTTTTGGAGGAGTTTGCAAGAGCAAATGGGAACACATTTGAGATTGAGTATGACGTATCATCCACAGACGGATGGACAAAGCGAACGGACAATTCAAATGCTAGAAGATATGTTAAGATCTTACGTTATGAATTTCAAGGGGAGTTGGGACGAGCATCTACCTTTGGTAGAATTCGCTTACAACAATAGTTTTCACGCTAGTATAAGCATGTCGCCTTACGAAGCATTATATAGAAGGAAGTGTAGAACACCACTTTGTTGGGATGAAGTAGGTGAATGTAGAATGTTAGGACCTGAAATGGTACAACAAATGACATACATGGTAAAGCTGATAAGAGCTCGATTAGTAGCGGCTCAAGATAGACAACGGAAGTATGCAGATCCTCATCGAGAGAAGTGGGAGTTTGAAGTAGGTTCATATATTTTTCTAAAAGTATCGCCTTGGAAAGGGAAGATACGTTTTGGAAAGAAAGGGAAGTTAAGTCCAAGGTTTGTAAGACCTTTTGAGATTTTAAGAAAGATAGGGGAGGTAGCTTATGATGTAGCCTTACCTCCAGAAATGGAAAGAATACACAATGTGTTTCACGTGTCAGTGTTGCGTCCTTATAAACCGGACTATAAACACGTAATAGAGTATGAATCTATTCATGTAGAAAAAGACTTAACGTATGAAGAAATTCTAATTCAGATTATTGATAGGAAAGAACAAGTCTTGAGAAATAAAGTAATACCTTCAGTAAAAGTAATTTGGAGTAACCACGACGCTGAAGAAGCAACGTGGGAGCTCGAAAGTAAAATGAAGGAAAAGTTTCCTCATTTGTTTATGTAAGAATAACGAGATTCTGGGGGACAGAATCCTTATAAGGAGGGAAGAATGTAACGCCCGAGAATTTTGAATTTTGAATGAATTAAATTTTTATTTGATTATGTGGGTTAAATGAATTTAATTGAGTTATTATATGAGTAAGATGTTCGAAGGTCGTTCTATGACCTAGAATGTGCGGATGTGGTTAGTATTCTGGCTTTGTGCTAGAATTAATTATTGTGAATTATCAAGACGAAAACGAAGGTTTTCCGAGAATGTTTGCGTAAAAACACTATTCATCCGATTTCGTTTGGAGCTAGGGTTTGAGATTCTGAGAAACGCGTAATGATAGAATACAAAGATAGTATGGAATATTTAATAATAATTTCGTTATGGCAAACGAAGTTTTCGCTTGCGGATGTAAAACCTAAGGGTTTGTGAAAGAGGTTTCCGAAAGGGAAATGCAATGCGTATAGTCGTTTCGGATATTATACGTATGAAATACGAGTATTATATTAGTATAAATATGAGTATGGTATGAAGAATAATAAGACGTATAATATGAATATCGTATGAGTATTAGACGAAGAGATTTCGTGAGTAATACGCGTAGAATAAAATTCGTGTTAATGGAGTATGAGTTAAAGGTTGGTATAACTTAATTGGACTTAAACCAATAGCAAGCCCAATGAATTATATGAGAAAGCCCAAGTTAAAGCCCAACGTTTATTAAAGTCAAGCCCAATCCAAAGAATTGAACCGCGGGTCAAACTGGTGGGTCATGGGATGGGCAAAACCCATGGGGTGATCCATAAGAGAGTGGGCCGGCCACTTGGTGGCCAAGCAAAGTGACAACTTGCTCACCAAGTATTTTACTTGGTGGCAAAGTTGACAAAGGAGGTGGAACAGTAAGGAGGTGGGAGTTGGACATTTTTGCCCTCACTTTGGTTTTCTATATATACAAAGCTAGAGTTGGCATTTTATGGTTTTACAAAGCTTGTCCAAAAATATATATATAGAGAGAAAGAGCTAGAATCATATAATCCTTCTACTTCTAAGCAAACCAATAGGCGTTTATCAAGAACGTGAATTACTTCAAAGGTAAATTCTTATAAACTGTAATCTTCATCTTTTTCGATTTCTTTCTCGTAGAAGAAACATAAATTGGTGGAGCATGTTTATTGAGGAGATATAAGGATGCCTATTAATGGCCAAATCATTGGTAGGTCATGACCAAATAGAAATTGTAAGTGTTTACGTGAGTTAAAAACCATAAACGTCTTGAACATTAACTTAGTTATTAATGAACGTTTTGAAAACCGTTATAGCTAAGGAATGTGCCTATTGTTTAGTTAGGATGACTATGATGAATCAATGGAGTTTTCCATTTGATTTGGCTTATAAAACATGAATAACGAAGTTATGGCAAATTTTGCGAAAATAGACGTTAAACGTCGAAAAAACGTCCCGGAAAAGTCGTGGGATCAAAGGTTTCAATGTCGCCACGTGACTTAAGGTAATTAAGAGTTGGCAAAAGAATGTCGCATTCTAACTTATAACGAAGAAAACGAGTATTTAACGGATGAAAAACGTTAAACGAACGCTTAAAAAATGAACTCAAAGGTGAATTCTGAGTTAACGGATTTGAAAATGTAAAATTCTTATACGAACATGTAAAGGATGTGATTTGTGACTTGTATGCTTTCAAATGGGTCAATTCGGATATAAAACGAACAAATTAGGAAGCCATTAGTTTCGTTAGGAAACCAAACTATTTTTGGCCAATCTGGTGCATTGAGTTCTAAGTATATTAGCTTAACGTGATGTTTTACTAGCACACCGCAGTGCCATATATGGCTGAGAAAAAATGAAAACGTCTGGAGACTCACGCCGCAGCACGAGAGTTTGTATATGGACTCGCCCAACGCCGAGAGTCCGCAAAACTCTCCTGAGAGTGACGCCATGATGCCATGTAAAGTATGGGATGTCATCTTGCATGCATTGCAAATACCGATGATGAAAAATGTTAACCAAGTTAGGTTTTGTTCTATTTGAATGTAGACCTAAGGTAAGACATTGAAGGTACTTAATGTACATAATAAGACTGACCTTAAATCACTTATAAGGTGTTAATGTAAGAAGATCTAGTAAGGTATAATAGAAATTAAATGAAGAACGCGAAGACGTAATAAGTAAACCTGAATGACGTTCAACGTTGGTATTGAACGAATAATGATCGAATGTCGGTTAAGGATGTAAGAACGTTAATGAAACGTAACAAAGTATAGAAAGTCGAATCGACTTTAATAGCGAAGTTAATTCAATTAAGACATAGAAGAGAAATAAGTTGGTTAGAACCGTAAAGTTAGTTTGTTTGATAACTAATTACAATGTGCTATGTGAATGTATCATGTAGATCCTGTAAAGACTGAGAATAGTTGAATTGTATATTCGAAGACGCTTGAAGGCAAGTCTTTCTTAAACACTTGTCTAACCTTTGATTTAGCCAAGTTTTTACGTGATGTATGTTGTACAATGCATGAATGATTTTAAAGAAAGAGTCAATGCCTATTTTAACTCGGCTAGACTAATACTGAAGAGTTGATTGATTTGTTTACAAGTTTTTCGATATAGAACTGTTAACGCTATCCTATGCCAAGTATTTGGTACGGATGTAAATGTAAGTTTGTCTAAGTACAAACAAAAGTATTTTTCATCGATTATTCGACGGGCACGCGAGGTTGCCAAATGTTGAACGTAAATACGTTTAACGTAAGAGTGTTGATCAACATAGAGTACAATATGTTGATCACCTAGAAGTGCTCATAAGTAAAGACAGGTGGATGGCCTTAGTGCCGAATATCCTTTTCAAGTATGAAAATGAAAAGAGTATGTTCATGGTCTATTGACCGGTTCATCATTCCTAAGCTATTCTATATACTTTGGAATTGTTGTTATGACATGAGAGGTACTAGTCAAATGTTTCGTAGTGCTTCATAGACACTTGTGCAAATATGGAATTAATGCATGAAAATGTTATTGTGATATTCATATGATTCTTTGTTAAGACTTGCTGAGCTAGTTATGCTCATTCTTGCTTGAACCATATGTTTTGCGGCTAAAGTTTAAAACTAACCGAGAGTTCTAAGAGAGATAAAGGCAAGGCTAAGATGGACAATTAATCATCCTGTAATAGACTAGTATATTTGTATGTAATATACTCATGAAGAACAATGAATGTATTCGGTTAATGAACCTGGGAAAGGATTTATTATAAATATAATATAATGATAGTAATATACACTCATTTTGTTGTTATTTCAATGGAATGATTGTATGTATTGTAGAATCGTGGAGCACCATATGTCGGGTTGGAAGAGACTCGGATTTGGGGGCGTCACAGAACAATAATCAAGAAGGTCAATCAACAAATTGGCCTCCACTGCTCTATGGAACCGAGAATTATAACTTCTGGAAATTCCGAATGATTAAACAGGATCCATGGGAATGGTGGGTGGTAGAGAATGGACCGATCATTCCATGGAAAGATGATGGTAACCCAAAGACTCTACTAGAGATGGATTCAACCGAAACTTATATGGTTTCTTATGATTTAAGGGCTATGAATACACTTCTCAGTGGCATGGTACAATCCGAAATAGATAAAGTTTCATCATGCAACACAACAAAGGAGATATGGGATACTCTAGTAGTGAGCCATGAAGGTATATCCAAAGTACAAGAAGTCAAGCTAAGCATGCTCATGCATGACTTTGAAATGTTCAAACTTTAAAAAGATGAAACAATCAAAATGGCTCAATCACGATTCCTAGTTCTTATAAATTCCTTAAAGCTACTTGACAAATCAATCCCACAAAGTGAGATCAATCGTACGTTACTTTGAGCTATGCCCAAGAGGTTTTCATTTAAAATCACTACTCTTCAAGATTCAGTTAATATTTCATCCATGGATACTCTAGCTCTCTTTGGTGAATTAGAAGAATATGAACATCAATTAAAAAGATATGATGACGAGGAAGAAACTCCTCGAAAGAAAGTGCTTGCTCTTAATGTAGGAAATGAAGAGGAACTTGAAGATGATTCAGACGATAAAATAGTTATGATCTCAAGGAGACTTAAAGGATTACTTCAAAGAAAGAACAAAAGGAAGAATGCTCTCAATTCAAACAAACTCAAGAGAAAAAAACCCAAAGAAACATGTTTTAAATGTGGACGACCAGGTCACTTCAAGAAGGATTGCTTTTAGTTGAAAAATTACAAAGGAAAAATAGGCTCCAAAGACTTTAAGAAGAGCAAAGATTTCTTGACTTGGAGGGATGATGAAGAAGCCGAAGTAGAAATTGATGTAAATGACGAAATAACATAAATATGCTTCATGGGACTAGAAGGTGAATCTAGTGAGGTATCTCTTTATGATTTCAGTCTTTTAAAACAAGATAATGAAAAGTTAAAAGAAAAAAAATGTGTATTTAAAAGACTTAGTATACACTTTAATGGGTGAAGTCGAATCACTAATAGATGAAAAGAAGGAAATAGAAAAAATTGCACCTACAAATGAAGAAAATGTATTAGCTGTGAAAAATGATTATTTAGAGAACTATAACACAATACTTTTCAACAAGGTAAAACAATTAAATAATGAGGTTCAAAAATTAACAAATGAAATAAAGATGAGAGATGTATGTATTGATGTATTTAGTGATGAGTCTCATCGTAAAATATTTCCAACTAATAAACTCCAAAAAGAAATAGACTCATTAAGAATCTCACAAGCTAAATTTGTACACGGGGAAGAAACCTTGAATGTCATGTTCGGTAAATAAAGACCTAGTTATGAAAAACAAGGAATTGGCTATAATCCAACACATAAGAAGGAAGTAAAAGTGCTTAACTCTAAATCACCATTTAAGTTGAACTATTGTTCACCATTTACTAAATGCAAAAATTGTGGTACTAAAGGTCATTTAGAGATAAACTGTTCAAAGAAGGAAAATAAAAGTAAAAAATTATGGGTTAAGAAAAGAAATTTGATTTTAACAGACACAAGTGGACCCAAAAAGATGTGGGTACCAAAAAGGTGAATTGTATTCTCTCTGAACAGGTATGTCTCAAGGCAAAGGTACCTTCTAAAAAGTGGATTCTCGATAGTGGATGTTCTCGTCACATGACGGGTGACAAATCAAAGTTTATGGAGCTAAACCTCAAAAAGAAACATGGAACTATCACTTTTGGAGATAATCGGTCATGTGAAATAGTTGGAAAAGGTAAAATTGATAATGGTAAGGTTAATATTAATAACGTTCATCTTGTTAATGGTCTTGAATCTAACCTTATAAGTGTTAGTTAATTAATGGATAATGGACATCAGGTAAAATTTGAAAAAGATAAGTGCACAATTTTCTATGGTACTAACAATGCTACTTTAGTTGTACAAAGAGAAGGGAATATATATACCCTTGATTTTGAGCAACATGAGGAAGAACTATGTCTTACTACAATACAAGATTAAGTAAACCTATGGCATAGAAGGATGGGACATGTTTATATGGACTTGATCAAAAAGTTATCCTTAAAAAATCTCGTAAAAGGACTACCCAAGATCAATTTTGAAAAGAAAGGTATATGTGATCCTTGTCAACTCAGAAAATAAGTAAGAACATCATTTACAACAAAGAACATGGTATCAACTTCTTCTGCTTTATAATTAATTCATCTTGATTTATTTGGACAAGAAAGACATGCTAGTCTAAATGGTAAATTCTATGCATTTGTGATATTCGATGATTTCTCTAGATACACGTGGGTATTATTTCTTAGAAATAAAGATTAAGTGTAAGAACCCAAGTTTTCAGAAATTATTAAAATAAGAATTTAGTAAATAAAATTCTTAAGGCATAAGAAGGGTTCGAATAAGAATATATATATATATATATATTAGTTCGATGAAGCACAATAGATCTAGAAGGGGGGGGGGGTTGAATAGATCCTTCTTAGTTTCAAATACTTTTCTGGTTTATTTTTTATTGCTCATAATTTAGCATATGACAAACATAAGAATCTTTTCAAGCACAACAGAATAAGTAAAAGATCCCCTTCATTGATATATTCATAAGCATATATACATTGTTCATAGAGTTAGTTCAATGGTAAGCATGTAAAGCATACATAGAAGTTATAGCACTTAATAGACATAATGTAAATGACATAATGTAAAAGACACAAGGGGTTTTAAGTGGTTCAGAGATTCAAGCTCCTAATCTACTCTTCTGCTTTTAACTAGCAGGATTTCCACTAAGGAAGGGCAGCACCCTGAATCACTAAGATTCCTTCAAGGCCAGCAGCCTTGGGACTCCAGTTCACTAAGAACTCTTCAAGGCTAGCAGCCTTGGAACGTCTCTAGTTCCCTAGGAACTCGTCAAGCCCAGTAGGCTTGGAACTTTATTTAATCCCTTCGGACAAGGACCCCTCAGGTCCTGACTTTTCATTGAGTTGTTTGTTTATTTGTTAGAGTTGGTGCTGAGCTGCTAAGATGTCTTTATGCTTTGAACATCTTCTATACTTAGCAGCTTGGCGTGATCATCCTTGAAGTGCAGTTGAGTGTTGCATGATGCTCAGCTTCTTCAGTTACTCAACCTCTTCTGATGATCCCTTGATGAACTGCCTTGAAGATCATTACTCTTGATACGTGATGGATGCACATGATGAGTTTCTAAGATGACTGTAAGCTCTTCTGCTAGGTACTTGAAAACTTTCTCATGCTTGCCACCATGATGACATTTGTGATCTCCTTTCTTGATACTTAATGCCTTCTCATGATGGACTTGCTAAGATGACTATGAGCTCTTCTCTATGGTACTTAGAGTCTTCCAATGATGGACATCAAGATGTCATTAATGCTCTTCTTTCTCTCGGCAGTTCAGAACACTCTTCATGTAGTAGTACTCTCACTTCTATATTGTAGAACTCTCACTTCTACTTTTTTCTTTGTATGTCTCTAAGTGTTCTTGGTGGATCGTAGAGTGAGCCTTCGGACTCACTATCTTACATGGTTTAGAACAGTCCACCGTTACTCCAAACTCGACAACTCCAGCAACCTTTGATCTTTGAATCTCTAGCAGATTTATACTCCTTCCCAATCTTCCCGTTGGAGAGTAGCCATTGAAAGCTCTTTAAAATGCTTCACAGATCTCGAGTTACTTAGTGCAGACTACAGATGTGACATGATAACTTTTTTCGACTTTACGACATCTAGCGATTCTTTGTTTCACCTACCTACCTCGGATATATAACTTTAATGTCTTGGGCAGGTTGAAGACTTTATTTCCTACTTTTGATTTCTTAATCAGAGGTTGTCCATTTGCATCGATGCTCTCAATAAGCACTTGTCCGAATATTACCCTTCAGATTCAACCGTTACCAATGCTTCAGTCTTCAGCTATTCGAACTCTACGATTCTGATGCATGTCTTCAAGGACCTGATTGTAGTGTCATGTTGATTGGTAGAGACAACACTACGATCTTGAAGAGTGTTGATTGGATCTTCAATGTAGAACACCTCTTCCTTCTTTTGTACAGTGCTTCAACACTTTTGTTTGCCTCAACAGTTCTCAGATACTAATGACTTGACTTCTTTGTTCTGGCTCCTTCTGAATAACAAGACACTTCAGATTTTTGGCGTGTCCAGCTCGCTTTCTCCTTGTGATCTTTCGTTCACTTATCATCAATGGACTGACCCAATGCTTAATCACTTTAGCCTTGTTCTTGTAAGTCATCCGGTATCTCTGTATGCACTTCATCAGTTCTTTCTTTATTTGGCAAACACTACGATCCTGGTTGCTTCCAAGATCGTTGTCTTCTGTCTGCTTGACAACTATTGCACTTGCTGACTTTCCTTTGTCAGTTATTGAAGTCTTCTTCTAATCTCCTTGTGGAAGACTTCATCTCGAATGGCTTCACAACTCAATCTTGATGCTGATTAGGTTGGTGCTTAGATCTTCTGTTAGCTTGCAGACCATTCGTTGAGTGCTCTCTAGTTTCCTTCAAATTGGATGTAACATTGCAGTTTGAATTAGAGGTTTGGTTCCTTTGGATATTCTGGGAGTGCTCATTTATTGAGAATTATATTTGCTTTACGATTCTGCCTTGGCGTTGTGAGCACAATTGTTGAGGTCGTAGTTCTGCACTCTACGATTAAGCTTTGGCCGTGCAGACCCTACGACTTCGGGATCAGATCTTGGCACTCTACGATTTTTATCTTTGTGCTCGATGTCTTCATCTGATCTTGCTCGACTACGATCTCTGCAAGTAATTAATAGACTCTACGACTCAGAGTGTAATCTATGATCGTTGACTTGGGTTGGGCATCAGTAGACTCTACGACTCCGAGTGTAGTCTACTGAATCGACTTGGCGGAAGATCTTGATTTACTCGTGGTGGTGTCTCTATGATTCTGAACATGACTTCTGAAAGTAGTATGCATACAAGCCAATCATGTTTAATGATAAAGCATATACTTTGTAACAATCTTATTCATTTATTAATAAAAAGTATTAATTTATTAAAGGCTTTTAATTATCTACATGATGTCTTTGTTTTTATAATATGTGATAAACCCATAGTTTTAAGCAATGCTTTTAGAATAATGATGATGATAATTCTAATGAGATCTAAATTCTTAGAAAGCTTAAAACTAAAATAGTTCCCTATCGTTGGATTACTAAATTGGGGATTAGTAAATCCGAATAGATTGGTACATACGTTGCTTGCTCATTGGATGAGGATGATTGATCTCATGATCATTTGTGTGGAGACACTAAAGCAAGTATGTAGGTGCTGATAGAGAATAAGTACAATCTGAACGTGGCTCGCTAAGGAATACCTAATGGAGTTTTATTTGCACTGTCAATAGGAATTCTGTAGTGATAGTAGTCTGACAAATAATCCTTGGACTTGAGATCATCATAGTATCTTGTGTATGATGAGTTATACTTTGACTTATTCCTTAAGACCCTTAGGGTATATCAAAGGGTATGCTTGGGTATAATAAGTTGTACATGGAGATAATGTATGATCAATAAAGAATCTACCACTTCTAATAAAAGAAGAGAAATGTCCTATGTGATTCGATAAATGACAACCCAAAGTAGTCCTTGGTATAAGCGTAATGAAATTAGAAAGGAGTTTCTAATTTGCATTATTTGAGTTGTGCATTTAAGGATCGAAATACATATAATTAAATAAAATAAGACTTGACAAGAATTCCATGTCTTATATTTAATTGGGACATTGTATGGTGGAAGGATTGAAATTATGCGGTAACTATTTACTCAAAGGTTCTTTAATGATTAATGTTGAAATTTATATTATCCGGAAAGTCGCCGATCGCTAGGGGAGGCTTATCCCTATTGTAGAATAAATATTATTTAAATAAATTAATTATTTAATTTATTTATTTAAATAAGATTAGAATTGTTCTAATTGATTTATTCACAATAGGTTTAATATGGAGAACCTAAAGGGTCACACCATAAAAGGAAGAATAATTATTTAAGAAGTTAATGGCATAATCGTAATAATATGTTAAGTATATTTAATTTAATCTATGGTGATAGAATAAATTAAATAGCTTAATATTTATTATTTAATATTTTAGAAATATTAAATATAAATTAATAAGAGGAGTCTTATTAATATTATTACAATTATTATTATTTTAATTTCTAA
The DNA here is from genome assembly GCA_020205615.1 of Panax quinquefolius. NCBI lineage: Eukaryota > Viridiplantae > Streptophyta > Magnoliopsida > Apiales > Araliaceae > Panax > Panax quinquefolius. The sequence continues at coordinate 120,352,576 of CM035172.1, read as the reverse complement.
AAGAGTTTAGGAATTAATTTAATATAAGTACTCTCATTTATTCCTAATTGGATTAGGAAGGAAAATTAGTTAAAGGAGTTTAATTAATTATCCCTAATAAGATTAAGGAGCTTAATTAATTAAAGGAATTTAATTAATTAAATAAAACCCAATTCCTTAATTGTTAAGGTGGGTTGCCCACATCTATAAATAAGAGGAGTCTTATTATGGGTGTATGGGGTTGTTGACTTTTACAACGACATAATTCCAATTTGTTGGAGAGTACGCCCTTTTTCTATAGAGATAGGAAAAACTAGGGTTTGAGCCAATACACCATCTTTTTGAATTCTTTATTTTTCCTTGGTGGATCACCTCTAGAGGCCAAACGCTTGGGTGGCTAATGTTGATCAAAGGAAGAAACAAAACCCCGGTGGATTCAAGTTGAACGCGAAAGGATTTGGAGGTGAACTTGTACCTGAGGAAGCTCGATCTTCAAGGGTATGATTTTATTCTTTATCTTTTCGTTTAATTAATAATTGTGCATAAAGGATGATCCGGGTTTATGGTTTGTAAATTTTTTTAAACTCTGATTTTTCCACGCTTCCGCATTATTTTTGCAATTTGATTGCGCACATAAATATTACAAACCTAACAACTTCCTCAATAAACTTCGGCTACGAGGAAGTTCTACTCGACACACAACGAATCTTCCTCGTCTCTCCTGGCAGTCTACGAACTCCGATTCTGCCTCGATAGCTCTCGAGTTCTCCTTAACTCTCCTAACAGACTACGATTTCTGGTGCAGTGCTCGACAATTAGACAAGCCTATCAATTACATCATAAGATCAACCTAACATGCTTGATCTTTCTACATTTATAGTCCTTGTAAATCATTTCTTTTTAAGGACTTGACAAAGCTGTTTTGCTTATGTAGGATCAACCTAACATATTTGATCAATTCATTCTAAGTCCTTGTACACATGTTTCTATTATCTATCAAAGGACTTTACAGCTTTTCTTAATGCAAATAGACTTGCATATTCATTCATATATATCATAATCAAATCATATGTAAATAGGAATAACATTCACATGTTTATTCTTGACAATCTCCCCCTATTTGATTATGACAAAAACAATAAGTGCATATGCATGTTATGAATGAATCTTATATACAGTGATCAACTGTATTTCTAAAACCAATAATCATGAATGTCATTTATAATGATGCAGAATTTAATACACTGATATTCTACATCCTGGATCTAGAACATACCTAACTAGTTAGAGATGTACCTCTTTGGCTCCATGTAAGTTTCCAGGATGTCTGTTGATTAACTAATCATCTGTTTGACCTTCTTGTTCGTGCTCCCCTTGGGATGATGACTTTCCTGCTTTGCTTTGCTCCCCCTCAGATGCATGCTTCTCTTTTCCTTCTGGCTCCCCCTCAGCTTCTGCATATATAGGCTCATCAATCTTTGGCTCCCCCTCGGATGATGACTCTGTCTCTTCTTCTGCTATTTGCTTCTTTGACTTCTTCTCTTGTTTGATCTTCTTGCTCTCCCTTGAATGCCTATTACTATGCCTCTTTCTATGCCTCTTTTTCCCCTTTTGTCATTAATCATTTGGGAGAGCTGCTCCATATTGGACATAAGCTGTTCCATCAGGTAGGAGGAGTTAGCAACTTCAAACTTGAGTTCCTGTTGGCCTAGCTCAAGTTGTACTGAGAAAGACTACTTTATGTCATCAATCTTGTCAGAGAGGGCTTGGATCTGCTCTTCATTGGCATTCTTTGCTTGTAGTGCATCTGCCTTCTGATCATTCATGACTTTCAGATAGATGTTATCTCTCTTTGAGTTTGAGAAATACATCATCCATAGTAGCTTGAAATTTGTTCTGGAATGAATTATCTCCTGCCGTTGTCAGCTTCTGTGACTCTTTAGTGAATAGAGATATTTTCTCACTCAGTTCATCAGAGTTTTTCATCAGCTCATTCTCCACAGATACTTGATCATCTAGTTGAGCAGTCTCCTGTCGAGCATTAGATTGAACTCTACGATCTGCATCCTTGGACAAATTTTTGAAGGTGTTGAGAATCTGAAGAATCGTTGAGTTCCAATCACTGATTGAGGATGAAGGAATGTCAGATAGCAGTGCTTGAGCTGATGGAGGTTTTTGATTTTGACCTTGAACACCATCAGCAGTGGAGTGAACAGACTCTACGATCATTTCCTTGGTCATGATCCTTCTTCCTTCAGAGTCCACTCTACGATCGTAGGGGATATAGTGATTTCCAGCATGGCGATAGACTTTGAAGTGGGGCTGGTTTGTGATCATCTTTTTAGCAAAACTCTTTACCCTTGGGAAGTTTTGTGCCACCAGCTCCATGCTTGGAAAGTGAGAGTAGCACCAGCTGAAGTAGCTTCCATCCTTTTCAGTATGGGCCTTTAGCCATGGCATCCATTGGAAGAACCATCTCATTAGCAAGTCATCAGGAGTATAGAGAATGGTCATGCAGTCTAGGTCAATGTTGTTCCAGTTTTTAGCTATATCAAAGGTAGTCGTTCTTACCACCTTGAGCTGCTCATCTCCATAGTTCACCCATCTTTCTCGTGGTGCTTCTGGTGGTTCATTCGAGACTTCTACCACTATTCTCCTAGTGAATTTTGCTGGAGAGAGGATAGGATAGAATTCTAGTTCCTCTGATTCCTGATTTTTAGAATTGGAATCATTCTCTATTTCTTCTCTTTCGGAGCCTGAACCATCTTGATCATTTCCAACAATGAGTCCTTCTTGCTCCTTTTCATTTCTGAGAACCTTCTTCAAAGAAGATCTTCTTTCGATTCATCTTCACCAATTGGTTTCATCTTCAAGACTTACTTCCGTGATCTGACCTCATCATCACTTACTTCAATTGTAAAGACCCCAAACTCGGGTACTTCATGATACCATTTCTATGAATGGAATAATACTAATAATAATAACAATAATATAAATATCAAACTTATCTTACATTTATCAGAGTCTAATCCCAATTACGCAACCTTTACTATAATTCTTTACATGATATATAATATATATCATTGTCTATATATTGTCTAACTATTACAAAAAATACCATTAAACAAGTTCTATTTGCTTTCCTTTTTCACTTGTTCTTGTCTGAACCTTCGGGTTGATCATGCCTAGCTGAAAACATTTAAATTTAAGCAAGAATGAGCATTTGGGTGCCCAATGAAGTAATAACAATTAGAAATATAATTAGTTGAAAGAAATAAATATTTTCTTTGTACATCACTTCTACAACGAACTTATAGTTGTGAAGTAAACTGAACCGATAATAATAACATAACAATTCTATCTCAAATTTTTGAAACTACGTATTGACTATATATATAGGGTAGTCGACATACTATGAACATTGTTTTAAATTTTTGATAAGGTTTAATGAGAACTTCATCTACAAATTATAGCTATAGCTATTAGACACGAGGGTGTACATCCCATGGACCCTGTATTGATCAATACTACATTACAAGAATGATAAGATCGTTCACTCTGTTCGCCTTGGGCGCATAAAAGTTTTCCCATGATCGGGATGTTCATACTTAGACTGGAATCCGAACCAAAACAATTTGATTGGATACAAAAAGGTTTTATCTTATTCAACGATATTTCTGGATCTGTGTCTAGCTGGGTCAAATAGCTTAGCGTCTTTTATATATATATATATATATATATATATATATATATATATATATATATCAACATGTGATTAAATACAATGATTATCCAAGTGGGGACACTTGTATAACCATATTTTGAAATTAACGAATTAATGCTAGGGTTTGGTCATAAAAGAACCTGTCAACAACCCAGATCACTTTTAGACACTACATAGAACATATTACAACACCTAAACATAACTTCTAACATAAGATCAAGGTTCAAAATTTTGGTTAGGGTTTTATACCTTTATGCATCAATTCTTGATTCTGATCTTGTGATTTATTAATGATAAATGTGGGGCTGTGTTTTGGGATTGGTACACTACAACATTTCGAAGCTTTTAGAGAGAGAGGGTCAAGGATGAATATGGGTGACCAAATGGGCTAAATGATACACTTTCTCTCTCTTGCCCCTTATATAATTCATGGATGCAATGGATTTGGCTGAGTTGCTGCTGATGGCTGTCAATAAAGAGCATATGGGGTTGTTGGATTTGGTCACCAACTTCCCCTATTGTCAAAACCAATAATTTAGCCTTAATTATATATGAGGGGCATTTTTGTCATTTGGTTTTTCAATTTAATGGCATTCTAGTCATTTAGCAAACCCTTAGGGTTTAACCCTAAGGTTTAGCACAAACCATATTTAGGATTTCTAATTTAGGGTTTGCACAAAAAAATTAAAAATAAAATAATAAACTAAAATTTTAGTTTCTAAAAATACAAATTATTGTTTCTTAATCACTTTAGGTTTTTAATTACTTAATATCTTACTAATTAGGTTTAAGATATACTAATTAGCATTAAACTTCCAAATTTAGTAATTAGGGTTTGTAATTTATAAATTAGGATTTATAATATAAATATTAGGGTTTCTAGAAAATAATATTTCTAAATATTAATTATGATTTTGAATGATTAAGATTCTCCCTAATTAGGGTTAATTTTTTTTCTTTTTCTAAATAGTATTTATCTTTCCATTTTAGCAATTAGGATTACCCAATTAACAATTAGGGTTACAATTAGGAAATTAGGGTTTTAAATTTTTAGCATTTAATATTCCTAATTTATACAATTAGGGTCCTCAATTTGCAATTAGGGTTTCTTAATTAACCTTAAATTATGCCATACTCAACAAAATTCAACTGACACAATTACCACACAGTCTTAAATTCCCAATTGAATTAAAAATAAGGTTAAACAAATTAATGCTAGGGTTTGGTCATAAGATACCAAAATTGACCAACATTATCGGTCCACACATATACAGTACATATTTACGGCACTGAAATAAAATAATATTATATTAAATATCATTAATCACATAACATAATTACTAGACATATTTTAAAGTCTCATTTGACTTCAAACAAGGGTTTATCAGTAACATTAAAATTGTTCCATCAAAACTGATCCTCACATTAACCTTACACACATAGCATACCTAATTATAACACTGACAAATAATAATATAATATTATTATTCTCATTCCTTGATAAAAATCTAAAATTAGGGTTTTGGATTCCATATCTGATTTTAATTGTCATATATAACATTAATAATTAAGTTAAAATAAATAACTTAATTAATTTGAAATAAATTCATATAATAAAATAAAATAATTATTATAATAATTCTATAATCCTTTCATATATTATTTAAATAATATAATAATCATGTTTTCATGGAAAATAATTAATAAAAACATTTTTACTATAACTTAATTATTATAAGAATATACTTTATAATAATCAATAATTCTAAAATAAAATTATTTGCAAACATTAATGTAATAAATATATTTTTATTTATTACATAATTTCATGCGCTTTATCTTGTACAAATCCTCATCTTTAAAATAAAAAAAAAAATTTATACGCAAAATTTCTGATTTAATTATATAGAAAATATCGGGTTGTTACATCAATGACAACATTGGAGTGATCATTTCTTCTTCTAGAGGCAAATTTGGCTTCCAGTCTGTAGCTCTTCCTTCTTCTTGGAGGTTCAATTTTGGGAGAGTCAGAATCTTCTTCCTCTTCAGACTCAGAAGCTTTTGGTTCATCAGATGAGCTTCCTTGGAGTTCAGCAAGGGCAGGGGCAGACCCTTCTTCTTTGGACTTATCACCTTTTGAGCCATTATTGGGGCTTTCAGGATTGGAAGGGGCATGTTCTTCTTCTTTAGAGACAACATTATTTTACCCATTATTCAGGCTTGTTGGGGCAGTTACATTTGGGGATTCAGTTTGGTTATCTTGAATCTCTTCTATATCAGCAAAGTGACTGTTCTGAGCATTAGCCACAGGGCTTGAGCATTCTTCATCATCAGCAGATGCTGCATTTTCATTCATTAATCCAACTTCACCTTTACTGCTAGATTTGGTCTGTGAGGACTTAGCCTTATCTTCTTTTGATTCTACATCTTCCTCTTCATCGGATGTTCTTTCTTGGGAAGCTGGGGCTGGCCTGTTTTCCACCTTAGCTCTCTTTTTTAATGGCTCCTGAAGCAATCTGTTACTTCTCCTCTTTGTGGTTTCAGCAGTTAGGACTCTTTCTTCTTCAACCTTGTCTTTGGTGGAGAGACTTCTTGGGGGGGCATTGGTTTTCTTCACACCTCTGGATGTCTTCTTGGCTAGTGTGGTTTCTGCTGGTATAGAGTAATTAGAGTCAGAGCTTTCTACCTCTTCTATCTTCCTCTTCTTTGCAGGCCTTGTTGCTGCTCCCAGTTATCAGTCTTCTGTTCTCCTTTGGGTTTTTCTTCCAATTTATAAACAATTGTGGAGACATAACTTTGTGAACATTAAGAGGTTCTCCCTCATCATCCTTGATTCTTCCTCCTAGCTTCTTCTTTATCACAATACAACAATCTTCCATGAAAGACCTTAGTCAGGGGTTTATTTGTAGATTTCTTCATTTTAGCCTTTTCTAGCCATTTTGAGATTTGATCTAGTAAGATAACCCCAAGGTTGATTTGTCTTTTCTGAACTATTGCTGACATAATCTTCAACTGCTGATCAAGCATAGTATCATGTGTAGTATCCTTGCATAATATACATTTTCCCACTATCTCTGCAAGGAACTCGAACTCCTCTGGAAATTCCTTCTTCTTCATGTCCTTCAAACTAGGGTTTCTTTGGTACCCCATGATCTAATTTGCTTGTTACGTATCGATATCATCAAGGCTCTTCAGTCCTTGGTCAGGAAAGTCTAAGCATTAATTGAGGTCAGATGATTTCAGCTTTAGTGACTGACATTTGACCTTGGTAGAAAGGGTTCCAGACTTTATGGAAGCATTTGAGTAGAACTCTTTAACCAGGTCAACATATACTCGAGTACTAGCCTCAAGGCATTCTGAGAATCTAGATTTCTTCACAAGTTCGAGAATATCTCTGAACTTCTTTTTGGATTTCTCAAACGACTTGGTTCCGAGCTGAATGCCAGTGATTACTCGCCAGTTTTCCATTTAAGCAGTTTGAAGAATATGGGTATTTGATTTAGAGGGGTTTTTGAGAGATGGCTGATTGTGATTTGGGCAAGATTCTGGAAGGTTAATTGATTTTAGCTTTTGAGAAGATTCTAGGGTTTTAAAATGGGAGGGAGAATGGTTCGATGGTTTCTGATAACTGTTTGTAGATTTTGAATTAGTCTTAATTACAGTTCCTTCTAACTCTGCATAATCAGTGATGTGTCAACCAACCATTAGTTGTGCAATGCCCAGTGATGAGCTGTAACTCCCCATAACTTTTCAGTTAGATATTTCTTTCAAAAGAGAAGACGTTTTATTGACGTGGATTGATCGTTGACCTCTTTGGTTCGTAGAGTGGCATGGTGAGGCAACTATGGACTCTACGTTTTCCTTGTTGACTCAACAATCAACTTTTGAGAGATGCTGCAGTGGATGGTTTTGACATTTATCCTCATTTTGATGCAACATAGCTTGATCACTGATATATTCGAACTTATCTCCTCATTTTGAATGGTTGAGCAATTGTCCCATTTTCCAAGCTCCTTGTGAACTGGAGTACCCTTTGGTAGGACTGCGATCGTCGAGTTGTCTTCTACGATCGCTGAGGTTGCACTGCGATCGTGGAGTTTTCTTCAACCTCGACTCTACGATCGTTGACTGACTTGGTCCTTGAGATGAGCTTTACTAAGTATTCTGTGACAACCCCAAAATAGGTCCATTCCATCCAACCCATTCTGAGTCGCCAAATTCATGGTACAAAAATAAATACAACTTCAGTAATACAATTATCGTACAAAATACGACAACACATATACTGTGAGTTTGAATATAACTATTGTCTAATAGAAAGTATAAAAACTCAAAAGGGGTCCTCATTAAAATTATTGATACGCTATTTCACAGAATAGTGAGGACTACTAATACAACCGTTTGGACCGTCAATCCATTCCCCGACTAGTCCCAACTATATTCTCATTTCATGAAGAGAACAGTGAAAGAAAGGGTGAGCTCAACTAGCCCAGTAAGAAAATATTATGACTAAGATAATATACAAGAAATTATCATTAGTCTTCAACAGGGAAAAATCTGATAAAATATAATAGACAACAAGTTTTAGATCAACAACTGCAGCGGAATAAGCAATCCATTAAAAGAGTTAAGTAAAGAAAGAATACTACTATCTTCTATGAATTTAAAAGTCCATCATCAATATTTTATCCCTGTAACATCAATCAATACACATCTTTGATCAAATATTCATCTTTGCACTGCGGGCCAAAGATATTCATTTGTATCACCAGTTGGTCGTGTTCATCTCAACACCTGTTCATCTTTGCACTACGGGCCAAATATATTCATCAGTTAATCATTCATCTTTGCACCACAGGCCAAAGATATTCAGTAATATCATCATTTAGGACTGAGGATGATGAACAATATTTTAAAGAAAATGAATCCAGTGAAACAGAAGGACAAATAGTAGGGATTCGTATAACAGTTTATCCAAGATCAATAATACTTCATAAATACCAATTTTGAAGTAGAATTCAAAAATAAAGACCAAAACATGGATACAATCAAAGATAGTAACCATAATAGACATCTTGGACAAAAAGAAGAAAATTTCATTTTTTGGTGAATAGTGCCGTATTTGTGAATAGTGCCGTATATGTGAATAATGTTGTATACGTGAATAGTAACTCGACACCAAAAGATAGAAAATCCACAAGAAAAATCATCATGCTTCGGGAATAGTACTCGTGAATAGTAACTCGTGAATAGTAACTCATGAATAGTAACTCGTGAATAGTAACTCATAAATAGTAACCCCGACATGAGAAGTTCCAAATTTGATAAAAAGTTTCAACCAATATTTCGGCATAATGATATTGAAGAAATAATATCACTTACGAAGAAAATAACATCCCTTACCTCAAAAAGATAATACTTCTGGTTGGAATACTGGATATAGTGTTGAAGGAACTTGCACCGTATAGCAACACTCAAAGTATCAAAATACTCAAAAGAATACGCTCGATAATATAGAGAGAGAAAGAGAGAAAACTTATGAATTTTGGTGTGATTTTCAATTCTAACTAAGCACCCTATTTATAGGAAAAAGCTTAGAACGCCATAGAAGACTAACCTGCTACCTAATAGCTTTACCTGTTACTATTACCACCCACCACATTTGAAATTCAATTGAGCACATTTCTCACCAACCAATTCTAGAATTTTCCAAAATGTTTTATCATTTAAACAATAATAAGAAACTTTAATAATTCATAGAAAATAGCCCGTTTATCTGAAAAATCTGAATTTTATGTCCATTCCACACGAAGTCGAATTCTCTACAACTTTGTAGCTTTGAGTTTTTCTAAATTCCAAATAGAAAAATACCCGAAATCCACAAACGGATGATTTTTAAATACTTCCAATCCGACAATACTGATAAAACATCTCAGCATTAATTCCTTCATTAATAACCACATAAATAAATCCATCATTTAGATCCACATAAAATAAATATTTCCTTATCATATGAATCAATAATTAATTATTCACAAATAATATTACTGAATCACATTTATGACAACCGAAATGTTCCCAGAAAGAGTGAGCTTTAGATAAGGATTTCTCCTCATTGGCGCCGCAATTAGGTGACCAAACCTCTCCTTGACAGAACTTTCTAGACATTGCCAATAATGCTATCTAATAATATTATTCAATTAATATGAATTATTGATATGATAATGGAGATGATGTGCAGTGACAATTATTGAGCAACAATAATATAAAATATCAAAGCAACAATTATTGAATCAATAAAATAAAATATTGAATAGTAACTATTGTAACAATTATTGAGTAGTGCCTTCTTACGTAAGGATCAATAATTCAACAATATTGTGCAATACCGTGTGCTACTATGCAACCATGTGTATTACTGTATTTTAACCACCGGGTATTCCAACAGTGTTAACGGTAACAACTACGCCGTTATTTATAACAACCCAAACTTTGTCATTTTTTTCATCAGATAGTTATCCGTTATGGGGCCCACAAATGGCTACACCGTCGTACGAATATTCTCCGACAAAAAGAATATTCCACGACCAAACGAATATTCCCCGACACCATGAATATTTTATTACCATTTGCTTATTTTGCAAAATTTGCACATTTCATCTATAACCAAAGTATTATATCAAATTAACACCTTATTATTCACAATAATAAATAGAGGAAATTCGATTTTATTCATTAAAAAGTTGGGGTCTTACAACCTCCCCTCCTTATGAAATTTCATCCTCGAAATTGATGTACGTACCTGGTGTTTCGAAAAGGTGAGGATACCTCGCTTTCATTTCTGATTCCAACTCCCAGTTCATTTCTTCAATAACATGGTTCCTCCACAAAACCTTAACTTGAGGTATAACCTTTGTGCATAGGACATGTTCTTTCCTATCCAAGATCTTGACATGTACCTCCTCGTACGTTAAATCTTCGACTATCTCGTGTGGTTCTAACACAATAATGTGGTTTGGGTCGTCCACATATCGATACGTGAAAAATGTTATGAACACGCGATAAACTTAGCGTTAAGGCGAGTCTATAGGCCACAGTTCCTACTTGATCGAGGATTTCAAATAAATCGAAGGCTTGAGCTTTCTTCTCTTCATCGACTCTTACTTCTAGAATAATGCATTCTTGCACCTTCTTCTTTATATCCATCAGCTCCAGTGTGTAGCTTGAGGGATTTTAACTTTATCGATTAAAGTCTATTCTACTCGTATATTCGTTATCTTCACGTGGGTCTCTAGAGTCTTTAACTCTATCTTCATCGTTTATAAGTTATATAAAATAAATTTTTGTGTTAACAACATCGCACTCGTAAACGCATACGATCTTCTACTCAACGCGTCAGCTACCACGTTCACTTTCCCATGATGGTATTGAATGGTACGATCGTAATCTTCAACAGCTCGAGCCAACGTCTTTAGCGCATTATATGTTCGTTTTGGTTGAAGAAATATTTAAGGGTTTTAGAAATGGGTTTTGTACTGGGGTCAATACAAAATTCGATTTCACGCTCTAGGGGTAGGCTAAGAAGTCCTTCAGGAATACGTCAGGAGATTTATTAACAATAGAAATATCATTTAAAAATTGTGACTCTCATCTAAGACTTGGATAACACATGAAATGAAGGTTTCTACTAACGAAGTTTCAATCGATAAGTCAAAGTTTAACTTCTCTAGAGTTAAATTTAAACATTGAGCGCAAACAAGAGAGATAAAATAATGGGTAGAACCGGTATCTAATAAGGTATAGACATCACAAGAATTTATAATTAACTAACCCGTACTAACTTCGTTCGGGTTTTTCGCTTTGAGAAGTCAAAAACGCTCTTCCCGAAACCACCGACTTTGTTTTAAAAGTATCCACCTTTGGTGCCACCGTCCCAATGGACTTGATTTATTCTGTGACAAAATCGAGCTATGTGGACCGTCTTTTCCATAATTAAAACATATCTTGGAAAGTTGTGAACAGTTTGGACTTATATGTCCCCTCTCTCCGCATCGTTAGCATCTAAGCTGGCAAATCGTTCTCTCCCCTAGAATTTGTTCTTTGGTCTTTGGGCCGTGGCGTCTTCCGTCATCGTTAAATCTTCTCTTCTTGAAATTTCCACTTGAATCATTTCTTCTATTATCTTGGCCATGATTACCACCAAAGTGGTTACCATTTCTGGCATGATAATTTCGTCCACGATGGTTATCATTGTTCTGATGACCATTTTGATAACCCCAAAAATAGGTCCATTCCATCCAACCCATTATGAGTCGCCAAATACATGGTACAGAAACAACTACAACTTCATTAATACAATTGTCGTGCAAAATACGATAACACATAAACTCTGAGTTTAAATACAAATATTATCTTCTAGACAATATTCACACTCAAATAAGTCCTCATTACAATTATTGATACACTATTTTACAAAATAGTGAGGACTACTAAAACAACTGTCTTGAACCATCACTCCACACCCCGACTAGTTCTCGCTATATTCTCGTCTCCTGAGAAGAAAAATGGAACAAAAAGGAAAAGGGTGAGCTCAACTAGCCCAGTAAAGAATATTATGACTAAGATAATATACAACAAATTATCCTTAGTCTTCAACAGGGAAAAGTCTAATAGAATACAATAGACAACAAGTTTTAGATCAACAACTGCAGCGAAAAGAATAATTCATTAGAAGAGTTAAGTAGAGAATGAAATCTACTATCATCTATGAATTTAAAAGTCCATCATCGATATTTTATCCCTGTAACATCAATCAATATACATTTTGAATCAAATAGTCATCTTTGCACTACAGGCCAAAGATATTCATCACCTGTTCATCTTTGCACTACGGGCCAAAGATATTCATCAGAAAATCATTCATCTTTGCACTACAGGCCAAAGATATTCAGTAATATCATCATTTAGGAGTGAGGATGATGAAAAATATTTTAAAGAAAACGAATCTAGTGAAATAAAAGAACAAATATTAAGGATTTGTACTTTACACAATCCAAGTTCAAAAATACTTCATAAATAATCAGAGTGGAGTAAAATTCAAGAATGATCAAAACATGGATACAATCAAAGCTAGTATCAATAATAGATATTTTGGACGAAAAACGAAAATTTAATTTTTCTGTGAATAGTGTCGTATTCGTGAATAGTCAGAGTATCGTGAATAAGTAACTCGACACTAAAAGATAGAAATTTCACAAAAAAAAAATCATCATGCTTCGTGAATAGTACTCGTGAATAGTAACTCGTGAATAGTGACTCATGAATAGTAACTCGTGAATAGTAACTCATGAATAGTAACCTCGACATGAAAAGTTCCAAATTTAATAAAAATTCAGACCAATATTTTGGCATAATGGTATTGAAGAAATAATATCACTTACGAAGAAAATAACATCCCTTACCTCAGAAAGAATAGTACTTTTGACTGGAATACTGGATATAGTGTTGAAAGACCTTGCACCGTATAGCAATACTCAAAGTACTAAAATACCCACAAAAGTACGCTCGATATATAGAGAGAGAAAGAGAGAGAAATCTTTAGTTTCTGGTGTGATTTTCAATTCTAACCTAAGCACCCTATTTACAGGAAAATGCTTAAAACACCAAAGCAGAAAATTTAATAAAATAATAATATTTATTATAATTTTCTACGACAACCTTAGACAACTAATCTCAAGTCATTATGCACATGCTGTAGCCCACAAAACAAACAAAAAACGTTTTTCTCAATAAACATAATTAAAACTTCCAAAAATCAATTATTTCAGAACTTCGGAACTTAAATAATTCATAATAAATAGCCCTTTTATCAGAAAATTCGAATCTCGCATCTTTTTATAGGAAATTCAATTCTCTACAACTTTGCGAGAAGAAAGTTTTCCAAATTCCAAACACAAATTGACCGAAATCCACATCTGGACGATTTTACAAAAGTTATAATCAAATTTCAAATTCAAGAAATGGGGTCCACCAAACACACAAAACATGTGTTAATCATTTAATGCAACAAAAATACTCTTTCTCTTCATATACTCATATATCCCACATTCATTGTAAAAATATCATCATTATTATATTATAATAATATAATAAAATATTATTTTATCGAGAAAAGATAAAATATCAATTTTTAACAATTGTTACTTTAAAATTTTCTCCATCTATATCCACATAAAATCAATATTTTCCTCATCATATAAATCAATAATTAATTATTCACAAATAATATTACAGAATCACAATCATCGTAACCGGTAGCCGCCCAGGAAAGAGGGGCTTTCAATAAAAAATTTCTCTCTTCTTGGCGCAAGCAATTAGGTGACCAAACCTCTCCTTAGAGCGAACTTTCTAGACATTGACAATAATGTTATCTAATAATATTATTCAGATAATATGAATTATTTCTCCGATAATGGAAAATACTGTGTAGTGACAATTATTGAAACAACAGTAATATAAAATATCAACGCAACAATTATTGAATCAATAAAATAAAATACTGAATAGTAATTACTGTAACAATTATTAAGTAGTGCCTTTTTATGTAAGAATCAATAATTGGTGCAATACCATGTGCTACTATACAACAACGCGTATTATTGTGTTTTAACCACCGGGTATTCCAACAGTATTAACGGTAACAACTACGTCGTTATTTATAAGTAACTTATACTTGTCATTTTCTTCATCCAATCTCTTTCCGTTATGGGGCCCACACAAGGCTGCGCCGTCGTACGAATATTCCCCAACAGCAAGAATATTCCACGACCAAACGAATATTCTCCGACAACAATGAGTATTTTATAACCACTTGCTTATTTAAAAATATTTGCGCATTTTACACATAACTAACCACATTAATCAAATCAACCCTTACTATTTCAAAATAATAAATAGAGAAAATAAAATCTTCATTTATAAAATGTTGGGGCCTTACAACATCCCCTCCTTATGAAATTTCGTCCTCAAAATTGACATGCGTAGGACATGCTCCTTCCCATCCAAGATCTTGATTTGTACCTCCTCGTACGTTAAATCTTCTGCTATCTCATCTGATTCTAACTCAATAATGTGGTTCGGGTCGTCCACATATTTACGTAACATCGATACACGAAAAATGTTATGAACACGCGTCATACTTGGCTGTAAAGCGAGTCTATATGCCATAGTTCCTATTCAATCGAGGATTTCAAATGGACTAATAAATCAAAGGTTGTGATTTCTTCTCTTCATCAGCTCTTACTTCTAGAATAATGCCTTCTTTCACCTTCTTCTTTATATTCATCAGCTCCGGTGTATAGCTTGAGCGATTTTAACTTTATCGATTAAAGTCGATTCTAATCGTATATTCGTTATCTTCACGTAGATTCTTAGAATCTTTAACTCTATCTCCATCTTTTGTAAGTCGTACGAAATGGGTCTTTGTGTTAACAATATCGCACTCGTAACCACATACGATTTTCTACTCAACACGTTAGCTACCACGTTCGTTTTTTTTTTCCAGGATGGTATTGAATGGTATGGCCGTAATCTTTCAACAGCTCGAGCCAACGTCGTTGCCGCATGTTGATTTCTACATTCCTCGCTCCATTCGAATTTTGTATCTTTTCGAGTCAGCTGAGTTAATAGAGTAGCGATTTAAGAAAATCTTTCCACAAAATCTTCGATAATAACCAATTAAGCATAGAAAGCTACGTATTTCGATTACTGACTTAGGTTGCTCTCAACTATGACTCATATCCCAATCTTGGATAACACGTCACAATGGTACCTATCAGTTTACTATCACACAAATATGGCGTCCCCTACGGAGAGTCTGGCTTCGGTGTATTCCACAAAGGAAGTCATCAGATAGAGGCTCGGTTATTAACTTCTATAGTGGGGTTTTTAACTCCTGAAGTTCAATAGGAGCCATGAGATTTTAGAAATGGGTTTTGTACCGGGTTCAAAGTCGATACAAAATTCAATATCACATTTTGGGAGTAAGCCAAGAAATTCTTCAGGAAATACATCAGGAAATTTACCAACAATAGAAATATCATTCAAATCTGACATATTTTTGTTCAAGTCCATAACATGGGCTAAGAAAACTTGACATCCATTTTTTAATAAACGAATGACTTTATGGCTTGATATGAAAGTGTTTGACTTTCAATGATTTGGTTGCTTGAATTCGAATAACAGGTTTCTTAGGAATATGAAAACTAACAACCTTACGAAAGCAATCAATTTTGGCATGATGAGTAGTTAATCAATCAATCCCCAAAATCACATCAAAAGTAAGTATCTTTAAAGAAATAAGGTTGACGGGTAATATGATGGTGCCAACTTGGATCAAACAAGATTTATAAGCGAGTGGATGTAACGAAAGTTTCTCATAAGCGGAGTTTCAATGAGATAAGTCAAAGTCTAATTTTCTCCGAGTCAAGTTTAAGCGTTGAGTATAAGCGGGAGAGATAAATAAATGGGTAGAACAGGTATCTAATAAGGTATAAACTTCGTAAGAATTTATAATTAACTAACCCATGCTAACCGTTCGGGTTCCTCGCGATTTCGACCGATCACGAAAAATGCTCTTCGAGGCTGTTGACTTTGACTTTTTCCGGGATGACCTTTTGAGTCACCATCCCCATTAGACGGGTTTCGCTCTTCGTATAATCTCGAAGCGATATGACCTTCTTTTCCATAATTATAACATACCTTGGAAGGTTGTGAACAATTTGGACTTATGTGTCCCTCTTCTCGCATCTTGTAGCATCTAGCTGGCGGTCTTTCTCCTCCTCTAAAATTTGTTCTTTGGTGTTGGTGTCTTGACGCGTCTTCCGTCATTGTTGAATCTTCTCTTTTGAAATTTCCACTTGAATTATTTCTTCTATTATCTTGACCATGATTACCATGAAGTGGTTACCATTTCGGCATGATAATTTCCTCCACGATGGTTATCATTGTTAGATGATCGTAGTAGCCAGAATACGATTATCATCGAGTTGTTGGTCATAATTCTTGATTGAGTGAGGCTCATTATCGCGCTCCAATAAGCGAGCCCTATTCACAACATCTGAATATAAACAAAGTTTGTGAGAAATGAGGTATTGACGTATTTTGGGTTTCAAACCTCGCAGAAACATTCGCGTCATTCTCTCCTCATTATCAACCAAATGGGATGCAAATTGGGACAACTCGGCAAACTTAGCTTCGTACTGCGACACGTTCATATTGTTTTTCTCCAACTTGATGAACTCTACCTCCTTCATGTGACGAATACTTTCGGGAAAGTACTTATCGTTAAACAATTCTTGGAACTTCTCCCAAGACATCTTCAGTGCGGTAGGCTGAGTATGCTTTACGGATTCCCACCAATAATTTGCCTCTCCTCGTAACATGAAAGTGGCGAAAGGAAACTTTTGCTCCTCTGAGCATCCCAAGACATCAAATATCTTAGTGATTTGCTTTATCCACGTCTCTGCCGTAAGTGGTTCTGGCTTTCCTAAGAACTCCGGCGGTCCTAACTCCTTGAATTGCTTAGCAGTGATCATCCGCGAGTTTCCAGTGTTTCCACCTGCATTTTGAATAGTAGTCTTTCTCGTTTGGTTTTGCATGAATTCTAGAAAGTTCCTAAACATACCATCGTTCGTCATCTGCTCAGTGGTGTTGTTCACAGGAAGAACATTGCCAGCCTGTTGCACGTTCTCCTCATTGGTGAGCAAAGGTGTCTCCACGGTCTCATTTACTCCACTGTTAACATTCTCAATCGACATTCTTAAATACTGCCATAAAACAAGGGTTAATTAAACAAATTAACAAATCACATAATACCCCTATATTATGAATGACCAACAATTAAGCTTAGGTAGAACATACTAGCGAAGGATTTACTCGTCTCTCCCCTCCTAGTTCTATTCCCCGATCTCCGCCAAATATCATATCCCTAAGCTCTGATACCAACTGTGACAACCCCAAAATAGGTCCATTCCATCCAACCCATTCTGAGTCGCCAAATACATGGTACAGAAACAACTACAACTTCATTAATACAATTATCGTGCAACATACGACAACACATAAACTCTGAGTTTAAATACAAATATTGTCTTCTAGACAATATCCACACTCAAATAAGTCCTCATTACAATTATTGATACACTATTTTACAAAATAGTGAGGACTACTAAAACAAGCATCTTGAACCATCACTCCACACCCCGACTAGTTCATTATATTCTCGTCTCCTGAGAAGAAAAATAGAACAAAAAGGAAAAGGGTGAGCTCAACTAGCCCAGTAAAGAATATTATGACTAAGATAATATACAACAAATTATCCTTAGTCTTCAACAGGGAAAAATCTAATAGAATACAATAGACAACAAGTTTTAGATCAACAACTGCAGTGGAAACAACAATTCATTAGAAGAGTTAAGTAGAGAATGAAATCTACTATCATCTATGAATTTAAAAGTCCATCATCGATATTTTATCCCTGTAACATTAATCGATATACATTTTGAATCAAATAGTCATCTTTGCACTACAGGCCAAAGATATTCATCAGTTGGTCATGTTCATCTCAACACATGTTCATCTTTGCACTACTGGCCAAAGATATTCATCAATTGGTCATGTTCATCTAAACACCTGTTTATCTTTGCACTACGGGCCAAAGATATTCATTAGAAAATCATTCATCTTTGCACTACAGGCCAAAGATATTCAGTAATATCATCATTTAGGACTGAGGATGATGAAAAATATTTTAAAGGAAAGCGAATCGATTGAAACAAAAGAACAAATATTAAGGATTAAGTACTTTTACACAATCCAAGTTCAAAAATACTTCATAAATAATCAGAGTGGAGTAAAATTCAAGAATGATCAAAACATGGATACAATCAAAGCTAGTATCCATAATAGATATTTTGGACGAAAAATGAAAATTTAATTTTTACGTGAATAGTGTCGTGATTCATAAAATAGTCTGTGAGTATCGTGAATAGTGCCGTAGTATCGTGAATAGTAACTTTGACACTAAAAGATAGAAATTTCACAAAAAAAATCATCATGCTTCGTGAATAGTACTCGTGAATAGTAACTCGTGAATAGTGACTCATGAATAGTAACTCGTGAATAGTAACTCGTGAATAGTAACCTCGACATGAAAAGTTCCAAATTTGATAAAAATTCAGACCAATATTTCGGCATAATGATATTGAAAAAATAATATCACTTACGAATAAAATAACATCCCTTACCTCAGAAAGAATAGTACTTCTGACTGGAATACTGGATATAGTTCTGAAAGAACTTGCATCGTATAGCAATACCCAAAGTACTAAAATACTCACAAAAGTACGCTCGATATATAGAGAGAGAAAGAGAGAGAAATCTTTAGTTTCTGGTGTGATTTTCAATTCTAACCTAAGTACCCTATTTATATAAAAATGCTTAGAACACCAAAGCAGAAAATTTAATAAAATAATAATATTTATTATAATTTTCTACGCCAACCTTAGACAACTGATCTCAGCTCATAATGCACATGTTGTAGCCCACAAAACAAACAAAAAATGTTTTTCTTAATAAACATAATTAAAACTTCCAAAAATCAATTATTTTAGAACTTCAGAACTTCAATAATTCATAATAAATAGCCCTTTTATCAGAAAATTCGAATCTTGCAAAATCTTATAGGAAATTCAATTCTCTACAACTTTACAGAAGAGAGTTTTTCCAAATTCCAAACAGAAATTGACTGAAATCCACATACGGACGATTTTACAAGCTATAATCAAATTTCAGTCAAGAAATGGGGTCCACCGACACACAAAATATGTGTTAATCATTTAATGCAACAAAAATACTCTTCCTCCTCATATACTCATATATCCCACATTCATTGTAAAAATATCATCATTATTATATTATAATAATATAATAAAATATTATTTTATCAGAAAAGATAAAATATCAATTTTTAACAATTGTCACTTTAAAAATTTCTCCATCTATATCCACATAAAATCAATATTTTTCTCATCATATAAATCAATAATTAATTATTCACAAATAATATTACGAGAATCACAATATTGACAACCGGTAGTTTTCGAGGAAAGAGGGGCTTTCAATAAGAATTTCTCCTCTACTTAGCACTTGATTAGGTGACCAAACCTCTCCTTAAACCGAACTTTCTAGACATTGCCAATAATGTTATCTAATAATATTATTAGGATAATATGAATTATTGCTTCGATAATGGAAAATCTTGTGTAGTGACAATTATTGAAACAACGGTAATATAAAATATCAACGCAAGCAATTATTGAATCGATAAAATAAAATATTGAGCGAAGATTCTTTGTAACAATTATTGAGTAGTGCCTTCTTACGTAAGAATCAATAATTGGTGCAATCTGGTGTCTTCTTTGTCACAACAACGCGTATTATTGTGTTTTAACCATAGGGTATTCCAATAGTATTACTTGTAACAACTACGCCAAGTTATTTATAAATAACTTATACTTGTCGTTTTTTCATCCAATCGCTTTCAGTTATGTGGCCCACACAAGGTTGCGCGTAAATATTAATATTCCAGAGACAACAAGAATATTCCATGACCAAACGAATATTCTCCGACAACAATGAGTATTTTATAACCACTTGTTTATTTAAAAATATTTGCGTATTTTACCCATAACTAACCACATTAATCAAATCAACCCTTACTATTTCAAAATAATAAATAGAGAAAATCAAATCTTCATTTATAAAATGTTGGGGCCTTACAACCGTTGTCACCGGTACGATTATTATCGTGTTGTTGCTCGTTATCCTTCGGTTGGGCTGGCTCATTATCGCGCTCCACTAACTGAGCCCTATTCACAACATCTGAATATAAACAAAGTTTGTGAGAAACGAGGTATTGACGTATTTCGGGTTTCAAACCTCGCAGAAACATTCGTGTCATTCGTTCCTCATTATCAACCAAATGGGATGCAAATCGGGATAACTCGCAAACTTAACCCGATCTGCGACAAGTTCATATTGTTTTGCTCCGACTTGATGAACTCAACCTCCTTCATGTGACGAATACTTTGTGAAAGTACTTGTCATTGAACAATTCTTGGAACTTCTCCCAAGACATCTTGGTCAAAGCGGGTTGAGTACGCTTCTACCGATTCCCCACCAAGCCTCTCCACCTTAATATAAAGGTGGCAAAGGGAACCTTTTGCTCCTCGGAACATATTAAGACATCAAATATCTTGGTGATCTGATTTATCCACGTCTCTGTCGTAAGTGGTTCTGGCTTTCCCAAAAACTCCGGTGGTCCCTGCTCCTTGAACTGCTTAGCGGTGACCAACCGTGGGTTGCCAATGTTTCCACCTGCATTTTGAATAGGAACCGCTTTCGCCTGATGTTGCATGAATTGCATAAAGCCTCTGAACATCCCATCGTTCACCATTTCATCGGTGTTATTGTTTACCTGAGGATTATTGTCTTCCTGTTGCACCTTATCCTAGGTATTGATTAAAGGTGTCTTCTCCACTGTCTCATTCACTCCATCTTTAATATTTCTTGATGCCATTCTTAAATACTTGCTATAAAACAAGGGTTAATTAACAAATCACATATTATCCCTATACTCTGATCGACCAATTAAATACCAAATAAACTTAGGTAGGTCATACTAGTGAAGGAATTCCCCGTCTCTCCCCTCCTAGTTCTTGTCTCACATCTCAGCCACGGATCATATCCCTAAGCTTTGATACCAACTGTGACAACTCCAAAATAGGTCCATTCCATCCAATCCATTCTGAGTCGCCAAATACACGGTACAAAAATAAATACAACTTCAGTAATACAATTGTCGTGCAAAATACGACAACACATATACTGTGAGTTTGAAAACAATTATTGACTAATAGACAGTATAAAAACTCAAAAGGGGTCCTCATTACAATTATTGATACGCTATTTCACAGAATAGTGAGGACTACTAATGCTACCATCTGGACCGTCAATCCATTCCCCGACTAGTCCCAGCTATATTCTCATTTCCTAAAGAGAACAGTGAAAGAAAGGGTGAGCTCAACTAGCCCAGTAAGAAAATATTATGACTAAGATAATATACAATAAATTATCATTAGTCTTCAACAGGGAAAAATTTGATAAAATATAATAGACAACAAGTTTTAGATCAACAACTGCAGCGGAATAAGCAATCCATTAAAAGAGTCAAGTAGAGAAAGAATTCTACTATCTTCTATGAATTTAAAAGTCCATCATCAATATTTTATCCCTGTAACATCAATCAATACACATCTTTAATCAAATATTCATCTTTGCACTGTGGGCCAAAGATATTCATTTGTATCACCAGTTCGTCGTGTTCATCTCAACACCTGTTCATCTTTGCACTACGGGCCAAATATATTCATCAGTTAATCATTCATCTTTGCATTAACAGCCAAAGATATTCAGTAATATCATCATTTAGGACTGAGGATGATGAAAAATATTTTAAAGACACTGGACAAATAGTAGGGATTCGTATAACAGTTTATCCAAGATCAATAATACTTCATAAATACCAATTTTGAAGCAGAATTCAAAAAAAAAGACCAAAACATGGATACAATCAAAGATAGTAACCACAATAGACATCTTGGACAAAAAGAAGAAAATTTCATTTTTCGGTGAATAGTGTCGTATTTGTGAATAGTGCCGTATATGTGAATAGTGCTGTATACGTGAATAGTAACTCCGACACCAAAAGATAGAAATTCCACAAGAAAAATCATCATGCTTCGTGAATAGTAACTCGTGAATAGTAACTCATGAATAGTAACTCGTGAATAGTAGCTCATGAATAGTAACCCCGACATGAAAAGTTCCAAATTTGATAAAAAGTTCCAACCAATATTTCAGCATAATGATATTGAAGAAATAATATCACTTACGAAGAAAATAACATCCTTTACCTCAAAAAGATAATACTTCTTCTTTGGAATTTGGATATAGTCTTTGAAGGAACTTGCACCGTATAGCAACACTCAAAGTATCAAAATACTCACAAGAATACGCTCGATAATATAGAGAGAGAAAGAGAGAAAACTTATGAATTCTGGTGTGATTTTCAATTATAACTAAGCACCCTATTTATAGGAAAATGCTTAGAACGCCATAGAAGACTAACTCTTGCACCGATGGCTTTTACCTTACTATTGCCACCCACCACATTTGAAATCCAATTGAGCACATTTCTCACCAACCAATTCTAGAATTTTCCAAAATGTTTTATCATTTAAACAATAATCAGAAACTTTAATAATTCATAGAAAATAGCTCGTTTATCAAAAAAATACGAATTTTATGTCCATTCCACACCTAAATCGAATTCTCTACAACTTTGTAGCTTTGATTTTTCCAAATTCCAAGCAGAAAAATACAGAAATCCACAAATGAGATGATTTTAAATACTTCCAATCCGACAATCTCGATAAAACATCTCAAAGCATTAATTCCTTCATTAATAACCACATAAATAAATCCATCATTTATATCCACATAAAATAAATATTTCCTTATCATATGAATCAATAATTAATTATTCACAAATAATATTCTGTAATCACATTTATGACAACCAGTTGTTTCCGGAAAGAAAGGGCTTTCAGATAAGGATTTCTCTCTTCTTGCGTAATTAAGTGACCAAACCTCTCATTGATGAACTTTCTAGACATTGCCAATAATGCTATTTAATAATATTATTCAAATAATATGAATTATTGATCCGATAATAGAGATGATGTGCATGTGACAATTATTGAGCAACAATAATATAAAATATCAACGCAAACAATTATTTAATCAATAAAATAAAATATTGAGCGAAGAATTCATCGTAATAATTATCGAGTAGTGGCTTTCACGTAAGGATCAATAATTCAACAAATCTTATGCAATACGATCTGGTGTGCTCTTCGTGCAACCACGCACGACATCGTGTATTTTAACCACCGGGTATTCCAACAGTGTTAATGGTAACAACTACGCCGTTATTTATAACAACCTTAACTTTATCATTTTCTTCATCCGACAATTATCCGTTATGGGGGCCCACAAATGGTTGCACCGTCGTACGAATATTTCCCCGATAGAAAGAATATTCCACGACCAAGCGAATATTCCCCGACACCATGAATATTTTATTATCACTTGTTTATTTTGCAAAATTTGCACATTTCACCCATAACCAAAGTATTATATCAAATTAACACCTTATTATTCACAATAATAAATAGAGGAAATTAGATTTTATTCATTAAAAAGTTGGGGTCTTACATATTCCTTCTGGGTCAAGGTAGCTCAGGAAGTGCCAACCTCTTAGAGTGAACTAAGGGTCACGTTTGTCCCTGAGGCGCTTTCTAGATGAAATACTTTAGAAGTGATTTTCAGTGATATCTCATTCGACCTTTTCTGGTGGGGAGGTCCTCTACCAACTTTGGGCAATTGCATTTGCTGTAATCGTGGTTTCCTCCTGCTCTTACACTATGATCGGATGTTTGATCGCTGACACTCCACGATGTTGAGTTGGGGGGCTGATAGGTTATCAGTAGTACATTTTGAGACGTTCTTACTGACTATGGATCTTCATTTGGTTCATCAGGCACAAGGTTTTGGGACTCTGTAGCTGGTACATTTGTTCATAGTATATCTCAGTGCTGTTGTTTCTTAACAGATTACTGCTCCCCCATGGTTGATGTTGTCTTCCCAGATAGATGTAATTCAATTTACTTTAGGTTCATTTGAAGGCAGCCTTGCATATCTCCTTCTGATTGGAATCACCATTATCACTTAAATCTCCTTGTATCATAGGCATAGATATTTTTAGGACTGATCACTCTACGATCATTTGACAGCACTGCGAACGTAGTCTCCTTTGACAGTCTTGTGTGTGTGAAGTTCTGCTCCCGTAATGAGTTCCTCTTGAATGATGCTCGATGATCTTCTGATGTGAGCTTCCTTGAGGATTCTTCTCATATAGCATGTTTTACTTGATTTGAGCATATAAGACCCTTTTCATTTTTTTGGTTGCATGGCCTGCTTCCATACACAGATTAGCAGCCATGTGAGCTTCACTCAAGTTAGCTCAGTGGGACTTCAAGGACAGGCTTGGACATAGGAATTTTCTCAGCATCATTTCTGAACAGTCCTTAGCCTTCTACTGGTTGAGTCTTCTTAACTGAAGTCTTCTGCTTCATCATTCCTTAGTGTCGTTAGACAGACCAAATACCTGTAGGTTAAATACAATTCTATTTTTGGTACCCACAATTAAATGGGTCCTGCTAGGTTAGTTTTCCAAACCCATATTCCTCATATTTGGATAATTATCACATTTATCACCAACAGTCATATTCATGCATGCAACTAGTTTTAGATAATACATTTTGAGATGCATGATGGTACTGAGTGTGTGTAAGATTCGTCATTCTAAGAAACACACTCTTTTTCTTTGATGGTTTCATCATTTGCAGGGTTATGTTCACAAGGTTTAAGTGTTCACAGAGTGAGAATCAACTCTACGATTTAGGAGTATTTAGTTGATTCATGAAGGTGATCAGTTTCTACACATCATCAAGATACTCTTGTAGAACTGATCATACTCTGTGTGTTATCAAACACTTAGAACAAGGATTTGTACATACATACTAACCCACCAGCAGAGATTACTTCACATAGAATTAATTTGGCCTGTGATGCTCTTATGACCAATTTCAGATTTCCATCAAGATGTCATCTTCAATCTAAAAATTGGATGGAGAGAAAGTTTATAGGCATTTGAGTTTCCATCCTCAGGGTACTTTCTTTCTTCACCTTTTTAGGTAGATTATGACTCCTTGATAGAATATTGTTATAGTTCATAAGAAGGTGCATTTATGATGTACACATTTATAATAGTGAGGAACCGTACCTTTTTAGTGTCAGTTTCTTAACAGTCATTTATCTTTAATATACTGAGTTTAGACATTGATGTGCATAGCTTCATTTTTGCTCCTGACATCTTATTGTTCTTGTTGACCTTTAATCAATCAGTTGTGGTCTTGAAGATGCAGGCTAGGAGAATCTCAACATCTTTAGTTCTTTGACATCCTTCAGTTCACAAAGTTTGCACCCAGCTGTTAGTTGGCCAGACACATGTTTGAGAAGATCTTCTTTCTTCTCTAGATAAACATTTCTTAGCATGTATGGCCTTTTCATCTTTCAGGCTGGTGGATGCTTGACTCTTTGTTGTTAATGTCTCTCGGGATATCTTGTCTGGTCTTCAGGCTACAAGATTGACTGCAGGCAAGGATTAGTCCTGTTGATATAATACTCAAGAATATGGACCAATCTGAGCAGCTTCAGGTGTATATACATATTTACCTGTACACAATATTTCCAACGTGTGAGCTCATCTTCATATAACAGGTGACTTACTACTAAACTAAGTTTAGAACAATGTTAGTGCCTGGGATCAGACTCAAAGCGATTAGCTTTTGAATATAGCATGAGAACCTGCTCTGATACCAATTGTTAGTTCTCAGTAGGCACAATAGATCAAGAAAAGGGGGGGGTTGAATAGATCCTTCTTAGTTTCAAATACTTTTCTGGTTTATTTTGTATTGCTCATAATTTAGCATATGGCAAACATAAGAATCTTTTCAAGCACAGCAGAATAGGTAAAAGATCCCCTTCATTGATATATTCATAATCATATATACATTGTTCGTAGAGTTAGTTCAATGGTAAGCAGGTAAAGCATACATAGTAGTTATAGCAGTTAATAGACATAATGTAAAAGACACAAGGGGTTTTAAGTGGTTCAGAGACTCAAGCTCCTAATCCACTCTTCTGCTTTCAACTAGCATGATTTCCACTAAGGAAGGGCAACACCCTGAATCACTAAGATTCCTTCAAGGCCAGCAGCCTTGGGACTCCAGTTCACTAAGAACTCTTCAAGGCCAGAAGCCTTGGAACGTCTCTTGTTCCCTAGGAACTCTTCAAGCCCAGTAGGCTTGGAACTTCATTTAGTCCCTCCGGACAAGGACCCCTCAGGCCCTAGCTTCTCGTTGAGCTGTTTGTTTGTTTGTTGGAGTTGGTGCTGAGCTGCTAAGATGTCTTTATTCTTTGAACATCTTCTGTATTTAGCAGCCTGGCGTGATCATCCTTGAAGTGCAGTTGAGTGTTGCATGATGCTCAACTTCTTTAGTTACTCAACCTCTTCTGATGATCCCTTGATGAACAGCCTTGAAGATCATTCCTCTTGATACGTGATGGATGCACATGATGGGTTTCTAAGGTGACTATAAGCTCTTCTGCTAGGTACTTGGAAACTTTCTTATGCTTGCCACCATGATGACGTTTATGATCTCCTTTCTTTATACTTGATTCCTTCTCCTCACTATCTTACATGGTTTAGAACAGTCCACCGTTACTCCAAACTCGGAAACTCCATCAACCTTTGATCTTTGAAGCTCTAGAAGATTTATACTCCTTCCCAATCTTCCTATTGGAGAGTAACCGTTGAAAGCTCTTTGAAATGCTTCACAGATCTCTAGTTGCTTGGTGCAGACGGCAGATGTGACATGACAACTTTTTCTGACTTTCTGATACTGCAGTCTACTGTTTCACCTACCCTGTTAGATATATCACTTTAATGTCTTGGGCAGGTTGAAAACTTATTTCCTCCTTCTGATTTCTCGAGCAGAGGTTGTCCTTTTGCATCGATGCTCTCAATAAGCACTTGTCCAAATATTACCCTTTAGATTCAACCGTTGCCAATGCTTCAGTCCTCAGCTATTCGAACTCTACGATTCTGATGCATGTCTTCAAGGACCTGATCGTAGTGTCATGTTGACTGGTAGAGACAACACTGCGATCTTGAAGAGTGTTGATTGGATCTTCAATATTGAATACCTCTTCCTTCTTTTGTACAGTGCTTCAACACTTCTATTTGCCTCAACAGTTCTCAGATACTGATGACTTGACTTCTTTGTTCTGGTCCCTTCTGAATAGCAAGACACTTTAGATTTGTGGCGTGTCTAGCTCGCTTTCTCCTTGTGATCTCCCGTTCACTTATCATCAATGGACTGACCCAATGCTTAATCACTTTAGCCTTATTCTTCAGAAGTTGTCCAGTATCTTTGTATGCACTTCATCAGTTCTTTCTTTGTTTGGCAAATACTACGATCCTGGTTGCTTCCAAGATCATTGTCTTCATTCGCTTGATAGCCATCGACTTGCCGACTTTCCTTCGTCGCCATCGAAGTCTTCTTCTGATTTCCTTGTGGAAGACTTCATCTCGAATGGCTTCACAACTCAATCTTGATGCTGATTAGGTTGATGGTTAGATCTTCTGTTAGCTTACATGCCATTCATTGAGTGCTCTTTGGTTTCCTTCAAGTTGGATGTAACATTGCAGCTTGAATCAGAGGCTTAGTTCCTTTGGATATTCTGGGAGTTCTCATTTGTTGAGAATTGTATTTGCTTTACGATTCTGCCTTGGCGTTGTGAGCACAACTGTTGAGGTCGCAATTTTGCACTCTACGATTCAGCTTTGGCCATGCAGACCCTACGACTTCGAGATCAGATCTTGACACTCTACGATTTATGAATTTGTGCTCGATGTCTTCATCTGATCTTGCTCGACTACGATCTCTGCATGTAATCAATAGACTCTACGACTCAGAGTGTAATCTATGATCCTTGACTTGGCTTCAGATCAAGAGACTCTCACGATCTCGAGTGTAGTCTACGCCGGACTTAAGATTCGACAGATGTTCGGTTGGCTCGAGAGGCGTGTCGTCTCTACGATTCTGAACATGACTTCCTCAGTAGACTTTGGCTACGAGGAAGTTTTACTCGACACACTACGATCCTTCCTCGTCTCTCCTGGCAGTCTACGAACTCCGAGATCTACTATCTTGTAGACTACGATTCTGCCTCGACAGCTCTCAAGTTCTCCTTAACTCTCCTGGCAGACTACGATTTCTGGTGCAGTGCTCGACGATCAGACAAGCTTATCTATTATATCATAAGATCAACCTAACATGCTTGATCTTTCTATATTTATAGTCCTTGTACATCATTTCTTTTAAGGACTTTACAAAGCTGTTTTGCTTATGTAGTATCAACCTAACATACTTGATCAATCCATTCTAAGTCCTTGTACACATGTTTTTATTATCTATCAAAGAACTTTACAACTTGTCTTAATGCAAGCATACTTGCATATGCATTCATATATATCATAATCAAATCATATGTAAATAGGAATAACATTCACATGCTTATTCTTGACAATATATATATATATATATGTGTGTGTGTGTGTGTGTGTGTGTGTTGTGAGGTATGTGGTATTATGTTGCATGGGGTAATATAGGCTATGCAATAAATAATTTCTGTGTTTAATAAATATACTATTATTATATATTTGTTATTTATTGGAGAGGCGAGTTATTTGAATAAAGAAGATAGATAGAAATTTATCTATCGATATTAAATAATTTATGTAAAAATTATTTTATCACAGTAAGTTTGTGACATTAAATATTTTTGATAATCACCAATTGCTTGAGTATATGTACGAGTAAGTATCAAGTCTAAGGCAGTGCAACCGTACCATTTAATAGTGGATGTATAGGAGCTGGGCTAAACGATTCCTTCAGAGAGCAAAGGTATATAATGTGAGATCCCTAATTTTATGAAATGAAAGTATTCAATTTTTCTATAATTATTATTCTATTTAGTAAATTGTTAAATTGATAAAATGTTAAAGTTAAGGGTGATATGTGAAAAACTTTTCAAAGTAAGAAAGTTGTCATAAAATAATCGATGATAAAAGTACAAGAATAATGATATTGGTTGTAAGAGCACACAAAGATTGATTATTGTTGCTTACATGAGAAGTCACTCAGTTATACTCAATTATTGTTACAGTAATTGATGCATCATATCTCTCATATTATTGATTCAATTATTGTAACAGTATCATCTGCATAATATTTTATATTATTAAATCAATAATTGAGATGACAAGTTGTTCATATTATTATTTGCATTATTGACGATGTATATAAAGTTCTTTCGAGGAAAGGGGTTAGGTTATTTAATTGCGTGCCAATAGGGAGAAATCCTTATCAGAAAGCCCTCTCTTTCCTGGGAATGACCTGGTTGTTAAATATTGTGAGTAATAATATTAATGATGAATAAGTTCGTGTTGATTAAAGATGAAATTTATAGTTCCATTGTGTTGGGATTATTAGTGGGATGTAATGATCGAGAAATTTGTAATTTAATTTAAATATTTATTGAATTAAATAAATATTTTAAATAATTTATTTATTGAGGAAAATAAATAATTGATAATTATGGTGAATTAATTTAGTAACTAAATTGATTAATGCTAATTAAATTGAATAATGATAATTTTATTGAGGAGTTTAATTTAAGAAAATAATTAAATTAAATGAATTGTTTGATATAAAAGAAAATAAATAAATTAAATAAAGTGATGGTTCTAATTTATTAATTAAATTAGATATATGATTATTTATTTATTTATAAGTATAATGATAATAAGATTTTTATTATTATTACTATTATAAGTTATCTAAATTAACTAAATTAAGGTGTGACATATGAAACTATATAATAAAGTATTATAAAAATAATCTACTATGGAAATTCTGAGTAACCAAACAAAGCCTTGTGGCTTTTGGTTAATGTAACTGCCAAAGACGCTTGGCTTAATGAACTGATTATCACGATTATAAGTGTTTAAGCGCTAAGTTTTCTTATTTCATGTATTGTCTTCCTAAGGCTTTATAGATACAGAGAACTTGAGAAAAGATATGCAGAAATTTGGAGAGAAAACCTAAGGATTTCAAGGCAATTTCAGTTGTTAAATATATATATTATGTATGAGTTTTACGGCATGAAGCTTCAACTCTGTGAATTCTAGTTTTCTGTAAATTATTTTTATGTAGCCTATGTATGGTGATTATATATAGTTAAGATGTTAGGGGTTGTAGTCAAACATGAATTATGCGAATTACAGTTTAAAAAGGAAGAAAAGTATGACAGTGTTTTTATTTCGCATATGGCTTGTGAAAGTACAAATTTTAGTGGACATTAGGTATGTTAAACTATGAATTGAGTTTTGTTTATGCTAGTCAATTAAGAAATGCACATAACGTAATTTGAACGAAGTAATTCGGACAAGAATCGAAGTCACAGTGTTTAATTTTGTGAAGAAGTTCAAAAATGGAGTTTTATATGAAAAATATGAATTTTGAGAAATTAAAATAGTTTTAGTGGTTGTTAAATTGTTCTAATTAAATGATTATGTTAGCAATCATGTTTATGATAGTTGTATATTTATTTTACGTGTTAATTTCACTGTTTGGTGGGTGAAATTCGAATTAGTTGGGCTAAAAACGGCTATTGTTCATGCCGAGTTTGCGTTCTGTTGCATGCACCAAAACAGAGTGCTATTTGGTGTGCAAGGCAAAAAAAAATAACAAGGTATTGCCTTGATCAAGCGCAATTGCTGCCACGCCCACTAGGTTTTCTACAATGAGCACCCAAGCACAAGGCTTGCTGTGATTACAAAAGCGAGGACATCATACAGTATGGTTGTGTTCTCGAGCCCTGTGTGTGACTTCTTCCTATTTGCAGGTCATGTGTAACAAACTTGTATTAGCTTAGCATGCATGTGAGTGATGTTGAGGCATAATATAAACTACAATAACAGATTATCATGCGTGGTAATACAAATTGTAAAAGATATTTAAGTGATTGTTAATTGAGTTATATAATGAAACTAAAAGTGACATTTTCAAAAGTAGAGATGAACAATTAAGTTGTGTTGGCTTGTAATTAGATTTCAGATTCGTTAAGTATGTTAACCTACGTGGTTAGGTGCTAGATTAGGGTTATAACCTAAATTATGGTTTAAACCCGAAAGCTAATATTCATATAACTAATTGTTGTTGCGATTTCAATGATATATGTAGGGTAATTGGAGATTATTTTACATTTGTGTAGCTTATAATCAAGGCAAGTTCTCTAACTTTACTTTCATAATTGTGCAAATTTCTAAACCTTAACTCTTTTCATTGAGCAAGCTTTCTAACTTCATTATTTTGTTTATGAATGCAAGTTTCTTATCCTAAACTTTCATTGAGCAAGACTATTGATTTTATTCTTATGTATGATTGAATAAAGCTCATGTAACCTAATTCGTTACATCGAATAAGTTTCACATTCTCATTTCTTATTATTATTATTGAAGATGTATATTGTTCTAACACATTGATTCAAAGAAGATTGTTCTTCTTTGAATATAATTCTTTGAATATAAAATGTTTATTGATTATATATTGTTGATATCAGATCTTTGACTTTTTATTCAGTTATACATTCTTGTATTAAACCTTTATTGATGGAAATTGAATAAGTGTTCTACAATTCTAGAAACATTGATAAGCTAGTTCCAAACTAAACTTTCTTTAGTGCAAAAATTCTAAATTCAAACTGAGACGAACAACCCTAACATAGGGGATTTTGTACGTGTAACGTTTAGATGTTTGTGCACAATACATGGTACAAAGGGCTGATCCCCCTAAGTACGTTAAGAAAAGTCTGTATTGTCTAAATGACTGTTAAGGTTGAGGTAATAATACCTAAATACTGAAGATATAGTTTGTGGTCTTAAGACCATCAGATATTAAAGTTCGAACTTGTTTTCTATTTTTGATTCATAGAATAAGTTCATTATTGTTCAGTATTCGTTGTTCATTCTCATGTTGTTATTATTACTACTCTTTATGTCAGTGAGCAATTGTTTGCTCACTCTTGCAATTAAACAATGCAGCTAAAGTCGAAAGAGGTGATGAGCCATCTACTAGCAAGGGAAAGGGAAAGGGCAAGATGTCCAAGTGTTGAAGAATTATTTAAAGTTTATTTAAATGCATGAAGTTATAAGACTTTTGTTTTATTTTATAATGTATTCCGCAAACCGATGTAATAAATTTAAGGTTAGATTACCTGTGATTGTTTATGAGATGATGTAACCCTTTAATGGGAGAGATTATTGTTTAAATTAATTATTATTTTATCCTTTAGTATGGGTAGTTAGGTGTAATTATTTTGATAGTGAGCACCAAATTTGGTGGAAATGAAGTACCTAGATTTGGGGGTGTCACATGTTGGTATTAAAGCTTTAGGTTATGAACCTTAGGTGGGGAAAACCTTAGGAAGTAGCCTTTAAGGAAACAGAAAACATAGAGGTGTTTAACTCTTATTGGGTTTTAAGGAATGGATTAAGGCATCCATTGAAACTAAACAATAAAAGACATTATGTGTTATGTGTTAATAACTTATGTGATTGCGAGTATCGATAATGTTAAGTAAAATTTAAAATATTTTGTTGACAAGATGTCTAACGAAGGAGGGTCCAGTCCAGCTAGGGAGGTGATACCTAAGTTACCTAGAGATGATGAACCCCGGGATATTCACGTAGTCTTGAGGAAGCAGTTGATCCGAGGAGGATGAGCACGTGGCCAGATCCGAGGAGTATAGTCACGAGGAGATAGAGGATGATGATGATGAAGAGGATCTGTGGAGTTTCCACCAAACTCCATGTCGGTTGAGATGTATGATGCTTTATGCAATAGTAACATAGAGTTCTGAGGATAATGTAGAGGGCGAAGGAGATGGTTGATATGCATCACGTTGAGTTGGAGTAGAAAGATGTAGAGATTCAAGAACTTGACTCAAAACTTGGAAACACGGAATGGGATTTAGTTCATACTAAAAATTGACATGAAGATCTATTGGCGGTGAACGAAGAAGATGAAGACCGACATGGAGAAGTTGAAAGATGACTTCAAAGAGGAATCGACTAAGCGCAAGAAGCGAGAGGATGCTTGGATGAAGGCGGCTCAACGTGCGAACCGTCTTTGAGGCTAAAGTCCAAGTGAAGAAAGCCAAGATGAAGGAGATGGATTATGCTTTTAATTACTGCGATTGATAGGGCCCGAGGATCGAGTCTTTTATTACCCGCCTCAATTTGAAGAAGACTCGTGCGTGGTTCGTGATGGATCATGTAGAGATGACATATCGCATCATGGAAGAGAGCGTCGAGAGAAGCCTCTGACGTCTTAATATGCCTAGATAGAATAGAGTGATAATAATATGTGGTTAATTATGTGAATAAATAAATTGTGAATCCCTTATTTTGAGATAAATAAAGGGATAGTATGAGTATGTAATCACTGAAACTTATCTAGTTCAGGAAAGTGGATGTTTATAGCAGATATGCTATCTTTTATATATTTTAAAGCATTATGAATGAATAAAATATCAAAGTTTATTTGAAATGTTATGTGTTATAGCTTTAATCTTAGAATGTTTAAGTTAAACTTCAAATACTCGAAAGTTGAGTGAGGAACTAATAAGCGTATATTCTAATAGAAAATGCCTCTAGAAGAAGATAACCACGTCAACAAAAACTCCCTATGGGTCTACTAACAATAACGATGAGGCCAGCGCTAATCCGGTTCAACGGTTGGTAGCTTTGTTGATGGGAGCACTTGCGAATCAACATGAAGCTCAAGTTACGACCTTCAAGGAATTCAAAGCGGTTGGACCGCGAGTTTCAAGGGTCTATGAAATCGGTGGAAGCCCAAACACTGGATCATGGAAATGGAGAAAGTGTTTGATGTTGCTAGAGTTAACGAAGATCGGAAAGATGCGCATTCGGCGTTTGAAGTCTAAAGCTAGCTCTCTTGGTGGCAAGCAAATAAGGTTCATGGGGACAAGGAGTGATAATGTGGGATAGATTTAAGGAAATGTTTTTGAAATGTACTTTCTGTGAGTTCTCGGAATCGAGTTGGAGGTGCAATTTACGGAGCTTAAACAAGGAACTATGGCGGTTGAGAATATATTTGCGAAGTTTAACGAGTTGGCAAGGTTTGCCACTTATCAAGTCAATACGGATGAGCGTAAGGCAAGAAGGTTGAACAAGATTGAAACCACGGTTGTATAGCAAGGTTTCAATGTTCGATTAAATACATTTCTTGTTTATCTTGGAAAAGGCAATCATCGCGGAAGGTGGAAGCGATGCCTTGACCAAGTACAACCAAGAACAGAAGAAGAGGAAGAATGATAATGAGAATAAGGCTAGTAGAGGTAACGTTGGAAGTAACAATCAGAAGAGGAAGTGGAACGAGAATTCGACTACGGGAGGACAGTAGGGAAGTCAGCAGAAGAAAAAGTTTGAAGCTTGTGCTACTTATGGAAAGAACCATCCTGGGGTGTGTTTGAAGGGAAAGAGGGTGTGTTTCAACTGTGGTCAGGAGGGACACATTGCTCTGAACTATTTTAGCCCAAAGAAAGGAGCATGTTTTACCTGCGGTTCAAAGGATCACATGGCTCGTGATTGTCCTAAAAAGCTAGCGGGGAGTGCAAGTGGAGGAAAGGGAAACAACAACGTTGGTGGTGCATTGACTATCCTTTGGACTAGCAGTCAGATCAGCCGACCTCTGCGAGAAATTTTAATATGGCCAAATGCGAGGATCTTTGTTCGATCTAAGGATGTGGTGTCGTATCATTTCGATTAATGATATTAATGCTTATGTACTGTTTGATTCGGGTGCTACTTGTTCATTTATATCCGATGAATTTGCTCAAAACTTAGATTTGCCTCGGGAAGAATTAGATTATCCTTTGAGCATAGAGATTGCAAATAGGGAAGTGATTCCTGTTAAGTTCATATATAAGAATTGTAGAGTGGTTATAAAGGGTCAAGAGATGAGGGTAGACTTGATACTAATTAGACTGGGTGAGTTTGATGTTATCCTGGGAATGGATTGGTTATTCAATCACGGAGCAGTAATTGATTGCCAAAGAAAGTGTGTTAACCTTATGACTCCGTCAAAGGTTGTGTTCTATGGCAGCAAGTCACCTCGACAAGCAAGTTTTCTGATGGTGATGCAAGCTAAGAAGTTGTTAAGACAAGGATGTGTAGGATACTTAGCCTACATAGTTGATACACAGAAGAAAAGTGCGAAGTTAGAAGAGATACCAATCATAAGAGATTTTGCAGACGTATTTCCAGACGATTTGCCGGGTCTTCCGCCAGATCGACAAATCGAGTTTGTGATTAATTTAGTACTAGGAACAGGCCCGATATCTAAGCCACCATACAGAATGGCCCCGGTAGAGATGAAAGAGTTGATGGTGTAACTGCAAGAATTGCTCGACAAAAAGTATATCCAGCTGAGCGTATCGCTATGGGGAGCGCCAGTGTTATTTGTTAAGAAGAAAGATGGATCAATGCGGATCTGCATTGATTACAGAGAATTGAATAAGGTCACGATTAAAAATAAGTATCCGTTACCAAGAATCGAAGATCTGTTTGATCAACTGAAGGGTGCGAGGTATTTTTCAAAGATAGACTTGAGGAGTGGTTATCATCAAATGAAGGTGAGGCCAGAAGACGTACTGAAGACGACATTAAGAACTCGGTATGGTCATTACGAGTTTCTGGTTATGTCATTTGGTTTAACCAATGCACCTGCAGCGTTTATGGATTTGATGAATAAGGTGTTTAAACCATTCTTAGATAAATTTGTGGTAGTGTTTATTGATGATATCCTGGTGTATTCTAAGACCAAGGAAGAACATGTTGAAAACTTAAGAGTGACGTTGGAGACATTGCAGAAAGAGAAGTTGTACGCAAAATTTTCAAAATGTGAATTTTGGTTGGAACGTGTACAGTTTCTCGGGCATGTTATTGATAAAGACAGAATTTCGGTAGATCCATCAAAAGTTGAAGCTGTAGTAAAATGGGATCAGCCGAAGACACCGTCAGAGATAAGGAGTTTCTTAGGGTTGGCAGGTTGTTATAGACATTTTATTCTAGATTTTTCCAAAATCGCGACACCGTTGACGAATTTAACCAGGAAGGCGGTTAAGTTTGTTTGGACGGAGAAGTGTGAGGGTTTTCATGAATTGAAGAAGAAGTTAAGTACAACACCTATGTTTTCATTGCCTAATGATATAGGGAATTTTGTGGTGTATAGTGACGCATCGCATAAAAGACTAGGTTGTGTGCTTATGCAAAACGGCAGAGTTATCGCGTATGCATCACGTCAATTAAAAGATTATGAAAAAGGGTATCTAACTCATGACTTAGAGTTGGCTGCAAAGGTGTTTGACCCTAAAAATTTGGAGACATTATCTTTATGGAGAAAGGTGTGAGATATATACTGACCATAAAAGTCTTAAGTATATCTTTACACAAAAAAATTTGAATATGAGGCAAAGAAGATGGTTGGAGCTGATCAAAGACTATAACTATGAGATTTTCTATCATCCCGGAAAGGCGAATGTTGTTGCTGATGCTTTAAGCAGGAAGGGACGAG
Organism: Panax quinquefolius; assembly: GCA_020205615.1. Classification (NCBI taxonomy): domain Eukaryota; kingdom Viridiplantae; phylum Streptophyta; class Magnoliopsida; order Apiales; family Araliaceae; genus Panax; species Panax quinquefolius. The sequence goes on along the minus strand of CM035172.1, from coordinate 120,315,343 downwards.
AGAAGTTAATGATGTTGACAGCCCAGGAGAAGTTAGTGTCGGAAATGGCTAAGATGGAATTGGAAATTAAATATCCGACAAAATCCAGACGAGAAGTTATTCTAGATAGGAAACGATTTAACGTTGGTAGATAAAGTGAAGAATGCACAACTTCAGGATGAAGAATGCGAAAAGATAAAACAAAAAGTATCTGAAGGGGAGGAAAGCAAATTCAAAATCAATTTGGAAGGGTTACTTCGATTCGAAGGGAGAATTTGGGTTCCACCAGTACCGAAAGTTAAAGAAGAAGTTCTGAGTTAAGCTCACAACTCAAGATATTCAATTCACCCTAGAAGTACAAAAATGTACCAGGATCTTAGACATCATTTTTGGTGGCCGAATATGAAGAAGGATGTGGCTGAGTGTGTGGAGAAATGCTTAACGTGTCAGAAAGTTAAAGTTGAACACCAAAGGCCAAGCAGGTTATTGTAACCATTAGAGATACCAGAATGGAAATGGGAGCATATCACAATGGATTTTGTGGTAGGTCTTTCAACAACTTAGCAAGGTTATGACACCGTTTGGGTGATTGTTGATCGACTGACGAAGTTGGCACACTTCTTACCAATCAAGATTAGATTTAACCTGGATCGGTTGGTAAAACGATACGTGAAGGAAATTGTGTCAAGACACGGTGTTCCTGTGTCCATTGTATCAGACAGAGATTCACGTTTCACATCAAATTTCTGGAAGCGATTACAAGAATGTTTGGGAACACAGTTAAGAATGAGCACAGCGTACCATCCTCAAACAGACGGACAGAGTGAGAGAACAATCCAGACACTAGAGGATATGCTCAGAGCATGTATTATGGATTTTAAGGGAAATTGGGACGATCATTTACCGTTGGTTGAATTTTCCTATAATAATAGTTATCACGCGAGTATTGGCATGCCACCTTATAAAGCGTTATACGACAGGAAATGCAGAACTCCGTTATGTTGATATGAGGTAGGTGAACATCAACTATTGGGTCTAGAGTTGGTACAACAAACTGTCGATATCATCAAGGTGATTCGAGCAAGATTGATAGTTGCACAGGATAGACAGAAGAAATATGCCGATCAACACCGACAAAATCGGGAATTCGATGTTGGTAGTTATGTTTTCTTGAAAGTATCTCCCTGGAAGGGGAAAATTCGATTTGGCAAGAAAGGGAAATTAAGCCATAGGTTTATAGGTCATTTTGAAGTGCTTCGACGTGTGGGTGAAGTGGCATATGAGTTAGCTTTACCTCCAGAATTGGTGCATATCCATAATGTTTTCCACATCTCGGTGTTGAGACCATATAAGCCTGACTATAAACATGTTATAGAATATGAGCCCTTACAGTTTGAGAAAGACTTAACATTTGAAGAAGTCCCTGTTCAAATTATTGACAGAAAAGAGCAAGTACTGAGGAATAAGGTAATACCTTCTGTTAAGGTAATCTGGAGGAACCAGAATGCTGAGGAAGCTACGTGGGAACTTGAAAGCGTTATGACGAAGAATTATCCCCAGTTATTTGCTTGATTTTGTATAGCGATTCTGGAGACATAATCTTGTTTAGGAGGGAAGAATGTAATGAATGAATTTTTCGATTTGTGATTCTGGGGACAGAATCCTTTTAAGGAGGGAAGGATGTAACGATCGAGAAATTTATAATTTAATTTAAATATTTATTGAATTAAATAAATATTTTAAATAATTTATTTATTGAGGAAAATAAATAATTGATAATTCTGGTAAATTAATTTAGTAACTAAATTGATTAATGCTAATTAACTTGAATAATAATAATTTTATTGAGGGATTTAATTTAGAAAAATAATTAAATTAAATGAATTGTTTGATATAAAAGAAAATAAATAAATTAAATAATGTGATGGTTCTAATTTATTAATTAAATTAGATATATGATTATTTATTTATTATTTATAAGTATAATGATAATAAGATTTTTATTATTATTACTATTATAAGTTATCTAAATTAACTAAATTAAGGCGTGTGTGACATATGAAACTATATAATAAAGTATTATAAGAATAATCTACTATGGAAATTTACGAGTAACCAAACAAAGCCTTGTGGCTTTTTAGTTAATGTAATCGCTAAAGGCGTTTGGCTTAATAAAGCGATAATCACGATTATGGGTTGTTTAGCGATTTTTCTTTTCTTATTTTTTGTATTGTCTTTCTAAGGCTTGATAGATACAGAAGAACTTGGAGAGAGAGAGAGAAGATAGCAGAAATTTGAGAGAAAACCTAAGGATTTCAAGGCAATTTCTTCGGTTGGTTTAGCCAAAATTATCAAGCAAATTGAAGGTATTTTCGTTAACCTTGATATTATATATATATATATATATGAGTTTTTCTGACATGAAGCTTCAACTCTGTGAATTCTAGTTTTCTGTAAATTATTGTTATGTAGCCTGTGTATGGTGATTATATATAGTTATGATGTTAGAGGTTGTAGTGGATTATGAATTATGCGAATTACAATTTAAAAAGGAAGAAAAATATATAGCGATGTGTTTGTATTTATATATGGCTTGTGAAAGTACAAATTTTAGTGGTCAATTGGTATGTTAAACTGTGAATTGAGTTTTGTTTATGCTAGTCTATTAAGAAATGCACATAACATAATTTGAACGAAGTAATTCAAACAAGAATTGAAGTCATAATGTTCAATTTTGTGAAGAAGTTCAAAAATGGAGTTTTATATGAAAAATATGAATTTTGAGAAATTAAAATAGTTTTAGTAGTTGTTAAATTATTCTAATTGATTGAATATGTTAGCAATCATGTTTTATGATAGTTGTATATTTATTTTACGTGTTAATTTCACTGTTTGGTGGGTGAAATTCGTGTTAGTTGGGCTAAAAACGACTACTGTTCATGCCGAGTCTGCGTCGTCTCATGCACGTGCACAGTGGTCAAATTGCTACTGGTGTTAAGGCAAAAATTACGCAATTGTGCTGCCAGATCCCGCAAGCAATGCTAATGGGTTTTCTCTGATCGAGCCGGTCTTGAGATCTTGTGGGGTGCCAAGCGCAAGGACATCGCAAATGGTGTCTGTATTCTCGAGCCTAAAGCGTTGACTTACGCCTATTTGCTTGGAATCGTGTGTAATGGACTTGTATTAGCTTAGCATGCATGTGAATGATGTTGAGGCATAATATAAACTATAATAACAGATTGTCATGCATGATAATACAAATTGTAAAAGATATTTAAGTGATTGTTAATTGAGTTATATAATGAAACTAAAAGTGACATTTTCAAAAGTAGAGATGAACAATTAAGTTGTGTTGGCTTGTAATTAGATTTCAGATTCGTTAAGTATGTTAACCTACGTGGTTAGGTGCTAGATTAGGGTTATAACCTAAATTATGGTTTAAACCCGAAAGCTAATATTCATATAACTAATTGTTGTTGCGATTTCAATGATATATGTAGGGTAATTGGAGATTATTTTACATTTGTGTAGCTTATAATCAAGGCAAGTTCTCTAACTTTACTTTCATAATTGTGCAAATTTCTAAACCTTAACTCTTTTCATTGAGCAAGCTTTCTAACTTCATTATTTTGTTTATGAATGCAAGTTTCTTATCCTAAACTTTCATTGAGCAAGACTATTGATTCTATTCTTATGTATGATTGAATAAAGCTCATGTAACCTAATTCGTTACATCGAATGAGTTTCACATTCTCATTTCTTATTATTATTATTGAAGATGTATATTGTTCTAACACATTGATTCAAAGAAGATTGTTCTAATTCTTTTAATATAAAATACTTTGCATGCATGTATATCATGTTTATTCAGTTATACATTCTTGTATTAAACCTTTATTGATGGAAATTGAATAAGTGTTCTAAAATTCTAGAAACATTGATAAGCTAGTTCCAAACTAAACTTTCTTTAGTGCGAAAATTCTAAATTCAAACTGAGATGAACAACCCTAACATAGGGGATTTTGTACGTGTAACGTTTAGATGTTTGTGCACAATACATAGTACAAAGGGTTGATCCCCCTAAGTACGTTAAGAAGAGTCTGTATAGTCTAAATGACTGTTAAGGTTGAGGTAATAATACCTAAATACCGAAGACATAGTTCGTGGTCTTAAGACCCTCAGATATTAAAGTTTGAACTTGTTTTCAATTTTTGATTCATACAATAAGTTCATTATTGTTCAGTCTTCGTTGTTCATTCTCATGTTGTTATTATTACTACTCTTTATGTCAGTGAGCAATTGTTTGCTCACTCTTGCAATTAAACAAATGTAGCTAAAGTCGAAAGAGGCGATGAGCCATCTACTAGCAAGGGAAAGGGCAAGATGTCCAAGTGTTGAAGAATTATTTAAAGTTTATTTAAATGCATGAAGTTATAAGACTTTTGTTTTATTTTATAATGTATTATGCAAACTGATGTAATAAATTTAAGGTTAGATTACCTGGGATTGTTTATGAGATGATGTAACCCTTTAATGGGAGATATTATTGTTTAAATTAATTATTATTTTATCCTTTATTATGGGTAGTTAGATGTAATTATTTTGATAGTGAGCACCAAATTCAGTGGAAATGAAGTACCCGGATTATGGGGTGTCACAATGGAAATTGACATTTATTTCGATAATAATTGATGTCTGGAAGTTATATTGACCAATCGGGTAATTAATCGGATAAATGGGCAATTAATTGCTATTATTTCACATGTTTATAACTATGTGTTCACATGTATGTACTATTGATTCACATACATGTACTATTAGGGGAGGTGGTGCAAGATTGATAATACTTGCATGACTAAATTAAAAAGGGAGGTATAAATGAAGGTACTATACTGTAATTATATTTTCACATGTATAGAACTAATGATTCACATGATGTACTATTAGGGGAGGTGGTGCAAGTTTGATAATACTTGCATGACTAAATTAAAAATGAAGGAAAAGATGAAAGTATTATACCGTAATATTTCGAGCCCCAAAACGTGTAATTATCGAAACTATGTTTTCCTATAAATAGAAGAACATTCTTCTTTCATTCTCACCAATTCACTAAGACTCACAAGAGCAATTATAGATAGAGAAGCTATAGAGAGAAAGAAGAAGAGTAGTTTGCTACTTCACTATTCCAGTATCTAGTCTTCTTCTAAGGTAAGGGGTGTTATTTATTTTATATTCTCTTACGATATTATTTTTCGTATTCGTAAGGAATATTATCTTCGTTCAATATTCGTAAGGGGTATTATTTCTTTCGTATTCATGAAGAGAGTTATTTTCTTTCAATACTCGTAAGGGTTGTTATTCCATTCTTTATTATTACATTGGAATAACTCATCTCACGGACTCACCGCATGCATGGTGATATTCTTTTGTTATTCCATTCTTTAATATTCTGTTGGAATAACCTGTCTACGCAGACTACCGCATGCATGGTGAATGACCCTTCGTATTCATTCTTTATTAAATTATGGAAATGATCTGTCTATGTGGATTACCGCATGACGGGTAAAAATCCATTTACAGTTTCGTATATTCTATTATAGTCGTATGAGATATCATTTCTTTTGTACTCGTCATGGAATATCGTTTTCTTTTGTGTTTTCCTTTTATGAGTACTATTCACGAGTTATTTTCTAGAAGTTACTATTTACGGGTTACTATTCACCCAGTTACTATTCACTTAAATATTATTCACTCAGATATTCGGGGCACTTTTTGTGCCGGAGTACTATTCACGGGATACTATTCACCCGGTTATTATTCACTCGAATATTATTCACTCGGATATTTAGGGCACTTTTCATGCCAGAGTACTATTCACAAGGTAATATTCCTGAAGTACTATTCACAGGGTACTATTCACACGAAAAATATATTTCTTTTCTGTCTAAATTATTTTTGATACATGAATATTATTCTTGAATTTTAATCTACAAAGCAGTATCATGTTGACAATTTGGATATTTTTAAACTTTTGATAAATTTAAAGTCTTTAATATGTATCCTTGATTTCGTTTGATTAATGCTTATATCATTGTCATCATCCTTATGTTTATATTATTATTAAACTCATCTATGGCTTACGTGCATAGATGGACTTGGTATGATTATGACCAGGGATTATTCGGTATAATCATGACCGTAATGTTACAAATGATGTGGTAAAAGTCCTTATTGGCCCATAGTGCATTGATGGACATATGTTGGTATGATCATAACCATGGGTTCTCTTCGGCCAATGGTACAAAGATGAATTATTTTATGGCGTGATCATGACCGTTGATAAAAACACGAATATCCTTGGCCATAGTGCATGGATAATTCGGTGATGTGGATTATTTATTGAGCTAAGTCTCATCGATAAAATATTGATAATAAAATTTTAATTCGTAGAAGATAATAGATATCATACTCTACTTGACTTTTCTAAAATACAGTTGCATGTCTTTGGCCTGTAGTGCAAGGATGAACTATTAATGAATATCTTTAGCCCGTAGTGCAAATATGAATTTATTAGTATGATTATGAACATGAACTGTGATTTGGTATAACCATGATTTTTGAAGTTTCGGGTAAAGATGTGACACTCCCAAATCCTGGCACTTCATTTCCTCAAGATTTGGTGTTCACTTAATCAAAACATTCATTTATAACTACCCAATTATAATTGAATAATAAAAACCTTCCCATACAGGATTAAACTTAAATAAAAATCTCCTAGGTTATCTAACCTTTAATCATCATTCAAATACGGAAATCATTACATAACTTCTTTAAAATAAAGTCTAAGATCAACATAATAAAAGTCTAACATCTTAATCAAAGTAAAAATTACAAGTCTTCAACACTTGTACATTTTTCCTTTTCCTTTTCTAGTCGAAGGTTCACCTACCTTCTCTTCTTTAGCTGCAATGAGTTTATAAATATGCAAGAGTGAACAAAACAATTGCTCACTGGATATAATATGGAATCAACAGGAGTATAACAATAATAACAGTCGAAGTAGGCTCATCAAAAGTGAATAGTACTCTATCAATAATAATCAGAAACTGAAATCCCAAAATATGGAAAATATACATCACTGAGGGTCGTAAGACCATGAACTAAATCCACGATTGAAAGTAATCTTTCAACTCCAACTTTAATGAATATAAGACTATAAGGACCTCGTACTTAGGGGAATCTACCCTTCGTACAATGTATTGTGCACAAACATTTTAACGCTATGCGTAAGTTAACCCCTAATTATAACAATAGGGTTGTTCATCTCAGTATTTAGAGTACAAGTCCGCACCAAAGGAAGTTTGGTTTGGATAAGCTTTCAAGGTAATTTAGAATTTTACGAACATCAACTAAGGAGTAGTTGAATACAACCAATAACACTATACTATAGAATAATTGTGATTGAATCAATCATAGTAAACTAAAGTCATGCTTTATGAATAATCTAATAGCATACAATTTGAATAACTATAGCATACCTTGCTTGAACAATACTAAGCCAAGGTTAATTAGAATTGAATACTAAGCATGCATAGTAATTTGAACGATAGAAATGTTTGACATTAGTATATATAGTTATGCATGCTAAACAACAAGTTAAATACAAGAATAACTTGCTCCATAATAACTTACATCATTATATTGTAATCGAATTGAAAACAATAATTGAATTAACAAGATAATAGATTAGAAAACTTGCCATGCTCGTAGACTAAACCGAATCAATACGAATCACAATATCCTATAAACATATGTCATCATGACATAGTTAGCCATTACCACTTTACAAACATAACTAAGTACGTTCATCATTTAAAATTGGATTTTTAATCACATAATCAAGTTATAACAAAAGTTAATCTTTAATAACATAATTATTCATAGTATAGAAATACTAAAATCAACATTTTACAGTCCTACTATCATCACATAACTTTTCTTAAAATTTCGTGTACAAAAAGTACATTTGTCGGACCATTCTCGACGACTCGGCGATTACAGCGATTTACGATTTTATTAATCGCTGGTCAGCGCCATCACTAGCGTGAGGATGGTAACCGCCAAGTGTGGTGAATAAACTAGGAAGCCGCGCTGCAACATGGTGATGGAGCTGTGGCACCACTAACGATCTTCTTTGAGCCATGACGCGACGCCGAAGGTGCAGCTTGATTCGATGCCTTTCACAGAAGACAAGACAAAAAAGCCATTTTGGACTACAAGCTCATTTCTAACAGACTAATTCACATGCAATTCATACAAAAACTTTATATAAACATAATTCAAGAACTCCTAACATGTTTCTACCCATACAACAACATAAACAACAAATTTAAAACATCCAATTTCACTATTTTTGCTAAAAACTCACTTTTTGATATTTCAATGAAAATCAACACTATAAAATTTTTTTTCAACCAAAAAAATTAATTCAAAGCATCTTTATCAATAATTATACATACTCTATCAAATTAGATGATCAATTTATCAACTAAATAACTAATTAACCCTCAATTTCTACTTTAAATTAACCCATACTCATTCACAAAAACTCTCTGTAAAAAGGTTTTCTTCACAACTACATACATAACAACAATACATTGACTATAACTTATGAAAATCGTTTTAACATCACTAGTTTGTCATATAAAGCCTCATAACAACAAAAATTTATGCTTACATAAGGATTCTACAAAGAATTTTAGAAGAGAAAAACTAAACTTTTAAAACTAAAAAGAATAAAACAATACCTTGAAGAAGATGATGATGGATATTCCTTTCTATTCTCAAGCTTCTTCTTCTCCAATCTCTAGCCTTTCTTCATCTCTTCTTTTCTTCTTTTCTTCTTCTTTTCTTCTTCTTCCTCTGAGTTTTTCTTTTCTTCTCTCTAACCTCTCTCCTCTATTCTTACGTCTTATGATATAACGTATATGGATATAATATATATTTATTATATGATTTAAATATAAAACATATAACTAATATCAGTTATTTGAGTTTTGAAAATCAAAAGCCATAAGGCTTGTTTGGCTAACCACTAAAAATATAATCAATTAATCTTTATGCCTTGTTTGGTAAAACAAAATTATATTAAAGACTTAATAGGCATTAGGCCTTGTTTGGCAAAACTGAATTAAACTCCCTTGATTTATTTTAGTAACTCCTTTATAGTAAGGTTATTTGTCATACTTCTATTAAATTAAATAATCAATTTAATCAATTCAAATACTAATCTATTAAATTACTTTAACACATAAATCATTATCTCATAATTATAATTTCCTTTATAATTATAATTTTATTCAACCAACTAACACTTTATTTTAATCACAAATTCCAATTACTATAATTCATTTAATCATTATAAGCTCTCTAGCTTACTTATTAAATTAAATTAGTATATAATCTCATAGCAATTAATTTTCTTAGCTCCTTAATTATTTATTCAACAAATAATTAACTAAACCACATCAACTCAAATTGCCATTAAATACTTATATAATTCAATAAATATTTAATATTGTAAATAAATATTTAATATTTAATATTTAATTATTTATTCAACAAATAATTAACTAAACCACATCAACTCAAATTGAACAATTATTTATTCAATAATAAACATATCCATTAAATACTTATATAAATCAATAAATATTTAATAATACACTTTAAAATTCTAGAATGTTATATCATTCTCTCCTTACAAGGATTCTGTCCTCAGAATCACAACTCAAACAAATCATTCGTTACATTCTTCCCTACTTACAAAGATTCTCTCCCGTAATCGAAGACACGATTAAACAAATAACTCGTGGTACTCTTTCAACATTTTTCTCTTGAGTTCCCACGTAGCTTCTTCAGCGTTGTGGTTCCTCCATATCACCTTCACAGAAGGTATCACTTTATTCCTGAGCACTTGTTCTTTCCTGTCGACTATCTGGATAGGAACCTCTTCATAAGACAAATCTTTCTCAAACTACAACGGTTTGTACTCGATCACGTGTTTGTAGTAGGGTTTATATGGTCGTAACACCGAAATGAGAAAAACATTATGAATGTTGTGACAACCCGAAAATTTATAAAATCTTGAATGAATAGAATAAAGGTTAAAGAATAAAACCTAAAAGAGAATTTGTGGATTTATTTAAAATTTTCAAGTAAAACCTATATGGTTTGCTATTCGAATGAGAATAGAGAAAATATGGGTTACAAAATTCCAATACCCTAGAAATGAATTGATATTTATTTGAATAAATATCAAGAATAAGGTATTATGATACCTATAAAATTTGATGTGAATTAAACAAGTATAAAGTCATTAATTAATACGATTGGCAATATGAAGGAGTAATTTAAAACTCAAAATTTGAGTTAGAGATAGAATTTTGAAGCACGGACTACTCGGTTGCGTTCGGAACGTCAAGTTTAGTTAGAAAGGACAATTAACACAAAATGTGTAAGGGTTGACTTTTTGGTCAAAGTCAACAGTTGACTTTTATAGAAAAAGGTCAAAATTGGAGTTAGAAGTGAAGCATGTTATGATTATGTGAATTATGTATATGATTAAATAAATATACATTATATAATGTGAATACATTTATTTTGTATATAAAAGTGAAATAAGAATTAAGTTATGTAACCTAATATATATATTAGGTGTGTTAATTAAATAACCTAAGAGGTTATAATATGGTAGAATATTAGTATTTATAATATATACTAATTTTAAGAGATTTATATTATACATCTCGGTTAATTAATTTTATAACCTAATTATAGCAAGTCTAATTGGGTTAAGGAAATAAAATGCATGAAGTAAGGATCTATGTTTTAATGGAGTAAATGAAAACCCTAATTAAATAATTAGGGAATAGTAATAATAAGAGTGTTGGAAATGTAATATTTTGTTATGGCCCAAAGAAATTTATTAAAAGTCCAAAGAGATTAATAAATATGGTGGCCCAAGAGTTGGCCCAATCAATAATTTTAAAAGCCCAAAAATTTGATCCAAGTATGGGGGGATATTTTTGGACAAGAAAATGCATAAGTAAGGAATTTATTTTCTAGTTTGAGAAATAAAAACCCTAAGTAAATAATTAGGGTAAAATAGAATTAAGAGTAATGGACTATAATAATATCATAGCCCAATAATTTATTTAGAGTCCAAAAGAATTAGATTTAATGTACTAATGAGGTTATATTATTTAAACAAGTCTAATTAATTATTTAATTATGTGACTTGTGGATAAAGTGATTAAGGGCAATTAAATTATTAATCTAGCCCAATATATTATGCGTGGGACAAGTATTATAATGACCCAATTACATTTTTTGGTGGAAGCCCAAATTTATTTTGTTAGTAAGCAAAATAATAAAAGTACAAGCCCAATAGAATTTGATTGATAAGTGGCCCAATTTTTGACCCACTTAAGGAGGGGCTATCTAGTCACTTGTTAAGTAAATTAACAATAAAAGAAAAAAGAAAAGGATATGTTGGAAGATGATAAGGCCACATGGCCATGAAGAGAAAGAGATAAGAAGGAAAAAAAATAGGAGAGCAATGATTATTTTTTTTCTTCCTTATCCTTTAGGCTTAGGTGTCACTAATTAACTTGGCCACTTATTTTATCCAAGAGTGCAAGCAACTAGATAATGATTAAGGAAGAGAAGAAGAGATGAGATTGGGGGATGTATGTAGATATAAAAAATTATATCTATACATTAAATCTCCAACAAACAAATATCTAATTATTTCTTTCATCTCTTATTATTTTTTTTCTAACCAAAAAGAAAATCAAGAGAGAGAGAGAGAGAGAGGAGCAATTTGGCATTTAGAAAGAAAAAAGGAAAGAGAGGGCTGCCATTAATGGATGAAGAAAGAAGAAGGAAGAAAATAAAAATAAGGTAAAATCTATACTTGATTTTGTATGCTATTTGTATTTTTATGATGGATCTTTGGAGTTTAAGTTTTATGTGGCTAGATCCATGAATAAATGTTAGATCTAGAATTTTATTGGGTTGAGTTATGGATTTACATGGGTATAGATGGAAAGATTTGGAAAAAAGGTAAGAAAATAGAATTTTCCGGAAAGCTTAAACTTGAAAGTGTGATCTAGCTTTTGATTTTTGAAATCTATGATGGATATTTGTGATTTATTTTCTTGGGATGCTAGATCTATCTATTAAGGATGAAACCCCTTTCGAATCACTAAATTAGGTTGAAAAATGAGCAAGTTATGGAATTTATCCCAAATAACTCAAAGCTAAGAAAATTGTTAGAACAACAGTTTTTCCCAGCCACTTCCGGGCTAATTTCCGGGAGCTTAACATGTCCAAATATGGATTATGATAGATGAAAATTGTAGATCGGAAAGATATGAATCCAACAAAATTGACAGATCGTTAATTGGAGTTATAGATATCATTTTATTTAAGTTTTAGCAAAGGACTCCAAAACTGCAAATTGCAAAAGTAAACTGCCAAAGATTTTAAAAGGGCTATTTCGGTAAAATAATTTGTGAGAAAAATTCCGGCCTTTTGGGACATGAAAATATACGGTATAAAGTACCTCCTGTCCAAAAATGAGTTCATTCCGAGTTAAATTGAGCAAGTTATGACCATTTTAATTTTGTGATTTTCTTAAGAAAATGGCTATAACCGGAGTTCTATAACTCCGATGGCCACAAAATTTAAACTGGAGCATCATGTTTACACGTATAAGATTGTGCCAAGAGATGAGAATTTCTGGAGTTAAGCGTTTCGGGGCTAATTTCTTAAGGAATTGACTAAAAATGATTTTTGAAAAATACCAAAGGAAGTTGGAAAATTATGGAAAAATACTTTTGTATATGAAATATGTGTATATATGTTTGTTCAAAGGATAGAAAAATAATAAACTGATTTGGTATTTTTGTGAAAAGGATATGGAATCTAGCTTGCTAGATTGGAAAATCTGTTGAGTCCAGCTTGCTGGATTGAAAAGAAGCTTACTGAAATTGAAGGATTTAGAATCTAGCTTGCTGAATTGATGGATTGGTGAATCCATGCTTGTTGGATTGCAATCTAGTTACTAGATTTGGAATCCAGTTAGCTGGATTGCACTTTAGGTTGATGGATTTGGAATCCAGTCTGCTGGATTGGCAGTTTGTTTGCTAGATTTAGAATCCAGGTTGCTGAATAAGTATTTAACTTATTAGATGTTAAATAATAACTTATGATATGAAAATGAGAGTGTTAAATCATAATGGATATGATATAGTGATTAAAGAATTATCAAAGGATGATAATAATGCTAATGTTGTAAGGTGTTATCTAATATTTGATTAAGTGTTAGATAAACTATGGATAAAGTAATAACATTATGAGCTAACAGGTATATTTTTCTAATTGAAAGATTAATCTGATAATTGATAGGTCTTTCATAAGAGATTACATTATATTGCTTAGCGGTAATCAGCGGTACATGCAAGTTTCCCTAACTCAAACTTGAGTTGTATGTTCAAAGCATGTTAATGAATAGTTGTTGTTGATTATTCACGTCTATACTGATTATTGATTCGCACTTAGTGCATATTGCATATGTTCATCAGGTATGAAAGGCTGATCACCTTCATTACCATAAGGTTCAGTTAAATTGTTTATGGTCATTGTTGACTTCAAACATTATTGATTCAGTCATGTAATTATTGAAACTTGATTCATGTTATTTCACAATTATTATATTGTTGAAAACTTGAAAGCTTATTTATTCTTTTCAATCATGATATATCTTCATTGTATTTAAAACTTGCTGGGCAAATTTGTTGCTCACTCTTTCTATATCATGATAAAATTTTCAGATATAGATGAAAGCTCGAATAAAGACAGAAGTAAAGTCAAAGTGCAAGATTAAATTATGTTGCAGTTAGATCTATTAAATTTTCTGACGAAAATAGCATTGTAAACCTTTATAATTTTGAAGGTATGTATTAAGTTAAGGTTGTAGACCTTGGGAATGATGTGTAAAGGTTTATTATATAAACAATTTATGTTTATATCTTCCGCAATAGTTGTAGAGATGATGTACCAGATCTGAGGTAAAAAGTATCTGAAATTGGGGTCGCTACAGTTGGTATCAAAGCCGTAGGTTATAAACTTTAGGTAGGGGTACCTTAGGCTATAACCACGGAGATGATGATAAGGAATAAACTCAGAATCGAGTTTAAGTGATAAGAGATGAATTTAGGAAATTCATCATTAAAGTAAAGAGAAAGATAAAGAAGATTCAAAGAAGAATCTTGAAGAGATGTAAGGATAAGAATACGGAGTTACCTGACTCCAGTAATAAACATGAAAAGTGAAAATAAATAGACTATGTCTATAAGATGAGAAATGTTAATAAAATCATAATATAATATGATTAAAGAGAAGAATAAGAAGATCGTAAAATAAAACGATCATAAGTATAAGGAGAAATGATTACGAAATAAGATCACAACGTGATCAGATTAAATTATTGAATAACATATGACATGTTAAGTGATTGGAATGATATAGCTTGATGCTATAAAGAGAAGGTACTATGAAATGATACAATGTAAACTAAGAAAAGAGTGGTAAATGTTAAGATATGGATTAAAGAAAATTCGTATTAAGAAAAAGAAAGTTGGAATTGTGTATGATTTCAATTGAGAACTCATGTCAGCAGCTGAGTTGTATGATTCCTTGTATGGGTGGAGAATTTGTACTTGGTTTTAGAATCACTTAGATTCCTGGTCGATATAGCGGTTAGGTTGACCAATTCTTTGTATGGGCAGGGAATTGTTCGCTTAGCTTCCTATGTTGATTAGTGGCCGAGTTTGGTTTGACAGCCACTTAGTTTCTTACAGTGATAATCATTGGAACCTAATGTCGCATTATTTGTTATATGCATGTTGATAAGGTGATTATTTTCTCATGTGTATACTGAATAGGTAGAGAATATAAGGTTAGTTGCAAGTTCTTAAAACTCATACTTATGGTACGTTCATGACTCATAATTGTATGAAATGTTTATGAACCCCTCAGCGAATGGACGCCAAAGGTCTGACTAGGACAAGTTCTTAAACTTATATGATTGTGGAAAGTTCTTGAACTCATAATGTGTGGTAAGTTTGATGAACTGGGTATGAGAAAGTTCTGAATGGAGAATTGAAGATGATAGAAATAGATAAAATTATTAAGAAATGGATCAGTAGAGAAAGTGAAGTTGATGATGGAAGCATATGTATTCCAAATCTTCTAGCTATGCTAGACTTTGATGTTTTTGACATCAAGCTAAATTCGCACTGATGTGCTTTTAAAAATGAATTTTGTTATCCTCAACACATGGTGATAAGTGTGTAGGTGTAGACTTCGGGCCACTAACACAGCGTTACCTGTTGTGGCATGATGACACCAAAGATGATTTTTTTAAAGATTTTTGAACTGTTTAAAGAAGAATCTATGCTAATTGATTCGGCTAAGCGAAAATGATTTGAATTATCAAAATGTATTTTTATATCATTAATGCATCATGCAACCTGGTGCAAAGATGATAAAAATGATGAAGTTATCAATGCAGAATTACTTAGTGTCGGATGTGATCTAAAGATCGTCAGCCCACGATAGTATGATGTAGTATGACAAAGTCACAAAATGATGGAATCCTCAAACGGACTATAAATACAGTGCGGTATCATGACGTCATAGAATGATTTTAAGAATTTTAAAGGTAAATTATTGCCAACTAAATTTGGCCAGAAATGTTTCGATTGAAATTCAAATTAGTAAGTTTGGTGGTACGCTCATCAACCAATTCATCTGCATTCTCTCTATTATCCGCACATGGGTCCAAAAAGAGCACGCTCAATCTCCATCTCTTCTTTATCAGTATCTTCCTCCAATAACCAAGAAGAGGATGTCGTGGACCATAGGAAATTTATCAGTTTTGAGGCCCAGCAGGACTATTATCGGATTGTGGCCAAACCTTTTATGAAGGAACGGGGACTTCTACCTGAGAAGCAAGATGGCCAACTCTGTTATATGATACGAGAAAGAGGCTGGGTTGACTTGACTGCATCTCCTATACCTATACCCATGGGGATTGTTCGAGAATTCTATGCAAATGCTAAGGAAATGATAATAGCAGGAATAACGTTGGTTCGAGGGGAGCAGGTGGATTTTTGACCTCCAGCGATCAGAGAAGTTTTCAACATACATGACGCACCACCCACCGGGTCTGCTAATTGGGTAGAAGGTGCACATTTAGAAACAGATCTGGCAGTAGTGATTCTTTGAAATGTGTATCTACGGCAGACACAAATGGAAGTATAAGGGGACAACAATGAGGCAAAATCTTTTCCATCGTCTGCCTTGAATCGATATGCCAAAGCGTGGAATCTGTTCATCTATGCCAAGCTAGTTTCGTCAGTTCACCACCATGCAATAACCACTGAGCGTGTTATTATTTTGTGGGGCATCATCAAAGGCAACCACGATACTACAAGAAAATTGGTATAGCGATATAGCGTCACCACCGTCGCTATAGATAAAAAGACCGTCAAGCTATAGGATATAGCGACGGTCGCCAACCGTCATCGCTATAGAAGCCGCCGCCAAACCTATAGCGACGGTCTTTTTCTTATAATGACGGATTAGACCGTCGCTAGAAAAACTCCACAAAAGCGCGTTGAAGGTTTTTACTGACGGCGAGTAGAAAGTGTATATATACGGCCATGGCGACCGCCGCTATGTAAGATTTGGTCGTGAGCTATTCACGATTACGCGTGGCCGTCGGTATAGGTGAGATTTGGCTATGATTACGGCGATTCGGCCACCAAATCGCCAGAGGTGAGATTGGCTATGAGTTATCGGCGACGGTCGCCGACCGTTGCTATAGGTGAGATTTGGCTATGAGTTATTACTGACGGTCTCCGACCATCGCTATAGATGAGATTTGGTACATGAACTCGATGACGGTCTTGGCCGTCGCTATATCTTCCCAAATTTTAAAGAAAATCTTTGTTTATACAATAATTTTTATTTATTTTTACCATTAAGA
Source organism: Panax quinquefolius (assembly GCA_020205615.1). NCBI lineage: Eukaryota > Viridiplantae > Streptophyta > Magnoliopsida > Apiales > Araliaceae > Panax > Panax quinquefolius. Next base: position 120,298,245 of record CM035172.1, on the reverse strand, counting down.
AACATAACCACATTCAACCATCCAATCAATATAACATTTACAACTAAAAGAATAAAACAAATAAAGTCTATTAATGTATAATATCATCTAAATATACATAACCATCCAAAATATTTGTTATTATGTATCAAAACAAGACATAACCAACAAAGACATTTAACATATTTTTAGTATCACATCTAACAAATTTTCATCAAAAATAAGTGTTACATATAACAAATTTCCAAAGAAGACGTGACATGTCACAGTCCTCTATAGGATTATTTGATCCGCTAATATCACCATTATCTCCTTCTGTGTATCGATCCTACAAATTAATTATCAAGTGAACTTGTTAATCCATAAAAACATAATGATAGCCCCAAAATTTAAGTATAAGTGAAGTGAGAGAGCAACACCGATTGTTGGATTGAGCATTTGGAACTGATGAATTCTTCATAAATTCTGTCATAATTGATAATAGTTCATCCACTTTCCTTGCAGTATCATCTCCTTTGCTCCTCTTCGTTTTTGTATCTATTTGTGTCTTCTCTGATACAACCATCTCGGTCTGCTTCCATCTCGATGATTTGCAAACTGTACAAGACTCTAATTTTTCATTCTCCTCCAAAATAGCATACAATCATTCTCGCGTGCATCAATCTTCTCATAACCAAACCCTAAATTTCCAACCATTTTCTTCATTTCATAAAATTATCGTGCAAGTTTGCAAATGATGGAAATGATGACTTGAACTTACTGAGCAATCCATCAAAGGACACATCAGTCCATTTGCTAACATTTTATGATTGAAAAGCCATACAACGAATGAAAGGATCATCTCATTTTCACATCCGGGATATAAAGGTTGATTGGCCTCGACATGTACTTTTGGTATTTTGAAGCTTCGGTAAGATTTAATCTACACCGTGATCCCTAAATATATCATTTACCATCTCGGTGCATACGATGCTCATCTTGATTGTGATGGTTCTTCGTGAACATCATCATTACTCACATCCCTGACAATCACATCTTCCCCTTGATGCACCCAATTCGTGTAGCCAAACATAAATCCATCACAAATCAAATGTTCACGAATAGTAGCTCGAAACTGTATCGACCATTTACAATTCTTACATGGGCAAGGAATTCTTCCGTTACCATGCCCACTTTTTGAAACCAAAGTCCGTAAATATCTCTATGCCCGCAAGATATTCTCTAGAATATCTTGGTAATTCCATCCACATCTTATCCATAATATTATGTCCCTAAATCAAATTGAACAACCATCGTAATGATATTACGTATAGAAATCTATCATAATTAATTATGATAATTAATTATCATAATTAAGTACCTTGAATGCCAACCAAACTCCGGTTCACTCAAATAAAACAAAAAGGTCGTAGATAATTTAAATATTAATTATCATAATTAACGAATTTCAAATAAGCGTAGGTAATAATTAAGGGTGACTACACCAAAACATTACATTCAAGGTCTCAATGTTGGACATGGAAGTTCTTTTAATTATAAGCCTCAAATATTCCTACAAATTAATTGCGCAGTACGTTTGTCCCGCTCGGTTTAACATCCCGTTGGATTCCTTCTAGTCAATAGAGAGAAATATACTAAAACAAGTACTAAATCACTAGCAAGCTATAGATTTCAAACTAACATTTGGTGTTAGATTTACTTTTATGTAGACCCCATAAAATTGTACCACCACGGGGAAAAGACACACATGTTCTCTTCAAAACTTAGGGCTTGTTAAAATAGCAAGGTTTTTTAGGGCAATTAAGCATACAACTAAAACAAGTACAAGATTTTGTTACTCGACCCTTTTCACCCACTTTCATATATCGTATATAGAATCGGAATTTAGCCCTTTATAAAAGCAGAACTTCCTAGTTTTAACGATTCACCCTGCAGGCCAAGAATCCTTAGAAACCTTACGAGAAATTTGGTTACTTGTATAATTTTTTACCAACTACTAGATGACTTTGATATTGTTTGATTTGTTACTTGTATAATTTTTAGGCCATGCTAGCTATTTGAGTGCTCCTCATATACGTTTAAAGTGGGTAGTTCAACTACTACTATTAAATAATGATTTTACAACAAACAAAGTCGACCCCCTTAACAGAGATAATACCACAAAATGATGACATATATATGTTGTTATGCCCGCCTACTACTTTATAAAACAAAACAATAAAAAATCTAGCGTTAAATAGCTTAGCTTCTACGTAAGGTGGGAACAAGCTAAAGGTCCTGGCCGGTAATTGAGGATTCAATGATATTGCCTGGGTTCAAGTACCAAATGGCTATAAGGTTATCAAGGAACACAAAGCATATGAATATGACATTGAAAATTTAATTATCTAGGTTTACCCAATACTTGGTGGAATGACACGTATATGCGGTTTACCTATACTTGAAATTTAATACTAAAATTTAATATCGAAAATTTAATATCTAGCATATTTGAAATGCTAGAAGGAAGAGGAAAAATATGACTATAAAACAAGAATTATCTAGGGATCGGGCATAGATCGCATCAGCAGACCCAGGGACATGCAGTCGGAAATGACACAAGATGCTAATTTGACACAAAGGTTTAGTCGGTTAGTTGACCCCTTGTTAGCTATTTCCTTCACAGAGAGAGGTACATGCAGATGATGTAACATTCGATAGCACCAACACATGCAAATCTGGTTATTATAATTATAAAATTTCGGCTCTATGCAAAGTGAGCTATTAAGCGCCTCGAGATCAAAGAAAGTATATTATTAACCCTTGAACTATAAGAATCATTATAGACTCTTTCTTTAATCAAAACAAATTGTTAATGGAAAGAGGATGACACAAGTTAAGGCTTCATCGATACAATTATAGCTAAATAGAAAAATAGACTAACAAAGTTTTGTCGATTACTTAATGATAATTTGCTAGTCAAGATCGGTAGTGAAAAGGTATTTAGACGATCAAATCGTGGCATGGGAAGTAATATGCATTTAGTCCATGCACCTTCAAGGACACAATTTTCCCAATCGTAAAAGGGAAATTCATACACACACATATGCGCACTAAATCAAGGGTACAAGTACCTTCACTAGTAGGCACCAATGACACCCAAGCTAGTAAGCCTCGTGTATTCGAGAAGGCCTTGATTTACTAGTTGTATTGAGAAAAGGGTACAGATACAAAGGAATATGAGTCGCAAATGAACAATCTGTCCATTAGAAATTTTTCATAACTTATCACAACAAAATTACAACATAAAATAAACAACATAATAAAACTATCTCATTGCTCGACCTAAAAGTCCAACAATAAACGTTGTGGTGTTTTAGAGAGAGAAAGATAAGCAAGGGTGAAGAGAGTCAAAAACATTGTGGTTTTAAGTTTTTAGGCTTTGCGGTTTAATCTTTGGGAATGTCAATTTTTATTTTTCAAGCTATGTGATGTAATAACGCAAATGACAATTTTATTTTTTATTTTTAAAATTTACTTATTATCCATGATTGAATATTGGATAGGAGGGTTATTTTAATAATTTTTCACCAACATTATTAAATTACAGTTAGGAGATGTGTTATAAGTCATAAGGATTTGCAGTTATAATAGAACTTTACCTAAAGACTCTTGTTCTACCGGAAAAAGAGCATAGAAAATTAAGGAGGCGTGAATAAACTATCATAATTTGTGTTCGAGGTTCCTCATATAATTTATTTTTACACACTAGAGCAAATGAGCAATTACATACTTTTATTGTTGACGTTTATGACATGTACCTACTCTCACATCGGAGTTAGTATTAGCATTTCAAATATGCTAGATATTAAATTTTAGTATTAAGATCTTGTGTCATTTCCAAACATGTATGTCACGGTAATTGTTGATGCGCCTATGCCCGGATCCCTAGATAATTCTTGTTTTATTGTCATATTTTTCCTCTTCCTTCTAGCATTTTAAAATATAGTATTTCAAATATGGCTGGTAATTGAAAATTTGCAGCATCAGTTGCTTCCCATCAAATTTAATTAGTACCTGCTACCAATGTCATATGAATATGACATTGAACCCAACCACAGTGGCTCACAAAACACCCCACAGAAGGGTGTCCCAAAATTAGAAAATTTAGGGCTTGTTAGAAGGAGGAGAGAAATAGAGAAAATCATAACAACTAAGGGGTAAATAAAATTGAAACCTAAAGAATGAAATTATACCTCCTCAAGCAAATTGCTCAATATGATCCTTTCAAGCCGGGACGGAGAGATGGAGTGAGACGAAGTCAGACGAAGTCCTACTAAGTCTGGCATACACGATGATGCGGAGGGAGGGAGAACGTCGAAGATCTTGATCGAAAGTTACTAAGATGTTAATCGAATGATTAAGATGTCGATTTGGGGGAAAGAATATGAGAGATCTGTGATTAAGATCTGTGAACGCTTGAGATCTTAATCGAATGATTAAGATGTCCCTTATATGACCCTCGTTAATTAAAATCCTTAAAAAAATTCCTATACCGACGGCCAACTTGTGACCCTCGCAATAGACTACCTTCGGAGGGTCTATCTGAACCGACTCGGGAAGAAGTGACCGTCGCTATAGATACCTTATAGCGACGGTTCCGTGTCGACCGTCGCTATATCTCGTAGCTATATGTTGAATTTCTAGTAGTGTATACTTTGATGTAGGCCATTTAATTCATCAAAACATGCTGCGTTATATGCGGGGGAGCACTACTGGGAGTATTCCGCATGCATATGTGGTAGCCATGCTCTGTACCCAATAAGGAGTCCCATAGAATAATGAGCCGTTGCAGAAACTGAGCCACGACATCACTCATGCTATTATTCCCAAATTCAAGGATTAGACGGGTGGTGAACCGCATCCGCGAGGATTAGGTTTTATCATTCAGCATACTTTCCCAAAGCCATCATAGCAGCCCCTCAGACAGATGAGGCAGGCTCATCCACGCAAGCATCTGTTGCCCATGGTTATCGCCAGCTCTGAAGGTTGGAGCGAAAAGTCGATGCCATATACGATAATTTTGGAACATTTGCGACGGGACTCACGAGGGCCTTGGCCGAAGCTTTTGCGCATCCAGGAACGACGCTAGAATGGCGTCAGTTCGAGACAGCAGTGCCATATCCACCACCAGATTCACCACCCAAGGAGGGTGGTACCACTGATCATTAGGGGAGTTTTTCGTTACCCTTTACCTTCATTCAATAGGGCATTGAATATTATAAGTTTGGGGGTATTGGGGTAGTAGCATAGTTGCATGTAGTTGTTTTTGCATGATTAGTTTAATTTTTGCATTATATAGTTTATTTTTGCATATAGTTGCATGTTTATTTGCATGTTCATTTTTAGTTTCCATGTCTCACAGTTCTTGCCGTATGGAAATTTTTATCTAGCCGATGATGATAGTGAATTTTTGAAAGTTGTTTGAGTATATTGGATAACATGAACCTAGCTATAATGTTTTACACGATGAAGTTCATGTTGCTGTTTAAATGCTTTCGGTTTGCACGATTGTGTTCACAATCACTTGTAGGTATAAGAAGTATGTGTTGTATTGCTCCATAGAAAATGTAGTGTCAAAAAGAGAAATATGTGAAATATGGATGTAGACTTGCAAAACATTGACATTCAGACTTTGGGAAAACATGGGTATCTATGTATAAAAATAAATAGTAATAACGTGGCTAGTCTTATTTCGGGGCCCTGGCTACTTGAGTAAGTACGCCCGAGGGGATTGTTTCTACACCTAGTGCCCTAAGGTCTTTCATGGTCTGGGAGTCGTTGGTTGAAAGCTCGCTAAGGGGTAGCAGTGTTGCCCAATGGAGTAAGACATTGCACAGTCATGTGAAAAAAAGGAGAAAAAGAAAAGAAAAATAGCAATAAACACCACGGGAAAGTGCGAAAATCGCCCTCGTGGATAAAAATAAAGCAGTTAAGCCCATTGTTGAACCTCAGTTTGTTTTAATATGTTGGAATAGTCTTTGTTGCATATGTATGCATGAGTCTTGATTTAAGCTATAAATTTTTGTTTTGAGCAATATAGCATGAGTATTCTTTGCTTAAATCAAGTTTTGGTGAACATAGCACACACAGAGAGCATATCTATAGCATTATTGAATTATCTGAGTGTACGACATTATGTCTACAGTTTGGTTTGAATCTATATTCTTGAACCTGGAAAAATTCGCTGAGGCATTTTGGACTGAATTTCTGTGATAGCTGGAACTATGTGAGACTAGTTTGCATCATAGCTTAGTTGCATAGTATTGTAGCTGCATTTTCATTGTTCATTAGTATACATTGCTTGAGGGCAAGCAATAGTTCAAGTTTGGGGGTATTTGATAAGTGGGTTTTATACCTATTTATGGAATACCAATTCACGCGAACTATGCCCATCTCAAGTATATTTTAGTGTGTTTTTAGTTGCATTTCATGTTATTTTGCATTGCATATACTTAAAACTCCTTTTGGTGAAAAAGTGCAGGAAACGACCTAATTTGGTGGAATTAGAAGGCACGAGGCGAATGGACGCATGAAGCGAGACACAGGCTGGGATATACATGGCATGAGGATCAAGTGGAGCAGAAGGCTAAGCGTGGATGGACAAAGGAAGAAGCAGTGGAACAGATCAGTTGCAGCAGCAGAACAAGAACTCAAAATTGCAGAAGCCGCGCGGCAGGACAAGCTTGGGAATGCGCGCCCGTGCGAGCACCCGGATGGACAACATGACACACTGCAAGTTACGCTCCCGCTCGAGGATTACATCAAAAGCATAGCACTTCGATCTCGATTAATCTTTGATTTATTTTATTTTATTTTTTAATTAAAAGGGTTGTAATTGGTTTAAAATGATTTCTGACTGGTGTCAAAGGGGATCATTATTGAATTTTTACGTATTTTCATTGAAAACTAGGGTTTACACTCAAAGAGAGATTCCAACGGAGAGCGAAGCCTAAACTCTAATTTTCTAATTTTTCTTGGGATCCTATATCATTGTGGATTTTTTATTAGTAGTTGCTGGATTTATATAAGGATTTGAACGTTAATAGTGGATTATAATCAGCAATTGGTTTGATCGTTTCTATCTTTCATCTTTCAATTGTTTGTTTATTAGCCATGTTTAGCTTTGATCCCATAATGGCTTTTGGTTCACTCATGAACTAAACACCATTATGGGATTCTAATGGATTTTAATATGTAGTTTGGTTGCATGCTTTAATGTTGTGATAAACTGGGATTTCGAATAATCAAAATTTTACGAATAATTTTTTTTTTAATTAATATTAATATTAATTATCAATTTTGTGACAAGTATCTGTGATACGAGTCTCGAGAAGGTCAATTTGTGTATTGACTAATAAATTAGAGTAGAGTTGTGCTTAACAAGATTAAAAACCCTAACCCTAATTTTCGGATAAGGATTCAATAGAAAATATAATTAAAATAATTATATTAATGAGTACGTGTTTGTATTGTTTAAAATTTTGATTAATGATTGATCGGATAAGGTTTAAAATTTATAAACCCTAATAAGAGATTAAAAACCCTAATCTTAGATTTAGAAAACCAATTGTACGGTTAGAAACCCTAATCGAAAGCCGGGAAACCCTAATTTTAAATTCAGGAATCCTAAACCCTAATTAGGCAACCCTAATCCTAATTGGAAGGCCTAATATATTTATTAAATGTTGATAAGATTAGGAAAACCTAATTTAATTAGGAAAACCTAATTTTAGTTTCAAAATTTTAATTTTCTAAATTAAAACCCTAATTTAGAAAATCTAGAATTGGAGTATTTAAAACCTAAGGGTTAAGAACCTTAGGGTTAAAACCTAAGGGTTTGTACAAATTCCAAGTATACCATTAAAATTAATTTTCTAATGACTAAAAAGCCCTTTTAGTTTATTTTAAATGATAACTTGTAAAAATGCTAGCCCCTTTAGTTGTTGAACAACTATGTTGACTTTGTGAGACAAAATCTTCAGCCATCAGCCGAAATTATCAGCATAGCAACATTATATCATCATATATATTGATTTAAAGAGAGAGAAAGTCCACAAAAGTTGCTCAATTGCTAACTTGCTCTCACCAACTCCTTCTCTCAACCAAACCTCCGAATATAGCAAGAATATCAGTCACATTATCAGCCTTAGAACACCCAAGAACATATTGGAGATTAAAGATCAAAATCTAGAGCAAGAAGGTATAAACCCCAAGTCCCTATTTGATCTTATTTAGTAAGAAAGATTTTTTGTTTTTATGTTTAGATGTTTGCTAATGGATATTTTATGAAGATCTATGATGATCTATGATGAATCTATAGCATCAAAGTGCCTTAAAATAAAGTTTTCAAAAACAGTTCTTGAGAATTTTTTTGTGGTCTAACAAATAATGTCAGTGCCCACGGATCATTGCTCGTTTAAGATTTTTGATGTTTTATTGTTTGGATCTATAGCTTGTTATGTTGTCTTTAATCTGGAAGTGGTAGTACAACCATCAGATGTCTAGATTTGTAGTTATTCATGGTCAAAACCCGTTGATCGGGCATGACCATGAACTTTCTGGGTAACCCAGAAAGCCTTTTACAGCGTCTGACAACGTTTTGTGAGGTCTAGATCTTTCGTGTTGTAAGTGTTATGAGGTTGTTTTTGTATACTGGTTATAGCCTGTTGTATGTACTCTAGATCCATGGTTTTATTTTCCAGAAAAAGATAATATATCGAGTGTAACTAATGGTCAAAGTAGACCATTTGATCACGGATGCATTTTCTGGGAAACCAGAATCGGGTTTGAACAAAATTTTCGACAAGCTTTTACCGTGTCATAACTTGTGGATCTTTTGTTGTTAAACTTCGTGTTGTTATGGTAATGTTCCTTGTCATGTATACTATAGATTTGAACCATTAACCGACTTGAATCATATTGGAACCTAGATTAAATGGAGCTTGAAAGTGTCCACTCAGATTATCTGGGTTTCGGAAAACCCGAAACCGTCTCCTCGACATGTACTTCAAGGCACTGAGATCTAATTGTTTGTATGTTGTATGACCATGATTTTGATGGGATATTGTAGAGTTACATTTCCTCTACACGATCCGTGTCTAAGTTAGCCTAAATCATGTTTGGATTAAGATTAACAGTTTGTCAAATAGAGACCCTTGAAAGCTGGGCTGTCAGTGTTCTTGAGCTTAAGAACAACAACATCGACATTTTATGTCGCTAAAGGCCTACAACGACGGTTTTTAATATTTTTATTTTCTGAATATTCCAGAAATTATTTAAAAATAGAAATAAATTATAAAAATTACTAAAAATGGTTTTAAAAATCATTTCAAATTCTGAAAAATAACTTTTAATTATTTGGGACATTTTTCATTAATATTTATAATTATTTGGATATTAATGATATTTAATTTATTTAATTAGTGTATTAAATAAATTAGAGAAAAATGATTTAATATTATGAAAAAACATTTTAAATAAGAATAATGTATTTAAAAATATTTTGAGTTATAAAATATAATTTTAATATTTTTGGAGAATTTTCATTAATAAATTAATATTAATGATATTAGATTTATTTAATTATTAAATTAAATAAATAAGTTAAAAATGATTTTATTAATTTAAAAATCATTTTAAATAAGAATAAAGTGTTAGAAAATATTTTGAATTATAAAATATAATTTTCAATATATTTTGGAGAATTCTCATTAATAAATTAATATTAATGATATTAGATTTATTTAATTATTATATTAAATAAATGAATTAAAAATGATTTTATTGATTTAAAAATCATTTAAAATGAGAAAAATGTTTTAAAAATATTTTAAGTTATAAGTAATGACTTTTAATATTTTGATAATAATTTCATTAATATTTAAATATTAATGGTGATGATTTAAAAATGATTTTTAATTATTTTAAAAATCATTTAAGTAGAATATTAATGATTTAAAATATTTTAAGTTTTTAATAATAACTTTAATATTTTGACAAGTATGTTATTAATATTTTATATTATTAATTATTAATAATAATAAGATTATTTGATAATTAAATCATTTAAAATGATTTAAGTGTTTGAAAAATTATTATAAATTATAATAATTGTTTATAAATTATTAAAAGCTTAGAAAAATATTATAAAGCGATATTTGACTTATCTAAAATAATATTGAAGCTTAGAGACCAAGTTTAATTGACAATCAATGTGTTAATTGTCGGATAGGGTGATCGAGAAACAGAGAATGGATAGAAGTCCAACGGGCCAGAAATAGTTAGACTTGATAAGTGTTTATATAGGTTATAAACAACGATGTGATTATGTGATAATGTACTAGGAGGAGTTTGATTATAGAATACGAGTGTTACATGTTATAAATGATTGTCTTAATTGTGAGGACCAGAGCATTATTGATTATAGGTCTTACGAAACACGATTAATTATATTGTGTAAAGCATGTAATCAACGCGCGGAAGGCAAGTTTCTAACTTCGACCTTGAGTTATATTCATTCAATTATTATGGTTAATTATGGCTAATTATACCATGTCCAGGGAATTTATTGTTGATTATTTGTAGTTAGTACATGTTTAAAAATTCAAATTGAATTACTGATTCGGAGAATATACCATTGTAGAATAACTATTGTTGGATATTCATATTCACAGAAGATAGAATTATTAATCTGAGATAATTCACATTTATTGTCAAATTATGTTGAGAAATGTCTTAGCTAATTATTACGGCTGAGCGACATTTGTTAGAACTTGATAAATTCGAGAAGAGAATTTAATTGTTATTAATAGATCGATGCCAATTATTTCGGCTAGATCGATAAGTAAATAGAATTTGAAATCACAGTATTTCGTTGTTAAATCAAAATCTTGATTCTAAGACTGAGAAGAACAACCTTTTATATAAAGGGAACAAAATTTTTAAGTCGTATATTCGACCATTGCGCGCGACCTAAGTATTATGCATAATATAGGGTACAAGGAGTTGGCCGGCTCTAAGTACTTGCAGAGGGGTATGATTTAATCTTTATGGTTATCTGATACTCTTGCGTATGTATCAAAGTAAATTTTTGATAGATACCTGAGAAAGTAGAAGTTCTAGATCCAATGGATCGCTCAACATAAATCTAGAAAATATTCCACTTTGCTATTTCGTAGAATTAATTCTTGATTATTCATTTGAATATCGTAGAAAACCTTGAAAGCGTTGTACTCTTTCATTATCAGATTATTGTTGCGGAGAATGTGAGAAGACTTGATATTGATTTCTATACCTTTATTGTATGTCTTAACTTGAGGGGCAAACTTGTTGCTCACCCTTGCTATAAATAAAACATTTTAGCTAGGAATGAAGAGGCCAACGGGTAAAAGAAGAACAAAGGCAAAGGCAAGATGCTGGAATAGTATAATGAACAGTATTATTATTATTATGATGTATTGTAAACCCTTTTTGTTTATCTAAGGGGTATGTTTGTAATTTTAAGGTTAGCAAACCTGGGACTTATGTATTAACAACTTATGTTAATGAGTTATGTATTCCTATTCATATTTAAATGGGTAGTTAGATGTTATTATATTGTGGATCGTGAACACCAAACTCGGGGGTCAGGTAACCCGGATTTGGGGGCGTCACAGGTTGGTATCAAATCTGTAGTGACCAAGGTGTCACAAGTTGGTAGAGGAGCTGTATGTTATAAACCTTAAGTGGGGTGGGGGAAAACCCTAGGATTATAACCATACGCGAGATGGAGAAAACTCATTTAGAGTTCTAAGTGAGAGATTGCCGAAGTGCATCAATATTGAGATATGTGGACACTTAGTGTGAGAAGTTTGTACTGTTGAAGTACTAATCAAGTTGTTTAAACTGATTGTAGGATGTCTGGAGAAGATGAAACGAGTGCGGAGATGCTAGTGGATGTTGCACCAATGCCAATAGCCGAGGTGCCAGCGCAAAGAGAATTAGTGGAGAAGGTGGGAGAAGATGAACCAATGGTCAATCTGGGAAGCGATCATGACGATTATCCCGAGATGTATCTGAGTGGAGATGAGGAGGCAGAGTCTGAGCCAGCTAAAGTAGAGTTAAAGAATAAGACTAAAGTTGAAGAACAAGATCAACTAGCTGCAGAAGTTCAAGAACTCTGGAGTAAGGCATTTCTCTTGGAGGAACTGTGGAAGGCGGAGCGAGCATTACGCGAAATGACTGAAGAAAGGAACGAGCACTCAAGGCACAGATAGAAAGCATAAAGACGGAAGGTGGTGGATCGTCTGAAGGGACAATCAAGCAACAGAAAGACAAGAAAAAGAGAAAGAAGGATAACGACATCCCTAATTCTGAAAAGTCAAGCCCGAAGAAGAAGCAAGCCTATAGCAAGTGTGGGAAGACTCACGCGGGAGAATGCATGATGTGGAAGAATGTGTGCTTTAATTATAAGCGGGAAGGACATATTTCTCTGCATTGTCCTAAGCCAAATTTGAGGAAGTGTTTTTCATGTGGGCAAATGGGTCACAGATTCAACAAGTGTCCCAACAAAAAGAAGACTGGTGAAAGGAGTGGTCGGTAGACAACTTAGATATATGTAATAGTATCCTTTTGGTAGTAGATTATGATATTAAGTGTTGTAATATCGAAAATGATATGTGAACATATATAAATATAAATATGTTGTATGAATGAAATCTTTATTTTCTATATGAATATAAGATTAAGATTAATTTGTGTGTTCTTAAAACTCATACTTATGATAAGTTAATGATTCATGATTATATGAAATGTTTTGAACCCCTCAGCGAATGGACGCCAAAGGTCATACTAGGATAAGTTCATGCACTCAAATAATTGTGGCAAGTTCCTGAACTCATAAGTGTGGTAAGTTTGATGAACTGGTAATAACTGTGTGTGAATAGAGAATAGCAACTTTTTGTGCAAAGTTGTGTTATTAATCCTAATATGATTTAAAAAGGGATAGTAATATGTGTCAAGTACTAAATGTGCTATGAATTATTTGAATAAATATTCGTTTATATGTGAGAATTATGTGTTGAATTTTATTGTGTTAAGAATTTGTGTAGAGAAAGAGAATTAATATAAGTTTTTATTTAAATCAGATCATGCCGCCTAGACGACAGAATCGAAACCAACGAAAAGAACAGTCAGTGAACAACAAAGGAGGTCAAGCTGACCCGATGCAAAACTTTGCGGATATGATAGCCCAAGCTATGGAAAAAAGAGCTCCCACAGGAAGAGGAAGAGCGAGAGAACAGCAAGCTGATAGATTGGCTAACTTCAAGGACTTTAAAGCGGTAGGACCGCCGAAATTCAAGGGAACCACAGATCCGATTGAAGCCCAAACTTGGGTGAAGGAGATGGAGAAAGCATTCATCATTACTGAAAGTGGCGGAAGAAGCGAAAGGCGACTTTTTTTGCGACATACTTAATGAAGGAGAAGCTAATTCTTGGTGGGAGACAAATCAAGCGAGAGGGAACATGACCATAGTGACATGGACCAGATTCAAAGAGTTGTTCTTCGAGAACTACTTCTCACCGAGTATGCTGATCAGGATGGAAGTTAAATTTCTAGAATTGAAGCGAGGAGAACATGTCGATTGTGATGAATCTGTTGCCAAATTCAACGAGTTGGCTAGATTTGCACCTCATCGGGTGGACACCAAGGCGAGAAAAGTGAGAAGATTCGAGAACGGACTGAAGTCGAGGATATTCAACAAGGTAGCGGTATTGCGGCAATGATGGAGAAAGCGTTAATTGCTGAAGGAGGGAGCGAAGCTGCATCTCGATTTCATTAGGATAAGAAGAAGAAGACAAATGATGGTGGAAGCAGTGGTGGTAGTAACCCTAATAAGAGGAAATGGCGTGAGAATACCCAATCAGGTGGTAAAACAGAGGAGAATAGGAAAGGGAGGGAGCCATATTCGAATTGTGGGAAGAATCATGCTGGAGTTTGCCTAAAGAAGAAGGGAGTTTGCTATAACTGCGGGCAAGAGGAGCACATGTCGCCTAATTATCCCAATCCGAAGAAGATACAAGGTTGCTTTGTATGCGGATCTACTGATCATTTGGTTCGGAACTGTCCGAAGAAGAATGCAGAGAAGGAAAGTGTCAACAAGGGACCTGGTGCCGGAACCTTGTCAATTCGAGGACCTGCACATCCAGGAAGACCAACGGCCCGTACATTCAACATGACGGCGCAAGATGCAGTGGCTGCTAAGGAGGTGGCAGCAGGTAATGTTTTCGTTTAGAAATTTAATTACGCGAGTAATATGAGTTATATATTTCTGTGAACTATTTTCTTTTATAGATTCAAGTCACATGTTAGAATTTGAAACACAAATTAATATTGTGTTGATAAAAATGAATAAATGATACAACTTTAAAAGATTGTAGAGAATAAGAAAGCGGTGATTCCGAGGACGGAATCCTTTTAAGGAGGGGTGAATGTGATAACCGGGATTTCGAATAATCAAAATTTTATGAATAATTTTTTTAAAATTAATATTAATATTAATTATCAATTTTGTGACAAAAATCTGTGATACGAGTCTCGAGAAGGTCAATTGGTGTATTGACTAATAAATTAGAGTAGAGTTGTGCTTAACAAGATTAGAAACCCTAACCCTAATTTTTGGATAGGGATTCAATAGAAAATATAATTAAAATAATTATATTAATGAGTACGTGTTTGTATTGTTTAGAATTTTGATCAATGATTGATCGGATAAGGTTTAAAATTTATAAACCCTAATAAGGGATTAAAAACCCTAATCTCATAGTTAGAAAACCAATTTTACGGTTAGAAACCCTAATCGAAAGCCGGGAAACCCTAATTTTAAATTCGGGAATCCTAAACCCTAATTAGGCAACCCTAATCCTAATTGGAAGGCCTAATATATTTATTAAATGTTGATAAGATTAGGAAAACCTAATTTAATTAGGAAAACCTAATTTTAGTTTCACAATTTTAATTTTCTAAATTAAAACCCTAATTTAGAAAATCTAGAATTGGAGTATTTAAAACCTAAGGGTTAAGAACCTTAGGGTTAAAACCTAAGGGTTTGTACAAATTTCAAGTATGCCATTAAAATTAATTTTGCTAATGCTAAAAAGCCCTTTTAGTTTATTTTAAATGATAACTTGTAAAATGCTTAGCCCCTTTAGTTGTTGAACAACTATGTACTTTTTTGTGAGATAAAATCTTGACCCATCGGTAGAAATTATCAAAGATAGAAACATTATATCATCATATATATTGATTTAAAGAGAGAGAAAGTCCACAAAAAGTTGCTTTCAATTGCTAACTTGCTCTCACCAACTCCTTCTCTCAACCAAACCTCCGAAATATAGCAAGAATATCGGTCACATTATCGACCTCTTAGAACACCCAAGAACATATTGGAGATTAAGATCAAAATCTAGAGCAAGAAGGTATAAACCCCAAGTCCATATTTGATCTTATTTAGTAAGAAAGATTTTTTTTTATGTTTAGATGTTTGCTAATGGATATTTTATGAAGATCTATGATGATCTATGATGAATCCATAGCATCAAAGTGCCTTAAAATAATGTTTTCAAAAATACTTCTTGAGAATTTTTTGTGGTCTGACAAATAATGTCAGTGCCCACGGATCATTGCTCATTTAAGATTTTTGATGTTTTATTGTTTGGATCTATAGCTTGTTATGTTGTCTTTAATCTGGAAGTGGTAGTACAACCATCGGATGTCTAGATTTGTAGTTATTCATGGTCAAAACCCAGTTGAATAAGGCATGACCATGAACTTCTCGGGTAACCCCTGAAAGCCTTTTACGACGTCGACAACGCTTTTGTGAGGTCTAGATCTTCCGTGTTGTAAGTGTTATGATGTTGTTGTTTGTATATATGGTTATAGCTTTGTTGTATGTACTCTAGATCCATGGTTTTATTTTCCTTAAAAAGATAATATATCGAGTGTAACTAATGGTCAAAAGTAGACCATTTGATCACGGATGCATTTTACGGAAAACCCGAATCGGTTTGAACAAAAATTTCGACAAGCTTTGACCGTGTCATAACTTGTGGATCTTTTGTTGTTAAACTTTCGTGTTGTTATGGTAATGTTCCTTGTCATATGTATACTATAGATTTGAACCATTAACCGACTTGAATCATGATGGAACCTAGATTAAATGGAGCTTGAAAGTGTCCACTCAGATCGGGTCTCGGGTTTACGGAAAACCCGAAACCGTCTCGACATGTACTTTGAAGGCACAGATCTTAATTGTTTGTTTGTTGTATGACCATGATTTTGATGGGATATTGTAGAGTTACATTTCCTCTACACGATCCGTGTCTAAGTTAGCCTAAATCATGTTTGGATTAAGATTAACAGTTGGTCAAATAGAGACCCTTGAAAGTTGTGATATCGGTGTTCTTGAGCTCAAAGAACACCAACAATGACATTTTATGTCGCTAAAGGCCTACAAATGACGGTTTTAATATTTTTATTTTTTGAATATTTCGGAAATTATTTAAAAATAGAAATAAATTATAAAATTACTAAAAATGGTTTTAAAAATCATTTTAAATTATGAAAAATAATTTTTTAATTATTTGGGACATTTTCATTAATATTTATAATTATTTATTTGGATATTTAATTTATTTAATTAGTGTATTAAATAAATTAGAGAAAAATGATTTAATATTATGAAAAATCATTTTAAATAAGAATAATGTATTTAAAAATATTTTGAGTTATAAAATATAATTTTTAATATTTTGGAGAATTTTCATTAATAAATTAATATTAATGATATTAGATTTATTTAATTATTAAATTAAATAAATAAGTTAAAAATGATTTTATTAATTTAAATATCATTTTAAATAAGAATAAAGTGTTAGAAAATATTTTGAATTATAAAATATAATTTTTAATATTTTTGGAGAATTCTAATTAATAAATTAATATTAATGATATTTGATTTATTTAATTATTATATTAAATAAATGAATTAAAAATGATTTTATTGATTTAAAAATCATTTAAAAATGAAAAATGTTTTTAAAAATATTTGAAGTTATAATTAATTACTTTTAATATTTTGATAATAATTTCATTAATATTTAAATATTAATGGTGATGATTTAAAATAATTTTAATTAATTTAAAAATCATTTAAGTAGAATATTAATGATTTAAAAACATTTTAAGTTTTTAATAATAACTTTAATATTTTTACAAGTATGTTATTAATATTTTTATATTATTAATTATTAATAATAATAAGATTATTTGATAATTAAATCATTTAAAAATGATTTAAGTGTTTGTAAAATTATTATAAATTATAATAATTGTTTATAAATTATTAAAAGCTTCCGAAAAATATTATAAACAATATTTGACTTATCTAAAATAATATTGAAGCTTAGAGACCAAGTTTAATTGACAATCAATGTGTTAATTATCGGATAGGGTAACCAGAACACCGAGAATGGACCGAAGTCCAACCAGACCGAAATTGTTAGACTGGATAAGTGTTTATATAAGTTATAAACACTGATGTGATTATGTGATAATGTGCCTAGGAGGAGTTTGACTGTAGAATACAGTGTTACGTGTTATAAATGATTGTGCTAATTATGAGACCGACATTGTTGATTATAGGTCTTACGAACGCAGTTAATTATATTGTGTAGCACTAATCAATGCGGAAGGCAAGTTTCCTAACTCAACCTTGAGTTATATTCATTCAATTATTATGGTTAATTATTGCTAATTATATCATGTCCAGGGAATTTATTGTTGGTTATTCGCAGTTAGTGCGTGTTTAAAAATTCAAATTGAATTACTAATTCGAGAATATACCATTGTAGATTAACTGTTGTTGGATATTCATATTCGTAGAAGATAGAATTGACAATACAGATAATTCTTGTTTATTGTCAAATTATGTTGAGAAATGTCTTAGCTAATTATTCTGGCTAGACGCACATTTGTTAGAACTTGATAAATTTGAGAAGAGAATTCAATTGTTATTGATAGATCGATGCCGATTATTTCGGCTAGATCGATAAGTAAATAGAATTTTAAATCACAGTATTTCGTTGTTAAATCAAAATCTTGATTCTGAGACTGAGAAGAACAACCTTTTATATAAAGGGAACAAAATTTTTAAGTCGTATATTTGACCATTGCGCGCGACCTAAGTATTATGCATAATATAGGGTACAAGGAGTTGGCCGGCTCTAAATACTTGCAGAAGGGTATGATTTAATCTTTATGGTTATCTGATACTCCTGCGTATGTATCAAAGTAAATTTTTGATAGATACCCGAGAAAGTAGAAGTTCTAGATCCAATGGATCGCTCAACATAAATCTGGAAAACATTCCACTTTGCTATTTCGTAGAATTAATTCTTGATTATTCATTTGAATATCGTAGAAAACCTTGAAAGCGTTGTACTCTTTCATTATCGATTATTGTTATGAGAATGTGAGAAGACTTGATATTGATTACCTTATACCTTTATTGTATGTCTTAACTTGAGGGGCAAACTTGTTGCTCACCCTTGCTATAAATAAAACATTTCAAATTTAGGAGCGAAGAGGCCAACCAGGTCAAAGAAGAACAAAAGGAAAAGGCAAGATCTTTGGAATAGTATAATGAACAGTATTATTATTATGATGTATTGTAAACCCTTTTTGTTTATCTAAGGGGTATGTTTGTAATTTTAAGGTTAGCAAACCTGGGACTTATGTATTAACAACTTATGTTAATGAGTTATGTATTCCTATTCATATTTAAATGAGTAGTTAGATGTTATTATATTGTGGATCGTGAACACCAAACTCGGGGGTCAGGTAACCCGGATTTGGGGGTGTCACAAATGCTGGATTATTTTATATATCATATGGGATTTCTATCATGATTGTTTTGCATGTATGAATGCTTGATCACCATTCACTTTTAGTACTTGTATGGAATTGACAATGAACATGCAAGTATGGTTTGTAATCATGATAAGCAGCATTTATATAGAAATCATTTTTGTATGGCTTATGTATTTCGTGAACCAGATAGACATATATTGTTTCACCGTATGAGTTAGAATAAGGAATTGTGCTTAAATTTAATATGAATGCAATTTCAAATAGACATATAGTGATTTTGGTTATATTGATGATTACATAGAGTCTATCTCTTGTAGATGCTGTGTATGTAGATCATAGTGCATTAAAAAATGGTTATGACTCTATTAATACTCTTAGCTACTTTCCTGTGATATGTGAACAAGTCTTGCATTATAGTGGTGATTTGATGAAATATTAAATGAAGTTAGGATCCCATTACTTTTATATTTGATTTATTACATCTTTATTATTTTTTTAGTCGTTATTAGCGATTAGCGTAATTCACCAATCATATTCATTAGTTTGAGCATATAAATATAGTGATTTAATTGATGCATAGTAATTTAAATTAGACAACTTTCCATGTGGGATCGATACTTTACTTTCTCTGTATTACTTGTTGACACATGTATACTTGAATGAGTTAGAGCTCTTTTGTTAGAACTAAAAAAGAGGCAACAGATCTTAGGGATATGGTCGCTGGCGGAGATATGAGTCTAGAACTAGGAGGGGAGAGACGAGTAATATACTTCGCTAGTGTGTGACTTACCTAAACAGGAATTATTTACTTGATAAGTTAACAAATTATGATATGTCAATTAACCTTTGTTTTGAAGATATATTATAGAATGATATCTGAAATACAGGAGATGAGCAATGGGAAAATCATGATACAAAGGAAATAGCCGGGAAGGTACAATCTGAAAAGAAAGCAAGGTATTCTCATCTCTTCGGCATACCAGGTACGTAAATTTCGAGGGCAAAATTTCATAAGGATGGGAGATTGTGAGATCCCGAATTTTATGAAATGAAAGTATTCAATTTTTCTATAATTATTATTCTATTTAGTAAATAGTTAAATTGAAAAAAGGTTAAAGTTAAGGGTGATATGTGAAAAACTTTTCAAAGTAAGCAAGTTGTCATAAAATAATCGATGATAAAAGTACAGTAATACGTGTGGTTGCATAGTAACACACGGTATTGATTATTGTTGCTTACATGAGAAGTCACTCAGTTATACTCAATTATTGCTACAGTAATTGATACATCATATCTCTCATATTATTGATTCAATTATTATCACAGTATCATCTGCATAATATTTTATATTATTAAATCAATAATTTAGATGACAAGTTGTTCATATTATTATTTCAATTATTGACGATGTCTAGAAAGTTCTGTCGAGAAAAGGGGTTAGGTTATTTTATTGCGCGCCAATAGGGAGAAATCCTTAATGGAAAGCCCCCTCTTTCATGGGAATAATCTGGTTATTAAATATTGTAAGTTATAATATTAATTATGAATAAGTTCGTGTTGATTAAAGATGAAATTGATAGTTCCATTGTGTTGGGATTATTAATGTTAATGGAAATCGACATTTATTTCGATAATAATTGATGTCTGGAAGTTATCTTGACCAATCGGGTAATTAATCGGATAAATGAGCAATTAGTTGCTATTAATTCAAATGCTTATAACTATGTGTTCACATGTATGTACTATTAATTCTCATGCATGTACTATTAGGGGAGGTGGTGCAAGATTGATAAAACTTGCATGACTAAATTAAAAATGGAGGTATAGATGAATGTATTATACTATAATTATTTTTTCACATGTATAGAACTATTGTTTCACATGATTGTACTATTGATTCATATGATGTACTATTAGAGGAGGTGGTGCAAGGTTGATAATACTTGCAGGACTAAATTAAAAATGAAGGAAAAGATGAAGGTATTATACTGTAATATTTCGAGCCCCAAAACGTGCAATTATCAAAACTATGTTTTCCTATAAATAGAAGCTCATTTTTCTTTCATTCTCACCAATTTACTAAGACTCACAAGAGCAATTATAGAGAGAGAAGCTATAGAGAGAAAGAAGAAGAGTAGTCTACTACTTCACTATTCCAGTATCTAGTCTTCTTCTAAGGTAAGGGGTGTTATTTATTTTATATTCTCTTACGATATTATTTTTTGTATTCGTAAGGAATATTATCTTCGTTTAATACTCGTAAGGGGTATTATTTCTTTCGTATTCATGAAGAGAGTTATTTTCTTTCAATACTCGTAAGGGTTGTTACTCCATTCTTTATTATTCTCATTGGAATAACTCGCTCACGCGACCTAGTATACATGGTGAAATTCTTACATTATTCCATTCTTTTTATTATTCCGTTGGAATAACTCCGTCTACGCGGACTACCGCATGCATGGTGAAATTCTTCTATTATTCCATTCTTTATTATTCTGTTGGAATAACCTGTCTACGCGGACTACCGCATACATGGTGAATGACCCTTCATATTCATTCTTTATTAAATTGTGGAAATGATCTATCTACGTGGATTACCGCACGGCGGGTAAAAATCCATTTGTAGTTTCGTATATTCTATTATAGTCGTATGAGATATCATTTCTTTTGTACTCGTCATGGAATATCGTTTTCTTTTGTATTTTCCTTTTATGAGTACTATTCATGAGTTACTATTTAGGAGTTACTATTCACGGGTTACTATTCACTTAAATATTATTCACTCGTATATTCGGGGCACTTTTCGTGCTGGAGTACTATTCATAGGTTACTATTCACCTGGTTATTATTCACTTGAATATTATTCACTCGTGTATTTGGGGCACTTTTCATGTCGGGGTATTATTCACGAGGTACTATTCCTGAAGTACTATTCACCCAAAAAATATATTTCTTTTCTATCTAAATTATATTTGATACATGAATATTATTCTTGAATTTTACTCTACAAAGCAGTATCATGTTGACAATTTGGATATTTTTAAACTCTGGATAAATTTAAAGTCTTTAATATTTATCCTTGATTTCGTTTGATTAATGCTTATATCATTGTCATCATCCTTATGCTTATAGTATAATGAAAGTCATCTGTGGCTTACGTGCATACATGGACTTGGTATGATTATGACCAGGGATCATTCGATATAATCATGACTGTAATATTACAAATGGTGTGGTAAAAGTACTCATTGGCCCGTAGTGCATTGATGTACATATGTTGGTATGATCATAACCATGGGTTCTCTTCGGCCAAGAGTGCAAAGATGTATTATTTTATGGCGTGATCATGACCGTTGATAAAAACACGAATATCCTTGGTCGTAGTGCATGGATAATTTGGTGATGTGGATTATTTATTGAGTTGAGTCTCAACGATAAAATATTGATAATAAAATTTTAATTCGTAGAAGATAGTAGATATCATGCTCTACTTGACTCTTCTAAAATACAGTTGCATGTCTGTGGCCTGTAGTGCAAGGATGAACTGTTAATGAATATCTTTGGCCCGTAGTGCAAAGATGAATTTATTAGTATGATTATGAACAGGAACTGTGATTTGGTATAACCATGATTTTTGATGTTTCAAGTAAAGACAGGTAATGAAAATTATCTTCGTCCTAGGTGCAAAGAAAAATTTAGAACCACACTTATGATTATGAGTTATTCACATGATTGTGGACATGAATTGTTGATTGATGTTACATGGATAAAACATTGTTGGTGGACTTTTAACATGGAGAAGATAATAGACGTTATGGTCTATTTGACTCTTCTATTGGATTGCTCATTCCGCTGCAACTATGGTTGAAAAGTTTTATCATCTACCATATGTTCTAAATCTCTGATTTATTATTGATAAAGGCTATTGATAATTTAATTATCTTTAGTCATAATATTCTTTACTGGGCTAGTTGTGCTCACCCTTTTGCTTCACAATTCCTTTCAGGTAATAAGAGTATAGCTGGGTCGAGCGGGGGTAACAAGGGATTAGAACGGTGGTCTATAGCTGTTGAGGTTTCCCCTAAAATAGTTTGGAAATAAATTTATTGAGAATTTTAGATAAGTGTGTCGTATTTTATACGTCATTTTAACCGTTGATTTTGGTGAACTGGATAAGGTGAGGTGATCCCAACTTTGGAAGGTTTTTTGGCACTATCATACAAGATGCCTAATGACAGACGACTTCATGTTATCATAAGATAGGGTTGTGCACATGCACTTGCTGAGTATATCTACGAGCACTACCTATATAATCTTGGAGTTTGGTTGAAATATAATTCTTAATTGGAGACAGTGGAGATAATTATATGTCAAGAGAAGACTCACCATTATAAAGAACATGATAGTAATCTTCTCGTTTTTATTTGGGGACTATTGGGTCAACCAAGGATAATTCTATGGACATATGATATCTATTATAACTTAGATGTATGGTCTCCCATATACGAAGGTTTCCTTGAGCATTTTCCAAAGATTTTAATTTCTAAAACAGTTATTGATTGTACTTTTATGTAAGGTACCATTGTAAGGTGTTTTGGTCGAGGCACCATGAGAGTTGCATATATTTGTATTAAAACTCACAGTTTAACTGTGGTCGTATTCTGCAAGACAGTTGTATAAATGGAGTTGTCAGTAGTGTAATTTCTGGCGACCCAAGATGGGTGAGGTATACCTACTTTGGGGTCGTAACATTTGGTATCAGATCTTAAGGATATGGTCACTGGCGGAGATATGAGTCTAGAACTAGGAAGGGAGAGACGAGTAATATACTTCGCTAGTGTGTGACTTACCTAAGCTGAAATTATTTACTTGATAAGTTAACAAATTATGATATGTCAATTAACCTTTGTTTTGAAGATATATTATAGAATGATATCTAAAATACAGGAGATGAGCAATGGGAAAATCATGATACAAAGGAAATAATCGAGAATGTACAATCTGAAAAGAAAGCAAGGTATTCTCATCTCTTCGGCATACCAGGTATGTAAATTTCGAGGGCGAAATTTCATGAGGAGGGGAGATTGTGAGATCCCAAATTTTATGAAATGAAAGTATTCAATTTTCCTATAATTATTATTCTATTTAGTAAATGGTTAAATTGATAAAAGGTTAAAGTTAAGGGTGATATGTGAAAAACTTTTCAAAGTAAGCAAGTTGTCATAAAATAATCGGTGATAAAAGTACAGTAATACGTGTGGTTGCATAATAGCACACGGTATTAATTATTGTTGCTTACGTGAGAAGTCACTCAGTTATACTCAATTATTGCTACAATAATTGATGCATCAAATCTCTTATATTATTGATTCAATTATTGTCACAGTATCATCTGCATAATATTTTATATTATTAAATCAATAATTGAGATGACAAGTTGTTCATATTATTATTTGCATTATTGACGATGTCTAGAAAGTTCTGTCGAGGAAAGGGGTTAGGTTATTTAATTGCGCGCCAATAAGGAGAAATCCTTATTGGAAAGCCCCCTCTTTCCTGGGAATAATTTGGTTATTAAATATTGTGAGTTATAATATTAATGATGAATAAGTTCACGTTGATTAAAGATGAAATTGATAGTTCTATTGTGTTGGGATTATTAGTGTTAGTGGACATCGATATTTATTTTGATAATAATTGATGTCTGGAAGTTATCTTGACAAAACGGGTAATTAATCGGATAAATGAGCAATTAGTTGCTATTAATTCACATGCTTATAACTATGTGTTCACATGTATGTACTATTGATTCTCATGCATGTACTATTAGGGGAGGTGGTGCAAGATTCATAAAACTTGCATGACTAAATTAAAAATAGAGGTATAGATGAATGTACTATAATGTAATTATTTTTTCACATGTATAGAACTATTGATTCACATGATTGTACTATTGATTCACATGATGTACTATTAGGGGAGGTGGTGCAAGTTTGATAATACTTGCAGGACTAAATTAAAAATGAAGGAAAAGATGAAGGTATTATACTGTAATATTTCGAGCCCAAAAATGTGCAATTATCGAAACTATGTTTTCCTATAAATAGAAGCTCATTCTTCTTTCATTCTCACCAATTTACTAAGACTCACAAGAGCAATTATAGAGAGAGAAGCTATAGAGAGAAAGAAGAAGAGTAGTCTGCTACTTCACTATTCCAGTATCTATTTGTCTTCTAAGGTAAGGGGTGTTATTTATTTCATATTCTCTTACGATATTATTTTTCGTATTCGTAAGGAATATTATCTTCATTCAATACTCGTAAGGGATATTATTTCTTTCGTATTCATCAAGAGAGTTATTTTCTTTCAATACTCGTAAGGGTACATGGATTATCGCATGGCGGGTAAAAATCCATTTGCAGTTTTATATATTCTATTATAGTCGTTTGAGATATCATTTCTTTTGAACTGGTTATAGAATATCGTTTTCTTTTGTATTTTCTTTTATGAGTACTATTCACGAGTTACTATTCAGGAGTTACTATTTATGGGTTACTATTCACCCGATTACTATTCACTCGAATAATATTCACTCGTATATTCGGGGCACTTTTCGTGCCGGAGTACAATTCACGAGTTACTATTCATGGGTTACTAATCACGTGGTTATTATTCACTCGAATATTATTCACTCGGGTATTTGGGGAACTTTTCATGCTGGGGTACTATTCACGAGGTACTATTCTTGAAGTACTATTCACAGGGTACTATTCACCCAAAAAATATATTTCTTTTCTATCTAAATTATTTTTGATACATGAATATTATTCTTGAATTTTACTCTAAAAAGCAGTATCATGTTGACAATTTGGATATTTTTAAACTCTAGATAAATTTAAAGTCTTTAATATTTATCCTTGATTTTATTTGATTAATGCTTATATCATTGTCATCATCCTTATGCTTATATTATAATGATAGTCATTTGTGGCTTACGTGCATAGATGGACTTGGTATGATTATGACTTGGGATCATTTGATATAATCATGACTGTAATGTTACAAATGATGTGGTAAAAGTCCTCATTGGCCCGTAGTGCATTGATGTACATATGATGGTATGATCATAACCATGGGTTCTCTTCGGCCAAGGGTTCAAAGATGAATTATTTTATGGCGTGATCACGACCATTGATAAAAACACGAATATCCTTGGTCGTAGTGCATGGATAATTTGGTGATGTGGATTATTTATTGAGCTGAGTTTCAGCGATAAAATATTGATAATAAAATTTTAATTCATAGAAGATAGTAGATATCATGCTCTAATTGACTCTTCTAAAATACAGTTGCATGTCTTTGGCCTGTAGTGCAAGGATGAACTGTTAATGAATATCTTTGGCCCGTAGTGCAAAGATGAATTTATTAGTATGATTATGAACAGGAACTGTGATTTGGTATAACCATGATTTTTTATGTTTCAGGTAAAGATAGGTGATGAAAATTATCTTCGTCCTAGGTGCAAAGAAGAATTTAGAACCACAATTATGATTATTAGTTATTCACATGATTGTGGACAGGAATTGTTGATTGATATTACACGGATAAAACATTATTGGTGGACTTTTAACATGGAGAAGATAATAGACGTTATGGTCTATTTGACTCTTCTATTGGATTGCTCGTTCCGCTGCAACTATGGTTGAAAAGTTTTATCATCTACCATATGTTCTAAATCTCTGATTTATTATTGACGAAGGCTATTAATAATTTAATTATCTTTAGTCATGATATTCTTTACTGGGCTAGTTGTGCTCACCCTTTTACTTCACAATTCCTTTCAGATAATAAGAGTGTAGCTGGGTCTGTAATAACCCGATATTTTCTATATAAATAAAACCAAAATTTTGCGTATAAATTTTTTTTTTTTAAAGATGAGGATTTGTACAAGATAATGTATATATGTATTTATGTGCTAAATAAAAAAATATATATTTATTACATGAATATTTACAAATAATTTTATTTTAGAATTAATGATCATTATAAATTATATTTTTACAATAATTAATTTTATTATAGAAATGTTTTATTATTTATTTTCAAAGGAAATATGATATTATATTATTTAAATAATATAAGGAATGGTTATTGTAGTTATTTTAATAATTATTTATTTATATGAATGTTAGCTTGGATTATTAAGTTAAATATTTTAACTTAATTAATAAAAGTCATTTATCTGAAGGTAAATCGAGATATGGAATCAAACCCTAATTTTGGAACAAGGAATGGTAATAATAATATAATATTAATTATATTTTGATTTTTCAGTGCTATAAATATGTACGGTATATGTGAACCGATGATGGTTGGTCAATTATGGTGTATATTGACCAAACCCTAGCATTAATTTGTTTAATCTTGTTTTTTAATTTAAATGGGAAATTTAAGACTGTTATATATCTGTGTTATATGATTTATGTATGTGTTATTTAAAGATATGCTAATTAGGAAACCCTAATTTTAAATTTAAAACCCTAAGTTATATTTGAATTTCTGATAATTATAAACCCTACTTTGAAATCTAAACTGGAGTTTGGGATCAGTCAAAGATTGTGTTACTGTGATTAATGTCAGGTATGATAGATTTTATATTGCTAATTAAAGTAAACCTAATTAGTGATTTAAGACCGTAATGATTAAAACCCTATTTATTGTCGCGAAAACCTAATTGCGAAATCAAAACCCTGACTGATATATTTAGGAACCCTAATTACTAATTGAAAACCTTAATTGCTTAAGTGGCAAGGTTAATTATATTATAATACCCTAATGTTCATGTATAATTAGAAATTTAAATTATAATTAACAAAACCCTAACTTATAAAATTTTAGAAAACTAAAATTTTTATTTTATTTTATTTTATTTTATTTTATTTTATGCAAACCCTAATTGCTAAATCCTACAAATGCTATGTACTAAACCTTAAGGTTAAACCCTAAGGGTTTGCCAAGTTCTATTTTGCCATTAAATTGGAAAGACAAATGACCATTTTGCCCCTTTGCATTATTAAAGCTACAAACTTAGGTTTTGACTCTAGGTGAAGTGGGTGAACAAACCAACAACTCCACATGCTCAATAATGCCAGCAATCAGCCATTTGTGCAACCAAATACATTGTATATGTGAAGTATATATAGATTGGAGAGAGAAATAATTCATTTGTTCACTAACATTTTTCACAACACTCAAACTAAACTCTCTCAAGCTCTCACCTCCGAAATTCTAAGACATATCAGTCCCAAATACCAGCCCCACGAACATCACAACCAAATCAGAAGCACAGAATCTAAGATTGTTCATAAGGAGGTATAAACCCTAGCCATGAAATTTGCCCAAAATTTTATTGTTAGATGTTAGATTTTTTTGTTAAACATGTTATATAAGGTGTCTAATGATGATCTGGGATTCTAGATGTTAGATCCATAACATCTAGAGGCTCAGATTTGAAGATTTGTAAAATCTAGAAAAAAATGAGAAATATGGTCTGACAACCAAATGTCGAGGTCCCATAGATCTCGATTACATTATGTGTTTTGTGTTTTAAGCTTTGATCTGGTAGTATGCTATGAGATCTTTGATCTGAAACTGGAATCAAAGTCAGATCGTAAGCCAGTAGAAAGTTATTAGTGGTCAAACCACATTGACCTTCAACCGACATTGACCACACGTTTCTGGGTAACCAAAAACGTGCCCAGAAAGTCTGACAGCTTGTTCATGCATTTAGATCTTTCTTCTGTTTATGTGTTAAACCTTGTTATTGTTGTAATATTGTTGTCTGACGCTTAGTCTACATGAACATGCCTCTAGAATCATTATATCCTTCTCTAAATCAAAGAAATTCATGGTCAAAGTAGTGAGGATGAAACTGCCGGATGAAGTTTCTGGGTAACCCAGAAACCTTCATAAGCAGTTTCGGACCACTACTTTGACCGGCCCATATCTGCTTTATGTGATGTTGTTAAAATGTTTTTATGTAATGAATATGTAGACTTACATGTGGTATACATAATGAAGGCTTAATATAACTAAAACATCAACAGAAATGCAAGTTGTGGAAGCCCAAAATAGACAGGTCGAACTGTTCTTCATTTCTGGGTAACCCATAAAATGAAGAACTGTAACATTCCAGATTTTTTTTAAATGTAAGTTATAAATATTTATTGATTTATATAAATATTTATTGGATGTGTTTATTATTGAATAAGTAATTGTTCAAATTGATTGAGTTGATTTAGTTAATTATTTATTTGCTAAATAATTAATGTGATTAGTTAATTATTTATTTGTTAAATAGTTAATGTGTTATGTGGATTGAGTTATGTGATTAAGTAATTTATTTAATAAAATGTTATTTCATAAAGAGTGACAAATAACTATGTTATATAGAGTTATTAAAATAAATTAAAGTAATTTTAATTTAGTTTTACCCAAACAAAGCTTAAGGATATAAACTATTTTATTTTAAAGGGATTTGCCAAACAAAGCCCTATGGCTTTTGGATTTTTGAAATTTAAATTGTTTATAAAATAAACTAAATAATATATATATATATATATATATATATTTATAAATGGTACGTTATATATTTTTATAACTGATGTTATTATTGATTAGGCGCATTATGGCCATGTCTGTTTTATGTTATGCGTATTGGATATCAGTTGAGTTACGTGGTTAGTTGTGACAACCCCAAAATAGGTCTATACCATCCAACCTATTCTGAGTCGCCAAATACATGGTACAGAAAACAACTACAACTTTATTACAACAATTGTCGTACAAAATACAAATGTGACACATGTCCCAACCGTGGACAACACCTTACAGTGACACCTTACATAGAGGTATATTCAAAAACTATTTTAGAAATTAAAATCTTAGGGAAGTGTTCAAGGAAACCTTCGTACATGGGAGGCCATGCGTCTAGGTTATGATAGATATCATATGGCCACAGAATTATCCTTGGTTGACCCAATAGACCCCAAAGAAAAACAAGAAGATTACTATCATATTCTTCCCAATGGTAAGTGTTCTCTTAACATATCATTATCTGCACTGTCTCTAATTGAGAATTATACTTCAAACAAAGCTTAAGGATATAAACTATTTTATTTTAAAGGGATTTGCCAAACAAAGCCCTATGGCTTTTGGATTTTTGAAATTTAAATTATTTATAAAATAAACTAAATAATATATATATATATATGGTACGTTATATATTTTTATAACTGATGTTATTATTGATTAGGCGTATTATGGCCATGTCCGTTTTATGTTACGCGTATTGGATATCAGTTGAGTTACGTGGTTAGTAGTCTAAATTATTACTGAGAAAAGAAAGAAGGGCTAGAGAGAGTTTTGAGAAAAAGATAGAAGTTCAGAGTTTGAGAGAGAACGTGATTTTCAAAGCAAGTCCGTTAACAAAGATTCGTAAGCAAGCAAAAAGGTGGGTTTCTCTAACCTTAATTTATGTACATATATATATTTGTGGATTCATGATGCCTAATGTCTCTGTGTTCTTCAACTTTATGGTGTATAAGATTTTTACAAAACTCTCTGTAAAACTATGTTTGTATAATTGGTTAGAGAAGCATGTATATATACAATTGCAATTGTTATCACTTGTGTATGTGTGTGTATGTATATATATATATATATATATATATATATATATATATATATATGATCAGTATGCTAATTATAAGGCTAAAGGAAGAAATTGATTTGTTTCAAGAAATATATATATATACGAATATATGTTTTGTAGAAATATCAAAAATTATGTATGCTAACTGAGGAATTGAACTATACATGTTAATTTGTTATATGTTGGTATACTTGTATTTCAAAGGAATCAAATTTGGTTGATAACAGTGAAAATTTTGTTCACTGTACTTTAGATATCAATAATGGAGTTTTGAGTTTTAACCAAATATTATTTTAGTGATTTAAGTCTTTTAAATTTGTTGTTCAATTGTTGGAAATTGGTATATAGATAATTGCTAGCAATTATGTGTAGTTTATATTAGTTATACATGTTGTTTGGGGCGAATTGTTGTTACAAATTTAAGACAGTAGCTTTGGCTCTGTTCTTCGTTTTGGTTCTGTGAGTTTGCGCCCAAATGATCAAAATTCACGCTCAAATACCAAATTTCGTCGCCTCAAATACCAAAAATAGGCCAGAAGTTCACGCTTGATTGCTAGAATTCGCGCCCCTAATCATTGCTGCTCTGTCTCGCGCCGCCCCAAATATGGAAAAGTGGTCTGGGAAAGACAGTTTTGACCTCCTGTAGTAAAACAGCCATAACGTTCTCATACGAACTCCGATTGAGTTGATTCAAGATGATCCGGAACGAGAACGAATAGACCTACAACTTTCATGCTTTAAGTTATTTTATTTGAGGTGTGTAACAATAGTCAAAATGGCCATATTTAGGACTATTGTGTATTTGGAGCCAATCAAAGGGCGTCGGGATGCACGAAAGCAAGTGCAACCCTTTGTGTATTAGTATAACTTAATGATAACATGTTGGACATGTAATAGGATGTTGTATCAAGTTGTTAATGTGCATGTGGTGCAATGACATGATCACTTAAGTAGTTGTAATAAAGCTAAAAAGTAATGTTCATGAAAAGATGTGATGTTGTTTAAACTTAAACTTAGTTAGTAGCTATACTAAGAGTAATAAAGTAACTCATAAAGGTAATGTTAGTGTAACTTTTGTGTATTGTCAATACATATGGTATGTGTAGGACTTGGGGTGAACGTGAATAGTAATTGTTTAACCTACGGACGAGGCAAGTTCTCTAACTCTACTTTTATAATTGTGCAAGTTTCTAAACCTATCTTTTTACATTAAGCAAGTTCTCTAACTCCATACTCTCATTGAGTTAGTTTGTTGTGTTTAAGCAAGTTTTCTAATTCTAAAGCTTTGTTATGCAAAATTTCATATGCTATACTTTATTGAGTAAAGTATTTCCATTAAGCAACTTCATTGTATCCAGTTATTCATGATGATACAAGTTTCCCATCTCCACACTTTCGTTGAGATAGTTATTATGATTATGCAAGTTTTCTTAACTCTAAACTTGTTATATTAGCATGCAAGTACCTTTAGTTTATCGTTCAAGTTATTATTTGTTGTGCATGCTTGATATTAAATTCTAAGATGTAACCTTAGCTTAATGTTATTCAAAGCAAGGTATGATGTGTTATTCAATAGTTATGCTATTAGATTATCCCTAAAGCATGAACTTAGAACGAAATATTTATTCAGTTATGATTATTCAATAACATAGTGTTATTATCTTCATTCAACTAATCCTTAGTTGATGTCCGTTGAATTCCAAATTACCTTGAAGTGTATCCAAACCAAACTATCTTTGGGGCGGACTTGTACTCAAAATATCGAGATGAACAAACCTATTTATAGGGGTTACGCTTAGTTTTGTACTTTCATTTGAAATGTTTATACAATACAATAAATGTACTGAAGGGTTGATCCCCTAAGTACCTTAAAGTCATTATGGTCGTATAATCGTAAAAGTTTAAGTTGAAAGATTACTTATAATCTGTGGACAAGGTTCGTGGTCATTAGACCCTCAAATGAATGTTAAGATGTTAATAGAACTTATTATTTAGTTCTATTGAGCCCCTGAATGGGCAAGGAATGTTTAAGATGTTAATAGAACCTATTGTTCGCTTCTATTGAGCCCTCGAATGGGCAAGAGAATGTAAAAGTTATTCATTGTTATTTCAAGTGAGCCTTGTTTGCTCACTCTTTGCTCGTAAAATACTTTACGCCTAAAGATGGAAAGGGTGTGATTTACCTAGCACACCAAAGAAAGGAAAGGGAAAGATGAACAAGTAATGAAGACTTGTAATAGTTTTGATAGTTTTATTATCAGAATTTGGTTTAAAGAATGTAATGAAGTTTATTTAAATTTTTCGCATGAATGATTGTTTGTAAAGGTTAGATAACCTGGGAGATTTTATTTTATGTAATTCCTCTATGGGCAGGTTTATTATTCAATTTTATTTATGATTGGGTAGTTATAAATGAATGTTTTGATTACATGAACACTAAATCTTGAGGTAATGAAGTACCGAGATTTGGGGGTGTCACAAGTTGGTATCAAAGCTTTAGGTTATGAACCTTAGGTGGGGGTAAAAGCCTTAGGAAGTAAACTTTGAAAAGATAGTGGAGATAACTCTTATCGAGTTTTAAGGAAGAAGTAATAAAACACTTATGTGATTATGTGTTTATAACTTATGTGCTCGCGAGTGTCGAGTAGAATGATTAATAACTAAAACTTTAAAATTTTGTTGTCGGGATGACTAATGCCTGGAGAATCCAACAAAGTTAGGGAGGAGGGACCTCAAATGCCTATAGAGGAGGAGCCTCGCGACATTCAGGTTTTTTGGGAACAACTATTGCCACGGGAGTCAGCCCCGTTGGTCACAGTGGTTGAAGATGAGGATGATGATGTGGAGACGGATGAGGAGGATCCCGTGGAGTTGCCACAGGAGGATGAGGATAACGAGGACGAGGAGGAGGAGACTCCACTAACCTCGATGGTTGCTCGTATGTATGATGAAGTCTAAGACCATAACGTGGAACTTTAGGACATAGTTGAGGAGTTGCAGGATATAGTAGCTAAACAATGATCGCAATGACACGTATGACGATTTACATCAAAGATCGAGATGAACGTCTAACTAATGTTGAAGAGAAGTCGTCATGATGCATCGAATGAGAGAAGGAACAACTGATCGAGATGGTCGTGGAACTGAAGAACAAGCTGAATGAAGAAGCTACCAAAAGGGCGAGAGTGAAGACGACACGAGGAAGCTTATCAACGAAACGGAAGAGCAAAGAAGGGACGACAAGCAAAGAGGATGAAGATGGAAGAGATGGATAAAGTATTCAATACCGTGATCAATCGAGCTCAAGATCGGGTCATGGGTTATCCAATTCAGATCGAGACTCTGCCATCATATGTGTTAGATCGCCGAACCATGTTCCGTGTTATGGAAGAAGAGCATCAAAAGGCTACTGAGTATCTTAATAGATCATCATAGAAATGTGTCTATTTTGCAAGTAATAAGTGTTAAATAATGTGTAAATCCCTCAGTGTTAAGTAAACCATGGGATATGAGAAGAATGATGATGTTCTCTGTAACTTTTGTAGTTCAGAAAGAAATGTAAATAGCAATGATGCTATTATTGTTATGTTTTTCAAAGTTATGATGAATAAATAAAAAGCTATTATTTTATTCAAAATTGTTATGTGGTTAATTCTTTTATGGAGGCAAGATAATTAGAAAATACTTAAAGAAGTTGGGTAATAGTCTAATAGATGTTTTTTTTAACAGAAAATGCCTCCCAGACGTGAACCACCCCGTCAGAGAACCAATCGAGAACTAACAATAACGATGTTGAGGATAATTTCGTCCAACAAATAGTGACATTACTAACAGGAGCGTTGCAGAATCAACCTCAAAACCAAGGCATAACGTTTAAGGAGTTTAAGGCGGTTGGACCACCTGAATTCCGTGGGTCAACGAATCTGGTCGAGGCACATACCTGGATTATGGAGATTGAGAAGATATTTGAAGTTGCTAGGGTAGTGGATGAACAGAAGACTGCTTTTGCAACATTTATGTTGAAAGCAGAAGCTATTTATTGGTGGCAAGCCAATAAAACCTGGGAAGGACCAGGAGTGATGACTTGGGATAGGTTTAAGGAGTTATTCTTCGAGACCTACTTCCCAGAGAGTTTGAAGAGTTAGTTAGAGGTTCAGTTTTTGGAACTGAAGCAGGGAGCGATGACGGTGTTTGAGTATGCCGTGAAATTCAACGAATTGGCGAGTTTTGCGCCATATCAAGTCAGCACAGACGAGCGTAAGGCAAAGAGGTTCGAACAGGATCAAGCCTGGTCAGACAAAGAGGTTCCCTATTCCGATTGAAGACGTTTTAAAGAAGTTGATGGAGAAGGTCAGACTCACGCTAAAGGTGGAGGCGAGGCAGTGACAAAATTCAATCAAGAGCAGAAGAAGAAGAAGAAGAGGAATGAGGTGGAAGTGAAGAATGGTAGCAGGAGGCAATTGAAATGGCAACAACAACAACAACAACTTGAAGAGGAAGTGGAACGGAAATGGGGGTACTGGAAACCAGCAGAGTAACCAACAGTTTAGGAAGTTTGAAGCATGTGCTACATGCGGGAGGTTTCATAAGGGTGTGTGCTTGATGGGGAAACGTGCATGTTTCAACTGTGGCCAGGAGGGTCACATCGCCTCAAATTGCACCCAACCCAAGAAGAATGTTTGTTTCACATGTGGATCCAAGGATCATTTTGCTAGTGAATGCCCTCAGAAGAAGGTCGGAGAAACAGTAAGAAGTAAGGGAGGCAGCAGTGGAGGTACTTGAGCTATCATTGGACCTACAACACAAACAAACCCACAAATGTAACTTTCAACAATACGATCGTGCAAGAGATCTTTGGCAATCAAAAGATGTGGTGTCAGGTATTATCCCAATCAACGATATTAATGCTTATGTATTATTTGATTCGGGTGCTACTTGTTCGTTAATATCTGATGAATTTTCTTAAGAGGTTAGAATTGCCTAGAGAAGAACTGAATTTCCCTTTGAACATAGAAATTGCAAATAGGAGGTGATTCCTGTTAGGTTTGTATACAAGAACCTGTAGAGTGAACATTAAAGGAATATCTCGATGGTAGATTTAATTCTGGATTAGACTGGGAATTTGATATAATTTTGGGAATGGATCGGGTTGCTCAAATATGGAGCAAAGAATTGATTGTCACAAGAAGTGTGTAAACCTTATGACTCGCCAAAGGTAGTTTTCCATGGTAGCAAATCGCCTAGACAAATGAAATGTCTAACGATTATGCAGGCCAAGAAGTTGTTGAGTCAAGGCTTTGTGGGTTATTTAGCTTACATAGTCGATACTCAGAAGAATGGTGTAAAACTGGAGGAGATACCAGTGGTTAGAGAATTCGTAAATGTATTTCCAGAAGATTTTCCAGGACTTCCGCCTGATAGAGAGATTGAGTTCATAATCGATTTAGCGCCAGGAACTACACCGATATCGAAGGCCCCGTACAAAATGGCTCCGGTAGAAATGAAGGAACTGATGGTGCAACTGCAAGAACTGCTGGACAAGAAGTATATTCAACCAAGCGTATCACCGTGGGGAGCGCCGGTATTATTTATGAAGAAGAAGGACAGATCAATGAGTCTTTGTATTGATTATAGGGAGTTAAACAAGGTCACTATTAAGAATAGGTATCCGTTACCTAGAATAGATGACTTGTTTGATCAGTTAAAGGGTGCTAAATACTTCTCAAAAATAGATTTGAGAAGTGGGTATCACCAATTGAAGGTAAGAAAGGAGGATATACCTAGAAGCGACATTCGTAACTCCTGACGGACATTACGAAGTTTCGGTGATGTCTTTAGTTTAACAAATGCCCCGCCGCGCTCATGGATTTGATGAATGTGGTATTTAAACCATTCTTAGACAAGTTAAGTAGTGGTGTTTATCGACGACATTTCGTGTATTCCAAAACTCAAGAAGAACACACGGAACATTTACGTCGACATTGGAGACACTAAGAAAAAGAAAAAGTTGTACGCAAAATTCTATAAGTGTGAATTTTGGCTCGATCGTACAATTTTTTGGGTCATGTGATCGACAAAGATGGGATTTCAGTAGATCCATCGAAAGTGGAAGTCAGAATCAATTTGGGAACAACCAAGGACACCTTCTTGAAGGTGAGGAGTTTCTTGGACCGGCCGGGTTATTATAGAAGATTTATACAAGATTTTTCCAAGATAGCCACTCCGTTAACAAATTTGACACGAAAAAAGTCGTGGAAATTCGCTTGACGACGAAAAAGTGTGAAGAGAGCTTCCAAGATTTGAAGAAGAAGTTAAGTATGGCACTCGTGTTAACCCTCTTAGGATAATACAGGAAATTTTGTGGTGTATAGTGATGCCTCACACAAAGGATTGGGTTGTGTTCTTATGCAAAACGGAAAAGTTATTGCCTATGCATCAAGACAACTGAAGGATTATGAGAAAGGTTATCCGACTCATGATTTAGAATTGGCTGCAGTGGTATTTGCTCTCAAGATATGGAGACACTATCTGTATGGAGAGAAATGTGAGATCTACATAGACCACAAAAGTCTGAAGTATATTTTCACTCAAAAGGACCTGAACATGCGTCAGAGGAGATGGATGGAATTGATAAAGGATTACGATTGTGAGATCTTTTATCATCCGGGCAAAGCGAATGTGGTTGCAGATGCTTTAAGCAGGAAAGGTCGGGAGAAATTAATGCTGATAACAACTCAGGAGGAGCTCATTTCAGCAATGACAAAGTTAGAGTCGGAAATCAAATTTCCTCAGGAATCCGACGAACGACTATTTCAGTTAGAAGCAGGTCCAACTTTACTGGACAAGGTGAAAAACGCTCAGTTACAAGATGAAGAATGTGCAAAGATAAAAGAGAATATGGGTGATGGTAGCGATACGAAATACAAGGTCGATAATCAAGGATTACTACTACAGACGAGGGAAGAATCTGGGTTCCAAAGAACACCAGAATCGAAAGATGAAATTCGACCAAGCTCATAGCTTAAGATATTCGATTCATCCAATTCATCTAGGAAGCACGAAGATGTATCAAGATTTACGCCGACATTTTTGGTGGCCGAATATGAAAAAGGATGTTGCAGAATGCGTGGCTAAATGTTTGACATGTCAAAGAGTAAAAGCCGAACATCAAAGACCCAACGGATTACTTCAACCGTTGGAAATACCGGAATGGAAATGGGAGCATATCACGATGGATTTTGTGGTGGGTCTTCCAACTACTCAGAGAGGATGCGATGCAATTTGGGTGATAGTGGACAGACTGACAAAATCAACGCACTTTTTACCAATAAAGATTAGGTTCAATCTTGATCAGTTGGCAAGATTGTACATCAAAGAGATCGTTTCGAGACATGGAGTGCCAGTGTCAATTGTGTCCGATAGAGACCCGTGATTCACGTCAAACTTCTGGAAGAGACTACAAGAATGCATGGGAACTCAATTGCGAATGAGTACGGCTTATCATCCACAAACAGATGGCCAAAGCGAACGAACGATCCAGACATTGGAAGATATGCTGAGAGCATGCGTCATGGATTTCAAAGGAAGCTGGGAAAAGAAATTACCGTTGGTGGAATTCGCCTACAATAATAGTTATCACGCGCAGATCGCAGACGCCGCTTTACCACGGTTGCTATATACTGGCAGAAAGTGCGTAACTCCACCGTGGCTTTGGATGAAGTTGGTGAACGCCAACTACTAAGACCGTAAATTAGTGCAACAAACCGCCGAGGTTATCAAACTCATCAGACAAGATTGGTAGCGTACTCAAGACCGATGTAAGAAGTATGTCGATCAACAAAGGCAAGATCGCATTTGACGTAGAAGCTATGTATTCCTAAAAGTTTCTCCTCGAAGGGAAAATTCATTTTGGTAAGAAGGGAAAACTAAGCCCGAGGTTTATTGGACCCTTTGAAGTGCTGCGAAAAGTTGGAGAGGTAGCTTACGAGGTAGCTCTACCTCCAGAGTTGGAAAACATTCATAATGTTTTTCATATTTCGGTGTTACGACCATATAAACCCGATTACAATCACGTGATCGAGTACGAACCGTTGCAGTTTGAGAAAGATTTGTCTTATGAAGAGGTTCCTATCCAGATAGTCGACAGGAAAGAACAAGTGCTCAGGAATAAAGTGATACCTTCTGTGAAGGTGATATGGAGAAACCACAATGCTGAAGAAGCAACGTGGGAACTCGAAGAGAAAATGATGAAAGAGTACCCTGAGTTATTTGTTTAATTCAGGTCTTCGATTCGGGGATGTAATCTTTATAAGTAGGGAAGAATGTAATGAATGTTGTTGTTTGAGTTGTGATTCGGGGATGTAATCCTTATAAGAGGGAATGATGTAACATTCCGCATTTTTTAAATGTAAGTTATAAATATTTATTGATTTATATAAATATTTATTGGATGTGTTTATTATTGAATAAGTAATTGTTCAAATTGATTGAGTTGATTTAGTTAATTATTTATTTGCTAAATAATTAATGTGATTAGTTAATTATTTATTTGTTAAATAGTTAATGTGTTATGTGGATCGAAAGTTATGTGATTAAGTAATTTATTTAATAAATTGTTATTTCATAAAGAGTGATAAATAACTATGTTATAAAGAGTTATTAAAATAAATTAAAGTAATTTTAATTTAGTTTTACCCAAACAAAGCTTAAGGATATAAACTATTTTATTTTAAAGGATTTGCCAAACAAAGCCCTACGGGTTTTGGATTTTTGAAATTTAAATTATTTATAAAATAAACTAAAAATATATATATATATATATATATATATTATAAATGGTACGTTATATATTTTATAACCGATGTTATTATTGATTAGGCTTATTATGGCCATGTCCGCTTTTATGTTACGCGATTAGATATCAATTGAGTTACGTGGTTAGTAGTCTAAATTATTACTGAGAGAAAAGAAAGAAGGGCTGTAGAGAGTTTTGAGAAAAAAGATAAGTTTAGAGTTTGAGAGAGAACGTGATTTTCAAAGCAAGTCCGTTAACAAAGATTCGTAAAGCAAGCAAAAAGGTGGGTTTCTCTAACCTTAATTTATGTACATATATATATTTGTGGATTCATGATGCCTAATGTCTCGTGTTCTTCAACTTTATGGTGTATAAGATTTTTACAAAACTCTCTCGTAAAACTATGTTCAGTATAATTGGTTAGAGAAGCATGTATATGTACAGCCAATTGCAATTGTTATCACTAGCATATATATATATATATATATATATATATATATATATATATATACTGTATGCTAATTATAAAGCTAAAGGAAGAAATTGATTTGTTCAAGAAAATATATATATACTAATATATGTTTTGTAGAAATATCAAAAATTATGTATGCTAACCGAGGAATTGAACTATACATGTTAATTTGTTATATGTTGGTATACTTGTATTTCAAAGGAATCAAATTTGGTTGATAACAATGTGAAAATTTTGTTCAATCAGATTTTAGATATCAATAATGGAGTTTTGAAGTTTTAACCAAATATTATTTTAGTGATTTAAGTCTTTTAAATTTGTTGTTCAATTGTTGGAAATTGGTATATGGATAATTGTTAGCAATTATGTGTAGTTTATATTAGTTATACATGTTGTTTGGGGTTAATTGTTGTTACAAATTTAAGACAAGAGCTTTGGCTCGTTTCTTCGTTTTGTTCTCGTGAGTTTTCGCCCACCAAATTCAATTCAATTCACGCCCAAAAAGCTAAATTTTCGCCAAATACCAAAAATAGCCAGAAGTTCACGCCCTCAATGCTAGAATTCGCGCTTGCGCGCCTTACACATCGTCTCGCGCCCAAATCATGTGAAAAGTGGTCTGGGACAGACAGTTTTGACCTCCTGTAGTAAAACGGCCATAACATTCTCATACGAACTCCGATTGAGTTGATTCAAGATGATCCGGAACGAGAACGAATAGACCTACAACTTTTATGCTTTAAGTTATTTTATTTGAGGTGTGTAACAATAGTCAAAATGGCCATATTTAAGACTGTTGTGTATTTGGAGCCAATCGAGGGCGCGGATGCACGTAAAGCAAGTGCAACCCTTTTTCAGGTATTAGTATAACTTAATGATAACATGTTGGACATGTAATAGGATGTTGTATCAAGTTGTTAATGTGCATGTGGTGCAATGACATGATCACTTAAGTAGTTGTAATAAAGCTAAAAAGTAATGTTCATGAAAAGATGTGATGTTGTTTAAACTTAAACTTAGTTAGTAGCTATACTAAGAGTAATAAAGTAACTCATAAAGGTAATGTTAGTGTAACTTTTGTGTATTGTCAATACATATGGTATGTGTAGGACTTGGGGTGAACGTGAATAGTAATTGTTTAACCTACTGACGAGGCAAAGTCTCTAACTCTACTTTTATAATTGTGCAAGTTTCTAAACCTATCTTTTTACATTAAGCAAGTTCTCTAACTCCATACTCTCGCTGAAAGTTAGTTTGTTGTGTTTAAGCAAGTTTTCTAATTCTAAAGCTTTGTTATGCAAAATTTCATATGCTATACTTTATCGAGTAAAGTATTTCCATTAAGAAACTTCATCAGTATCTAGTTATTCATGATGATACAAGTTTCCCATCTCCACACTTTCGCTGAGATAGTTATTATGATTATGAAAGTTTTCTTAACTCTAAACTTGTTATATTAGCATGCAAGTACCTTTTAGTTTATCGCTCAAGTTATTATTTGTTGTTGTGCATGCTTGATATTAAATTCTAAGATGTAACCTTAGCTTAATGTTATTCAAAGCAAGGTATGATGTGTTATTCAATAGTTATGCTATTAGATTATCCCTAAAGCATGAACTTAGAACGAAATATTTATTCAGTTATGATTATTCAATAACATAGTGTTATTATCTTTCATTCAACTAATCCTTAGTTGATGTTCGTTGAATTCCAAATTACCTTGAAGTGTATCCAAACCAAACTATCTTTGGGGCGGACTTGTACTCAAAATACTGAGATGAACAACCCTATTTATAGGGGTTACGCTTAGTTTTGTACTTTGCGCTGAAATGTTTGTATACAATACATGTACGAAGGGTTTATCCCCCTAAGTACCTTAAAGTCATTATGGTCGTATGATTGTAAAAGTTTAAGTTGAAAGATTACTTATAACTATGGACAAGGTTCGTGGTCATTAGACCCTCAGTGAATGTTAAGATGTTAATAGGACTTATTATTTAGTTCTATTGAGCCCCTAAATGGGCAAGGAATGTTTAAGATGTTAATGTAACCTATTGTTCGGGCTTCTATTGAGCCCCGAATGGCAAAAGAATGTAAAAGTTATTCATTGTTATTTCAAGTGAGCCTTGTTTGCTCACTCTTGCCTCGTAAAATCCTTACCGCTAAAGATGGAAAGGGTGACGACTCTAGCACCAAAGAAAGGAAAGGGAAAGATGAACAAGCATCAAGACTTGTAATAGTTTTAATAGTTTTATTATCGACTTTCGTTTAAAGAATGTAATGAAGTTTATTTAAATTTTCCGCATGAATGATTGTTTGTAAAGGTTAGATAACCGGGAGATTTTATTTTATGAAATTCTCATGTAAGGTGTTTATTATTCAATTTTATTTATGATTGGATAGTTATAAATGAATGCTTTGATTACGTGAACACCAAATCTTGAGGTAATGAAGTACCGAGATTTGGGGGTGTCAGAAGAACAGTTCTGACATCTATTTTGACGGTTTAGATCTTTCAATTAGTGCATGTTTTAATCTTGTTTGTTGTTGGATCTTGTAGTCTTACATTAGTACTTCACGATTTGACAAACAAAATGTCCCGAAACACAATACACAGCTCATTATTAATGGTCAAAGTAGCTATCTCGAAGCTGGCTATGAATGTTCTTGAAGGCTCAAGAACACCATAGACTACACTGTCTATCGCTAAAGGCCTATAGCGGCAGTTTTATTAATTTTAATTAATTAAATTTTCAAAAATCATTTAAAAATAGAAATTAAATTTCGAAAATTACAAATATAATTTTAAAAATATTTTAAATTATAAAAATTTAACTTTTAATAATTTGAAATATTTTTCATAAATAATAATATTTATTTAAATATTATTGGTAATTAATTTATTTACTAAATGCATTCAATAAATTAATTAAAATGATTTTATTATATTAAAATTATTTTAAATGATAATAAGTTATTTAAAATATTTTAAGTTATAAAATATAACTTTTAATATTTTAAAGTAAATTTTATTAATTATTTAACATTAATGATATTAGATTTATTTAACAATTAAATTAAATAATTAATTAAAATGATTTTAATATTATAAAATCATTTTAAATAAAAATAAATAGTTTAAAAATATTTTAAGTTATAAAATATAACTTTTAATATTTAAAGGTAAATTTTATTAATTAATTATTATTAATGATATTAAAGTTATTTTATATTAAATAAATTAGTTTAAAAATGATTTTTATAATAATAATCATTTTAAATTAAAATAAAGTGTTTAAAGATATTTTAAGTTATAAAATATAACTTTTAATATTTAAAGGATAATTTCATTAATAATTTAATATTAATGATTATTAATTTATTATTAATAATATTAAATTTATTTAATAATTATATTAAATAAATAGCTTAAAAATGGTTTTATTAGTCATTTAAAAGGATATAAATGAATTAAAAATATTATTAAGTTATACTTAATAACTTTTAATATTTTAATAAATAATACATTAATACTTTAATATTAATGGTAATTATTTAAAATGATTTTAAATATTTTAAAAATTATTTAAGGGTAATATTAATACTTTAAAAATATTCTAAGTTATTATACTTTAATATTTTGACAATGGTTTCATTAATAGTTTAATATTAATTAAATGTTAATGATAATGAAATTACTTAATATTTAAATCATTTAAATAATGATTCCGATATTTCAAAAATTATGATAAATTAGAATAAAGGTTTAAAAATTATTATAAGTCATTTAAAATAATATGACTAATACTAAGTTACTAAGTTAGAGTCTTTAGACTATAATAATTACCCGATAAAGTTGTCAATACATCGACATATTTTTAAATTGATCCGGACTTAGATATGTTGACTTGATAATTGTTTATTTGTGATTCAATGGTCATAAATTTACTTGACAATGTGATTAAGTTATGTCTCGTAATCGCAAATAGCAAAGACAAGTATGACATGATATGTTATTCTAATCGAACGAATCATCTATTTAATGATAGGGCTTGATATAAAAGATAAATCTAAGTTGTGTAAGCAGCAAACAAGGCAAGTATCTAACCCTTTTGCATTTACTTTATGCAATGGACATGCGTAAGATAATATCTAAACTATTCTTTTCAATTGTTCAAATATTTCAACCTTTGTATATACTTATGCAATGATTCTTTATAAGTAAATTATTAAATTATAATCTATTGTTCAAGTTCCTTAATTCTGTTATTATAGATCAAGAAATATATTCTCGCTTCTTTAATTTCTAAACATGGTTATACAAGTGTCCTCACTGGATAATCATTATATTTTATCACATGTCGATACATACTTATTGTTGTCCAAAGATGTATAAGTTGAATTAAAAGTCGTCTAAGCTTATTTGATCCGCTAGACACTAACTTAAAATTGTCATTGAACAAGATAAGAACTTTATTGTTATCCAACTGAATTGTTTTGGTTCGGATTCAAGACTGGTATGAACATCCCAAATATGGGAAACTTTTATGCGCCTAAGGTAGA
This sequence comes from Panax quinquefolius, assembly GCA_020205615.1. NCBI lineage: Eukaryota > Viridiplantae > Streptophyta > Magnoliopsida > Apiales > Araliaceae > Panax > Panax quinquefolius. The sequence continues at coordinate 120,253,778 of CM035172.1, read as the reverse complement.
AATGTTGGACGAAAATATCGTCCTATAATGTAGTATTGATCAATACAGGTATAACGGCCGATCACCCCGCGTCTAGTAAGTAATGACGGTTTATAGATGAAGTTCTGTTTAACCTTTTCGAAAATAAAAAACAATGTTCATAGTTTGTCAAATGATCATCATTTATAGTCTATACGTAGTTTCAAAAATTTGAAATCGAAATGATAGTTTGTTTATTATTGATTCAGCTTACTTCACAACTGTTGATTCGTTGTAGAAGTATCATTCAAAGAAAACATTTAATTCATTCAGCTAAATGTTATTGTTAATATTACTTGCTGGGCACTCAAATGCTCATCCTTGCTTAATTTAAACGTTTTCAGCTAAGTATGAACAACCTGAAGGCTCTGTTAAGAACAAAGGGAAAGGGAAGGTCGCTGAATGAAAGATAATGTTATCTGTTGTAATAAATAGACTTTGTTAGGATAATGATGATATATATTAATTATCATGTAATGTAAGAAATGTTTGAAGGTTTCGTACTTGGGATTTAAAAACTCTGATAATATGTAAATTAAATTTGATAATCTATATTATTGTTATTATTATTAGTATTATTTCGCTCATAGAAATGGTATCGTGAAGCACTAAGTTCGGGTTTCAAGTACCTGAATTTGGGGGCGTCACAGGGTCGAAAGCGAGGGTAACAAGGGATTAGAACGGTGGTCTATAGCTGTTGAGGTTTCTCCTAAAACAGTTTGGAAATAATTTTATTTAGAATTTTAGATAAGTGTGTCGTATTTTATACGTCATTTTAACCGTTGATTTTGGTGAACCAGATAGGGTGAAGTGAACCCAACTTTGGAAGGTATTTTGGCACTATCATACAAGATGCCTAATGACAGACGACTTCATGTTATCATAAGATAGGGTTGTGCACATGCACTTGCTGAGTATATCTACGAGCACTACCTATATAATCTTGGAGTTTGGTTGAAATATAATTCTTAATTGGAGACAATGGAGATAATTATATGTCAAGAGAAGACTCACCATTATAAAGAACATGATAGTAATCTTCTCGTTTTTCTTTGGGGACTATTGAGTCAACCAAGGATAATTCTATGGACATATGATATCAATTATAACTTAGACGTATGGTCTCCCATATACGAAGGTTTCCTTGAGCATTTTCTAAAGATTTTAATTTCTAAAATAGTTATTGACTGTACCTTTATGTAAGGTACCATTGTAAGGTGTTTTGGTCGAGGCACCATGAGAGTTGCATATATTTGTATTAAAACTCACAGTTTAATTGTGGTCATATTCTGCAAGACAGTTATATAAATGGAGTTGTCAGTAGTATAATTTATGGCGACCCAAGATGGGATCGGTATACCTATTTTGGGAGAGTCACATATACGAATTAGTAACCGATCTAACTCACTATGAAAACAGGGTAGACGAGACGAAAACTAATTTATTGGTTGTTTGTGGGAAACCGCTCAGTGTACCATATTGAATACTATTAAAGACTCGATGTGTGCTAGGGTTAGACTTGTATATATGTATGTTGTTGACGAAAGAAGAGAACCAATATAGTTATAAGTAATTATTGGTTAGAGATGGATCCATTAAGTTAATATCTTATGTGGTGGTTAAAGAAAATTGTTTTGGAACAATTTATGGAAGAAATGAAATGGAAGAATTATATTAGTGTAATACATACTAATTATTGTAAGGAAATGGCTATTTGGATGAAGGTGTTATGAGTATAAGTTCATAGTATATAATTATTTAAGGTAATTTTAAGGTAAAGTGTGACACCTAAGCTTTACATTAAATTGATATTAAATAAAGTAAAATTGAAATTCTCGGAATTGAAGTCAAATTTTGATATTTAGCTTGGAAACGTTAGTTTTCAATGGAGACAAGTCTTATTTGGCATTATAGAGATGCCGACTCAAAAATGACTAGATTTCAAACGTTTATCGTTTTTGTTAAAAATGGACTAATAAGTGAATTTTTAGCAAACGAAGTTGAATAGATAAATTCTTGCATGAGCAAGTAGAGTATGTGATTTGTGAACGGTAGGCTCTTGAACAAGCTAATTCGGACTTATAACGAAGAAGTTACGAGTTTGGGAATCTCACCAAAAGAAAAATCTGTCAAATTTATCTCTGGCACAGAGTCCGCGCTACGGTCGCGACTCCAAGCCTAAATGACTGTGTGCAAATACCAAAGTGAGCCTCACCCACAGAAACTCTCATGCAGTACGACAAGAAACAAAAGGACTCACACCAGAAGTCGCAAGCAGTCATTGAAGTCCTGGTCTCCAAGCCCTAACAGGTGACACTGCAGTGTGGCATAACAAAGCAACACTGGCGCCGCAGTGCCAACCTTAAAACCTAGACAGTAAAGAATAGGTATAAGTAGAGCTTGAATGGAAATTTTTTAACTATGAACTAAGAAACTTAATAAAACATTGTTAAGTCATAACTATATCTCAAGTGTGATCACTTAGAGTTAAAGAAAGTTAATTGAATGTAAACAGGAACGGTGTACAATAAATGTACTTAACCATTGACGATCGAGTTTCGAACAATAACGTAAGGACATTAGTAAGCCGCGAGGAAGGATGTTTAACTCGAACCGAGTTGTATTAATGAAATAGTTTTAATTAAGTTATATGAGAGAAAGAAGTTGGTAAGAACGATGTAAAAGAACGACGGTAATCCAGAAAACCAATAATAACAAATCTAATACATAATTAGATTGAGAAGAAGGGTAAGATTGTTTAGGAACCAAGTTTGTTCATTCATGACATAATGTGGTATGTTATGTGATTATGTGTTGTAGAGACCGTAAAGACACAAAGGAAAATGTAATTATACTGTAGCAGATGCTGAAGGCAAGTTTTTTTAAACGCTTGTCTAACCTTCGTGTTAGCCAAGTTTTTAAATGATTCAAGTTATGAGATGCATGTATGGTTTTAAAGAAAGAGTCTATGCCAATTTCAACTCGGCTAGACGAATCTTGATAGATTGATTGAATTGTTTACAAGTCTTTCAATATAGAATTGCTAACGCTATCCTACGCCAATTATTTGGGTACGGATTCAAGGTAAGCCTGAATATGAATAAACAAATGTATTTTTCATTGAGTATTCGATGGGCACGTGAGGTTACCACAACTTAAACGTACACACGTTTAATGGATGTAGTGTTGATCAACATAGAGTACTATAGGCTGATTACGTAGAAATGCTCATAAGATATGTCGGACTTACGGACTTCGTGCCGGGTTGTCCTTTTCAAAGAAATTATGAAACACTCATGGTCTTGGACCAGAATTTGTGTTTTACTAAATATTATTATGATAAAACGTTTTGAAGGAAAAGGAACGTTATTTTGAATTATTGATAGTACTTCATAACTATTATCCAATTATTGAAGATATACGATTCCTATGTTTCAAGCATGCTTTTTAAATGAAATTGTTGTACTTACTGAGCTTGTTATGCTCACTCTTGCTTGAATCATATGAATGTAGGTTAGACCAAATGGACCAAAGGATTTGACAAGGATAAAGGGAAGGCTAAAGCGAACTTGTAGATTACCTATGTAATAGTATAGGTTTGTAATAATAATATTTGATATTATGACAAGAACAAATGTAACGGTTATAAAGAACCTGGGGAATAGTAGTATTGTTTTGGAATATATATAAGACATATTCGTTCTTTTGAGGCATTTTAATTGAATGTTTGTGTGAATCAGAGTATGTACCGTGGAGCACCATATGTCGGGTTGGAAGAGACCCGGATTTGGCGGCGTCACAAGTTGGTATCAAAGCATTATGGTTATAAAACTAAAGGGGGGAAGAACCTTAGGCTAATAACCTCGTTAAGGAAAAGAAGTCCGAAGAAAGTAAACTCGAGCTTTACTTAAGTCAAACAAGTTAATAAGGTATTGAGGAAACTCAGTACGAAAAGATTTAAAAGATGGAAAGTAACCTTAAATAAATTAAATGTGATTTGTGTTTATACTATTAAGTGTTATGTACTAATCAACATGTTATGTGTTATTTTAGGATTTCGATCGATAGCTTGATGTATAGAGATATACACGCGGTGAGTGAATAAACTGTGAACAGAGTAGAGCATGTGCCCATGCCAGTGGCGGAGGTACCATTAGTGATTTTAGAGGTGTCGGAGACAGAGGAATACTTTTCTGAAGAGAACTACTCCGAGGGAGATATGGATATAACGTCAACTGAGTGCAGTTGTGCATAATCGAAATGAAGAGATTAGTTCTCTTTATATAGCGAAGGAGTCTGCAGAAGCAGATTTTGAGTTAGAGCGTGATGAGAAGGTGCTCATGATAAATAAGGCTAGGGATTTTAAGAAGGAGGTCGATGAGCTTCGTAAAGAACTGGGGAGAAGGACCGGAATATAGCACGGATGTCTTACATTCATGAGAGTGCTCATAAGAAGTTCAAGCTAAAAGTTGTTTGTTATTCCAATGAGTCAGGACAAACCCGTCATACGATTAGTCGGGATACTGTAGCGGCGATTGCGAATGAGAAACACAAGGATGATGTTATGCATTATTCGAAGTCTAGAGGTATAAATATGTGTGGAGTGACGTAAAACCCTCTTTTGTATAAAAGGGTAGTCTTTTTGTAAATCCCAACTTTTGTGAAGTACAATTGTGGGATAGAAATGTAATAGCTTTTGGCTATGAAAACAAATTATAAATAGTTTCGAACTATGAAGAAGCCTATGAATATAATGAAGTTTCATTTAACATGCTTTGCTGTGGTACGAGTTGTTGTTATAAAAGCGATAACTAAGTAAGTAAATAGATAATAATGAAATTTTATTAGAAAATGTCGCCACAGAAAAGACAAGGTAATAAGGAAGCGGAATCACATAATGATAATCAAGGGGGTCAAAACAACCCTATGCAAGAGTTCGTTAACGACTTTATTTAACCAAACTGGGGGTAGAGTACCCGTGGAACCTAGAGTAGCTAGAACGACTATCTTTAAAGAAGTTTAAAAGCGTAGGTCTGCCGGAGTTCAAAGGAACGACGGACCCAATAGAAGCCCAGACATGGGTAAAAGAAATAGAGAAGGCGTTTGTTATTACAAATGTAGTGAGGCGCAAAGGATTTCTTTTGCGACTTACATGATAAGAGGGAAGCCAACTTTTGGTGGGATTAAGTTCTTAGAACTTAAACTAAGGGACATGACGGTTCCCCAGTACACGACCAAATTCAATGAATTGGCAAGGTTTGCTCCACACCTAGTGGATACTGAGGAGAGGAAGGCTCATAGGTTTGAGCAGGGCCTGAAACCCTGGCTCTATAGTAGGATTGCGGTGTTCCAGAGGGTTTTCTATGAGACCATTCTGGAGAAGGTGATTATAGCATAAGGTGGTAGTGAGTTGTAAACTCAATACCACAAAGAGGGAAAGAATGAGAGCGAGGGAGAGGGAGGAACCAAGGCAGAGAATGCCAGTAGCAGTATGACAAAAAGAAAGAATTTTAACTCCGAGGAATACTGGAGTGAGACAAAGGGATCCTAAGTGTAGGATAGAAGTGTGTAAGACATGTGGAAAGACTCATCTAGGAGTCTGTCTGAAAGGGATTAAAAAAATACCTTGAAACATTAAGGTAAAGGAGGAGGAAATAACTTTCGTTAATTTATTCGTGGAAAATTTGTTTCATTAATAATACAGGTAAGCAAGTATTAGTAGAGAAGTACAGTTAATGTTGAGAGAATTTGAAGAAATTCTCGGTATAATTGGGTTGATTAACCATAGAGCTATAATAAATTGTTATAAGAAAAGTGTGAACCTTTAGTTTTCTCAGAAAATCTAAGGTAGTAATATATGTTAATAAAACATTGCGACGCTCTTGTCGTCTAACCTTGACGTAAGGTAGGAGGATATTAAGGAAAAGGATGAGTCGTTACGGTTGCGTATCGACTATCGTAATAGGAGTAAGTTAGCAGTTAAGAATAAATACCTAGGGCCCAAGATCGATGATTTATTTGATCAGTTGAAGGGGGCAAAGAATTTTTTTAATATAGATTTGTGTACGAGGTATCGTCGGTAGAAAATAAGGAAGAAGGTGGCAAATTGATAGGTACTCTTGTGAGGTGCTATGGTTGAAAATACCATTAACGTCAAAGAGTGTTCAAATAATATTTGGACGAGGGTGTCGTAATGATCATTGGTAATATTTTAGTCTAATTCAAGATGCCAGAAGATCACACTGAACATTTGAAGGTAGTGTGAGGAACACTATGGAGGGAGAAATTGGATACGAAATTCACTAAGTGTGAATTTTAGCTTAAATGATAGACAAAATTGTTAATGATAAGTATATTGGGAATGAGGAGTGAGAAAATAGTTTTCAATAACTAAAAAGGAAAGTTAGGTGAAGCACCTATATTGTCTTTATCAGATGATATGGGGAATTTTGTAGTGTATCTCGATGTTTCACATAGATGACACGATTGCGTGCTCTTATAGCATGACAATGTCATTGTGTATACATCACGACCAGTTAAGGATTTTGAGAAGGTCTATCCTACTTATGATCTATAATTGGCAGCTGTAGTTTTTGAATTAAAAATCTGAATATAGTATTTATACGGGGAGAAGTGTGAGATATACACGGACTCTAAAAGTCTGAAATATATCTTTACATGGAAGGAGTGGAATATGCAGTATAGAGAAGGATTGTGTTATGTTATATCATTCAGGGAAGGTAAGCGTAGTAGCCGACGCGTTAAGTAGGAAGGGTAGGGAAAGCTATCAATGTTAACGACTCAGAATGAGTTAATAACGGAGATGGCAATATCAGAGTTAGACGTTAAATTATGGAATGATGGGGTATAAATGTTATTCACAACGTAAACTGTGACGAACGAGATTTTTGTAATTTAATTCTTAATGTTTATTGACTTAAATTAATATTTTTGATGATTTAATGATTAGATTAAATAATTAATTGATGCAATTGTGATAGATTAATTTAATGATATGTGTTACATTTATTAAATTAATATAGAGAATTTTATTATTCAAAGTATGTAATTATGTGAGTTTATTAAATTAAAAGAAATATTTAATAAGCCTAATATTATTTTATAATTAATGAGAAAATTAATTATATGACTATGTGAATTAATGAGAAATTATTATATTTTATTCAAATTAAATTAAATAAGATATTTGATTTATTTTATAATTGAGCGTGACACTATTGAACTATAGGATAAAAGACTTATTAAATTAAAGGGTTTTGAGCCAATTAAGGTTAACAAACAAAGCCTTATGGGGAGTTAATAGCAGTTAACCCATGAATGGGTTAATGACCACCAAGACGTCGGTTCCCTTTCATATATACATCTTCTTATTATTTCCTTATTTTCTAAGTCTAAGAACAAAGCAATCACAGAGAGAAATTGAGAAGTCTGAAGGAAATTGTGAGTGTGTAATCAAACAAATATTTGTGAAAGGATTATCATTGATCATCTCTTCTAATCTATACTCTGGGTAATTTCTCCAAACCAATTTCTATTTTACGTTGTTTAAAGTTTTTAAGAATATGGTTTTTATGTTTTGTAAAAGTTTTGTAGTGGGAAAAAGGGATAGCAATTATGTGTTGATTATGTGATAAATGTTATCATATCGTATTTAATTATATATATTATACAAACCATATCATCAGTTTCATAATTACAACGTACGTTATGGCCTCAAAATTTACAGAGTATGGAATATGGCAATATGGCCCTTATACGTGAATTTAATATGTCAAACATAAATTGTTTTGTAAAATTTCCAATTGTATATAATTATGCATGTTAAAACGATTTAAACAAAACTTGAATGGACGGATTTGGTGTTATAATGAATCCGTGGCATTGAATTTTATGATTTATGTTCAAAACCTTTAAAACATCAAGAACAGTGAAATTTATATATTTTAATTCTGTAATTATGTGTTTTAATGGGAATCATTCTATAGATGTTGGGTAATCATTATGTATGAATTCTAGCATGTGGGTATGTTAAATTGGTGAAATTAATGATCATGTAGTGTTTATTTCGCTAAACTCTGTGTTCTTCGCGAACTGAGAATCAAAATCTGGAGTTTCGCACCGCGGCGCCAACTCCGTAATCAAGTCCATACCGCAAGATCGCAAAGCACTAAGTTTTCAAATATGCAAATAATAATACATAAGATAACAATGAAAGCCAAGCAATACCACTTAGCGTAATGGTCCGTAAATGAGTTTTTAAAATGTTTAAGTCTAGCAATGTGTTATTAACTTAATCTAATGAACATAAAAATTTATTAGACATATAATGAGGTGTTAAAATAAATTCTTAACACGTCCATAACACAATTACGTGTGAATTGAACGATTGAATGCATAGTTAGCATATTGTTCGTGAAGTCTTGATTTTGACAATAAGTGTAGTAATTGACTAAGTATAGTCATGAATTCGAGTTTAGACAAAAGAATGAACTTATGATGATTGATTATATTATAATTAACTAGAGTTGTGAATGGAAATTGTATGTAAAATTTATATCGAAGAACGTGTATAATTAACGCGTAATCTACGTACGAGGCAAGTTTCCTAACCCTACTTGTTATCATTATTCAAGTCATTCTCATTATTATTAATCAAGTTAAATTGTTATATTAAAGAATAATTATCTTTTCAAAGTATGATTCTGTTATACAATGATTGTTCTATTGTATACATATTGAGATTATTATTCAATTTAATTACCATTTATTGTTGAACCTTGTTAGACCAGTGAACCCTTATTTGATTCAACTAGTCCACAGTTGATGAACGTTCTAAATTTCAGAACCCTCATTGATTTATCCAAACCAAACTTCCTTTGGTGCGGACTCTAATGTCAAACTGAGATGAACAACCTCAGATAGGGATTACTTATGCGTTAAGCGTTAAGATATTGTGCACAAGATGGTACTAAAGGTGATCCCCTAAGTACGCAGTAGAAGAGTCCATAGTCTTACGATCAATTAAAGGTTTCAAGTATAACCCTTGATAACCTAGGACATAGTTCAAGGTCTTATGACCCTCAAAAATCTTTTGATTCTTGTTATTCATTCTTGATTCAAAAGTTGAGCTTTATTTCAAAAATCTTTGATTCTCTTATGTTATTATATTGTTAATTCATTATTATAATTGTGGGCATTCATGCTCACTCTTACGTAATAATAACATTGCAGTTAAGAACGAAAGGTACGATGAGCCTTCTACTAGCAAAGACAAAGGCAAAGCTAATAAGTGATGAAGACTTATTATTTAATTTTTAGAATGTTATTGTAAAGACTTGATATTGTTTAAGACTTATTTATTTATGTTTCCGCACAGATGTTTAAGGTTAGTTTAACTTGGGATTGTATTTATTATTCAGATGTTGTAACCCCATAAGGAGAGGATTTATTTCTATCTAATGTATGGTTTGCATTTATTATGGGTAGATAGATAGATGATATTTGTACAGTGAACACCAAATCCCGTGGAATTTAAGTACCTGAATTTGGGGGTGTCACATAGACTCAATCCACAATAATGGAACGAGTTAATTAAATACAACTAGGTAACAAGGAGTACCAGTAATTGAAGAAGAAGATGCATGATAAATAGAAGAATAGAAGACTAAGTATAGTCTTATTTAGAAAGAGGAATTTGAGTTCCAAACAACTATAAAAGAAGAACTAATAAAAGGAAGATAGCGTAATATATGGGTAAGTGTTTAACTTCCAACTCAAATTATTGATAGGAAGTGATAAGTCATGTGAAATAAGATAATACCTTCGGTGAAGGTGAAATCAAAGAACCACAATGTCGAAGAAGCATTGTGGGAACTCGAGATTAAAATGAAGAAAATTGTTCCTCATTGGGGTAGGTAATAGTAGCGAGATTCTGGGGACAGAATCCTTATAAGGGGAAGAATGTAACGCCCGAGAAAAATCAAATTTTTAGAAGAATTAAAATTTTATTTAATTATAAGGATTAAATGAATTTAATTGATTATTTATGGGAGCAAGCTAAATGAAGGTTGTTCTATGACCTAGACATGTCAGAACATCATAGGATTTTGGCTACGTAGTAGAATTAAAGTGTTTGAATTTCCAAGACGAAAATAAAAGCTTTCCGAGTAATTTTCTGAAAAACACTATTGTAAGACCCCAACTTTTATAAATAATGATGAATTTTCTATAAATATTATTTTTGAATATTGTGGAGTAAATTTGATATAATGTTATAGTTGTGGGTAATATTTATAAATTTTGCAAAGTAAGCAAGTTGTTATAAAATATTCGTTTGGTCAGGGAATATTCTTTTTGTCGGGGAATATTCGTACGACGGCACAATCATTGGTGGACCCCACAACGGAATTATTTTCGGATTGAGAAAACGACAAAAATACTTTATGAAAATAACGGAGGAGGTGTTACCGTTAAAACTATTGAACTACCCTAAGACTAAAAAAAAATAATGAACGCGCGTGGTTGCATAAGAAGACACTACAGATTGATTATTGATGCTTACGTGAGAAGTCACTCATTTATACTCAATTATTGCTACAAGAATTACGATCATATCTCTTATATTATTGATTCAATTATTGTCACAAGATCATCTCAGATAATATGTTATATTATTAAATCAATAATTGAGACAACAAGTTATAAATGATTAATAATTGTTGAAAGATTAAATATTAGTTGATTAAAATAAAATGATTTGTGGTAATATTTATTCAATCCTCGATGTATATAAAGAGTCTATTATGAGACGTTTGTGGTAAGTTTGATTATTTTATGGGGGGGGCCCTATATGTCATCATCTAAGAGTCTCTTCATCAATAATAATTACCTTCATCAATAGTAATTACCTTCGCTATAGTAATTACCTTTACGAGACGTCAAACCACTTGTTTCATATTTACATATTACCAAAATCAAACCACTTGGTGTTTCACATTACAAAGCGCCAAACCACTTTTCTTTTCACATCACAAAACCACTTTTCTTTTCAAGCCACTTGCCTTTTCACATTTCAAGTGCTGTTTAGAAATCTTCTATAAATAGAGGCCTAGTGCTTCATTATTTTCACTTAATTCATTCAAGCTATGTAGAGCTAGAAAGTATAGAGAGAATAAGAGAGAAAGAAGAAGAGTATTCTGTTACTACACACACTCACAAAGATTCAATCTCCTACTAATGTAAGGGGTGTTATTCTTTCTTATTCATGAAGAGAACTGTTGTTATTCCATTGCTTATTATTCGTTAGAATAACTTGTATACATGCATTTACCCTATACTTGGTGACATTCTTCTATTATTCTCATTGGAACATCCCGTCTCAGTGTTTTACACCCGGACTGGTTCCGCTCATTATTATTATTCTCGTTGGAACATCCGTCTCGTGTGTGTTTTACATCGAACTTGGTTCCGCCTCTTTATTATTATTCTGCATTGGAATATCCGTCTGCATGTGTTTTTACACCGGACCGGGTTCCATCTTTATTATTCTCATTGGAACATCCCGCTTGCAAATTTTGCTCGACCGGTTCCGTTATTATTATTATTATTAGAATAACTCTGCTTCATGCTAAGTACCGCATGCATGGTGATTTCTTTTGTTATTCCATTCTTTATTATACTTAGTTGGTTAAATTTTGACTTCTATACTCCATGAAATTAGTATAATATCCTCGATATTTGCGCTTCATCCAAGATATTTTCATGGAAATATTCTTCCGATCATTCTTGAATTTTACTCTACAAAGCAAAGATCATGTCGACAATTTGGACATTATTAGTTCCTCGGATAAATTAATTCTTGAACTTATTTTATTGAATTTTATATCATTGTCATCATCCTCATGTTTATATTATGTTGAAAGTCATCTGTGTATTCAGAAAGTGCATAGATGGACTTGGTATGATTATGACTGTGGATTATTCTTGTAATCACGACCGTAATATTACAAATGATGTGGTAAAAGTTATCATTGGCCTGAGTAGTGTATCGATGGACAGTTGTTGGCATGATCATGACCATTAATGAATACACGAATGTCCTGGGTCAGAGTGCATGGATAATTTGTGGTCGTGATACTAAAGAATATCCTCGTCCGTAAAGTGTGGGTGATTCGATGATGTGGATTATTTATTGTCGAGTCCCAGCGATAAAAGTCATGAAAAACCTTTTAAATCATAAAAGATAGTAGATTTTATTCTCTACTTGACTCTTTTAATGGATTGCTTGTTCCACCGCAGCTTAAACTTGATGTTGTTATATTTTATCGCTTAACACTCTTCAAGGCTAACGATAATTTATTACGCATTATCTTAGTCATAATATTTTTATCGGGCTAGTTGAGCTCACCCCTTTCTTTCACTATTCTCTTCGTGAAATGAGAACATAAAGCAGGACTAGTCTGGGGAACGGAGAGTGACGGGCCCAGAGGATAGCATTAGTAGTCCTCACTATTTCGTGATATAGTGTGTTAATAATTGTAATGAGGACTCCTTTTGAGTTTGTATAATCTCTAGTAGACAATAATTGTATTCAAACTCACAGCTTATGTTTTTTTTGTATTGTATACCACATAAACAGATTAGTAAGTTGTATTTGAATTTTGTACCATGTATCCGACGCACCCAAGATGGGTGATGTATACCTAATTTTGGGGCGCCACAGCAGTATCAAAGCTTAGGATATGATCCCCGCTAAGATGTGAGAATAGTACTAGGAGGGAGAGATGGGAATTTTTTCGCTAGTATGACCTACCTAAGTTTATGTGGTAATTAATCGGGTCGATCGTAATTTAGGGATAATATGTTACATGTCAATTAACCTTTGTTTTGTGGCAAGATTCAAAAATGACATCCGAGAATGTTGAGAATAGCAATGGAGCACAAAGCATCGTTGATTCACCACATATCAATAATCGTGGATAATGTGCATCAGAAGGCCACAATCCTCATGCAAACAACAACACCGACCAAATGATGAATGATCAAATGTTCGTGGGCTTTATACAATTCATGCAACAAAGAAAAGAGCGGCTCTCGTCCAAAAATGTGGAAACATCGAAACTCTCAAAGGCCACCGCTAAACAGCTTCAAGGAGCCGGGACCACCGGAGTTTAAGGGAGAGCCAAAACCACTTATGGCGAAGGAAGCATGGATAAAGCAGATCACCAAGATATTTGATGTCTTGGGATGCTCCGAGGAGCAAAAGTTTTTCACGCCTTTTATGTCACAGCGGAGAGGCAGACATCTTGGTGGAATCCAGAAACGTACTCAACCCGCCATATCAAGATGTCTTGGGAGAAGTTCCAAGAGTCGTTTCAACGACAAATACTTTCCCGAAAGTATTCATCACATGAAGGAGGTGGAGTTTATCAAGTTGGAACAAAATAATATGACCGTGTCGCAATACGAGGCTAAATTTCATGAGTTATCCCGGTTTTGCATCCCACTTGGTAGATAATGAAGAGAGAATGACACGGATGTTTTTAAGAGGTTTGAAGTCGAGATACGCCAACATCTTATTTCTTATAAACCGTGTTTATATTCGGAGATGTTGTAAATAGGGCTCATTAGTGGAGCGCGATAACGAGTCAACGCAACTAAAAGAGAGCAAACCGACAAAATGATAATACCAACAGAGAGGAGTCATCAAGCGGTGACAACAAGCGTGGAGGAATCAATGTGTCAAAATGGTAACCACTTTATGGTAATCGTACAAAACAATAAGAATGGACATTTCAAGAAGAGGAGATTCAACAATGATGGAAAGACATCAAGACCAAAGACTGTCGTTAAGGAAGGAGAACGACCACCTATCATATGTTTCAAAAATGGAGGGGAGGGCACATCACCAAATCGTGCGATGTCGCCCAAAGCATGTTATAATTGTGGAAGAGAAGGTCACTTAGCCCCGATTTTGTCATTCATCAAGACAAATTCACTAGGATGGAGGCACCAAAGGTCCGTCCCGTAAAAGTCAAAACCAGAAAGGCAAGGGAGAGCGTTTGTTGTGACTCCCAAGAAAGCAAGGAACCCGAATGAGGTCATCACACGTAAGCTTATCATAAACTCTAACGAAATCTATACTTTATTTGATACCGGTTCTACCCATTCTTTTTATTTTCCTACTTGCGCCATCGATTAAATTTGACTCACGGAGAAATTAGACTTTGACTTATCTCGTGAAAACTCCGTTGGGAGAAACCTTCATTACATCCATCGCTTATAAGTCTTGTTTGGTTCAAATCGGCACCTCACATTACCCGCAGATCTTATTTCATTGAAAATACTTGCATTTGACGTGATTCTAGGATTGATTGGTTAACTACTCATCATGCAAAAATTGATTGTTTCCGTAAGGTTGTTAGCTTTCATATTCCTAATCAACCTATTATGTGAATTCAAGCGACCAAACCATTAAATCAATCACGGTCATCTCAAGCCATAAAGCTATTCATTTATTGAAAAACGGATGTCAAGCTTTCTTAGCTCATGTCACGATTTAAACAAAAATACGCCGCTTTTGAACGATATTTCTATTGTTAATAAATTTCCGACGATTCTCAAGAACTTCCCCGCCTACCCCGAAAGCGTGAAATTGAATTTTGTATCGACTTGAACCCCAGACAAAACCCATTTCCAAAGCCCCATATCGAATGGCACCTATGAACTTCAGGAGTTAAAGACCCAACCGCAGGAATTGTTAGACATCGGCTTTATTTCCCTAGTACTTCTCCTTGGGGTGCTCCTGCTCTATTCGTGAAGAAGAAAAGATGGGAGTATGCGATTTTGTATTGATTATCTGGAGTTGAAACATGTCACCATCAAAAATAGGTATCCATTGCCACGTATTGATGACCTTGTTTGACCACCAGTAAGGAGCCAAATTCTTTTCAAAGATCGATCTTCGTTCGAATATCACCAATTGAAGATTGTAACCGGATGACATTCCAAAGACGGCTTTAACTCCCGGAGATGCGGGCATTATGAATTCCTAGTCATGTCCTTTGGATCGACTAATGCTCCCGCCGCCTTCATGGATATGATGAACCGAGTATTCAAGGAATATTTGGATCACTTTGTGGTCGCCTTTATTGATGACATCCTTATTTATTCCAAAAGTCGTGAAGATCATGAGCAACACTTGAGGTCGACACTCCAAAAGCTTCGTGAATACAAGCTTTATGCCAAGTTAAAGAAATGCGAATTTCGGCTCGAGGAAGTAGCATTCCTTGGGCACGTAGTATCAAGTCATGGAATATCCGCTGACCCAAAGAAAGATCAAGCAATTCAAAGTCGGGAGCAACCTAAATCAATGATCAAGCACGTAGCTTTCTTGCTTAGCGAGGTTATTATCTGAGATTCGTGGA
Organism: Panax quinquefolius; assembly: GCA_020205615.1. Taxonomy (NCBI): domain Eukaryota; kingdom Viridiplantae; phylum Streptophyta; class Magnoliopsida; order Apiales; family Araliaceae; genus Panax; species Panax quinquefolius. The sequence continues at coordinate 120,238,314 of CM035172.1, read as the reverse complement.
AGGATTTTCTCTAATTGCTACTCCATTAACTCACCGACTCGAAAAGATACAAAGTTTGGTTTGAGCAAAGAATGTGAGAAGAGTTTTCAAGAACTCAAGAGGAGACTCATTTCAAAGACCTGCTCGACAATATCATCCGCTCTTGAGGATTTGTCATCTACATGTGATGCTTCAGCAAAGGGTGGGATGTGTTCTCATGCAACATGGGAAAGTCATAGCCTATGCCTCAAGATAACTCAAAGAATATGAGAGGAATTATCCTACTCATGATCTAGAGTTGGGCAAATTGTTGTCTTTGCAGACTTAAAATTTGGAGGCATTACTTGTATGGGGAGAAGGTGGAGATCTTTACGGATCATAAAAGCCTCAAATATTTCTTTACTCAAAAGGAACTCAACATGCGAAAACGACGTTGGCTTGAACTGTTGAAAGATTATGATCATACCATCCAATACCATCCCGAAAAGCGAACGTGGTAGCCGACGCGATCGAGTAGAAGATCATATGCAAGCACGAAAAGCGATATTGTCAACGCAAAGGCCCATTTTGTATGACTTGCAAAGGATGGAGATAGAGTTAAAGACTCCAGGACCCATGTGATGATGGTGAATATAATGAGTAGAACCGACTTTAATCGATAAAGTTAAAGTCGCCAAGTTACGCACTGGAGCCGATGCGTATGAGGAAGAAAGTGCAAGAAGGAAAAGTACGCCTAAGCAAGAATCGATGAAGAAGGAATACTTGAGTCAACTCCGCATTTTGTGTTCCTAACGACCCGATTTAAAGTATAAAATCATGAGGCGAGGCGCACAACACACCATTTGCAATCCATCTTGGGAGTACCAAATGTATCATGATATTCGCCATACATTTTGGTGGAGCAATACGAAGAGAGAGATATCGTTGTTTATCTCAAGGTGTCTAACTTGTCAACGAAGTTAAAGTAGAGAGCATCAAGTACCAAAAGGTCCATTGCAACCACTTGAAATTCCGAATGGAAGTGGGAGCACATTACCATGGATTTCAAGCACGGCCTTCCTAAGGTTTCTCAAGGCATAGATGCGATTTGGGTCATTGTTGATAGATCGACCAAGTCCGCTCATTTCTTACCGATAACGAGAAACTTATACACTTGAACGTCTTGCTCAGTATGTACATAAACAAGATTGGAAGATCGCATGGTATGCCGGTATCCATAGTTTCGATCAAGACCCAAGATTCACTTCACGATTTTGGGTTAGTTTGCAAAAAGCTATGGGCACAGATTTCACGATTTAGTTTCTAAGATATCATCCTCGAGACGGATGACAATCGGAGAGGACTATTCAAACTCTTGAAGATCTATTAAGACTGTGGTCCTTGATTTCAAGGGAAGTTGGGACAAGTTCTTACCATCGTGGAGTTTTCCTACAACAATAGTTATCAAGCAAGTATCGCATGGCTCCATTCAAGCGCCAGTATGGAAGAAAGTGTCATTCTCAAGATGCCGGGATGAGGTGGGTGAAGCAACGTTGTTGGGACCAGAGTTGATACGTATGACTACGTAAAAGATTCAAACGATCCGACAACGATAAAAACCTCACAAGATCGATAAAAGAGTTATGCCGATCTTCATCGAAAGGACGTGGAATTCGAGCATAGAGATCATGTGTTGTTGCGTGTTGCTCCATGGAAAGGAGTTACGAGATTTGGAAAGAGAGGAAAACTCAATCCTCGATTCATCGGCCCATTTTAATCCTCGATCGAGTAGGAACTCGTGGGCCTATAGACTCGCTTTACCGCCAAGTATGTCTCTCGTGTTCATAACGCTTTTCACATATCCATGTTACGTAAATATGTGAAAGACCCAACCACATTATCGAAAGTTAGAACGGATTTAAATAAAGGTAAGATTTGACGTATGAAGAGGTTCCCTGCTCAAATTTTGATAAGAAGGAACATATTCTACGCCCAAGGTTATACCTCAAGTCAAAGTTTTGTGGAGAAACCACGATGTTGAGGAAATTACTGGGAGTTAGAATCAAATGAAATCAAGGTATCCTTACCTCTTCGACATACTAGGTACGCATTCTAATTTCGAGGGCTTAAATTTCATAAGAAGGGAGGTTGTAAGACCCCAACTTTTATAAATAAAGATGAATTTTCTATAAATATTATTTTGAATATTATGGAGTAAATTTGATATAATGTTATAGTTGTGGGTAATATTTATAAATTTTGCAAAAGTAAGCAAGTTGTTATAAAATATTCGTTTGTTCTGGGAATATTCTTTTTGTTTTGGGAATATTCAGACGACCAAGACAATCATTGGTGGACCCTATTAACTAAATTATATCGAATTGAGAAAACGACATAAAAATACTTTATGAAAATAACTACATGAGGTGTTCTTTCGTTAAAACCGTTGAACTACCCTAAGAGTAAAAGTACAAGAATACGCGTGGGTTGCATAGTAGCAGACGCCAGATTGATTATCGATGCTTACGTGAGAAGTCACTCAACTATACTCAATTATTGCTACGAAGAATTGCCGATCACATCTCTTATATTATTTATTCAATTATTGTCATAAGATCATCTCAGATAATATGTTATATTATTAAATCAATAATTGAGACGACAAGTTATAAATGATTAATAATTGTTGAAAGATTAAATATGTGTTGATTAAAAATAAAATGATTTGTGGTAATATTTATTCAATCCTTGATGTATATAAAGAGTCTATTATGAGACGTTTGTGGTAAATTTGGTTATTTTATGGGGGGGCCCACATGTCATCATCTAAGAGTCTATTCGTCAATAGTAATTACCTTCGTCAATAGTAATTACCTTCGTCAATAGTAATTACCTTTACCAGACGTCAAACCACTTGCCGTTTCATATTACAGGTGTCAAACCACTTGGTGTTTCACATTATAGACGTTAAACCACTTTTCTTTTCACATCACCAGTCGTCAAGCCACTTGCCTTTTCACATTTCAAGTGCTAAGCTAGAAATCTTCTATAAATAGAGGCCTAGTGCTTTTATTATTTTTCACTTAATTCATTCAAGCTTAGAGAGAGAGAAAGTATATAGAGAATAAGAGAGAAAGAAGAAGAGTATTCTCACATTACACTACTACAAAGATTCAATCTCCTACTAATGTAAGGGGTGTTATTCTTTCTTTATACATGAAGAGAACTTTTGTTATTCCATTGCTTATTATTCGTTGGAATAACCTCAGATACGCGCCATTTACCTATACTTGGTGACATTCTTCTATTATTCTGTTGGAACATCCTGTTGAAAGTAGTATGCACACAAGCCAATCATGTTTGATAATAAAGCATATACTTTGTAACAATCTAATTCATTTATTAATAAAAAGTATTAATTTATTAAAGGCTTTTAATTATCTACATGATGTCGCTTTTATAATATGTGATAAACCCATAGTTTTAAGCAATGCTTTTAGAATAATGATGATGATCATTCTAATGAGATCTAAATTCTTAGAAAGCTTAAAACTAAAATAGTTCCCAATCATTGGATTACTAAATTGGGGATTAGTGAATCCGGATAGATTGGTACATACATCGCTTTCTCATTGGATGAGGATGATTGATCTCATGATCATTTGTGTGGAGACACTAAAGCAAGTATGTAGGTGCTTATTAGAGAATAAGTTCATCGAAATTGGCTCGCTAAGGAATACCTAATGGAGTTTTACTTGCTCGTCAATAGGAATTCTCAGTAGTGATAGTAGTACAAGTGATCCTTGGACTTGAGATCATCATAGTATCTTGTGTATGATGAGTTATACTTTGACTTATTCCTTAAGACCCTTAGGGTATATCAAAGGGTATGCTTGGGTATAATAAGTTGTACATGGAGATAATGTATGATCAATAAAGAATCTACCACTTATTAAAAGAAGAGAAATGTCTTATGTGATTCGATAAATGACAACCCAAAGAGTCCTTGGTTTAAGCGTAATGAAATTAGAAAGGAGTTTCTAATTTGCATTATTTGGAGTTGTGCATTTAAGGATCTAAATACATATAATTAAATAAAATAAGACTTGACAAGAATTCCATGTCTTATATTTAATTGGGACATTGTATGGTGGAAGGATTGAATTCAGACAGTAACTATTTACTCAAAGGTTCTTTTATGATTAATGTTGAAATCTATATTATCCGGAAAGTCGTTGATCGCTAGGAGGCTTATCCCTATGTAGAATAAATATTATTTATTTAAATAAATTAATTGTTTAATTTATTTATTTAAATAAGATTAGAATTGTTCTAATTGATTTATTCACAATAGGTTTAATATGGAAGAACCTAAAGGGTCACACCATAAAAGGAAGAATAATTATTTAAGAAGTTAATGGCATAATCGTAATAATATATGTTATGTATATTTAATTTAATCTATGGTGATAGAATAAATTAAATAGTTTAATATTTATTATTTAATATTTTAGAAATATTAAATATAAATTAATAAGAGGAGTCTTATTAATATTATTACAATTATTATTATTTTAATTTCTAAAAGAGTTTAGGAATTAATTTAATATAAGTACTCTCATTTATTCCTAATTGGATTAGGAAGGAAAATTAGTTAAAGGAGTTTAATTAATTATCCCTAATAAGATTAGGGAGCTTAATTAATTAAAAAAATTTAATTAATTAAATAAATCCTAATTCCTTAATTGTTAAGGTGGGTTGCCCACATCTATAAATAAGAGGAGTCTTATTATGGGTGTGTGGTTGTTGACTTTTACAACATACGTAATAATTCCAATAGTTGGGAGAGTACGCCTTTTTCTATACAGATAGGAAAAACTAGGGTTTGAGCCAATACCCCTTCTTCTTGAAAATTCTTCTTCTTTGGTGGATCACCTCTAGAGGCCATACACTTGGGTGGCTTACATTGATCAAAGGAAGGAATCTACCCGAGATTAAAGGAGATCATGAGAAGTAGGAGGTGAACTCGCACTGAGGAAGCTCATTTCTACAAGGGTATGATTTCATAATTTCTTATTCTTCGTTTAATTAATAATTGTGCATAAAAGGTGATCCGGGTATATGGTTTGTAAAAATTTTTAAACTCTGATTTTTACACGTTTCCGCTTATTTTTGCAATTTGATTGCGTTCATGAATATTACAAACCTTACACCTGTCTGTGTGTTTTATACCGGACCTGGTTCCGTCTTTATTATTATTCTGTTGGAACATCCTGTTTGTGTGTTTTACAATCGAACCTCGGTTCCGCCTCTTTATTATTATTCTGTTGGAACATCCTCGCTCTGTGTTTTACAACGACCGGTTTAAAATCTTTATTATTCTCGTTGAACATCCCCGTCGCTGCAAATTTTGCCTCGACTCGTTCCGTTATTATTATTCATTTGAATAACTTGCCGCGGGCACCGCATGCATGGTGATTTCTTTTGTTATTCCATTATTTATTATACTCGGTTGGTTAAAGTTTTGACTTCTATACTCCATGAAATTAGTAGAATATCCTCGATATTTTGCGCTTCATCCAAAGATCTTTTCATGGAAATATTCTTCTCATCATTCTTGAATTTTACTCTACAAAGCAAAAGATCATGTTGACAATTTGGACATTATTAGTTCTCGGATAAATTAATTCTTGAACTTATTTTATTGAATTCTTATATCATTGTCATCATCCTCATATTTATATTATGTTGAAAGTCGCCTGTGGTTCCCAGAAGTGCATAGATGGACTTGGTATGATTATGATTGTGGATTATTCATTGTAATCATGACCGTAATGTTACAAATGATGTGGTAAAAGTTATCATTGGTCCGTAGTGCATTGATGGATAGTTGTTGGAATGATCATGACCATTAATGAATACACGAATGTCCTTGGGTCAGAAGTGCATGGATATTTTGTGGTTGTGATACTAAAGAATATCCTTGGCCGTAGCAGTAGGGGGTGATTCGATGATGTGGATTATTTATTGTCGAGTCCCAATGATAAAAGTCATGAAAACCTTTTAAATCATAAAAGATAGTAGATTTTATTCTCATCGGACTCTTTTAATGGATTGCTTGTTCTACCGCAGCTTAAACTTGATGTTGTTATATTTTATCGGTTTAACACTCTTCAAGGCTAACGATAATTTATTCTCGCATTATCTTAGTCCTAATATTTCTTATCGGGCTAGTTGAGCTCACCCTTTCTTTCACCGTTTCTTCGTAAAATGAGAACATAGAAGGGACTAGTCGGGGAACGGAGTGACGGTCCAGAGGATAGCATTAGTAGTCCTCACTATTCTTTGAAATAGTGTGTTAATAATTGTAATGAGGACTCCTTTCGAGTTTGTATAATCTCTAGTAGACAATAATTATATTCAAACTCACGATTATGTTTTGTCGACATATTATACCTACAGTTGTATTAGTAAGTTGTATTTGAATTTTGTACCATGTATCTGACGACCCAAGATGGGTGATGTATACCTAATTTTGGGGGCGTCACAACTATTCACGCATTTCTGCTTGGGAATTATTTTTGAACTTCCGAGAAATATGTAACGATATAATATCAAGGTAAGATGAAATATCCAATAATATTTCAGTTATGGAGAATGTAATATTTCTCCTGCGGACTTAAAACCTAAGGTTTAGGGAAAGTTACTTTCGAGAAGGAATTTAAACGCATGTAATGAATTAAGCGTCGATCGTATTATACGTAGGTATTGTACGAGGTAATGAATACGAATACTATATGAGGTATTATACGAGTACATATGAATGATGGTATGTTGTATATGTTGAATAAGTAGACAAGTTAGATTACGAGAATTATACATATAGAATACGTTATGAGGCTTTAACTCAAATGGATTGAATATGTAGGATTGTGTAGGAAATATTAAAGTCCTAAGGGAAGTGTGATAAGGCCCAAATGTAAGAATGGTTAAGTCCAATGTAAATTAAATGTGCAAGCCCAAGTGGTTATTAATGTAAAGCCCAAAGCAAATTATTGCAAGCCTAAATAATTAAGCTAAGTTAATTAAGCTAAAGCCCAAAGTAAGTAACCAATGGGTTATGGGATGATTTAAACCCATGGGGCAACCCATGGATAATCCAATGTAGGGAGCAAGCAAACTTAAAGGCTAAGTAAGTGTGATGAGCAAGTAGACTTAATGTCAAAGTAAACTTAATGCCTAAGTGTTGTAATGGACAAGCAAATGGTATATGTTGTGGAGGCCAAGTAATTTATTTGAGGAGCAAGTTTACTTGATGGCTAAGAGATAAATAGTAAGGAGGTGGGATGATTTAATGACCAAACTACCCTAACCTAGCAAGTCCTATAAATAGAGAGCTTAAGATTTCATTTGTTGGTTGTTTTCATTTCCTCCAACACCTTATACATTATAAGTTGAAAGCTTATTTACTTGAGAGAATAAGCACATATGAGTTAGACTTCATTAGTTAGATTTTCAAGAAGCAAGAAGAAGTTTAAGGTGTAGCAAGTAAACATAAAAGAGTAAGTATTCATTAACCATGATTCTCTTTCTCTTCCATTGTTAGAGAAGGGGGTATTGGTAGAACTAATATGCTAAGGAATGATAAATTAAAGGGCTTAAGTCTTAATAAGCCGTATAATTCATGAATAAAGCTATTCATAATCATATAAGCTAAAAACTTGTGAAGAACAATGATGAACTTGTCATATGTTTACTTTAAGAAGTTAGTATGATTAATGAGATATAAAAATAGTGATTAAAGGACTTAACTCATTAATAAGTCATAATCAATGAAATCAAGTATACTATACTTTAATAAGTAAATAAGTTCATGAAGAACATATAATGATTTCACATGAAAATAAGATGTTATAATATGTAGGTGGAGATGACTATTTAATGAATTAAACTCATGCAGAACGAAGAACAAATCTTAAGTAACGAAGCTTTGTCGAAATTCACACGATTAGACGATAATCGTTGAATTCGTGAAATTCTCGGAATGGAAATTGAATTTTGATATTTAGCTTGGAAACGTTGGTTTTCAATGGAGACAAGTCTTATTTGGCATTATAGAGTTGCGGACTCAAAAATGACCGGATTCAACTTAGAACGAAGAAACGAGCGTTGAACGTTCACGAACGTTTATCATTTTCGTTAAAAATGGACTAATAGGTTAATTTTTAGCAAACGAAGTTGAATAGATAAAATTCTTGCATAAGCAAGTATAATATGTGATTTGTGAACCGTAGGCTCTTGAACGAGCTAATTCGGACTTATAACGAAGAAGTTACGAGTCCGGGAATCTCACCAAAAGAAAAATCTGACAAATTTATCTCTTGCACAGAGTCCGCACCACGACGCGACTCCAAGCCTAAATGACCGGCGCAGCAGCGCCAAAGTGAGCCTCAGCCCCTGCAAACTCGTGCCGTAGCGCGATAAGAAATAAAAGGACTCGCGTCACAGCGCCGAGTCCGGTCTCCAAGCCCTAACAGTGTGTACAGCCATATGCAAGCATAACAAAGCAACACCTTGCCGCAGTCACAAATTTTTAAAACCTAGACATTAAAGAATAGTTATAAGTAGAGCTTGAATGGAAATTATTTAACAATGAACTAAGAGACTTAATAAGATATTGTTAAGTCATAACTATATCTCAAGTGTGATCACTTAGAGTTAAAGAAAGTTAATTGAATGTAAACAGGAACGGTGTACAATAAATGTACTTAACCAATGACAATCGAGTTTCGAACAATAACGTAAGGACATTAGTAAGCCGTGAGGAAGGATGTTTATCTCGAACCGAGTTGTATTAATGAAATAATTTCAATTAAGTTATATGAGAGAAAGAAGTTGGTAAGAACGATGTAAAAGAACGCACTTGTAAAGGAAAACCAATAATAACAAATCTAATACATAATTAGATTGAGAAGAAGGGTAAGATTGTTTAGGAACCAAGTATGTTCATTCATGACCTAATGTGGTATGTTATGTGATTATGTGTTGTAGAGACCGTAAAGACTCAAAGGGAAACGTAGTTATACTGTAGCAGACGCTGAAGGAAAGTTTTTCTAAACGCTTGTCTAACCTTCATGTTAGCCAAGTTTTCAAATGATTCAAGTTATGAGATGCATGTATGGTTTTAAAGAAAGAGTCTATGCCAATTTTAACTCGGCTAGACGAATCTTGATAGATTGATTGAATTGTTTACAAGTCTTTCAATATAGAATTGCTAACGCTATCATACGCCAATTATTTGGGTACGGATTCAAGGTAAGCCTGAATATGAATAAACAAATGTATTTTTTATCGAGTATTCGATGGGCACGTGAGGTTGCCACAACTTAAACGTACACACATTTAATGGATGTAGTGTTGATCAACATAGAGTACTATAGGTTGATCACCTAGAAGTGCTCGTAAGATATGCCGGACTTACGGACTTCGTGCCGGGTTATCCTTTTCAAAGAAATTATGAAACACTCATGGTCTTGGACCAGAATTTGTGTTTTACTGAATATTGTTATGATAAAATGTTTTGAAGGAAAAGGAACGCTATTTTGAATTATTGATAGTACTTCATAACTATTATCCAGTTATTGAAGATATACGATTCCTATGTTTCAAGCATGCTTTTTAAATGAAATTGTTATACTTGCTGAGCTTGTTATGCTCACTCTTGCTTGAACCATATGAATGCAACTTTTAATTTAATGGACCAAAGGATTCGACAAGGATAAAGGAAAGGCTAAAGCGAACTTGTAGATTACATATGTAATAGTATAGGTTTGTAATGATAATATTTGATATTATGACAAGAACAAATGTAACGGTTATAAAGAACATGGGGAATAGTAGTATTTTTTGGAATATGTATAAGACATATTCGTTCTTTTGAGGCATTTCAATTGAATGTTTGTGTAAACTGTAGCACCGTGGAGCACTATATGTCGGGTTGGAAGAGACCCGGATTTGGGGGCATCACAATGCATGCAGAGTCCCATGTAGACAAAGTTATTCCAATGTAATAATAAAGAATGGAATAATGAATAATTCACCATGCATGGTAGACCACCACGAGATAGGTTATTCCAAATGTAATAATAAAGAATGGAGTAGTAAAAGAATTCACGTGCATCCGATAGAATCGCATGCATAAAAGTTATTCCAATGTAATAATAAAGAATGGAATAACAACCCTTACTTAGTATTGAAATAAAATAACTCTCTTTATGAATACAAAAGAAATAATACCTCTTACCTTAAAAGAAACTGGATACTAGAATAGTGAGGTAGCAGACTTCTCTTCTTCTTTCTCTCTATAATTTCTCTCTATAATAATTGCTCTTATGAGACTTAGTGAATTGGTGAGAATGAGAGAAGAATGAGCTTCTATTTATAGTAAAATATAGTTTCGATAATTGCACGTTTTTGGGCTCGAAATATTACAGTATAATACCTTCCTCTTTTTCTTTATTTTTAATTTAGTCTAGCAAGTATTATCAAACTTGCACCACCTCCCTTAATAGTAAATAATGTGAATTAATAGTTCATTTATGTGACTTAATAGTATAATCATGTGAAAAAACTAATTACAGTATAGTACCTTCATCTATACCTCCATTTTTAATTTAGTCATGCAAGTATTATCAATCTTGCACCACCTCCCATAATAGTACATGAATGTGAATCAATAGTACACACATATGAACAAATAGTTATAAGCATGTGAAATAATAGCAATCAATTGCTCATTTATCCGATTAATTACCCGATTGGTCAATATAACCTCTAGACATCAATTATTATCGAAATAAATGTCGATTTTCACTAACACTAATAATCCCAACACAATGGAACTATCAATTTCATCTTTAATCAACATGAACTTATTCATCATTAATATTATAACTCACAATATTTAACAACCAGGTAGTTCCCAGGAAAGAGGAGGCTTTCCGATAAGGATTTCTCCTTATTGGCGTGCAATTAGGTGACCAAATCTCTCATTGACAGAACTTCTAGATATTATCAATATTGCAAATAATAATATGAATAACTTTGTTATCTCAATTATTGATTTAATAATAATAAATATTATGCAGATGATACTGTGACAATAATTGAATCAATAATATGAGAGATATGATGTCGCAATTACTATAGCAATAATTGAGTATAATCGAGTGACTTCTCACGTAAGCATCAATAATCAATACCAGGTGTGTTACTACGCAACCACGCCAGACATCGTATTTTTTTACCACCGGATAGTTCAACAGTTTAACGGTAAAACTTTCGCCGTTATTTTTATAAAAAGATAATTTTGTCGTTTTCTAACTACGACAATACTTCCGTTGTGGGGTCCACTAATGATTGTGCCGCCGCATTTAATATTCCCCGTTAAAACTAATATTCCCCGACCAATCGAATATTATATAACCACTTGCTTACTTTTCAAAATTTGTAAATAATACCCACAACTATAACATTATATCAAATCCACACCATAATATTCAAAAAATATATTTCGAGAAAAATTAATCTTTATTCATAAAAGTTGGGGTCTTACAACCTCCCTTTCTTATGAAATTTCGTTCTTGAAATTAGGGTACGTACCTGGTATGTCGAAGAGGTGAGGATACCTTGACTTCGTTTCAGATTCTAACTCCCAGGTCATTTCCTCAACATCGTGGTTTCTCCACAAAACTTTGACTTGAGGTATAACCTTGGAGCGTAGAATATGATCCTTCTTATCCAAGATTTTAACAGGTACCTCTTCATACGTTAAATCTTCCTCTATCTCGTCCAGTTCTAATTCAATAATGTGGTTCGGGTCTTTCACATATTTACGTAACATAGATATGTGAAAAAGCGTTATGAACACGAGACATACTTAAGCGGTAGGCGTAGTCTATAGCTACGCCCTACTCGATCGAGGATTAAAAATAGGCCAATGAATCGAGGATTGAGCTTTTCTCTCTTTCCAAATCTCGTAACTCCTTTCCATGGAGCAACACGTAACAACACATGATCTCCAATATTGAATTCCACATCCTTTCGATGAAGATCTGCATAACTCTTTTGTCGATCTTGTGAGATTTTTATACGTTGTCGGATCGTTTGAATCTTTTCCGTAGTCATACGTACCAACTTCGGTCCCAACAATGTTGTTTCACCCACCTCATCCCAGCATACTGGAGAACGACACTTTCTTCCATACAATGCCTCAAATGGAGCCATGCCAATATTTACTTGATAACTGTTGTTGTAGGAAAACTCCACAATGGTAAGAACTTGTCCCAACTTCCCTTGAAGTCAAGGACACATAGTCTTAATAGATCTTCAAGAGTTTGAATAGTCCTCTCCGACTTCCCTTCCGTTTGAGGATGATATGCCGAACTAAATTGTAAATTCGTGCCCATAGCTTTTTGCAAACTAACCCAAAATCTTGAAGTGAATCTTGGGTCTCAATCAGAAACAATGGATACTGGCCTACCATGCAATCTTACAATCTTGTTTATGTACATACTAGCAAGACGTTCAAGTGTATTAGTTTCTCGTATTGGTAAGAAATAAACAGACTTAGTAAATCTATCAACAATGACCCAAATCGCATCTATGCCTTGAGAAACCTTAGGAAGACCGGTAATGAAATCCATGGTAATGTGCTCCCACTTCTATTCTGGAATTTCAAGTGGTTACAATGGACCTTTTGGCACTTGATGCTCCGCCTTGACTCGTTGACAAGTTAGACACCTTGAGATAAACTCTGCGATCTCTCTTTTCATATTGCTCCACCAAAATGTATGTCTAAGATCACGATACATTTTTGTACTCCCGGGATGGATTGCAAACGGTGTGTTATGCGCCTCCATCATGATTTTATACTTTAAATCAGGGTCGTTAGGAACACAAAGTCTGGAGTTGAATCGAAGTATTCCTTCTTCATCGATTCTTGCTTCCGGCATAGAACCTTCTTGCACTTTCTTCCTCATATGCATCAGCTCCAGGTCTATATCTTGAGCAGCTTTAACTTTATCGATTAAAGTCAGTTCTACTCGTATATTCACCATCATCACATGGGTCCCTGGAGTCTTTAACTCAATCTCCATCCTTTGTAAGTCATATAAAATGGGCCTTTGCGTTGACAATATCGCACTCGTACTCGCATATGATCTTCTACTCAATGAGTCAGCTACTACGTTCACTTTTCCAAGATGGTATTGAATGGTATGATCATAATCTTTCAATAGCTCAAGCCATCGTCGTTGCCGCATATTGAGTTCCTTTTGAGTGAAGAAATATTTGAGGCTTTTATGATCAGTATAGATCTCCACCTTCTCTCCATACAGGTAATGCCTCCAAGTCTTAAGCGCAAAAACGACAACTGCCAACTCTAGATCATGAGTAGGATAATTCCTCTCATAATCTTTGAGTTGTTGTGAGGCATAGGCTATGATTTTCCCCTGTTGCATGAGAACACATCCTAACCCTTTGCCTGAAGCATCACTGTAGATGACAAATCCCTCCGAGCCAGATGGTATTGTCAGAACATGTGCTGAAATAAGCCTCCTCTTGAGTTCTTGAAAACACTTCTCACATTCCTCGCTCCAACCGAACTTTATATCTTTCCGAGTCAACTGAGTTAATGGAGTAGCGATTCGAGAAAACCCTTCTACGAATCTTTGATAATAACCAGCTAAGCCGAGAAAGCTACGTACTTCGGTTACTGATTTAGGTTGCTCCCAGATTTGAATAGCTTCAATCTTTGTCGGGTCAACAGATATTCCATGATTTGATACTACATGCCCAAGGAATGCTACTTCCTCAAGCCAGAACTCGCATTTCTTCAACTTGGCATAAAGCTTGTTTTCACGAAGCTTTTAGAGTATCAGCCTCAAGTGTTGCTCATGATCTTCACGTCTTTTGGAATAAATGAGGATGTCATCAATAAAGACGACCACAAAGTGATCCAAATATTCCTTGAATACTCGGTTCATCATATCCATGAAGGCAACAGGAGCATTAGTCAATCCAAAAGACATGACTAGGAATTCGGAATGCCCGTACCGAGTTCTGAAAGTCATCTTTGGAATGTCATCGGTTCTAATCTTTAACTAATGATATCCGGAACGAAGATCGATCTTTGAAAAGAATTTGGCTCCTTGTAACTGGTAAAACAGGTCATCAATGCGAGGCAACGGGTACCTATTTTTTATGGTGACATGATTCAACTACTGATAATCAATACAAAGTCACATACTCCCATCTTTCTTCTTCACGAATAGAACAGGGGCACCCCAAGGAGACGTACTAGGATAAATGAAATCGATGTCTAACAATTCCCGTAGTTGGGTTTTTAACTCCTAAAGTTCAATAGGAGCCATTCGATATGGGGCTTTGGAAATGGGTTTTGTACCGGGTTCAAGGTCGATACCAAACTCGATTTCACGCTCCGAGGGTAGGCCAGAAAGTTCTTCGGGGAATACGTCAGGAAATTTATTAACAATAGAAATATCATTCAAATCTGACGTATTTTTGTTTAAATATGTGACATGAGCTAAGAAAGCTTGACATCCATTTTTCAATAAACGAATAGCTTTATGGCTTGAGATGACCGTGATTGATTTTAATGGTTTGGTCACTTGAATTCGCATAATAGGTTGATTAGGAATATGAAAGCTAACAACCTTAGGAAAATAATCAATTTTAGCATGATGAGTAGTTAACCAATCAATCCCTAGAATCACGTCAAATGCAAGTATTTTTAAGGAGATAAGATCGACAAGTAACGCGCGGTTACCGATTTGAATCAAACAAGACTTATAAACAGTGGATGTAATTAAGGTTTCTCCCAATGGAGTTTCAACAGATAAGTCAAAGTCTAATTTCTCCGGAGTTAAATTTAAACGTTAAGCGCAAGTAGGAGAAATAAAAGAATGGGTAGAACCGGTATCAAATAAGGTATATACTTCGCTAGAGTTTATGATAAGCTTACACGTGACGACCTCGTTCGGGTTCCTTAATTTCTAGGAGGTCACGGCAAACGCTCTCCCTTGAACTACTGGTTTTGACTTGTCTGGGACGGCATTTGGTGTCACCGTTCCAACTGGACTTAGCTTCCCAGTACAACAAAATCTAGCTAGGTGACCTTCTCTTCCACAATTGTAACACATTTTGGACTGTTGTGCACAGTTTGGACTAATGTGTCCCTCCCCTCCGCATTTGAAGCATATGATAGGTGGTCATTCTCCTTCCTTAACAACGGGTGCTGGTGTTGACGTCTTTCCATCATTGTTGAATCTCCTCTTCATGAAATGTCCACTCTTATTGTTTTGGTCATGATTACCACCGAAGTGGTTACCATTTCTGGCATGCTAATTCCCTCCACGTTTATTATCACCGCTTCGATGACTGCTACCACTTGTATTATCATTTTGCCAGCTTCTTTCTCTTGGTTGGGTTGACTCGTTATCGTGCTCCAATAACTGAGCCCTATTCACAACATCTGAATACAAACATAGTTTATGAGAGATAAGGTATTGACGTATCTCGGGTTTCAAACCTCTTAGAAATATTCGCGTCATTCTGTCCTCATTATCAACTAAGTGAGACGCAAACCGACAACAACTCGCAAACTTAGCTTTCGATCTTGTGACACTACCATATTGTTTCGCTCCAACTTGATGAACTCTACCTCTTTTATGTGACGAATACTTTCAGGAAAGTACTTGTCGTTGAATAGTTCTTGGAACTTCTCCCAAGACATCTTCAGTGCGGCAGGTTGAGTACGCTTTACCGATTGCCACCAGTAATCTACCTCTCCTAGCAACATAAAGGTGGCAAAGGGAACCTTTTGTTCCTCGGAGCATCCCATGACATCAAATATCTCGGTGATCTGCTTTATCCACACTTCCACCTTAAATGGTTTTGGTTCTCCAATAAATTCCGGTGGTCCCAGCTCCTTGAACTATTTAGCGGTGACCGTACGAGAATTTCCAGTGTTTCCACCTACATTTTGGACAAGAGCCTCTCTCGCCTAGATGTTGCATGAATTTCATAAAGCCTCTGAACATTCCATTGTTCATCATTTGGTCAGTGTTATTGTTTGCATGAGGATTATCGCCTTCCTGATGCACATTGTCCTGATTATTGATCTGTGGAGACTCAACGGTCTCCTGTTCTCTATTGCTATTCTCAATATTCTCGGATGTCATTTTCAAATACTGCCACAAAACAAGGGTCTGACCGACCAATTAAATACCAAATAAACTTAGGTAGGTCATACTAGCGAAGGAATTCCCCATCTCTCCCCTCCTAGTTCTAGTCTCACATCTTAGCCAGGGATCATATCCCTAAGCTTTGATACCAACTGTGACCCCCCTAAAATAGGTATACATCACCCATCTTGAGTCGTCAAATACATGGTATAGAATACAAATACAACCTTAAATATACAACAGTCGTGTAAAATACGACAAAATATAGTCTAAGAGTTTTAATAAGAATATTGTCATCTAGACAATATCCACACTCAATGGAGTCCTCATTACATTTATTGTCACACTATTTTATAGAATAGTGAGGACTACTAAAACAACCATCTGGACTGTCAATCAGTTCCCCAACTCATCCCAGCTATATTCTCATTTCCTGAAGAGAACAATGAAAGAAAGGGTGAGCTCAACTAGCCCAGTAAAAGAAATATTATGACTAAGATAATGCAGAATAATTTATCGTTTGCCTTCAACAGTGTTAAACTGATAAAATATAACAAACATCAAGTTTAACTGCAGTGAACAAGAAATCCATTAGAAGAGTCAAGTAGAGAATAAAATCTACTATCTTCTATGATTTAAAAGGTTTTTCATCACTTTTGTCGCTGAGACTCATCTTAATAAATAAACCACATCATCCATGCACTACGACCAAGGATATTCATTAGTATCGCGACCACAAATTATCCCTGCACTACGGGCCAAGGATATTCGTGTATTCATCAATGCTCATGATCATGCCAACAACTGTCCATCAATGCACTACGGCCAATGAGGACTTTTACCACATCATTTGTAACATTACGGTTATGATTATACCGAATAATCCCTGGTCATAATCATACCAAGTCCATCTATGCACTATGTGCCACGATGACTTTCAACATATTATAAACATGAGGATGATGACAATGATATAAGAATTCAATAAAACAAGTTCAAGGATAAATTTTAAAGATTTATAATTTAATTTATCCGTAAATTAATAACGCCCAAATTGTCGACGATACTATTTTGTGGAGTAAAATTCAAGAATGCTCGTAAGAATATTTCCATGAAAAGATACTAGATGAAGCGCAAATATCCCGGATATTCTACTAATTTTATGGAGTATAGAAGCCAAAACTTTAACCAACCGAGTATAATAGAATATATGAAGCGTAAATGGATTTTTTCCGCCATGCGATAATCCACGTAGATGATCATTTCCACAATTTAATAAGGAATGAATACAAAGGATCATTCACCATGCATGCGATAGTCCACATAGAAAGATTATTCTAACAGAATAATAAAGAATGGAATAATAGAAGAATTCACCATGCATGCAATAGACCGCACAGACAGGTTATTCCTGCAAGACCTCAACTTTTATAAATAAAGATGAATTTTCTATAAATATCATTTTTGAATATTATGGAATGAATTTGATATAATGTTATAGTTGTGGGTAATATTTATAAATTTTGCAAAGTACGCAAGTTGTTATATAATATTCGATTGGTCGGGAAATATTCGTTTTAACAGGGAATATTCATACAACTGCACAATCATTGGTAGACCCTACAACGAAATTATTGTCGATCGAGAAAACGCATAAAAATACTTTTTTATGAAAATAACGGCGGGAAGTTTTACCGTTAACTCGCTGAAACACCCGATGTTAAAAGTACAATAATACGCAGTAGTCGCACAAAGAGACACTCAGATTGATTATTGATGCTTACGTGAGAAGTCACTCGCTTTTGTTCAATTATTACTTCTGATGAATTGTTGCACAAGATCTCACGTTATTTGATTCAATTATTGTCAATATTTTATATATTATTAAATCAATAATTGAGACGACAAAGTTATTAATATTATTATTTTCAATACTAACAATGTCTAGAAGTTATGTCAAGGAGAGTTTTGGTCACCTAATTGCGCGCCAATAGGGAGAAATCCTTATTGGAAAACCCCCTCTTTCCTGGGAACGACCTGGTCGATTAATAGTGTGAATTATAATAATGATGATGCGTTTTATTTTATTAGTATTATTAATGTAATAAAATAGAATATTTTTTATATAAAACAGAATACTTTTATAAAGTTATTCGTTTTATTAGACTATAAATATAATATATAATATTCTATTATGCATAGTATTTGATATAGTAAAATCTTTTTATATAAAATAGAATACTTTTTTAAGTTATTTGTTTTATTAGACAATAATTAGAATATATTATGTTTTATTATGCATGTGCATTACGATAGTATTTTGTATAGTAAAATCTTTTTATATAAAATAGAATACTTTTATAAAGTTATTTGTTTTATTAGATTTTAAATAAAATATATAAATATATATATATATATATATTTAGAATATATTATATTTTATTACATAGTGCAAAGATAGTATCCTTTCTATTTTCTATAAATAGGATACTTAGTTAGAATTGAAAACCACACCGTAAGTTCGTAGAGAATTCTTCTATAATCTCGAGCGTATTTCTTTAGAGTTTTAAGAAGCTTTTGAGCGCATTTCAAGTTTTCTTCAAGAATATCATCGCCTCTACCAAATGTAATACTCTTCTTTACCAGAAGGGATGTTATTTGTTGTACTCGTAAAGGGTATTATTTTTTTCTTATTCATGAAGAGAACTTTTGTTATTCCATTCTTTATTATTACATTTGAATAACCTCGTATATGCTGCTTACCCTATACTTGGTGAAATTTATCTCATTACTCCATTCTTTATTATTTTGTTGGAACATCGTATGCATGCGCTTACGCATGACCGGTTTCGTTGTTTATTATTCTCATTGGAACATCCTATCTATGCGTTTACGCATGAAACCGGTTCCATTATTTATTATTCTATTGGAATATCGCGTATGCATGCGTTTATACGTACGACTGGTTCCTATTATTTATTATTCATTGAATAACCTATTTTGTCTTTGTCTATCGCATGTTTGGTGATTTCTTTTGTTATTCCATTCTTTATTATACTCAGTTGGTTAAAGTTTTGATTTCTATACTCCATAAAATTAGTGGAATATCCTTGATATTTGCGCTTTATCCAGTATCTTTTCATGGAAATATTCTTCTGAGCATTCTTGAGTGTTACTCTACAAAGAAGTATCATGTTGACAATTTGGACATTATTAGTTCATGGATAAATTAATTCTTGAACATGTTTTATTGAATTCTTATATCATTGTCATCATCCTCATGTTTATATTATGTTGAAAGTCATTTGTGGGCTCTGTAGTGTAGATGGACTTGGTATGATTATGACTGAGATTATTCGTGTAATCGCTTAATCGTAATGTTACAAATGATGTGGAAAAAGTCCTCATTGGTCTCGTAGTGCATTGATGGACGCTTGTTGGCATGATCATGACCATCGATGAATACACGAATATCCTCGCCCGTGAGTGTATGGATATTTTGTGGTCGTGATACTAATGAATATCCTGGTCAGAAAAGGTGGATGATGTGGATTATTTATTGTCGAGTCTCAAACGATAAAAGTAATGAAAACCTTTTAAATCATGTAAGATAGTAGATTTTATTCTCTACTTGACTCTTCTAATGGATCGCTTGTTCCATCATAGTTAAACTTGATGTTTGTTATATTTTATCGCTTAACATCGTTGAAGGCTAATGATAATTTATTCGCATTATCTTAGTCATAATATTTCATCGGGCTAGTTGAGCTCACCCTTTTTCTTTCATTGTTCTCTTCAGAAATGAGAACGAAAGTGGACTAGTCTGGGAATGGAGTGACGGTCCCGTAAGCATTAGTAGTCCTCACTATTCTATGAAATAGTGTGATAATAAATGTATTGAGGACTTATTTTGAGTTTGAATACTCGCCTCAGAAAACAATATTTGTATTAAAACTCACATACCATGTTGTATATTTAAGGTTGTATTTGTATTCTATACCATGTATTTGGCGACTTAGAATAGGTGATGCATACCTATTTTGGGGGCATCACAGTTGGTATCAAAGCTTAGGATTTGATCCCTGGCTAAGATGTGAGACTAGAACTAGGAGGGAGAGACGGGAATTCCTTCGCTAGTATGACCTACCTAAGTTTATTTGGTATTTAATTGGCTCACGTAGTATAGGATAATATGTGATATAATAACTAATCCTTGTTTTGTGGCAAGATTCAAAATGACATCCAAGAATGTTGAGAATAGCAATGGAGCACAGGAGACCATTGAGTCTCCACATAGCAATAATCGTGGATAATGCATCGTGAAGGCGCATAATCCTCATGCAAACAACAACACCGACCAAATAATGAATGATGGAATGTTCAGAGGCTTTTACGCAATTCACGCAACATCAAAGTAGAGCGGCTCCGCCCAAAATGTAGGTGGAAACATCGGAAACTCTCTTGACGGTCACCACTAAGCAGATTCAAGGAGCTGGGACCACGGAGTTTATTGGAGAGCCAAAACTACTTAAGGCGTAAGCGTGGATAAAGCAGATCACCAAGATATTTGATGTCTTGGGATGCTCCGAGGAGCAAAAGGTTCCATTTTCCACCTTTATGTTGCGAGGAGAGGCGATTCTTGGTGGGAATCAGTAAAGCGTACTCAACCTGCCGCACTAAAGATGTCTTGGGAGAAGTTCCAAGAATTATTCAATGACAAGTACTTTCCCGAAAGTATTCGTCACATAAAAGACGTAGAGTTCATCAAGTTGGAGCAGAACAATATGACCGTGTCGCAGTACGCTGCTAAGTTTGCTGAGTTATCCCGGTTTGCATCCCACTTGGTTGATAATGAGGAGAGAATGATGCGGATGTTTTTAAGAGGTTTGAAACTGGAGATACGTCAATATCTTATTTCTCATAAACTGTGTTTGTATTCAGATGTTGTAAATAGGGCTCGATTATCGAGCGCGATAACGAGTCAACGCAACCAATAGAAAGCACCGGCATAATAAAATACCAAGGGTAATGCAACCATCAAGCGGTGACAACAAACGTAGAGGGAATCAACATGCCAGAAATGGTAACCACTTCAGTGGTAATCATGGCCAAGACAATAATAATGGATATTTCAAGAAGAGAAGAATCAACAATGATGGAAAGACATTAGCATCAGCACCCGTGGTTAAGGAAGGAGAACGACCACCTATCCTATGCTTCAAATGCGAAGGGGAGGACATATCAGTCCAAACTGCGCGATGCCATCCAAGGCGTGTTATAACTGTGGAAGAGAAGGTCACCTAGCCCAATTTTGTCGTGCACCGAAGACAAGTCCAGTTGGAACGGTGACACAAAATACTGAAATCCCTGCATAAGTCAAAAACCAGTAGTTCAAGGGAGAGGGTTTGTTGTGACCTCCCAGAAAGCAAGGAACCCGAATGAGGTCATCACGAGTAAGCTTATCATAAACTCTAGCGAAGTCTATACCTTATTTGATACAGGTTCTACCCATTCTTTTATTTCTCCTACTTGCGCTCAACGATTAAATTTGACTCCGGAGAAATTAGACTTTTACTTATCTGTGGAAACTCGGTTGGGAGAAACCTTCATTACATCCACTATTTATAAGTCTTGTTTGGTTCAAATCGGTACCCTCACATTACTTGTCGATCTTATTTTATTGAAAATACTTGCATTTGATGTGATTCTAGGGATTGATTGGTTAACTACTCATCATGCTAAAATTGATTGTTTTCGTAAGGTTGTTAGCTTTTATATTCCTAACCAACCTATTATGCGAATTTAAGCAACCAAACCATTAAAATCAATCACTGTCATCTCAAGCCATAAAGTTATTCATTTACTGAAAAACGGATGTCAAGCTTTCTTAGCTCACGTCACAGATTTAAACAAAAAAACGTCAGATTTGAATGATATTTCTATTGTTAATAATTTTCCGACGATTCTCAAGAACTTCCCCGCCTACCCCAGAGCGTGAAATTGAATTTTTATCGACTTGGAACCCTAAGATAAAACCCATTTCCAAAGCCCCATATCGAATGGCTCCTATTGAACTTCAGGAGTTAAAGACCCAATTACAGGAATTGTTAGACATTGGTTTCATTTGTCCTAGTACGTCTCCTTGGGGTGCTCCTGTTTTATTCGTGAAGAAAAAAGATGGAAGTATGCGACTTTGTATTGATTATCGAGAGTTCAATCATGTTACCATCAAAAATAAATTCGCTATTTCCTCGCATTGATGACCTATTTGACCAAATTGCAAGGAGCACAATTCTTTTCAAAGATCGATCTTCGCTCGGATATCATCACCAAGGTTAGAACCGAGGATATTCTAAATATCGCCTTCGTAATCCCCAGATGGGCATTATGAATTCTTAGTCATGTCTTTTGATCGACTAATGCCCCGATGCCTTCATTGATATGATGAACTGAGTATTCAAGGAATATTTGGATCACTTTGTGGTCATCTTTATTGATGACATCCTCATATATTCCAAAAGCCATGAAGATCATGAGCAACACTTGAGGCTGATACTCCAAAAGCTTCGTGAAAACAAGCTTTATGCCAAGTTGAAGAAATGCGAAGTTCGCTTCGAGGAAGTAGCATTCCTTGGGCACGTAGTATCAAGTCATGGAATATCTGTTGATCCGGCAAAGATTGAAGATATTCAAAGCTAGGAGCAACCTAAATCAGTGACCGAAGTACGTAGATTTCTCGGATTAGCTGGTTATTATCGGAGATTCGTGGAAGAGTTTTCTTGAATCGCTACTCCATTAAGTCAGCTCACTCGGAAAGATACAAAGTTCAGTTGGAGCGAAGAATGTGAGAAGAGTTTTCAAGAACTCAAGAAGAGACTCATTTCAAAGACTCGCTCGACAATACCATCCGCCTGAGGGATTTGTCATCTATAGTGATGCTTCTGCAAAGGGTGGGATGTGTTCTCACGCAACATGGGAAAGTCATAGCCTACGCCTCAAGATAACTCAAAGAATATGAGAAGAATTATCCTACTCATGATCTAGATTTGGCAGTTGTTGTCTTCGCACTTAAAATATGGAGGCATTACTTGTATGGGGAGAAAGTAGAGATCTTTACGGATCATAAAAGCCTCAAATATTTCTTCACTCAAAAGGAACTCAACACGCGACAACGACGCTGGCTTGAATCATGCTTAAGGATTATGATCATACCATCCAATACCATCCTCGAAAAGCGAACGTGGTAGCCGACGATTGAGTAGAGAGTATCATATGCAAGCACGAAAAGCGATATTGTTAACACAAAGGCCCATTTGTGTGACTTGCAAAGGATGGAGATAGAGTTAAAGACTCCAGGGACCCATGTGATGATGGTGAATATACGAGCAGAACCGACTTTAATCGATAAAGTTAAAGCTGCTCAAGCTATAGACCTGGAGCTAATGCTTATGAGGAAGAAAATGCAAGAAGGTGGTATGCCGGAAGCAAGAATCGATGAAGAAGGAATACTTCGAGTCAACTCCAGACTTTGTGTTCCTAACGACCCTGATTTAAAGTATAAAATTATGATGGAGGCGCACAACACACCGCTCATAACCCATCTCGGGGAGTACCAAATGTATCATGATCTTCGACATACATTTTGGTGGGGCAATATGAAGAGAGAGATAGTGTTGTTTATCTCAAGGTGTCTAACGTGTTAACGAAGTCAAGCGCGGAGCATCAAGTACCAAAAGGTCCATCAGAACCACTTGAAATTCCGTAATGGAAGTGGGAGCACATTACCATAGATTTCGCTTTTCGGTCTTCCCAAGGTTTCTCAAGGCATAGATGAAATTTGGGTCATTGTTGATAGATTGACCAACTCTCCTCACTTCTTACCTATACGAGAAACTTATACACTTAAATGTCTTGCTCATATGTACATAAACAAGGTTCAGAGAGCATGGTATGCCAAGATCCATAGTGTCGATCGAGACCCAAGATTCACTTCACGATTTTGGGTTAGTTTGCAAAAACTATGGGCACCGGACTTATGATTTAGCTCGGAATATCATCGCATCGACGGATGGGCAATCGGAGAGGACTATTCAAACTCTTCAAGATCTATTAAGACTCGTGTCCTCGACTTCAAGGAAGTTGGGACAAGTTCTTACCATTGGTGGAGTTTTCCTACAACAAATGCTTATCAAGCAAGTATCGCATGGCTCCATTTGAGGCGCCAGATGGAAGAAAGTGTCGTTCTCCAAGATCTTTGAGATGAGGTGGGTGAAGCAACGTTGTTGGGATCTGAGTTGGTACGTATGACTACGGAAAAGATTCAAACGATCCAACAATGTATAAAACCTCACAAGATCAACAAAAGAGTTATGTTGATCTTCATCGAAAGGACGTGGAATTTGATATAGAGATCATGTGTTGTTACGTGTTGCTCCATGGAAAGGAGTTACTTAGATTTGGAAAGAGAGGAAAGCTCAATCCTCGATTCATCGGCCCATTTTAATCCTCGATCGAGTAGGAATCTATGGCCTATAGACTTGCTTTTACCACCAAGTATATCTCGCGGCTCATAACGCTTTTCACATATCCATGTTACGTAAATATGTGGAAGACCCGAACCACATTATCGAAGTTAGAACCGGACGGAATAGCGGAAGATTTGACGTATGAAGAGGTTCCTGTTCAAATCTTGGATAAGAAGGAACATATTCTATGCTTCAAGGTTATACCTCAAGTCAAAGTTTTGTAGAGAAACCACGTTATTGAGGAAATGACCTAGGAGTTAGAATCAAATGAAATCAAGGTATCCTTACCTCTTCGACATACAGTAACGCACCCTAATTTCGAGGGAAAAATTTCATAAGAAGGGAGGTTGTAAGACCCCAACTTTTATAAATAAAGATGAATTTTCTATAAATATCATTTTGAATATTATGGAATGAATTTGATATAATGTTATAGTTGTGGGTAATATTTATAAATTTTGCAAAGTACACAAGTTGTTATATAATATTCGATTGGTGGGGAATATTCGCTTTTAATAGGAATATTCGCATAAACGACACAATCATTGGTGGACCCCACAACGGAATTATCACGATTGAAAACGACAAAAATACTTTATAAAAATAACTTTGAACATTACAAAAAATGGGGCTTCAAAGAACAATCGATTTTCGTTGCTAAAGGTGCCAAATTTCGTTGCTAAAAGTTTTTGGCAACGACTTTTTATCGTCGTTCATCTTTTCGTTACAAGAATGAGCGTTGCTAATTGTTTCGCAACGAACGTATTTTTTTGTTGCCAAAAGTAATACATTTTGCAACGAAATTTGGCTTTCGTACAGATACATCGATCCTTTAGCAA
This sequence comes from Panax quinquefolius, assembly GCA_020205615.1. Classification (NCBI taxonomy): domain Eukaryota; kingdom Viridiplantae; phylum Streptophyta; class Magnoliopsida; order Apiales; family Araliaceae; genus Panax; species Panax quinquefolius. Next base: position 120,212,727 of record CM035172.1, on the reverse strand, counting down.
CAAAATGTATTGTTGCAGAATAATTAAAATTTCGTTGCTAAAAAACCCATTTCGTTGTAAAAGCCTGCTAATTGACAACGAAATGAAATCTTTTTTTTTTGCAACGACCATGCATTTTCGTTGCAATTGACACCATTTTGCAACGACATTTTTCGTTGCAGTAAATTATGAAAATTGTTGCCTAAGCTTGCTTTCGTTGCGAAATGTAAACTTTTTAAGAACGATTTTCGTTCTCGATTATATTATTTGGCAACGACATTATCTTTGAATCAAAGAACGAAAATGTTTGTTGCTTGTTATTTTTCAATAAGAACGAAAGTAAATCGATTAAGAACGACATTATATGTTGCCGCTTTTTTTTATATGCAAAACGAAAGTTGATATGATTTGCAACGATAAAAAATATTACCTTTTATTTTATTATTAACAACAATATCCTCTCCGTTGTTATTAGGTTACTTTTTCATTATCAAATATAAAATTTTTAATGTCATTCATTAACGTAAAAATTTATTGCTAAATGTATAAAAATTATTGCTATATTAAAACTTGTTCAATGCTTTGGTAAAATTATATTGTTGACAAATCAAAATTTGACATTCTTTTTGTATACTGACCTGGCTCAATATCCCCATAACAAATAATGGCAAAATACAAAAACTAAAATATTATTAACTTAATAGAATCATCCACTACATAATCATTCATTATCTTTACAATTAACCATCTAAAGCTGCCACAGTTATTCAATCAAAGTATATATCTACATACATAGATAGAGTACACTTCATAAATTTCGTCCCTTGTCTTTTGTAACCAGTATAGCACGGAAATTTGATACCCAATATTGTAAGGCAGGTCGTAGAAGCAGTCTTCCTGCACATATTTAAAAATAATAGCGAGTCAGAAAAATGCATGTGTTCAACAATTGGGTACAGGAACATGGGGGATGGGGATATTGAATTATATTGTAAAAATAGTAAGGTGCAAATTCATTATTTATTCTTGCTAAAAAGATTTCCAACAACACGTCTTGGTGTGGAGGGAATAGTTTCTACTGTTCTCTCCCCATTTTTAGTTGGAACACTCAACCAAAACCATGCTATCTCTATCCCAAAAAAATAAATTAATCCACATTATCAGCTCTGCTTGACTCATTATTTCATTGACTTTTTAAACTCTTCTTATAAAAACACAACATACATAAAATAATAAATAAGCAATCTTCTTCCAGTATATGTTCAACATCATTATCATTTCCATCTGAACCACAAGACTAACATGATGTGTAGGTTGGTTTTGGCAAGCAAAGTAATATGGGGTCTAAGTTGCACCAGATGCTGAAAATGAAGACATAGTTAATTCCAACACTCATAGAATCGAAGCTTTCCGATTTGACTCAAAAGCGAAGTTGCTAGCTTCTAATATTAGAAATAAATAAATAAAACTGGGAAAAAACAACTTCTTTTTACATCCATCATATAACGATTGTTTTTAGAAAATCATCAGCAATATACAATTACTACCATTCTTATATCAGTCATCATTATAGTGTATCTAGTTCTTCTCAGTGAAATGAGTCCAAGATAAGTCAATTTGATTTTACACTACTCTCATTGGTATTCAAGGTCACATGAACCAAAGGTGGTATTGTAAATTAATTTTTTAAAGAAAATATGTTTTTTTTAAAGAGAGAACAAAACCATTTAAGACGATCTAAAACAAATGGAGAATGATTAGAAGAACAAACTTACCATCATCTGATGGCTGAGCAGCATTTGACGTTGCAGCAATTCCTACATATACTAGAATGGAAGCAATCTTCTAGAATTCCCTTATTAGCTCTTTCTTGTATTACACTTTAATCGGTTCAACAGGCTTTTCTGTCACATCACTGTCTCCTGCAGGATGCCAACAACAAAGCAAAGTTAACCCCAAGAATAGCCGACTAGTACAGCACCATGTGTTGCCAAAAGCATACAGATCACTTCTGGTATCACGCGCCATTCAACTGTGGTAATTAAACATATATGCTAATATCAGAAGAACCAATCCATATATACCTACAAAAGAGACACTTCATGGTGGAACTCTTTGCCTTTGGGCTGCTTCTTTTAGGATTAAGGTTTGCAGGCTTAACGTGGCCAGCAGTATAAGTACTAACAAGTCCATCCGAAGGGCGATGTTTTGGTTCAATCCTCTCTATCATAACATTAATGGGTCTATCATAACATGCATCTGCATGTATGTATTGATAGACAGATACGAAAAAGGGTAATAATTTTCTTTAATAATAACCACTCTTACACAGTCGCAACGACTACTCCACTTGTTTAGGAGGAGGAGACATGAACATAAAGATTCGGTAAAGACATCAACATAATAATTGAAAAATATAGGAGGAAACCCAATATATTAAAACCAATAGGAAAATAGTATTTCTAGTACATTGATAGTACAATATTTGACAAAAAGGAAGTAACCCTCCCAAATCAGTCACAGACAAACATATTTCAACTTGATAAACAGGATACTACTAGCTTTTGGTTCATTAACTAATTGAGTACGCTTCTTATTTTGCTTATAGTTTCAGTAATAAAATAAATTTTAGCAAACCATCAAAGTTTCAATTAAAGTTTTAGCTAAAACCCAAATGGCATCAAAATGGGGGTTTGTAGTTTTCTTACTGAATATACTGATCACAACCATTTCCGTATCACTTGGGTTTATTTCAATAAGATGTAGAAAAACACTACAGTTGTTTGGTCCTGGTACTCCTTCACAATTGATGTCTAGAGATTACAACATGCAATATAGGAATACATGTATAGCAACATCACCTTTATGGTCCAAATAGAAGACTTGAATGTAAATTTGGCAATGCACTTAATTACCCATAAAATGTGCCATAGTGAGCCAAAAATTTAAGAGGAATTAGCCATCTTTCTGCCTTCCTTTTGTAAATCATATGCTCTCATTGAAGGCCAATTTTTTTAATAATTCTGGGACAATGATTTCCTAGCTCATTTATGCACATTACAAAACTACAACGAAGATCAATTTGAGTAACTCAATTTGTTAAGGGGGAGAATTTCTCAAATAAAGAATAGTGTTCAAGGGACATGTTATGTAGAGTGTAGACTGCAAACCCAGAAGAAATGGAAATAACACGCATGAAAAAACATATACAGCATGTACTAAAAAAAATCAATGGACACAAGATCAAGTAAAAACCAAACAAAGATTACACATGAGATTTGTACCCATAAGAAATCAGATCCACCACCTGAAAATTTCCCAGCTTCCCTCTTATATTACTAGCTCCTTGCCCGAGAGAATTAATTTTGGGAGAAATATTTTATGATGTAAATGTGCGTATATGAATTTCTACATGCTAATAGTAGATAATAACATGTTAGGTCTAAGGCAACAAACTACTGTGCTACAATTCAAGCTCAAATTCAGTAGCATTGATCGCAAACTTGGGTCTAAAGCATACATCAAACATTTTCCATCAATCAGAAGAGCTAATTTTGGTCTAGAGTGGTATTCATGTTGTCATTAAAAAAATAAGAAACAAAATCAACAAATAAGTAACTAACACAGACCCAAAAATACAATCAATAAATAACCATCTAACACACTAACCCAGATTATATTAGGCTAAAAACATGAATAAAATATAACCAATCAACCCCACCCACCCCCACTTCCACTTACCCATACTTTTTAACAAACTCAAAGCCACACCAAACCATTTTTAACTTTGTTTAATAAACTCATTTCAAAAAATCTATTAGCATTATACGCAGTAACCATTTTAAACTGTCGCAAATTAAAAATCCATCTAAGCCATATAGTTGAGTAGGAGTTGGATCATAAAAAACAAGAAATACAATCAACAAATAACCAACAAACACACTAACCCAAATTATATTAAGCCAAAAGCATGAATAAAATATAAGAAATCAATCCCCACTTACCCATACTTTTTTAACAAAATCAAAGCCTCATCAAGCCATTTTATACTTTGTTTAATAAACCCATTTCAAAAAATCTATCACCATTATACGCAGACTCCAGACGCTGTATGAAGGTAGTGATTGGCCTCATCGTGGAATTTTTTCAGATCATTTTTAACTGCATCTCTGATAAAACGTGTAATCTCCACTTGGTCACCTTGACAGTATAAAGTGTACAGGTAAACAGATAATCTGAAGCCTAAAAAATTGATTCTACATGGAAACAAAATACTTTATCTAAAGTCCTGCTTATTTTGCTCTCAATTTCTCTGATAGCGTCAGTTTCTGAACTGATTACAAACTGTTTCATGTCATTATTAATCAACTTGCATGCTGAAACAAGTAGAACACAGATACAAGATTTAAGAATTTGCAGAAATTATCACATGAATAAAGAAGTTTTAGCAAAAGGAAGCACCAGATTACATATAAACTAACCATAAGCTATATTTATTGTTGTTTCCATCTTGTCCCCGGTTAGCACCCAAATCTAAATTCCAGCCTTAGAAAGAATTTTTATACAAGAAGGTACTCCTTCTTGAAGCTTGTCTTCTATTGCAGAGCATCCAATCAAAAATGAGATTTTTTCCAATAATTTACCCCACCTGCATAACTTTACCATGTTTTAAAGCTACTAACCAGAAAAACCACACTACAACCAGTTTCAAAAGGTGAATTGGTAAAGTAGCTTTCTTTCCTAGAATATCTGTTATACTACATACAAAATTAATAATACTACGAAGTCTATCAACCTTCCAGATCTAAATAGGCCGCAGTCTACAGGTCAAATATTCAAAAACAAGTACTTGTTAAAAACTTAAAATAATAATTGAGGAACAAGAAATCACAATTTAAGGAACAAGAACTCACAATTTGAAGAACAAGAACTCATAATCTGGGTTAGGGCAGAAACAGATTCTGACTTCTGAGAGAGGACCGGATGAGACTTGAGAGATCGAGATGAGAGATGTCAGATGAGAGATCGACAGTTCGAGATAAAGGGCCGATGAAGAATTGAAGATGTCAGACCGGATGAGAGATCGAGAGTTCGAGATTGACTGATGATGACGTCGAAGGCGATGAGGCGATGAGGCGATGGGCCGTGAGAGATTGAGACTTGAGTCGAGATCTCTGGGTTTGGGGCTCTAGGGCTCTGGGGCTGAGTGATTGACGGCTGAGTAACTCTGATACTCATATTATTATTTTAAGTGTTACGTGTTGTTTGTGTTGTTTGTTTACGTCTGATTGCCTCTTAATGGACTGTCTCTTGTTCGCTAAGAGGCATGATGTTGTTTGTTTTTTTTGTTGTTATCTCTAAATACCTCTTAATCGATAACACAAAAAATAAAATCTTAATAATTAAGAGGTACCTCTTAATTAATTTTTTTTGATAATTCTTTTTATATAAATATATTCAACAATATTATGCACTCATTTTTATTAAATTGAATATTTAAAATTATTAAATAAAGTTTTACCCTTTAAAATGGTAAAATAGTGTCATTAAGAGACAACTTACTTTTTAGTTATCAGACACTTTTTTAGATTCAGACCTCATAACCATTCAGATGATCTAATTTATTAAGACATCATAATCATTCAGATCTTAATTCTCAGGTTTATCAAACACAACCTTACTGTGTTATAAGGGTTGTACCGCTGTAACGCTTTATTCGGTTATTCAGTTAACCAAATAACTCAAAAGTGAAACCGTATAAGCTAACCGAAAATCGTAAATAATTTCGGATATAACCGAAATGTTAAAAATAACCGAATAATCAGAAAATTTTGGTTAAATTATTTTGGTTCATTTCGGTAATTCAGTTATACCCATTTTTTGCTCAATCCTATATGTTGGGGACAGAGTGTTAGGGCAAAAGGGGGTCGGATATGGCTGTTGGCTAAAAATTAGAAATGCATCCAACGCCACTTTAAAAAATATTTTTTTTAAAAATGAATTTAAAAAAAAAATTATCTTAATTTTTTTTAAATGATTTTATTTTTTTTAAAGAAATTTGAAAACAATAAAAATATGATACAATGCCAAACTAATCGACATCAGTAACTTTTTAAAATTTTGTATAAAGAAAATTTGTAAAAAAAGAGTAAGATGTAACATCACTTTAATCGACGTTGGAATCTCTCTTTTTTAATGTCTTTGATCTCTTGTACTTGTTTACAAACATCGATATATTTTTATGTTTATTCTCTCATTTGACGTTGGAAATGAAGGAGTATATAAGACTTTAGCTATAAAAAATAAAAATAAAAATTTTAACGCCAAGTAAAATGACATTGATCTCACTCTTTATTTTACAAATTTATTTTTTTAAAAAAAATTAAATAAAATAGGGATAAAATTGATATTACATTAATATGAGTCAAACTATCTTATTAGAAATGACTTATAAGTCATTTTTGAATAACTTTATTCTGCTTTTAGTTCATAAAACATAATAATTTTTTTCTTCATCTTTTATGGTTTCTTTAGAATCGATAGTATTATAATTTAATTTTATAATATATTTGAAAAAAAGGTAAAAGGAGAACTAAGAATAGCTAGGGTATACCATTACTATTCTTTTTTTTTTTATGTTTTATTTTGGACTTAAAAATATATTCATGATTTAAGTTACTCCTCCATCTAAGAATAAAAGTTCTTATTATTTTATGTAATCTCAAGTTAAATATTTACTTATATTAAATAATCTATTTTTTTTACAATAATTTGTGCGTAATATCCTTAGTATTAAATGTTATATTTTTATTATTTATAAATATTTATATAATATCACTAGTCATGTATAGAAAAATATGCAATTAGATGAGATTTTAAATATGAATAATTTTATCATTTGACATTTTTTTTAAATTCGCATAAAATCAATCATCACTTTCATTCTCGGAGTGAAGGAGTACTTGTAAGTATATCCTACTTAAGAATTAAACTCTAGAACTCCCACACTCCCACACTCCTTAAACAAATGTTCAAACCAACTGAGCTACAAAGAATTTTTATCCTAAAGTCACTTACCCGACACTCCTACTAACATACACTGGCCAAGCCTTCATGCAAACTGAAAGTTCATGCTAAGATAAATGAAGACCCACCAATTTAATGCTTATATATATATATATATATATATATATATATATATATATATATATATATTAGTATAATGAGGGCAATTATATAATAGTATTATTTATAAAATTTTAGTAGTGTCTACCGTTATATTTGAAAACAACAAATCCTTCCCCTAGAATTAAAATATACTAAAAGTTAATAAGACCAATAAAATTATATGGCTTGTAAGTTACATGATAAATTCTTTTTAATTAATAAATCATACTAATTTCGGAACAATTCCACATGAGTCGCAGATGACAGCTAGACTTCCTAATTCTCTAGTCTGTACTCTCTCACTAATTTTAATCCTTTTTCCTTGCCTTTCTCTCTCTCTCTCTCTCTCTCTCTCTATATATATATATATATATATATATATATATAATAAAATGTATATATAGTTTATTAGTACCATCTCTACCCTTTATTTTAAAACAAGAAGTATTAAAAAAAGATATAGTAAGATATATAGTGACTTTAAAGTAAAAATCCTTGTAACTAATATTTTTAGCTTTCATTTTGTCGTATCCTCATTTCCTCATGTATATAAACTCATTATCGCATACAGAGTTATGGCGGGTTGTTTAGTTAACTAATAAATTAAAATGGCTAGTGGTAGCTTAATGGCCCAATAACCCATAGGTTTTAGGTTCGAAACCTAGTTGTGATATTTTTAATTATTATTATTATTATTATTATTATTATTATTATTATGACTATTATTGTTATTATTATTATTATTATTATTATTTATTATTATTATTATTATTATTTTTATTACTACTACTACTATTATTATTATTATTCTTTGTTATTGTTATTATTATTACTAGTACTATTATTATTATTATTATTATTATTATTATTTATTAGTACTACTACTATTATTATTATTATTATTATTAGTACTATTATTATTACGATGTTGTTGTTAGTGTTATTATTATTATTATTATTATTATTATTATTATTATTATTATTATTATTATACTTATTTTATTATTATTATTAGTACTATTATTATTATTATTATTATTATTATTAGTACTACTAATATTATTATTACTATTATTATTATTATTATTATTAGTACTATTAATATTATTACTATTATTGTTATTATTATTATTAGTACTATTAATATTATTACTACTATTATTATTATTATTACTATTATTGTAATTTGAATTTTTGTTGTTTTGATTAATTAACAAAATAATTTGAATTATAGTATTACTTATTATTTTTTGAATTTTAGTATTTTTGAATTTGATTTTTTAGTATTTTAGTATTTTTTAATTAGTATTTTAATATTTGATGTAAATATGTAATTAGTAATTTAGTGTTGGGTAAGTGACTTTTAGTATTTTGATATGTTATACAATATGGTATTTTTAACCTAGTTGTGAATTTTTAATTATTATTATTATTATTATTATTATGACTATTATTGTTATATTATTATTATTATTATTATTATTATTATTATTATTATTATTATTATTATTATTATTATTATTATTATTATTATTATACTACTACTACTATTATTATTATTAATTATTATTATTATTATTATTATTACTATTATTATTATTATTATTATTATTATTATTATTATTATTATTATTATTATTTATTAGTACTACTACTATTATTGTTATTATTATTATTAAGTACTATTATTATTATGACTGTTGTTGTTAGTGTTATTATTATTATTATTATTATTATTATTATTATTATTATACTTATTTTTATTATTATTATTAGTACTATTATTATTATTATTATTATTATTATTATTAGTACTACTAATATTATTATTACTATTATTGTTATTATTATTATTAGTACTATTAATATTATTACTATTATTGTTATTATTATTATTAGTACTATTAATATTATTATTATTAGTAGTAGTAGTACTACTACTATTATTATTATTATTACTATTATTGTAATTTGAATTTTGTTGTTTTGATTAATTAACAAAATAATTTGAATTATAGTATTACTTATTATTTTTGAATTTTAGTATTTTTGAATTTGATTTTTTAGTATTTTAGTATTTTTTAATTAGTATTTTTAATATTTGATGTAAATATGTAATTAGTAATTTAGTGTTGGGTAAGTGACTTTTAGTATTTTGATATGTTATACAACTATGGTAAAGTTTTAGTATTTTGATATGTTATACAACTATGGTAAAATTTTAGTATTTGAGTAAAATTTTAGTATTTGAGTATTTGAATTTTAGTATTTTGATTAAATGATGTAAATATGTTATGATATAAATATGATGTAAATGATGTAAATATGATAATATGTTATGTTATGATGTAAATGATGTAAATATGTTACGATTTTAGTATTTTAATGATGTAATTTGAATTTTTGTTGTTTTGATTAATTAACAAAATAATTTGAATTTTAGTATTTTTTTAATTAGTATTTTAGTATTTGATGTAATATGTAATTAGTATTTTAATGTGAATTAAGTAACTTTTAGTATTTTGATATGTTATACAACTATGGTAAAATTTTAGTATTTTAGTATTTGAATTTTAGTATTTTGATTAAATGATGTAAATATGTAATTAGTATTTTAATGATATAAATATGATGTAAATGATATAAATATATAAATATGATAATATGTTATGTTATGATGTAAATGATGTAAATATGTTATGATTTTAGTATTTTAATGATGTAATTTGAATTTTTGTTGTTTTGATTAATTAACAAAATAATTTGAATTATTGTATTTTATTATTTTTGAATTTTAGTATTTTTTTAATTTGATTTTTTTAGTATTTTAGTATTTTTTTAATTAGTATTTTTTAATTAGTATTTTTAGTATTTGATGTAAATATATAATTAATATTTTAGTGTCTGTAAGTGACTTTTAGTATTTTGATATGTTATACAACTATGGTAAAATTTTAGTACTTTGATATGTTATACAACTATGGTAAAATTTTAGTATTTGAGTAAAATTTTAGTATTTGAATTTTAGTATTTTGATTAAATGATGTAAATATGTTATGATGTAAATATGATGTAAATGATGTAAATATGATAATATGTTATGTTATGATGTAAATGATATAAATATGTTATGATTTTAGTATTTTAATGATGTAATTTGAATTTTTGTTGTTTTGATTAATTAACAAAATAATTTAAATTTTAGTATTTTTTAATTTGATTTTTTTGTATTTTTTAATTAGTATTTGATGTAAATATGTAATTAGTATTTTAGTGTCGGGTAAGTGACTTTTAGTATTTTAATATGTTATACAACTATGGTAAAATTTTAGTATTTTGATATGTTATATAACTATGGCAAAATTTTTGTATTTGAGTAAAAATTTTAGTATTTTAGTATTTGAATTTTAGTATTTTGATTAAATGATATAAATATGTTATGATGTAAATATGATGTAAAATGTAAATATGTAAATATGATAATATGTTATGTTATGATGTAAATGATGTAAATATGTTATGATTTTAGTATTTTAATGATGTAATTTGAATTTTTGTTGTTTTGATTAATTAACAAAATAATTTAAATTTTAGTATTTTAGTATTTTTTGAATTTTAGTATTTTTGAATTTGATTTTTTTTAGTATTTAGTATTTTTTTTAATTAGTATTTTTAGTATTTGATGTAAATATGTAATTAGTATTTTTAGTATTTTAGTGCCAGGTAATTGACTTTATAATAAAAAATCATTATGGCTTAGTTGGTTTGAGCATTTGTTTAAGTAGAGTTGGAGGTCTAGAGTTCAATTCTTAAGGAGAGCATTATTTTATTTTATTTTTTAAAAAGCCCGCGGGTCGGTCCAGGATTTTTTATTATAATTATTATTATAATTATAATAATAATATTTAATAATAATAGTAATTATAATAATGATTAATAATAATAATAGTAATAGTAAAGTAATAGTAATAGTAATAGTAATAGTAATAATAATAATAATAATTATAATTATAATTATAATTATAATTATAATATATAATTATAATTATTATTATTATTATTATTATTATAATATTAATAATAATAATAATAATAATAATAATAATAATAATAATAATAATAATTATTATAATAATAATAATAATAAATAATAAAATAATAATAATAAAAAATAAAAATAATAATAATAATAATAATAATAATAATAATAATAATAATAATAATAATAATAATAATAATAATAATAATAATAATAGAAATTATAATAATAGTAATAATTATAATTATTATAATAATAAAAATAAAAATAAAAATTATAAGATTAGTAATAATTATTCTAATAATAATAATAATAAAAATTAATAATAATAGTAATAATAATAATAGTAAATATAATAATAATTATAATAATAATAATAATAATAATAATAATAAAAATATATAGCACGTGAAGCATGAAAAAATTTAATAATGACTTAGAAGTAAAAAAAGTTAAAATTTAAGTTATTATCAAACACTAAATAATAACAAATGACTTATAACTTAGTTTAACCATCTTATAAGTCATTGCCAAACACCCTCTAATTCAAGAAAAATGAGAATTTGAAAAATGGGAGTTAAAAAAAACTTACACACCATTGATGCAACTTTATTGTTATTGTTATTATTATTATTATTATTATTTTATTATTATTATTATTATTATTATTATTATTATTATTATTATTATTATTATTATTATTATTATTATTATATAACTTCGAGATTATATTAATGGTATGTAGTGAATGAGAAGAAAGGAATATATGGGGAAAATCTCATGTTTTGATATAAATATTAATCCTCGCAAGATATTAATAGATAACTTGTGTTGCTCCAGCGGTCAAATGACCAAAGTTCCAAATGATAGGTCACAGGTTCGAATATGTTTCACATTTGGACATAATTTTAAATACTAAATCTGTAATATTTTTGACAATTCTAAGAATAGAATACGGTCTTACAAAAAACATGCTTATTGGGATTATCTTAATTTAAGGCAACATTTTAATAGTCGTTGCAAAAAAGTTGTATAAGATATGCAACGAAAATAAAAATTGTTGCCAATGAATGTGGTCCATATTAGGTAACGAAATATAGCAACAAAAAACTTTCGTTGCCTTGCGATGAGAGAGAATCAAGTGGTTAGAAATTTTGTAATGAATTTCTAACAAATTTTGTTTCAAATTTTGCAACGACTTATGAATTTCGTTACAAAAAGTGAAAGCTCGACACAATCTGCAACGAAGGACAAGTTTCATTTGCTAAACATACTTTTTATAACGACTTATAAAGCTGTTGCTTGAAAAATCGTTGCTAAAGCCCCAATTTTAGTAACAAAAAAACTTTCGTTGCCCACGATGACGGGAAATCAAGTGGCCTAAAATTTTGCAACGAATTTCTAACGAAATTTTTTCCCGCCAATGCATTAGCAACAAAATTTTGCAACGACTTATGAATTTCGTTGCAAAAAGTGAAAGCCTGACACAATCTACAACGAATGACAAATTTCATTGCTAAACATATACTTTTAGCAACGACTTATAAAGTCGTTGCCCGAAAAATCGTTGCTAAAGGCCCATTTTTTTTGTAGTGAAAGTTTTACCGTAAACTGTTGAAACACCCGATGTTAAAAATACGATGTCTGGCGTGAGTTGCACTTGCGATGCACACAGTATTGATTATTGATGCTTACTTGAGATGTCACTCGGTTGTGTTCAATTATTGCTACGAGAATTCTTTGCATCAGTATCTCACGTTATTTGATTCAATTATTATCAATATTTTATATATTATTAAATCAATAATTGAGACGACAAAGTTATTAATATTATTATTTGCAATATTAACGATGTCTAAAAGTTCTGTCAAGGAGAGGTTTGGTCACCTAATTGCGCGCCAATAGGGAAAAATCCTTATTGGAAAGTCCCCTCTTTCCTGGGAACGACCTGATCGATTAATAGTGTGAATTATAATAATGATAATGCGTTTTGTTTTATTAGTATTATTAATGTGACAACTCGAGAATTTTTAAAATTTTTAAAATTTTAATTTATTGATTTAAGGTTAAAAATTAGAACCTAGACAGAAAATAAGTGTATACGTTTAATATTTTTAAGAATGAATTTTGAGGATTTCAAAATTCTGTGAAGGATTTAGGTGAATTATTCAGGATTAAGGGAATAAGTGTTTATGTTACGTGTATATGTATGCATGATGTGGTCAAGGTCGAGGTTGACAAATAATCGATATCTGTAACAAACCCTAAGTGTATATTAAAAACGTCAACGTTAGGTTAGAAAACCTAAGTGAATTATAAGAAACCCTAGTAAACAGGTTTCGAAACCCTAATTTCGATTCAGGGAATCCAAACCCTAATTCGGAAATTTGTAACCCTAATCTGGGAACTTAAATGATTATTATATTGCTTAAGTGCTATTAATTAATAAATTAATTAGGGTAAAGCTTAATTAATTAACAAACCCTAATTTCAAATTTAGAAAACCCTAATTTCGGGATTTGAAACCCTGATTTATAATAGGGAAAAACCTAAGTGTTAATTTACTACTTTTAATATTAATTAGGAAATATTAATCCTAATTTTAAAGTTATAAGTAATTAGAAAATCCTAATCTAATTACGAAATCTAATTTCTAATTTAGAAAAATTATTTTTCTATTAGAAAGCCTAATTCGTAGGTTATAAACCCTAATGACCAATTACGACCCTAATTGCTAAATTAGCGATTTTAATTTGGAAATGTTAATCCTAATTAGAAAGATTTAATTGTGATTAAGAAATTTTTATATAATTCGTAAATCCTAATTATAAGTTAGAAATATTAATTTTCTATTTTTAAAACCTAAATTGGAAATTTTAGAAAATTAAATTTGTAAAACCTAAGGGTTTCAAACCCTAAACCCTAAATTTTCTAAACCCTAAACCCTAAGGGTTTGGGCATGTACTAGAATGCCATTAAAATTAAATGCGAAAAGACCAAAATGCCTTTTGTGCATTATTTATTATGTTACTTGTAGATCTAAACCTATGGTGGTTGTTCACTAACCCTATACCCTAGCACTTGACTAATATCTCAGCAACCTATCATTTCCTCAGCCATATACATTGAATCATATCACATTTATAAGATTAATGAGAGAGAAAGAGTAACTTTATTTTTCATTTTCTCCTAGACCATTCTCTCTCTAAAATCCAAAATTCTAGAGTGAGAGAGAGTGAAATATTGAGGCATGATCAGTTTATAGATCTCCAAAAATAGATCCATAGATCAGAATGAAAGATCAAGCTTGGAAAAGGTATAAACCCTAATTTTTTTGAAATCATGTAATCTGATGTTAGTTGTTGTAATTTATTAGTTAAAGTTGTGTATTAAGGTGTCACTTGATGATCTGGGTTGATTTATAGTGAATCCATAACATCAAAGTGCTTGAAATAGTCATTTTAAGAAATCTGGAAAAATTGGAAAACAATCGTTTGACAACCATATGTCAGACCACATAGATCTGTGTGTTAGATGTTTAGTGTGTTTTTTGTTTTGGACCTGTTCTCTGCCGTGTGGTCTTTAGTCTGGAACTTGAATCATGTTCAGATCATTTTAGATTTCTAGTTATGATCAGTCGAACTACGTTGACCGATCACGAGAATGGGTTTCGGGCAACCCGAACCTAGATTGTTGTCGACAAGCTTTTCATGACCTCCGATCTTGCAATCTTTTTATTGTTTGGCCATGTTCTTGTTTTGGTGTTGTAGAAAGGTATATAAACTACCTATACAAGTCAGTATATTACCCATATCATGATCAAGATCGAAATTAATCGAAGTCAAACCAGCGTTGACCAACTCCCCGGAAGGAGATTCTAGGTAACCCAGAATCTTCAAGAACCGATTTCGGACTACAACTTTGACCGTCCTTGATTTCTTTAATATGATGTTTTTAGACCGATCTGTTGATATGTTGATCTACCCTGACATCACGACTAAAGTATTGAACCTTTATATCACACTAAACCAGTCGGGGACGTAGAGATTCAAGGGACCAAAGTAGCATGCTTGAGATGTTCATCATTTCTGGAAAACCCAGAAATGAAGAACAACTCTGACATTATATTAGGAGGCTTAGATCTTGCTGTTATGTGATGTAATGACCATGAAATCAGTTTGAGGTTGTAATATTACATTAGTACTACAATCTTGACACTTTAGCATTCCGGGAAACGTAAGGATCAAAGATCTACAAATTATCAAACCACCCACCTTCTCGGTGACATTGAATTTACGGGTTGATGAAGAACATGCTCAAGAACACAATCAATGACATTTTTCCACTAAACCCACCTTTAGCGACACTTAATTATCGAAAATTATTTATTTAATTAATAAATCAAATTAAATGATTTTAATTACTAAAAACTTAATAAATTTCGAAAAATTATTTTAAAATCGAAAAATAATTTTTATATATTTAATGTATATTTCATAAATATTTAATATTTTTGGAATGTAAATGGTATTTAATTTATTTAATTATAATATTAAATAAATGATTTTAAAATGATTTTAATACATGAAAAATCATGAAAAAAATAATATTATGGTATAATAAAATATTTTAAGTTATTTTAGTGACTTTTAATATTTTAGGATGAATTTCATTAATTAATCAATATTAATGATAATTAGTTTATTTAATAAATATATTAAATAAATTATGGAAAAAATAGAATTAATGCTTTATAAATCATATAAATATGATTTAAGTATTATAAAATATATTAAGTTATAAAATATAACTTTTGATATTTTGTCATGAAAATATTAATATTTTAATATTAAAAGCAATAATCGGATAATGAATTTAATTGTTTAAAAATCATATAAAGGTGATTTTAAAGTATTAAAATACTTTGTAATATTATAAATATATTATAATATTATGTTATGTATTTCATTAATATTTGATAATAAATAAATATTAATGATAAAAGAATTATGTGGTATTTAATTCATTTAAGTACAATTCTAATGATTGAAAATACGCGATAAATGGTAATAAGTCTATGAAAATTATTTTGACTGCTTAGAAAATTGTCTAAGATACTGTTAAGTGTTTTGCCAAAGTTTAATTGAACTTTAACTCGTCAATTATCTGACTAGACCGTCGGGATGTTAGAATTTTGTCGGGTTCAACTCAGACTACAATAGTTTGACTTGATACCGAGTCTTATATGTGTTATAGACTGATAGAATTTTGTGTTATGTGTTTAGGTTATTCTATGTATATATATATAATAGTATTATATTGTGATGATATTATTCTAATATTGGAGATCTATATTACTAATATTAGGTCTTCGGATAAAGCGATATAAATTACGTAGCGGTAATCAACGGTTCAGGCAAGTTTGTTTTTACTTAACTCTACTAAAAGTTGTTTCATTCGGATAATCTTATGGTTAATCATTGTTGGTTTCCATGAATTGTACTCTGTACATATTGCATGTATAAGTCAGGTATGAAAGGCTGATCACCTTCATTACCACTTGGTTCAGATATATTTTTTCATGTATAATACTTATTCAGTCATAAATTTGTTCCTGCTAGTTCACAATTATATTGTTGAATTATAGCCAGCCAATTATTCAAATCATTTCAATCATGATATATCGTTATATTATTGAACTTAAACTTGCTGGGCAATCTTATGCTCACCCTTGCTATATCATGATAAACATTACGAGAATCAAGACATAACGCGTTGGATACTGAGAAAGGTTAAAAGACAGTTCGACTTTAGTTTACGTGTGCAGCTAGAAATATAATAGTATTATATGATAATAACATTGTATGTTAGATAGGTTATGAATTGTGTATTAAGTCAAGGTTACTCGACCTTGGGGAATAGTGTGTACAGTTATTGTATAAACAATTTATGTTTATATCTTCCGCAAATAGTAATAGTTGTATAGAATGATCGAACCGAATCCGCGGTAATTTGGGACCTCAAATTCGGGGTCGTCATAGTTGGTATCAAAGCTGTTGGTTATGAACCTTAGGTAGGAATACCCGAGATTAATAACCGCAGTGATTAGGATAAGTACTAACTCAAATAGAGTTAGTTGGTCGGTAAGATTCAAAGATGAATCTCGACGAGTTATAAGATACAGAGTTCCCTAACTCTGATAATAAAGTTGAACAGTAGTGATGAATAGATAGAGTCTAAAAGACTAAAAGTACGGTGGTAGGAGATCGTAAAACAAAACGATCATAGTATAGAAATGAATCGTAATATATACGATGAGATCACCCCGTGATCGGATAAGGTTATAGTATGGAATAAGAATCAATCTGATGATTGAAAAGTTTATAGCAAGATTGTTGTGTGAATTGGTACAGATTCAAGAAAGGATTATGAATACGAGTTAAATAAAATTCGTATTGAGAAGGGAGTTAGTGTTAGGTGGGGATTCAATTGAGGATTCATGTCGACAGCTGAGTTGTATGATTCCTTGTGTGGGCGGGGAATTGTACTTAGTGTAAAAACTATTTAGTTTTGGAAATAATAATCATTGAAATGTTTGTGTCGCGCTATTTGATATATGCATGTTAAGAGGGTGATTCCTTTCTCATGTGTATAACAGATAGATAGGTTATATGTAGAGAATATAAGGTTAAGTACGAGTTCTTAAAACTCATACTTATGTGACATTCTTGATTCATAGTTATATGAAATATTTATGAACCCCTCAGTGAATGGACGCCAAATGTCTGACTAGGACAAGTTCTTAAACTCATATGATTGTGGCAAGTAAATGAACTCATAAGTGTGGTTTGACGAACTGGGTAGAACTGTGTGAAAACGGAATATTGATGATAATAGGAACATATAGATTGTTAAGCAAATGATTATTAGTGGAGACATAAGTTTTTTAAAACTCCTAGTTTTATGCTACATTTTGAAATTTTGACATCAAGCTAAATACGCACTTTGTGCTTTTGATATATATATATATATATATATATATATATATATATGTAGACTCGTAATTATTTTTGAAACGATTTAAAGTATAGTCTATGCTACTAATTTCAGCTAGACGCGAATGATTTGAAATATCAAAATATCTTTTATTTATCACTCACGTACCATGTAACCTGGTGCAGAGATGATAAAAGTTGATGGAGTTGTAAATGCAGGAATACTTAGTGTGAATCCGATCTGAAAATCATTGTTCCACTATTGTATGACGTGTTATGACAAAGTCATATAATGATGGCATCCTCGAACGGACTGTTAATACAGTACGACATCATGACGTCATTCTCAAAAATATTTTCAAAATTTTTAATTTGCCAACTGGGTTTGGCTACACCTAAATATATCGATTGAATTAAATTATTGATATGAGTCTATGCTATTTGATTCAGCTAGACAAACATTTATAAAAAGCTCTAAGTGTTTATTGAAAGAAATTTCCTGAACCAAATTATTTTGGTGCGGAATCCAATAAGACTGAGGTAGAATTTTGTGCCTATGGCAGTGAAAGAAACAGACAAAATCAGTACATGGCCACTACAGGACATATCGGGCAAATAACCCTTTGTGTCTGTAAGTTATGATGGTTTGCGGATGAATTTCCATAAAACCTTTGCGAAAATGATGACAAATAGTCTATATGACCCCTCAGCACAATTTGAAAATTTTTACTCTAGTGAGAGGTGTATTGGGTAGCATGTGATGATAAGATGTATGGTAAATGGTGTAAGGTAAATTTCGGGGACGAAATTTTTAGAAGAAGGGTGAATGTGACAACCCGAGAAATTTGAAAATTTTTAAAATTTTAATTTATTGATTTAAGGTTAAAAATTAGAACCTAGACATAAAATAAGTGTATGCGTTTAATATTTTTAAGAATGAATTTTGAGGTTTTCAAAATTCTGTGAAGGATTTAGGTGAATTATTCAGGATTAAGGGAATAAGCGTTTATGTTCTGTGTGCATGATGTGGGTAAGGGTCAAGGGTTGACCAGATAATCGATATCTGTAACAAACCCTAAGTATATATTAAGAACATCAACGTTCGGTTAGAAAACCCTAGTGAATTATAAGAAACCCTAGAAACCGGTTCTGGAAACCCTAATTTCAGTTTCGAGAATCCAAAACCCTAATTCGGAAATTTGAAACCCTAATCTGGGAACTTAAATGATTATTATATTGCTTAAGTGCTATTAATTAATAAATTAATTAGGGTAAAGCTTAATTAATTAGCAAACCCTAATTTCAAATTTAGAAAACCCTAATTTCGGGATTTGAAACCCTGATTTATAATAGGGAAAAACCTAAGTGTTAATTTACTACTTTTAATGTTAATTAGGAAATATTAATCCTAATTTTAAAGTTATAAGTAATTAGAAAATCCTAATCTAATTATTTAAATCTAATTTCTAATTTAGAAAAATTATTTTTCTATTGAAAGCCTAATTAAGTGAGTTATAAACCATAATGACAAATTACGACCCTAATTGCTAAATTAGCGATTTTAATTAGGAAATGTTAATCCAAATTAGAAAGATTTAATTGTGATTAAGAAATTTTTATATAATTCGTAAATCCTAATTATAAGTTAGAAATATTAATTTTCTATTTTTAAAACCTAAATTGGAAATTTTAGAAAATTAAATTTGTAAACCTTAAGGGTTTCAAACCCTAAACACTAAATTTTCCAAACCCAAACCCTAAACCCTAAACCCTAAGGGTTTGGGTATGTACTAGAATGCCATTAAAATTAAATGCGAAAAGACCAAAATACCCATTTGTGCATTATTTATTATGTTGCTTGTAGATCTAAACCTAAAGTGGTTGTTTAATTACTAACCCTAAACCCTAGCACTTGAATAATATCTCAGCAACCTATCATTTCCTCAGCCATATACATTGAATCATATCACATTTATAAGATTAATGAGAGAGAAAGAGTAACTTTATTTTTCATTTTCTCCTAGACCATTCTCTCTCTAAAATCCAAAATTCTAGAGTGAGAGAGAGTGAAATATTGAGGCATGATCAGTTTATAGATCTCCAAAAATAGATCCATAGATCAGAATGAAAGATCAAGCTTGGAAAAGGTATAAACCCTAATTTTTTTGAAATCATGTAATCTGATGTTAGTTGTTGTAATTTATTAGTTAAAGTTATGTATTAAGGTGTCACTTGATGATCTGGGTTGCTTTATAGTGAATCCATAACATCAAAGTGCTCAAAATAGTCATTTTAAGAAATCTGGAAAAATTGGAAAACAATCGTCTGACAGCCATATGTCAGAGCACATAGATCTGTGTGTGTTAGATGTTTTGTTTGTTTTTTGTTTTGGACCTGTTCTCTACCATGTGGTCTTTAGTCTGGAACTTGAATCATGTTCAGATCTGTTCTAGATTTCTAGTTATGATCAGTCAAACTACGTTGACCGATCACATGAATGGGTTTCTGGGCAACCCAGAACCCAGATTGTTGTTTGACAAGCTTTTGCAAGCCTCTGATCTTGCAGTCATTTTATTGTTTGGCCATGTTCTTATTTTGGTGTTGTAGAAGGGTATATAAACTACCTATACAAGTCAGTATATTACCCATATCATGATCAAGATCGAAATTAATCGAAGTCAAACCAGCGTTGACCAACTCCCCGGAAGGAGATTCTGGGTAACCCAGAATCTTTAAGAACCGATTTCGGACTACAACTTTGACCGTCCTTGATTTCTTTAATATAATGTTTTTAGACCGATCTATTGATATGTTGATCTAGCTTGACATCACGACTAAAATATTGAACCTTCATATCACACTAAACCAGCCGGGACGTAGAGATTCAAGGGGCCAAAGTAGCATGCTTCAGCTGTTCATCATTTCTGGAAAACCCATCGCATCCCGTCCACAAACCTTGCGGGAACCTGGAAAGGAAATAAAGTCATGGTATCTTTGCAACGGTGATCTCTGATCACCTTATGCGGTGGTGACATGCTATCATACCACGATCACATACCCAATACCACCACCGACGGTGGGGTATGATCTATATGGCTAAGCGTCGAAGAAGACATGCATGCGGTAGTGTCATAAGACCATCCGGTCAATCTTTGAATATCTCTCGGACATACATACATATGCATAACATGATACATGCATAACAGATAATGGATGGCAATATGATATAGGGAATGAAAAAACGGTGCATACATTCCTAAGTATATCATCATCTAATACATCAGCTCTGTACATCTACAATTACAGGGAAATGGGGCATAGCCGCCATACTACTAACAGAGGCCTATCAAAAGATATAGCGTGAATATACATCAGAAGAAGACCAGGGTCTCGATGTCCACGTCATCGATCCTGTCCACCTGATGTAACTCCTCCTGAGTCACTGGATCTCTATAAACAAGGATGTCAGGCCTATAAAGAGGAGGATCTGCGCCGACAAAACCAAATGGGTCGTCTGAGGGGCCAGCGCCTGAGCTGGAAGGAACAAATGACTCCGCCTCTGCTGGATCTCTACCCAAATGCCGGATAAATATATGTGTCTGGTCCAACTGCCGGGTCAAACTATCAATCTGGGTCATATGAGTCGGAGCTCAGACGCAAGCTACCCAATCCGTCATCATCAAAGATCACGGAACCATATCCCCATAAAGCGTGTGTGGCGCGGATGGGCTCCGATAATCGAGGAACCACCAACGCTGGAATGTCTCCACGAGTGCAAGGATCCTCGATAATGCAAAACCGTCAACCCCAACAATGGGATATCGGTGACGGGTGATTGTGATCTGAGCCGATGGCGCTGTGAGGGCAAGATCGGTATACGGATCTCCCCCTGTGGTGCTCCTAATAGCACGCTTTCCTAAATAGAGCTCCCAACCCCCATACTGTGAAGAGAACTCTCTGGTGGAAATCAAATACTCGACCCGATCGGTGTCCATCCTCAAAGCCGATGGTCAAATGTTCCCTGAATAGGAATCCGTGTAATGGCGCCACTGTCGGCAACTCCATTTTGCATCTGGCGGTGAGTGAATCCTCCGCATTCTGAGGACCTTCAGCAAAGTAGAATGGTGCCATCGTCGTCCTCGTGGATAGGTATCTAAACCTAGCACACTCACAGGATGCAAACATTGAAGCCTCTCATAGGCCCAAAACTGCCAACACAATGGGAAAACATTGCTATCAGTAAACACTCTTAACCTATGAATGGGAAAAGACAAGAGAAATAATCACCAGCAGAAATGGGTAAGATCCTAGCCAAGCCTCGGTCAAACCCTGTGAGCGCATGCGCATGCCCCGGAGGAAATAGTCAAAGGTGTAAGAGCCCCAATCATACTCTCCAATACGGTCCACATCACGTGTGGCGCTGATCAAAGCAAAGGATACCGTAGAAAAGTTATACGCTATATAAGCGACCTTGAATGATCATCGAGAATAATCGCCAGAACGCGATCCCCGATTCTGACATCATCAGGCACGGGCTCACTCAAAAGCCCACTCATAACATCCACGCTTAAAGGACACGAAGCAGACGATCCACGCCTTTAAGCGCCTCATGGGAACTCCTAATAGGGATCGGCGGCGTGATGGGGTAATATTCGCCACGCAAGGCAATGGCTCCCCTCAAACTCCATACACCGTGATAAATCGCCAATCCATAGGCGTCATCATCACCACGCATAATCCGGTGAGATGGAGTGACCGAGTCGATGAAACCATCGCTCGAACAATGCCACGAGGTAACCCTGGGGACAACGACGGGAAGGATGGAGAAGAATGCTCGAATCCCCACTCATGCACTCTCTTGCTCTATAGTCGGGATGAAGGCTACTGGTACATGGAGTGAATCTTTGGACCGATTCCTCGAGGCCGTGTAAAACCGGGAACTGCATGAAATGCAGATCAACATCAGAACCCTTTAATCCTCATCAATAGGAAAGAATGAAGATCAAAGTCTAACGCCATACCTCGTTAGCATGCAAATACACGATGGATGTCTGCTCAAATCACCCAGCAACTCTGGGTTTACCACCTGAATACTTGGAAGCTCCCTACGAGGGACATGTGCAGCAGGAGCGGGATCCTCAATTGGAATATCCGTCTCCTCATCCTCAACGTCTGGCACATCTACCCGGACAGGACGAATCACGGCCTACACCAACCGACGAGCTGTCTGACAGAACGGGGAAGAGGCACTTCAGAAGCCCTCCGCCGTATGCTAGAAGTGGTCCTCTAGGAACTGCTCGGCTGATCCGGATCCATAATATCTAGACAACAAGTCTCCAAATCACCTTAGAAAGGGTGTGGTATTTCCTTACCTGGAGCTTTCTAAAATGCATTTATGACTATATGCATGCATGCATTTACTTTAACATATAATAAAGTTAAAATGCATGACTACCCAATGCCTACATTTGGAAAATTTTTGCGATAGTCCCCTTTGAAAATAGGACAATCCACATACACACAGGCATGTCTAGGTGGCCATTCAAGAAAGACACACCGCCCAAAGTCATATACATAATATATGCATTAAAAATCAAAATCATCATGCATAAGGCCAACCTCAATACTAGAGTACTTTTGCCTTACTACCTTGTGCTCATTGGACCTCAAATAGGACAAAAATAGCGAGAAAAAGGTGCCAATTTGGTCGTATCTCAAAAGTCAAATTTTTTCACATCATTATGTTCAGCATGGTTTAATACTAACATTTACTATGTTGAATATTTTTTATCAAGTCATTTGTGCATACATAATCACTACTATGTGTTTAGATGCATTTCGTGAGATAACTCACAATCCAACAGATAAAAACTGGAAAAAATACATGCATACGTTACCAGGATAGTGTAGAACACTTGTACGGTGATAGAATTTATAGAAAATAGCCCGAACTCAGCAGATCTGAAAGAGGCTTACGGATTTTCCTTCGCGCAAATCTGAAAATGACTTGTGAGACCAACCTGCTGGATTTTATCATCCACGGTTGGCCGCAGGCTCATCTGCGGCTGCAGCAGGTGCACCTGTGGAACCCTTATATGGGTCCCACCCCTCCGGCTCGGTCCAGTTCAAGTTACAAAGGAGTTCTTGCGGACTAGAAAGGTCAAATCGAGAATAAAGACGCCACGCGATTGAGCAAAATAGCCAACAATCCTGGTCTTCTCAGATGAGACTTTGACTCTGTACATCACTCATCGGTAGTCACCTGAACACAAGGTATACCCTGTCAATGATCTCGGTTATCATAAATCACATACGACAATACCTTATACAGGTCCAATGCCGCCAACTCCAGGTGGTTACAACGATGATCCCCGACGGGGGTTACAACGTGAATCCTCAAAGAGGGGATTACAACGTCTGATTAATGGTTGAAACACATATCAAGCGAAGGTCAAGTACCTTTAGCGTTATCTCACCGATAGCAATTAAACCTATCGAGCTTCTAGAGCTATTCGAGGATTTCATGCTCGATTACTCATATTCCCCAGCGGATCCCCAATGAAGGGTCATAACGCAATCTTGTGATTGATTCTCGCGTCGTCGAAAGGTCAAGTAGCCTTGACAATCTACCCATAGAGTTTAAGCTGTTGAAACACATATCAACGAAGGTCAAGCAGCCTTGACGTTATCTCAGCCGATAGCAATTAAACCTATCAGAGCTCTAGAGCTATTCGAGGATTTCATGATCGATTACTCATATTCCCCCAGCGGATCCCCGGCGGGGGTCACAACACAATGCGCCGTTGATTCACACGTTAGCGAAGGTCAAGCAGCCTTGATAATCTACCCATAGAGTTTTAGTCGTTGATTCACACGTCAACAAAGGTCAAGCAGCCTTGATAGTATATCCTACAGGATTTTCCAACCGTTGATTCACATGTCGGTGAAGTACACGTCAACGAAGGTCAGCCACCCCTGACAACATTTGCTGTTGGCAGTAAATCCAACAGGATCTTGACATATTCTGGCGATACCAACCGAGAAAGGTCAATGTTATCAAAGAGGATAGATGATGGAATATGTTATACACATCCTTAAACAGATCAAGCTTTATCCCCACAGATCTCTTACACATAAGAGGTACATCTTTAGGATCAAATCATAATCAAAGACCCAGGAATTTGGTGATAACTCCAACATCAACATCCTAACAGATTCGGATTACACATCAAATCTGGTCAGCATTGCCAATCCCCAGTCGAAGCAACAGGGATCCAACTATCATCCCCAGCGTGTTGGGCTACAACCCCATACATACGCATCATACATTTGCATCATGTTGCTATCCATAGTACCATGTTTGTCTTGTTGCGTTTCAAGTGTCTAGGATTCTTTATCCTACCCAATGCATTGCCATGCATGAGTATGATAAAGAAGGGCATCTGTAGACACTCGAATTTTTTTGTACTACTGTCACTAACATTGCAAGAGGATAGATTCGTCTTTTAAGAGAGGACCCTAAAAGACAATCCAAATCCATACCGAGATACTACCAGAAGTTCAACATCAACCCCGAATCACACTCTGGGAGTAACAATTCCAACCTCGGATGTAACCCCGAGGCATGCAGATCTAATACCGGAACACACACCGAAGAAGACCGATTAATCTCGGAGATAACCCCGAGATATCCAGTCTCAGTCCCAACTATGGGAATAGCCCCAAACCTTGGTGATAACCCCAAGGAATGCAGTTTCGGCGATAACCCCGGAAAATGCTTGTTTCAAATACAACCAGCTTCAATCTCGGAGCTCACAGCAAGATACACTGTACCAACCTGGCGATAACATCGGGATGACAGGCACACCTCAAAGATGACAATGAGGACCTTCAACAATTGCGGCGGTCAATCGGGTGAAGTCTCGAAAGTAAGCGTCTGCTTTAATTTTAATCCGGTGATAACACCGGTAAGGGGCAACATCGTCATCTCATCAACACGATGCCGCATCACGTCTCTACACAACGATGTCCCACAAAGACTAACCAATCCCGAGTGACTATTGTGCGGGGTAACGGATGAAAGTTGAAGCTTGAAGACCAGAGCGCATCGTCCCATCTTCAATGACTTCGTACAAACTCTAATCCTATGCCATCGTACAACTCTCGATAACTGCGGTTCGAAATAGGTCCTGTATACCTCAAACGGATGCCCGGATTGCACTTCTTAGATTTCGAGTGGACATTACAGTGCCTGAGTGCACGTACTTTGAGACGACCTGACCCGAAAAACCTGGGCCCACCCAAGTTGCCTCTGGTACACCTGCGGATCAGCCGCAGGTACACCTGTGGCTAAAATGCCTATAAATAGAGGGCTTGGGCTGCCCATTTTGCAAGAAAAAAAGGCGAGGAAGCCTTGCCCAATTTGCTCTGCACTCACCCCATGCAGTGTACTTTCCCCTTTTAAACACCTGTGAGCTCATATATAGCCCTTTTGTACCTACAAAAGCCTGTGTTTACCCACTCTAAAGATAAAGAAGCATTCTTTGGCAGTCAGCTGTAAGTCTTCTCACACACTTTAGAGTCTTTCTCTTCATCTCTGCACACACCCTTCTACACATTGAGAGTCGTGTTGCTTGCTTTGCCCGGACTTCGGTCCGTGGTTTCATTTCAGTCTATATATATATATATATATTATATATATATATATATTTACATATATATTGACTAACATTATCAAGTTATGCCTCGATTGAGCCTAGACTTGATGCGAGGCGTTTATTTGCTTTTAATATATATATATATATATATATATATATATATACATTTATATATATTAGCGTGTGTGAACTTTATTCGATGAGCCTGAGACTTGATGCGGAGCTTTTTATTTGCTTTATATATATATATATATATACATTTATATATATTAAGCGTGTGTCGAACTTTGTTCGATGAGCTGAACTTGATCGGAGGCGTTTACTAAGCTTTTGTATATATATATATATAAATATTTATATATATGAAGCGTGGTTGGACTTTGTTCGATGAGCACAGATTTTATATCGGTGCGTTTTACTTTTATATATATATATATATATATATATATATATATATATATATGAGCTGTGTATGTCGGACTACATTCGATGAGCACCGATTTTATATCAAGTGCGTTTATTCTACTTTTATATATATATATATATATATATATTATATATATGAACGAGCCAGATTTCGGGGCCCGAGCGTGGTCAAACTCATTCGATGAGCTCGATTTTACATCCGGTGCATTTATTGCTTTTATGTATATATATATATATATATATTCGTCATACTGGAGTTTTCTTCGTGGCGGTTGATCGCTTTCTGACTTTATTTACATTTTTTCCCGCTTTGGAGTTTTCTTCGTGGTGGTTGGTAGTATTCTGACTTTATTTACGTTTTGTCACTTTGGAGTTTCCTCCGTGGTGGTTGATAACTTTAATGACTTTATTTACATTTTCGATCCCCATGGAAGTGCTTCGTGGTTGGTGATCTGTCAGTATATATTTCTGACTTATATATATATATATATATATATATATAGGCGCCATCGCTTTCATACAAATTGCGTGATTCGTATGCTTTAGGAATCATGTGATCACAAATTAATCCCATTGAATCTAGATTCGGTTCCCGTGATGGACATTTTCATTTGTGGCGACTTGTAAATTATTCTGCGATGTCTGAATTTCCTCAGATGGTTTCCATACCCACGAGGAAGTCGGTATTATTTTGTACATTATTTTCATACGGATGCCTCGCATTTGTAAAATAAAATCAATCAAGCCTAGCACTTAATGAAATGGGAGTGTAAAAGGTCTCAATTACTATTGAGCATCAGGGTTTGAGAAACCTCTTTTATAAAACATCACTGCCATATCTTGCTAAAAATTGAATTTTTATATAAATTCAAACCCTGTGTATATAGGTTCGAACGAGGCCTCGCACTACTTCCAAATAACAGCACATTGACTCACACACACACATTCAGATAACAGTTTCTTGAAAAGAGGCTACCACCGTGGTAACACGGATGTGGGAAGTGCCTAACACCTTCCCCAGTATAACCAAGTCCACGGACCCTAATGAATCTCGGTTTTACTGAGGCACATTTAGCAAAGGTCACATCACCGGGTCAATGTGCAAACCTTTTCTCGGTTGTGTTGGTACAACCATTTAAAAAACCAACTAGCGACTCTTAACAGTCCATCGTCGACATTATACATGTCGGACCTTTTTCACTTGTTTTTTCAAGCAAATCTCACCTAAAATGAGAACACCAAAGAACAAGTAACGGAAAGGGACACCCAAAAATCCCGATGTCGATACACATCATTTAAAACAATACGGTCATGATTATATCGAATAATCCCTAGTCATAATCATACCAATCAATAGTACATCTATGCACGTAAGCCACAGATGACTTTTATCACAATATAAGCATGAGGATGATGACAATGATATAAGAATTCAATTAAAAGAAAGCAAAGGATAAATTTTTAAAGATTTATAACTTAATTTATCCAGAATTCAATAATGTCCAAATTGTCAACATGATACTGCTTTATGGAGTAAAATTCAACAATAATATTGTATCAAAAATGATTTGCACAACAAAGAAATCAATTTTTGTCATGAATAATTCCCCAAGTGAATAGTACCCAAGTGAATAGTACCCCGTGAATAGTACTTCGGGAATAGTACCCCGTGAATAATACTTTATGAATAGTACTCGTGAATAGTACTTTATGAATAGTACCCCGTGAATAGTACTTTGTGAATATTACCATAAAAATGAATACTACTCATGGAAAGTACTCCGGCATGAAAAGCTTAAAATTTAACAAGAATGTGCAGAAAATATCTTTGTGAAACGATACTAGATGAAGCGCAAATTTCAAGGATATTCTACAAATTTCACGGAGTATAGAAGCAATACTTTAACAAAATGAGGGTATAATCAGGAATACGAGACGAAATAATATTACTCACATACTACAGAGTATGGAAGATAATATTATTCCTATGAATACTGAAAAAAATAATATCCCTTACCTCAGAAGAAGACTGGATACTTGAATAGTGAGGTAGCTGACTTCTCTTCTACTTTCTCTCTAAAGCTTCTCTCTATAGCTTCTCTCTATAATTTCTCTTGCGAGTCTTAGTGAATTAGTGAGAATGAAAAAAGAATGAGCTTCTATTTATAGGAAAATATAGTTTCGATAATTGCACGTTTTGGGGCTCGAAATATTACAGTATAATACCTTCATATTTTCCTTCATTTTTAATTTAGTCCTGCAAGTATTATCAAACTTGCACCACCTCCCCTAATAGTACATCATGTGAATCAATAGTTCTATACATGTGAAAAAAATAATTACAGTATAGTACATTCATCTATACCTCTATTTTTAATTTAGTCATACAAGTATTATCAATCTTGCACCACATCCCCTAATAGTACATGCATGTGAATCAATAGCAATTAATTGCTCGTTTATCCGATTAATTATATACCCGATTGGTCAATATAACCTCCAGACATCAATTATTATCGAAATAGATGTCGATTTCCATTAACACAATAATAATCATCCGGATCATTAACTTGGTCGATATGACATATTAAAAAAAATTTCATCTTTAATCAATAAAAAAAAAATTTCATCTTTAATCAATACGAACTTATTCATCATTAATATTATAACTCACAATATTTAACAACCAGATCATTAACAAAAAAAAGAGAGGGTTTTTCGATAAGAATTTCTCCCTATTGGCGTGCAATTAGGTGACTAAACCTCTCCTTGACAGAACTTTCTAAACATTGTCAATATTACAAATAATAATATAAATAACTTTGTCATCTCAATTATTGATTTAATAATAATAAATATTATGCAGATGATATTGTGACAATAATTGAATCAATAATATGAGAGATATTATGCAACAATTACTGTAGCAATAATTAAGTATAACTAAGTGACTTCTCACGTAAGCATCAATAATCAATACCGTGTGCTACTATGCAACCACGTGTATTACTGTTCTTTTACCACCGGGTAGTTCAACAGTTTAACGGTAAAACTTTCTCCGTTATTTTTATAAAAAGATAATTATTTCATTTTCTAAATACGACAATACTTTCATTTTAGGGTCCACCAATGATTGTGCATTCGTACGAATATTCCCTGTTAAAATAAATATTCCCCGACCAATCGAATATTATATAACCACTTGCTTACTTTGCAAAATTTGTAAATAATACCCACAACTATAACATTATATCAAATCCACACCATAATATTCAAAAAATATATTTCGAGAAAAATTAATCTTTATTCAAAAAAGTTGGGGTCTTGCAACCTCCCCTTCTTATGAAATTTCTTCCTCGAAATTAGGGTGCGTACCTGGTATGTCGAAGAGGTGAGGATACCTTGAATTCATTTCAGATTCTAACTCCCAGGTCATTTCCTTAACATCGTGGCTTCTCCACAAAATTTTGACTTGAGGTATAACCTTAGAGCGTAGAATATGATCCTTCTTATCCAAGATTTTAACAAGTACCTCCTCATACGTTAAATCTTCTGCTATCTCATTCAGTTCTAATTCAATAATGTGGTTCGGGTCTTTCACATATTTACGTAACATAAATATGTGAAAAACGTTATGAACACGAGACATACTTGGCGGTAAGGCGAGTCTATAGGCCACAGTTCCTACTCGATCGAGGATTAAAAATGGGCCAATGAATCGAGGATTGAGCTTTCCTCTCTTTCCAAATCTCGTAACTCATTTCAATGGAGCAACACGTAACAACACATGATCTCCAATATCTAATTCCACGTCCTTTCGATGAAGATCAACATAACTCTTTTGTCGATCCTGTGAGGTTTTTATACGTTGTTGGATCGTTTGAATCTTTTATGTAGTCATACGTACCAACTTCTGTCTCAACAACGTTGCTTCACTCACCTCATCCCATCATACTAGAGAATGACACTTTCTTCCATACAACGCCTCAAATGGAGCCATGCCAAAACTTGCTTGATAACTATTGTTGTATGAAAACTCCACCAATGATAAGAATTTGTCCCAACTTCCTTTGAAGTCAAGGACACAGAGTCTTAATAAATATTCAAGAGTTTGAATAGTCCTCTCCGACTTCTCATCTGTTTGAGGATGATATGCATAACTAAATCGTAAATCCGTGCCCATAACTTTTTGCAAACTAACCCAAAATTGTGAAGTGAGAATCTTGGGTGTCGATCAGAAACTATGGATACTGGCATACCATGCAATCTTACAATCTCATTTACGTATGTACGAGCAAGACATTCAAGTGTATAAGTTTCTCGTATCGGTAAGAAATGATCAGACTTGGTCAATCTATCAACAATGACCCAAATCACATCCATGCCTTGAGAAACCTTGGGAAGACCAGTAACGAAATCCATGGTAATGTGCTCCCATTTCCATTCTAGAATTTCAAGTGGTTGTAATGGACCTTTTGGCACCTGATGCTCTGCCTTGACTCGTTGACAAGCTAGACACCTTGAGATAAACCCCGCTATCTCTCTCTTCATATTGCTCCACCAAAATGTATGTCGAAGATCACGATACATTTTAGTACTCCTAAGATGGATTACAAACGGTGTGTTGTGCGCCTCCATCATGATTTTATACTTCAAGTCAGAATCGTTAGGAACACAAAGTCTGGAGTTGACTCGAAGTATTCCTTCTTCATCGATTCTTGCTTCCGGAATAGCACCTTCTTGCACTTTCTTCCTCATACGCGTCAGCTCCAGGTCTGTAGCTTGAGCAGTTTTAACTTTATCGATTAAAGTAGGTTATACTCGTATATTCGCCATCTTCACGTAGGTTCTTGGAGTTTTTAACTCTATCTCCATCATTTGTAAGTCATACAAAATGGGCCTTTGCGTTAACAATATCGCACTCATACCCGCATATGATCTTCTACTCAATGCGTCAGCTACTATGTTCGCTCTTCCACGATGTTATTTAATGGTATGGTCGTAATCTTCAACAGCTCGAGCCAACATCTTTGGCATATGTTACGTTCATTTTAGTTGAAGAAATATTTGAAGGTTTTTGTATCGGGTTCAAAGTCGATACAAAATTAGATTTCACGCTCTGGGGGTAGGCCAGAAAGTTCTTTAGGGAATACGTCAGGAAAGTTATTAACAATAGAAATATCATTCAAATCTGACGTATTTTTATTTTATCCGTGACATGGGCTAAGAAAACTTAACATCCGTTTTTCAATAAACGAATGGCTTTATGGCTTGATATGACAGTGATTGACTTTAGTGGTTTGGTTGCTTGAATTCGCATAATAGGTTGGTTAGGAATATGAAAGCTAACAACCTTATGAAAATAATCAATTTTAGCATGATGAGTAGTTAACCAATCAATCCCTAAAATTACATCAAATTCAAGTATTTTTAAAGAGATAAGATCGACAGGTAACGTGCGGTTATCGATTTGAATCAAACAAGACTTATAAACAGTGGATGTAATGAAGGTTTCTCCCAACGGAGTTTCAACAGATAAATCAAAGTCTAATTTCTCTGGAGTTAAATTTATACGTTGAGCGCAAGTAGGAGAAATAAAAGAATGGGTAGAACCGGTATCAAATAAGGTATAGACTTCGCTAGAGTTTATGAATAGCTTACCCGTGATCACCTCGTTTGGATTCCTCTCTTTTTGGGAGGTTACGACAAACGCTCTCCCATGAAGTACCGGTTTTGTCTTGTCTGGGATGGCCTTTGATGCCTCTATCCCAGCTGGACTTGACATCGATGCATGACAAAATCATGCTAGGTGATCTTCTCTTCCATAATTGTAACATGCTTTGGACTGCTGTGTACAGTTTGGACTGATGTGTCCCTCCCCTCTGCATTTGTAACATACGACCGGCGGTCGTTCTCGTTCCTTAACACCAGGTGCTGGTGCTGACATCCTTCCATCATTACTGAATCTCCTCTTGTTGAAATTCCCACTTTTATTGTCTTAGCTATGATTACCACCGAAGTGGTTACCATTTCTGGCATGTTGACTTCCACCACGTTTGTTGTCACGCTTCGATGACTGCTACCATTGGTATTATCATTTTGCTGGCTGCTCTCTCTTGGTTGGGTTGACTCGTTATCGCGCTCCAATAATTGAGCCCTATTTACAACATCTGAATACAAACACAGTTTGTGAGAAATTAGATATTGACGTATCTCGAGTTTCAAACCTCTTAGAAACATCCGCATCATTCTCTCCTCATTATCAACAAAGTGGGACGCAAACCGTGAAAACTCGGCACTTAGCTTTGTACTGCGACACGGTCATATTATTTTGCTCCAGCTTGATAAACTCTACCTCCTTCATGTGATGAATACTTTTAGGAAAGTACTTTTCATTGAACAGTTCTTGGAACTTCTCCCAAGACATCTTCAATGCGGCAGGTTGAGTACGCTTTACCGATTCCCACCAGTAATCTGCCTCTCCTCGCAACATAAAGGTGACAAATGGAACCTTTTGCTCCTCGGAGCATCCCACGACATCAAATATCTTGGTGATTTGCTTTATCCACGTCTCCGCCTTAAGTGGTTTTGGCTCTCCAATAAACTCTGGTGGTTCTAGCTCCTTGAACTGTTTAGCGGTGACCGTCCGAGAGTTGCTAGTGTTTCCACATGCATTTTGAACAGGAGTCGTTCTCGCCTGATGTTGCATGAATTGCTTAAAGCCTCTGAACATCCCATTAATCATCATTTGGTCAGTGTTGTTGTTTTCCTGAGGATTATTTCCATCCTGATGCACATTATCCTGGGTATTGATCGTTGGTGACTTAACGGTCTCATGTGCTTCATTGCTTATCTCAACATTTTTGTATGCCATTTTCAAATACTGCCACAAAACAAGGGTTAACTGACATGTCACATATTATCCATATACTCTGACCGACCAAATAAATACCAAATAAACTTAGGTAGGTCATACTAGCGAAGGAATTTCCTGTCTCTCCCCTCCTAGTTCTAGTCTCATATCTCAGCCAGGGATCAAATCCCTAAGCTTTGATACCAACTGTGACGCCCCCAAAATAGGTATACATCACCCATCTTGAGTCGCCAAATACATGGTACATAAATCAAATACAACTTAATTATACAACTTTCGTGTAAAATACGACAAAACATAAGCTGAGATTTTTAATATGAATATTGTCTTCTAGACAGTATGCAAACTCAAATGGAGTCCTTAATACATTTATTATCACACTATTTCACTGAATAGTGAGGACTACTAATACAAACATCTGGACCGTCACTTCGTTCCCCGACTAGTCCTAGCTATATTCTCATTTCCTGAAGAGAACAATGAAAACAAAGGGTGAGCTCAACTAGCCCAGTAAGAAATATTATGACTAAGATAATGCATAATAAATTATCGTTAGCCTTCAACCGTGTTAAACTGATAAAATATGATAAACATCAAGTTTAACTGCAGTGGAACAAGCAATCCATTAGAAGAGTCAAGTAGAGCATGATATCTACTATCTTCTATGATTTAAAAAGTTTATCATCAGTTTTATCGCTGAGACTCAACTTAATAAATAAACCACATCATCGAATCATCCCTGCACTACGGGCCAAGGATATTCATATAATCATCAAAGGTCATGATTATACCGAATAATCCCTGGTCATAATCATACCAACAACTGTCCATCAATGCACTACAGACCAATGAGGATTTTTACCACATCATTTGAAACATTACCTTCATGATTATACCGAATAATCCCTAGTCATAATCATACCAATCAATAGTACATCTATGCACGTAAGCCACATATGACTTTTATCACAATTTAAGCATGATGATGATGACAATGATATAAGAATTCAATTAAAAGAAAGCAAAGGATAAATTTTTAAAAATTTATAACTTAATTTATCCAGAATTCAATAATATCCAAATTGTCAACATGATACTGCTTTGTGGAGTAAAATTCAAAAATAATATTGTATCAAAAATGATTTAGACAACAAAAAAATCAATTTTTGTCATGAATAATTCCTTGGGTGAATAGTACCCTGTGAATAATACTTTATGAATTGTACTCGTGAATAGTACTTTGTGAATAGTACCCGTAATTAGTACTTTGTGAATAGTACCCCATGAATAGTACTTTGTGAATAGTACCATAAAAATGAATACTACTCATGGGATGAAGACTCTACATGAAAAGCTTAAAATTTAACAAGAATGTGCAGAAAATATCCTTGTGAAACGATACTAGATGAAGTGCAAATTTCAAGGATATTCTATTAATTTCACGGAGTATAGAAGCAATACTTCAACAAAATGAGGGTATAATCAGGAATACGAGATGAAATAATATTACTCACATACTACAGAGTATGGAAGACAATATTATTCCTATGAATACTGGAAAAAAATAATATCCCTTACCTCAGAAGAAGACTGGATACTTTAATAGTGAGGTAGCAGACTTCTCTTCTACTTTCTCTCCAAAGCTTCTCTCTCTATAGCTTCTCTCTCTATAATTGCTCTTGTGAGTCTTAGTGAATTGGTGAGAATGAAAGAAGAATGAACTTCTATTTATAGAAAAATATAGTTTCGATAATTGCACGTTTTGGGGCTTGAAATATTACAGTATAATACCTTCATATTTTCCTTCATTTTTAATTTAGTCCTGCACGTATTATCAAACTTGCACCACCTCCCCTAATAGTACATCATGTGAATCAATAGTACAATCATGTGAATCAATAGTTCTATACATGTGAAAAAAATAATTACAGTATAGTACCTTCATCTATACCTCCATTTTTAATTTAGTCATGCAAGTATTATCAATCTTGCACCACCTCCCCTAATAGTACATGCATGTGAATCAATAGTAATTAATTTATCATTTATCCGATTAATTACCCGATTGGTCAATATAACCTCCAGACATCAATTATTATCGAAATAGATGTCAATTTCCATTAACACTAATAGTCCCAACACAATGAAAACATCAATTTCATCTTTAATAAATACAAACTTATTCATCAACAATATTATTACTCACAATATTTAATAATCAGATCATTCCCAGGAAAGAGGGGGCTTTTCGATAAAAATTTCTCCCTATTTGGCGCGCAATTAGGTGACCAAACCTCTCCTTGACTGAACTTTCTAGACATTATCAATATTACAAATAATAATATGAATAACTTTTTCATCTCAATTATTAATTTAATAATAATAAATATTATGCGAGATGATCTTCGTGACAATAATTGAATCAATAATATGAGAGATATTATAAAGAATTATCGTAGTAATAATTGAGTATAACTGAGTGACTTCTCACGTAAGCATCAATAATCAATATTGTGTGCTACTATGCAACCACGCGTATTACTGTTCTTTTACCATCGGGTAGTTCAACAGTTTAATGATAAAACTTTCGCCGTTATTTTTATAAAAAGATAATTATGTCGTTTTCTAAATATGATAATACTTCTGTTGTGGAGTCCACCAATGATTGTGCCATCGTACGAATATTCCCTATTAAAACGAATATTCCCCGACCAATCGAATATTATAAGTGAAAGCATATTTTATTTCAGGACTCTGAATTTAGATTTGCATGTACTAGCTGATAAGATGTCTCTTCTCCACAAGGATTGTAACTTTGATGAAAAGTTGGACTCAAACTTGATGGAAATACAAGAGGACATTGAGATACCTCAGGAGATCAAAGAATGGGTCAAAGACAAACCTAAACCTAACCTTGATCAAACCACTTCCTTCAATCTCGAAACCTTAGAAAGCCCTTAGTTAATCCAGATTGGTTCAGACCTCACTCCAAACCAGAGGAATGACATGGTTACACTACTAAGCCAATCCCAGGATGTGTTTGCATGGTCTCATAAAGACATGGTGGGTTTATCCATTGACATTGTCCTTCATCGCTATCCCATTAAAGAGGGATTTAAGTCAGTTAAGCAGAAGCTTAGGTGATTGAAACCTGAGTGGAGTTTAAAGGTTAAAAAAGAAATTGTGAAACAATTTCAAGCTGGCATTATCATGGTGTCCATATATCCTGAATGGATATCCAACATAGTTCTCGTACCTAAACCTAGAGGAAAGGTGTGAGTTTGCATGGATTACCGGGATCTGAATAAAGCTTGCCTTAAAGATAGCTTTCCCGTGCCATTTATCCACATTCTCATTGACAATACTGCTCAATACAACATATACTCCTTTGTGGATTGCTTAACGAGGTATCACCAAATTATGGTTGCTGAGGAGGATCGTGAGAAAACGGCTTTCATCACACCTTGGGGAACCTTTTGTTATAGACGATTATCTTTCGGCCTCACATCAATGCCAGAGCCACCTATAAGCGAGCTATGATAGCTCTTTTCCACGACTTAATGCACAAAGAGATAGAGATCTACGTGGATGACATCATTGTCAAGTCCCGAAGGGAGGAAAACCACTTATACCATCTCAGAAAGCTCTTCAACAGGTTGCGTAAATATAACTTGAAGTTGAATCCAGCCAAGTGCACCTTTGGCGTTAAATCGAAGCCGATTCTTTAGGATTCTAATCGATCACAAAGGGATTGAGCTAGATCCCACCAAATCCAAGCTATTATTGAAATGCCCATTCCTCGACGAGAGAAAGAAATAAACATTCCGAATTTTAAATGTAATATTAAATATTTATTGATTTATATAAATATTTAATGGATGTGATTATCGTTGAATAAATATTTGTTCAATTGATTTAATAAATATTTTTGTTTAGTTAATTATTTATTAAATAAATAATTGATGAATTAAGATGAAATGAAATTATTATATTGATATTTCAATTTAAATGATTAATTATTTGTATTGTGTTATGTGATTAAAGGATTTATTTAATTAATTGTGATTTGCATTAATTAAAATAAATATGAAAGCTTGATTAAATATAGTGTGACAAATAACTATATTATAAGGAGTTATTAAAATAAATTAAAGTAGTTTAATTTAGTTTTTTTAACAAACAAGGCTTAATATATTAATTCTTTTAATATTTAAAGGGTTTTTGCCAAACAAGCCTTATGGCTTTTGAGATTTCTAGTTATTTAATTTTAAATAAAATAAATAAATAAAAAATAATAAATATAATATATTTATATTATATACGTTTATGTTGGTAATCGATATATTTAATATATGTATTAAGGCCATATCAGTTTTTCATTTTGGTTATTATATTATACATCTTTGGCTATCAAAGCTTCATTCTAACTTTGCTAGTCTAGAGGCAATAGAGAGAACTGAGAGTTGAGAGAAATTGAGAGAAATCTTAGGATTTTCAACAATTCCAGTGATCGTAGCAAGAATTACACACTAATTGAAGGTATGTTCACAACCTTAGAGTTATATATGTGTGTATATACGTGTATATATATTTCACGGCAAGAATTTTTCATGTTCTCAGAATTTCAAATTGTTGAATTATTTTTATATAAAGTTGATAATTGTGATTATATGAGTATATAATGATAGAGATTATGTTTAAACAATAATTGCATGCTAAATTTGTTCGATAAAATAGAAGAAAAAAAATTTTGTGTATGTATATATTTTTCATATTATTCATATGGCTATAGTAAGTATCAATTTTGAGGGTCAAATTGCATGCTAAAATGTTAATTGAATTTTGTTTATGTTAGTTCAATGAGATACGAGCATAACGTAATTGGAATGGAGTGATTTGGCCAAATAATGAATTCACATTGATGATTTTTGGGATGAATATCAAAAATTGGAGTTTTATGTGAAAAACATGAAAATTGAGAAATTAAAATAGTGTTAGTAGTTGTTAAACTGTGGTAAGTGATTGTATATGTTAGCAATCATGTTTATGATAGTTGTATATTTATTTTACGTGTTATTATCATTGTTTGATGGGTGAAATTCGTGTTAGTTGGCTTATTAAAATGTGTCAAGCTCATTTTTGAAAACTGGTTCTCAAGAAAAGTTGCTCTTAGCGTAATGCGCAAGCTGCTAATAGGCAATGGCCAAGTAGCGCATGCCGCAGCATGCAGCCATGACATCCCCTATATATAAAAACTCATAGCTTGCCGCGCCGAAAGTGGCCATTTTCAAATTAATCAAGTCATGCTTATTATCGCAGACTTTGGTTGTTCGTCAGTAGCTTAGCTTAAGGTTATGGAATGTTAGAATCATGTAACAACAAGGTTAAATAGAGTCATGTTATGTGGATTATGAATTCAAAATGTTAAAAGTGATTAGTAAATCAAGAATGCGTTATGTGATAATTTGGTATACATAATGAACGTTAGACAAGGGTTGCGAAGAAAAACACTTAGAGTTTCTAAAATGTAAATGGTAATGATCATGTTATGGTATGTTAGCATATCTAATAGGTGTTGTGGTTCTAAATTATGTGTAGGTGATCGTGAGTTTAATTTTTATAGCTTACGCTTTTTCAAGGCAAGTTTTCTAACTCTACACTTTCGTTGAGCTAGTTCATTTATTACATTGTGCAAGTTTTCTAACTCTACATTTTCGTTGAGTTAGTTCTATTATTATATTGATTCATTCTAACTTGTTTACAATTAAGCAAGTTTCTTAAGTTCTATTATTGTATAATGAGCGTAGTTTTTGAACTCTCGTCTCTATTATTGAACTGTTTTAATTCCTTGCATGAGTTAATACATTGTTGGGCAAGTTTTTAGTTTCCAGCTTGCTATCAGTTAAATGTACGTTCAGGATATCATTCTAATGTTATAAGACTCGAACCTTAGCTTATTTTACTGTTCAAGCAAAGGTTAACCATTTTATTCATTCTATTGAATACTTATGCTCTATAGTTATTTCAAGCATGAGTTAGATATGTAGAATCAGTTCATTTATGATTCTCAAATGTTCTAAGTTATGTTGTTATTAAACAACTGTTGTATTATCAAGCATTGTTGATTCAACTAGTTCCCTAGTTGATGATCATTAAACTTCAATTACCCTTGAAAGCTTATCCAAACCAAACTTTCTTTGGTGCGGACTTGTACTCTAAATACTGAGATGAACAACCCTATGTTTAGGGGTTTACGCTTAGCGTTGAAATGGTTGTGCACAATACATTGTACGAAGGATTGATCCCCTAAGTACGTGGAGTCCTTATAGTCATATGACCGTTAAAGTTAAAGTTGAAAGATTACTTATAAACTGTGGACATGGTTCATGGTCATTTGACCCTCAAGTAGTATATTTAAGAATGTTAATAGAACAAATCATTCGATTCTATTGAGCCTATGAATTGGCAAATGTTGAAATGATAATAGAAACATATCATTCGATTCTATTGAGCCTATTATTTGGCAAATGATGTAAAGATATTTATTCTTATTTCAAGTGAGCTTTGTTTGCTCACTCTTGCATATTTATACATTTATTGCATCTATTGTTGAGAAGGTAGATAAACCTACAACTAGAAAAGGAAAGGGAAAAATGTACAAGTGATGAAGACTTGTAATTTTGCTTAAATCGTTATGATGATAGACTTTTAATAATGATGTGATGTAATAATTTTATTTCCGCACTTGAATGATTGTATTAAAGGTTAGAGAACCTGGGAGATAATGTTTTTATTAAAGTAATTCTGTATGGACAGGTTTTTATTATTCAATTTATTATGATTGGGTAGTTAGATATGAATGTTTTTTGATTACGTGAACACCAAATCTTGAGGTAATGAAGTACCGGGATTTGGGGGTGTCACAAGTTGGTATCAAAGCTTTAGGTTATGAACCTTAGGTGGGGAAAAGCCTTAGGAAGTAACCTTTGAAAAGATAGTGGTGATTAACTCTTATCGAGTT
The DNA here is from genome assembly GCA_020205615.1 of Panax quinquefolius. Classification (NCBI taxonomy): domain Eukaryota; kingdom Viridiplantae; phylum Streptophyta; class Magnoliopsida; order Apiales; family Araliaceae; genus Panax; species Panax quinquefolius. Next base: position 120,171,569 of record CM035172.1, on the reverse strand, counting down.
TTAAGGAAGAAATAATAAAACACTTATGTGATTATGTGTTTATACTTATGTGCTCGAGTGAGTGTCGAGTAGTAATGATTAATAATTAAAACTTAAAATTTTGTTGTCGGGATGACTAATGTCGGAGAATCCAAGTCAAAGCTAGGGAGGATAGACCTCGGATGCCTATAGAGGAGGAGCCTCGCGACATTCATGTTATTTGGGAACAACCATCGCCACGGAGTCACCCCCATTGGTCACAAAGTGGTTGAAGATGAGGATGATGATGTGGAGCGGATGAGGAGGATCCCCTGAGTTGAGTTGCCAGGAGGATGAGGATGAGGATGACGAGGACGAGGAGGAGGAGACTCCACTAACCTCGATATAGTTGCTTTCGAATGTACGATGAAGTCTACGACCATAACGTGGAACTTCGAGGATACAAATCGAGGAATTGCAAGAGATAGTAGTGAACAACAATGAATCGCAATGACACGTAAAGATGATGAGATCCAAGATCGTGAGGAACAATCGACTAATGTCGAGGAGAAGCTAGAATGCATCAAGGAGAGAAAGAACAACCGATCGAGGAGGTCGTTGAATTGAAGAATAAGCTAAGGGAAAGCTAGCTACGAAGGGCAAGAGCCGAGGACGCATATGAGGAGATGTTTCAACGAGCCGGGATAGCAGTGAAAGACGCATAGGCAAAGAGAATGAAGATGGAAGAGATGAATAGAGTATTCAACACCGTGGTTAATCGAGCTCAAGATCGGGTCATGGGTTATCCGATTCAGTTCGAGACGCTGCCATCGTACGTATTAGATCGCAGAACAATGTTTTGGATTATGGAGGAAGAACGTAGTAAGGCTAAGCAGTATCTTAGTAGAACATCGTAGTTGTTATGCGATTAATAAATGTTAAATAAATTGTAAATCCCAAGTGTTATGTAACCTATGGGATATGACGATGATGTTGTCCTGAAACTTTTGTAGTTCAGGAAAGTAATGTAAATAGCAGTGATGCTATTGTTTTATGTTTTAAAGAGGTTATGAATAAATAAAAGTTGTTATTTTATTCAAAGTGTTACGTGATTATGTGGTTATTTCTTTTGTGGAGGCAAGTTAAGTAGAAATTACTTAAAAGAGTTGAATAATAACCTAATGAGTGTATTTTTAAACAGAAAATGCCTCCCAGACGTCAACCACCACGACAGAGAACCAACGAAGGAACCAACAATAACGACAATGTTGATGCTAACCCAGTTCAACAATTAGTGACGTTACTGACAGGAGCGTTGCAGAATCAACCACAGAACCAAGGAACAACGTTTAAGGAGTTCAAGGCGGTTGGACCACCTGAATTTCGTGGGTCAGTGAATCCAGTCGAGGCACAGACTTGGATTATGGAGATAGAAAAGGTGTTCGATGTTGCTAGGGTAGGAGATGACCAGAAGACTGCTTTCGCAACATTCATGTTGAAAAGCAGAAGCTAGTTATTGGTGGCAGAAGCCAATAAAACTCGAGAAGGACCAGGGATGATGACCTAGGATAGGTTTAAGGAGATATTCTTCGAGACCTATTTTCCCGAGAGTTCGAAGGGTCAGCTGGAAGTGCAATTTCTGGAACTGAAGCAGGGAACGATGATGGTATCCGAGTATGCCGCTAAATTCAACGAGTTGGCGAGGTTTGCGCCTTATCAAGTCAAGACGAGATTTAACGCAAGGCGAAGAGGTTTGAACAGGGACCAAGCCCTGGTCAGACAAAGAGGGTTTCCTATTTCAATTGAAGACTTTCGCAAAGAATGATGGAGAAAGCAATACTCATTGAAGGTGGAGGCGAGGCAAAGTGACAAAGTTCAATCGAAAGAAAAGAAAGAAGAAGAAGAATGAGGTGGAAATTAAGAATGGAGGTGGTAGTGGTGGAAACAACAACAACAAACAACAACAACAACAACTTCAAGAGAAGTGGAATGGAAACGTGGGTGCCGGAAACCGCAGGTAACCAAGAAAAACAAGAAGTTTGAAGCATGTGCTACATGCGGAAGTTTCACAAGGTGCGTGCTTGATGGGGAAACGAGTATGCTTCAATTGTGGCTGTGGAGGGTCAAATCGCCCCAAATTGCACTCAACCTAAGAAGAACGTGTGCTTCACGTGCGGATCCAAGGATCACTTTGCTCGTGAATGCCCTAAGAAGAAGGATGGAGTGACAACTAGAAGCAATGGAGGTAACAATGGAGGTACATCATCAAACAAACCCACAGCTAGAACCTTCAACATGACCGTGCAAGATGTTGTACAATCAAAAGATGTGGTGTCAGGTATTATCCCAATTAATGATATTGATGCTTATGTATTATTTGATTCGGGTGCTACTTGCTCATTTATCTCTGATGAATTTGCTAAGAGGTTAGAATTGCCTAGAGAAGAACTGAATTTCCCTTTGAACATAGAAATTGCGAATAAAGAGATAATCCATGTTAGATTTGTATACAAGAACTGTAGGGTGAACATTAAGGAGAATATCTTGATGGTAGATTTGATTCGATTAGATTGGGAGAGTTTGATGTTATTTTGGGAATGGATTGGGTATTGCTCAAATATGGAGCGGTAATTGATTGCAAAAAAGAAGTGTGTAAACCTTATGACCCCGTCAAAGGTAGTATTTTATGGTAGCAAGTCGCCTAGACAAATGAAATGTCTGACGATTATGCAGGCCAAGAAATTGTTGAGTCAAGGATGTGTGGGCTATTTAGCTTACATAGTCGATACTCAGAAAGAAGAATGTGAAACTGGAAGAGATACCAAGTGGTGAGGGAATTTGAGGATGTGTTTCCAGAGGATTTTCCAGGACTTTCGCCTGACAGAGAAATTGAGTTCATGATCGACTTAGTGCCGGGGACAACACCGATATCGAAGGCCCCGCATGTAATGGCTCAAAGTAGAAATGAAGGAACTGATGGTACAGTTGCAAGAATTGTTAGACAAGAAGTATATTCAACAAAGCGTATCACCGTGGGGGAGCGCCAAAGTGTTATTCGTGAAGAAGAAGGATGGGTCAATGCGTCTTTGCATTGATTATAGAGAATTAAACAAAATCACTATTAAAAACAAATATCCATTACCAAGAATAGATGACTTGTTTGATCGGTGAAAGGTGCTAAATACTTCAAAAAATAGATTTGAGAAGTGGGTATCACCCATTGAAAGTGAGGAAGGAGGATATACCACGAACGACATTCGTAACTCGGTATGGACATTACGAAGTTTTCGGTGATGTCTTTTGGTTTAACCAATGCACTCTTTGCATTCATGGATTTGATGAATAGGGTGTTTAAACCATTCTTAGACAAGTTTGTAGTGGTATTCATCGACGACATTCGGTGTATTCCAAAACTCAAGAAGAACACGTGGAACACTTACGTTTGACATTGGAAACACTAAGAAAAGGAAAAGTTGTACGTAAAATTCTCTAAGTGCGAATTTTGGCTAGATCGTGTGCAATTTCTTGGGCACGTGATCGACAAAGATGGGATTTCGTGGATCCATCAAAAGTGGAAGTTGTAATCAATTGGGAACAACCAAGAAACACCGCCGTCGAAGTGAGGAGTTTCTTGGGGATATGCTTATTATTACGCACGATTTATTCAAGATTTTTCTAAGATAGCCACTCCATTAACAAATTTGACAAGAAAACTGTGAAAATTTGTTCGACGGAGAAATGTGAAGAAAGTTTCCAGGATTTGAAGAAGAAATTAAGCATAACACCTGTGTTGTCATTACCAGATAGTACAGGTAACTTTGTGGTGTATAGTGATGCCTCACATAAAGGGTTGGGATGTGTCCTTATGCAGAACGAAAAAGTAATTGTGTGTGCATCAAGACAACTAAAGGATTATGAGAAAGGTTATCCGACTCATGATTTGGAATTGGTTGCAGTAGTGTTTGCTCTAAAGATATGGAGACACTATCTCTATGGAGAGAAATGTGAAATCTACACAGATCATAAAAGTCTGAAGTATATTTTCACACAGAAGGACCTGAATATGCGACAAAGAAGGTGGATGGAATTGATAAAGGATTACGATTGTGAGATCTTTTATCATCCGGTCAAAGCAAATGTGGTTGCAGATGCTTTGAGCAGGAAAGGTCGGGAAAAGTTGATGCTGATAACTACTCAGGAGGAGCTTATTTCAGCAATGACAAAGCTAGAGTTGGAAATCAATTTCCAAAGGAATACGATGAACGATTATTTTAGATAGATGCCAGTCCAACTTTGGTGGACAAAGTGAAGAATGCTCAACTACAAGATAAAGAATGCAAAACAATCAAAGAGAAAGTGGTTGAGGGTAGTGATGTAAAATACAAGATCGACAATCAAGGACTACTACGATTCGAGGAAAGAATTTGGGTTCCAGCAGTAAGAGCTTAAAGATGAAATCTTGACCGAAGCACACAACACAAGATATTCGATTCATCCAGGAAGTACAAAGATGTATCAAGATTTGCGGTGACATTTTTGGTGGCCGAATATGAAAAGAGACGTTGCAGAATGCGTTGCAAAATGCTTGACGTGTCAGAAGGTGAAAGCTGAACATCAACGACCAAGTGGGTTACTTCAACCGTTGGAAATACCGGAATGGAAATGGGAGCATATCACAATGGATTTTGTGGTAGGACTTCCAACGACTCAGAAAGGATACGATGCGATATGGGTGATAGTGGACAGACTAACAAAATCTGCACACTTTTTGCCAATAAAGATTAGATTTAATCTTGATCACCTAAATAAATCAGACGTTAAAGAGATCGTGTCAAGACATGGAGTTCCAGTGTCAATTGTGTCAGATAGAGATCCAAGGTTCACATCAAACTTCTGGAAGAGACTACAAGAATGTATGGGAACACAGTTGCGAATGAGTACAACATACCATCCGCAAACCGATGGGCAAAGCGAACGAACTATCCAAACGTTGGAAGATATGCTGAGAGCATGCATCATGGATTTCAAAGGAAGCTGGGATGAACATTTATCGTTGGTAGAATTTGCCTACAACAACAGTTACCACGCGAGCATCAGCATGCCACCTTACGAGGCATCAGACGGCAGAAAGTGCGTAACTCCATTTGTCTTTGGGATGAAGTCGGTGAACGCCAATTGTTAGGACCAGAATTGGTACAACAAACTGCTGAAGTTGTCAAACTCATCAAGACAAGATTGGTAGCAAACTCAAGACAGATGAAAAAAAAGTATGCCGATCAACATAAGCGTAATCGCGAATTTGAAGTAGGAAATTTTGTTTTCCTAAAAGTTTCTCCTGGAAGGGAAGATTCATTTTGGCAAGAAAGGAAAGCTCACCAAGATTTATTGGACCATTTGAAATACTAAGAAGAGTGGGGAAGTGGCTTATGAGGTAGCTCTACCTCCGAATTGGAAAACATTCATAATGTTTTTCACATTTTTTGTTACTGACCAGTATAAACCCGATTACAAGCACGTGATCGAGTACGAACCATTGCAATTTGATAAAGATTTGTCTTATGAAGAAGTTCCTATCCAGATAGTCGACGTGAAAAAGAACAAGTGCTCGAAATAAAGTGATACCTTCGTGAAGGTGATATGGAGAAACCACAATGTCGAAGAAGAAGGTGGGAACGTGGGAACTCGTTGAAATGATGAAAAGTTACCCCTGAGTTATTTGTTTAATCTATGTCTTCGATTCTCGGGGATGTAATCTTTGTAAGTAGGGAAGAATGTGACGATTTGATTGTTTGAATTGTGATTTCGAGGACGTAATCCTTTTAAGGAGGAATGATGTAACATTCCGAAATTTTAAATGTAATATTAAATATTTATTGATTTATATAAATATTTAATGGATGTGATTATCGTTGAATAAATATTTGTTCAATTGATTTAATTTTGTTTAGTTAATTATTTATTAAATAAATAATTGATGAATTAAGGAAATGATTATTATATTGATATTTCAATTTAAATGATTAATTATTTGTATTGTGTTATGTGATTAAAGGATTTATTTAATTAATTGTGATTTGCATTAATTAAAATAAATATGAAAGCTTGATTAAATATAGTGTGACAAATAACTATATTATAAGGAGTTATTAAAATAAATTAAAGTAGTTTAATTTAGTTTTTAACAAACAAGGCTTAATATATTAATTTTTTAATATTTAAAGGGTTTTTTGCCAAACAAGCCTTATGGCTTTTTGAGATTTCTAGTTTTATTTAAATTAAATAAAATAAATAAATAAATAAAATAATAAATATAATATATTTATATTATATACGTTTATGTTGGTAAACGATAATATATTTAATATATGTATTAAGGCCATATCATTTTTTTCATTTTGGTTATTACGCATACATCGGCTATCAAAGCTTCATTCTAACTTTTTTGAGAGTCTAGAGGCAATAGAGAGAGAATTGAGAGTTGAGAGAAATTGAGAGAAAGCTTAGGATTTTCAACAATTCCAAGTGATCGTAGCAAGAAATTACACACTACTTGAAGGTATGTTCACAACCTTAGAGTTATATATGTGTGTATATACATGTATATGTATTTCACGGTAAAAGAATTTTTATATGTTCTCGTGAATTTCAAATTGTTGAATTATTGATATATAAAGTTGATAATTGTGATTATATATGTTTATAATGATATAGAGATTATGTTTAAACAACAATTGCATGCTAAATTCGTTTGACAAGTAGAAGAAAAAAAATTTTTGTGTATGTTTATGTATTTTATATATATGCTTATGTAAGTATCAATTTTGAGGGTCAAATTGCATGCTAAAATGTAAATTGAGTTTTGTTTATGTTAGTTCAATGAGATACTGAGCATAACGTAATTGGAATGGAGTGATTTGGCCAAATAATGAATTCACAGTGATGATTTTTGGGATGAATATCAAAAAATGGAGTTTTTATGAAAAACATGAAAATTGAGAAATTAAAATAGTGTTAGTAGGTGTTAAATTGTGTTAAGTGATTGTATATGTTAGCAATCATGTTTATGATAGTTGTATATTTATTTTTACGTGTTATTATCATTGTTTGTTTGATGGGTTAAATTCGTGTTAGTTGGCTTAAGAAAAATGTGTAAAGCTCGTTTTGAAAAACTGGGTCTGGAGTTCGCAAGTCAGCAATGTCTGTGGGTTACCAAGGCGCGGCGCATGCTTAGTAACTAAAATTAGAACGCATGGCATTTGTACATATCCTCATCCCCATATAAAACTCGCGTACATGCATGATGAGTGGCCATTATTTTCAAAAACACTAAAGTTTGTTTATTCTGCAGACTTTGGTTGTTCGTTGTAGCTTAGCTTAAGGTTATGGAATGTTAGAATCATGTAACAACAAGGTTAAATAGAGTTATGTTATGTGGATTATGAATTCAAATTGTTAAAAGTGATTAGTAAATCAAGAACGTTATGTTATGTGGTAATTTAGTATACATAATGAAAGTTAGACAAGTGTCAAAAGAAAAACACTAGAGTTTTTTCGAAATGTAAATGGTAATGATCATGTTATTATGGTATGTTAGCATATCTAATAGGTGTGTTGTGGTTCTAAAATTATGTGTAGGTGATCGTGAGTTTAATTTTATAGCTTACGCTCAAGGCAAGTTTTCTAACTCTACACTTTCGTTGAGCTAGTTCATTTATTACATTGTGCAAGTTTTCTAACTCTACATTTTCGTTGAGTTAGTTCTATTATTATATTGATTCATTCTAACTTTTTTTACAATTAAGCAAGTTTCTTAAGTTCTATTATTGTATAATGAGCGTATTAAGTTAGTTTTTGAACTCTCGTCTCTATTATTTAAACTGCTTTTAATTCCTTGCATGAGTTAATACATTGTTGGGCAAGTTTTTAGTTTCCAGCTTGCTATTAGTTAAATGTACGTTCAGAATATCATTCTAATGTTATAAGACTCGAACCTTAGCTTAATTTTATTGTTCAAGCAAAGGTTAACCATTTTATTCATTCTATTGAATACTTATGCTCTATAGTTATTTCAAGCATGAGTTAGATATGTAGAATCAGTTCATTTATGATTCTCAAATGTTCTAAGTTATGTTGTTATTAAACAACTGTTGTATTATCAAGCATTGTTGATTCAACTAGTTCCCTAGTTGATGATCATTAAACTTCAATTACCCTTGAAAGCTTATCCAAACCAAACTTTCTTTTTTAGTGCGGACTTGTACTCTAAATACTGAGATGAACAACCCTATGTTTAGGGGTTTACGCTTAGCGTTGAAATGGTTGTGCACAATACATTGTACGAAGGATTGATCCCCCTAAGTACGTGGAGTCCTTATAGTCATATGACTGTTAAAGTTAAAGTTGAAAGATTACTTATAACTGTGGACATGGTTCATGGTCATTTGACCCTCAGTAGTATATTTAAGAATGTTAATAGAACAAATCATTCAGTTCTATTGAGCCTATGAATTGGCAAATGTTGAAATGATAATAGAACATATCATTCAGTTCTATTGAGCCTATTATTTGGCAAATGATGTAAAGATATTTATTCTTATTTCAAGTGAGCTTTGTTTGCTCACTCTTGCATATTTATACATTTATTGCAGCTATGGTTGAGAAGGTAGATAAACCTACAACTAGCAAAGGAAAGGGAAAAATGTACAAGTGATGAAGACTTGTAATTTTTTGCTTAAATCGTTATGATGATAGACTTTTAATAATGATGTGATGTAATAATTTTATTTCCGCACTTGAATGATTGTATTAAAGGTTAGAGAACGGGAGATAATGTTTTTATTAAAGTAATCACGTATATGGGCAGGTTTTTATTATTCAATTTATTATGATTGGGTAGTTAGATATGAATGTTTTGATTACGTGAACACCAAATCTTGAGGTAATGATACCGGAGAGAGATGAACTCTCTGTGAAGAGATGATGGACTAGGTCTCCTTCGATGTCTGGACAAGGACCAAGCTCAGAGGCTCATGGATGAGGTCCGTGGTGGAGTATGTTGCCCACACATGAGCGGCCCCCTACTTATTAAGAAGATCCACAGAATAGGACATTACTGGCTTACCCTCAAGGCTGACTATGATGATCACGTCAAGAGGTGCTACCAATGTCAAATTCATGGAAATGCCATCCACGCCCCTCCAAGGGAACTCCACAATATGAGTTCTCCCTGGCCCTTCTCAATGTGGGGAATGGACGTGATCGGGCCCATCGAGCCCAAAGCCAGTAATAGGCACTGCTTTATATTCACCATGATCGACTACTTCACCAAGTGGGTAGAAGCAGCCTCCTTCCCCAGGGTTACCAAAGAAGTCATCATTGCTTTCATCAGAAACAATGTCATCTGTCAATATAGACAACTAGAGGTCATTGTGTTAGACAATGCTAAGAACCTCAACAACAAAATGATAGAGGAGTTATGCAGTAAATTCCACATCAAACACCTTAACTTCATCATCTACCGTCCAAAGATGAACGGTGTTGTTGAAGCGGCTAATAAAAACATTAAGAAGATCATGCAAAAGATGTCCACCAATCATAAAAGATGGACTGACTTGTTGCCTTTGACTTTATTAGCCTATAGAACATCAATGCACACTTCCACTGGGGCAACCCCCTACTCATTAACCTATGGGATGGAAGCAGTGCTCCCCATAGAGGTGGAAATGGAATCTCTCAGAGTGTTGATAGACACTCAGCTGGATGAAGATCAATGGGTACAAGACAAGTATCACCAATTGTCTCTAATAGACGAAAGGAGAACCGCAACTATCTTCCAAGGTTAGTTATATCAACAAAGGATCGCCAGATCCTACAATAGAAAAGTCCGGCTACGATAGTTTAAACAACGTGACTTGGTTTAAAAGAAGATCATTCACAACCAAGATCAGTCCAAGGGAAAATTCGCTCCAAACTAGGAAGGCTCGTTTATTGTCAAGGAAGTATTGACAGGAGGCGCTCTCAGATTACAGGAAATGGACGACGATGAATTTTCTCAACTCATCAACTCGGACACCGTGAAAACGGTACTATGTCTGAGGTTACCATTAAGCAAACATCCTTGTTTTGGATCATCAGGTCACCAGTCATTCCGGTTCTTTAACCCTTACTACACATAACCTTTCCTTTTTACCCATCTACCCCATCAGGGAAAAATACACTTTTCAAGCCAGCAACCTGGTTTAACTTCATTACACATCTTACACAATTTTGGTTATCTCACCAGAGATCGAACCTTTCACACATGCAGTTTGTCCTGGACATGGGATAAAACTTTCCTACACCCACAGTTTGTTATGAACATGGGATCAAACTTTCCTACACCCACAGTTTGTCCTGAACATGGGATCAAACTTCAATCCACTACATTTCATCGGCTTCTGACCAAAGGGATGAAATTACCCGACCTCTTCCTAAAAAGGGGATCCAGCGACCATCTAAGCTGCGGTTGTGCCTCGAAGAGAAATACCAATCCATAAGAGATGGAATTAACTAGGCTCCTCCTAAATAGGAGTACTTGAGACCATCTGTGGTGTGGTCAATCTCAGAGAGGAAAAGCCACACTCCTCTCCACATCTACATGCAGAAATCAGTCCCAAGATACCAAAAAGAAGGTAGAGATACACACAGACCAACGATCCATTCTGAAATATCTAGAGACATCTCAATGTCCGCCTATCAAGGATGAATTCAGAATACATCAAGATCACAAGCCTTAAAGAAACAGGAAAATATCAAGCAATCAACAAGGCATAACTAAAAGGGAAGTGATCAAAAAAATATTTCCCTGCTATATATAATGTTGTTTGATATATACAATATGAATTGTACATGACAAAATGGCTAAGCTAGTCTGTGCAGGAAAATATAAGCCCATCTACAAATTAGTGTATATGCAAGCTATCAAGCCCAACATGGCATCTCTCTTAGAAGAAAGAGGTAACGATGTGGTCTCCTGTACAAGGGTATCCACACGGGCTAGCATATCTATAGCCATCTACATGGTGACTCTATGCTCATCAATGTACGTGCTCATCTCTGTAATCATGCCAGTAGTAAGGGACCTCACTATGGTACTATCTGTGATGGCTACATCCCGGGAAGATATGGCGCTATCCCTCTCGACTGTCACTGCATCTCTGGCTGATCTGGCCTCATCTTGCTCAACAAAAGCGGTATCTCTATGAGCTAATGCCTCATCTCTCTCTACTAGAGTGGCGTCTCTCCCATCAAGAGATGTCAACATCAAGGCCCTAGCCTAATTTCTCTCGAAGGTCATCAGATGAAGACTCTGCTCGAAGTAATGTGCTAAATGCTAGATCACAACAGTGCTAGTACTAGGAGAATCTAAAAGAGCTGCTGCCAACCCAGTAAATGGGTCCTCCTCGGTGGGAGAATCAATGTCCTCCACGGACTCTCCACCATCTGAATCAATACTCGGCACTATGGATACTACCGCATCCGATGAAGTCAATGTCACCATCCACGTAGAATATTCTGGCGAACAGCCTGAATGGCTAATGGAAAAATCAGCTATCTCACGCTGAACCCAATAGGCATACACCCGAGATCGGTCCTCTGCTGATAGATGGCGAGAAGCTAAACGCTGACCTAACTCCCTATCAAAAGGATGGAAGTCCTGGAACTGGTCAAACTGTGACATCACGGCCAGTGGGTGGTAGTTAGTCATGCCCCTCAAACCAGCCAGAGGGAGATAATCCATGTCCGGAGCATGAGTGATAAAGATGTAGGGTGAGCTGAGCCCTGTGCATAGCAGTAAGCCAAATGGATCTCTAATCTCCGCCAAAAATACCGACCAAGACATAGCATATGTACACTCCAATGGCTGAAAGGAGTAAGACATAACTATATCATGGGTAAAGCATTACCCGTATCAACGAAAAGTGCCAATCGATCTCAAGTGTGACATAAACCACACGTACAACATGACCGAACTGCCTGTGAATACCTCAAGGGTAGGTGCTAGAAAATGAGGTCGACCTCAACATCTCTCGCCACAATCATCGGAATGATGGTATGACCCTCCCTGAGAGCTCACACTGCCATGATAACACTGATGTCCAACTCATCCATATACCGTGGCATGTACATACGCCACTATACACATCACTCATTGGTGTTCGCCCGAGCACAGGGTACACTATGCCGATGATCTCAGCTGTTATAAGTCACACTCAGAAATACCTTATGCAGGTCCAATGCCGCCAATTCAGGGTCCTCACCCTAATCCTTTCGGAACCCCCGGCGGGGGCATCACGCATTCTCAAATACAGAATCCCCGGCGGGGGTATTATGCGTTTCAACCGTTGATGCACACATCAGTGAAGATCAAACATAACCCCGGCGGGGGTATCACGCGTTTTTATATGTCGAAGTACATATCCTTGGTGGGGGTATCACACATTTTTCATCTGTTGATGTACATGTCAATGAAGGTCAAGTATCCTTGACGTTATTTCAGCCGATGGCAGGTAAATCCATCGAAGCATCGGTAGCCATCCGATGATTTCATCCATTGGTGTATGTATTCACAAAAGAAGTCCCCGGCGGGGGTGTCACGCATTTTTCGTTGATGCACAAGTCAATGAAGGTCAAGCAACCTTGAAAGTTTGCCCAACAGGGATGTTATCCGGTGATGTACATATCAGCGAAGGTCAGGAAACCCTGACAACACAAATTGTTGTCAGTAACTCCGATAAAACATTGATATGTCCTGGCGATACAAATCAGGAGGGACCATCCTCATCGAGGAGGACCGATGATGGAATATGTTATACACATCTTCAAATAGACAAGGCTACATCATCACAGAGTCTCTTGTACATGAGAGATACATCTTCAGTATAAAGTTTGTATCAAGGATTCAAGACTTTGGTGATAACTCCAATGTCAACAATCCTAAAGATTCCTGGTAGCTGTGGATCGCACATCCATGACAATTCATCAGGTTGCTTATCTATTGCCATCCCCGGTAGAAGCAACAGGGAGCCGGCAATCTTCCCACCATGTTGGAGAACAATCCACCAAAACATATGCATCATACATTTGCATCATGTTGTTGCACATGACATCATGTTTATCTTATTGCATTTCAAGTGTCTAGGATTCTTTATCCTATCCATGCCCTTGCATTGCATGAATATGATAAAGAGGGGCATCTGTAGACACACAAAATTTTCTGCATACCTGTCACTAATATTGCAGGAGGGCAGATTCGTCTTTTAGAAATAACCCTGGAAGATAATGCTGTTCAAATATCGGAAATTCCACCGGAGAGGACAGTTCTATCTCGGAGATAACCCCGAGATGCTCAGTTCTAGGCCCGAAAATAACACCGGAATAGCAGTGCTAACCTTGGAGATAACCCCAAGGAATGCAGTTGCAGTTCCGGAGATAACCCCAAAAATGCTTATTTCAAATGCATGCAATCAGCTTCAACCTCGGAACTCACACCGAGGCACTCACTACAAGACCCGGAGATAACACCGGGAAGACAGGCACACCTCAGAGATAACCCTGAGTGTAAAGCCCCAACTTTTTATAAATAAAGATTTAATTTTCTCTAAATATTATTTTGAAATAGTAAGGGGTTGATTTGATTAATGTGGTTAGTTATGGGTAAAATGCACAAATATTTTTTAAATAAGAAAGTGGTTATAAAATTGTTGTCGGGGAGTATTCGTTTGGTCGTGGAATATTCTTGTTGTCGGGGAATATTCGTACGACGGCGCAGCATTTTGTAGGCCCCATAACGAAAAGCGATTGGATAAAGAAAACGACAATTAGTTTTTATATATAACGACGTAGTTGTTACCCTTAACACTGTTGGAATACCCGGTGGTTAAACACAGTAATACGATGTGTTGCACAGTAGCACACGGTATTGCACCAATTATTGATTCTTACATGAAAAGGCATTACTCAATAATTGCTACGTTGATATTTTATATTATTATTGTTTCAATAATTGTCACTGCACAGTATTTTCCATTATCAGATCAGTAATTCATATTATTTTAATAATATTATTAGATAGCATTATTGGCAATGTCTAGAAAGTTACGTCTAATGAGATGTTTGGTCATCTAATGCGGCACAAGAAGGAGAAATCCTTATCGAAAGCCCCCACTTTCCAGGAATAAATACGGTCATCAATATTGTGATTCTATAATATTATTTGTGAATAATTAATTATTGATTTATATGATAAGGAAAATATTTATTTATGTGGATATAAATTGAGGAATTTTTAGAAAAATGACAATTATTGAAAATTGATATTTTATCTTTTCTGATAAAATAATTTATTTAAATATATTATTATATTATAATAATATAATAATGGTAATATTTTTACAATGAATGTGTGATATATGAATAAATGAGGAGGAAGAGTATTTTTGTTACAATAAATGCTAAAAACATGTTAAACATGTTGGTGGACCCTATTTTGACTAAAATTTGATTATAGCCTGCAAAATCGTCCATATGTGGATTTCGGTCAATTTCTGTTTAGAATTTGAAAAAACTTAAAACTAAAAAGTTATAGAGAATTAAATTTCCTATGGAATGGACATAAGATTCGAATTTTTCTGATAAAAGGGCTATTTATTATGAATTATTGAAGTTCTGGAATAATTGATTTTTGAGTTTTAGTTATTTTTTTAAGAAAAATGTTTTTATCATTGTTGGTGGGCCCCACTGGTGGGTGAAATCAGATTTTCAAGAAGTGGGTGTGAATTTTTTTTATAAATATAATATTTTATTAAATTTTCTACTTTGGTGTTCTAAGTATTTTCCTATAAATAGGGTGCTTAGGTTAGAATTAAAAATCACACCAGAAACTGAAGTTTTCTCTCTCTATATTATCGAGCGTATATTTGTGAGTATTTTAATACTTTGAGTGTTTATATATAGTGCAAGTTCCCTTCAGCGTTATATCTGATATTCCAGTTAGAAGTACTATTCTTTTTGAGGTAAGGGATGTTAGTTTTTTCGTAAATGATATTATTTCTTTCAATATCATTATACCAGAATATTGGTATGAATTTTATTATGAAATTTTTACCTTTTCATGTCGGAGTTACTATTCATGAGTTACTATTCAGTTACTATTCATGAATACTATTCACGAAGTATGATGATTTTTCTTGTGAACTTTCTACCTTTTTGTGTCGGGGTTACTATTCACGTATACGACACTATTCACGTATATGGCATTATTCACGAATACGGTACTATTCACAAAAAAATTAAATTTTTGTTCTTTGTCCAAGATGTCTATTATGGGTAGTATCTTTGATTGTATCCATGTTTTGATCTTCATTCTTGAATTTTACTCCACTATGGTTTATTAAGAAGTATTTTTGAACTTGAATTGTTTAAAGTACGAATCCTTAATCTCTGTCCTTTTATTTCACTGATTCGTTTCTTTAAAATTATTTTTCATCATCCTCAGTCCTAAATGATGATATTACTGAATATCTTTGGCCTATAGTGCAAAAATAAATGATTTCCTGATGAATATCTTTGGCACGTAGTGCTAAGATGTATAGGTGTTGAAATGAACATGACCAACTGGTGATACAAATGAATATCTTTGGACTGTAGTGCAAAGATGAATATTTGATTCAAGATGTATATTGATTCATGTTACAGGGATAAAATATTGATGATGGACTTTAAAATCCTAGAAGATAGTAGAATTTATTCTCTACTTGACTCTTCTAATGGATTGATGTTTCCGCTGCAGTTGTTGATCTAAAACTTGTTGTCTATTATATTCTATTAGATTTTTCCCTATTAAAAACTAAGGATAATTTGTTTTACATTATCTTAGTCATAATATTCTTTACTGGGCTAGTTGAGCTCACCCTTTTCCTTTTTGTTCCATTTTCTTCTCAGGAGATGAGAATATAGCGGGAACTAGTCGGGGTGTGGAGTGATGGTTCAAGATAGTTGTTTTAGTAGTCCTCACTATTTTGTAAAATAGTGTATCAATAATTGTAATGAGGAATTATTTGAGTGTGGGTATTGTCTAGAAGACAATATTTGTATTTAAATTCACAGTTTATGTGTTGTCGTATTTTGCACGACAATTGTATTAATGAAGTTGTAGTTGTTTCTGTACCATGTATTTGACGACTCAAAATGGGTTGGGTGGAATGAACCTATTTTGGGGGCATCACAGTTGGTATCAGAGCTTAGGGATATGGTCTCTGGCAGAGATCAGAGAATAGAAATATGAGGGGGGAGATGAGTAAATCCTTCGCTAGTGTGTCCTACCTAAGCTTATTTGTTATTTAATTGGTAGGTCATAATATAGGGATAATATGTGGTATGTCAGTTAACCATTGTTTTGTGACAGTAAAATGGCGTCTGAAGATGTTGAGATAAGCAATGGAGCACATGAGATCGTTGAGTCACCACTGATCAATACCCAAGATAAGGTGCATCAAGAAGGTAATAGCCCTCTTGTACACAATAACACCGATCAAATGACGAATGATGGTATGTTTAGGAACTTTCTAGAATTCATACAAAACCAAAAAAGAGAGACTACTGTTCAAAATGTAGGTGGAAACACTGGCAACTCAAGGATGATCATCGCTAAGCAGTTCAAGGAGTTGGGACCGCCGAAGTTTTTGGGAAAGCCAGAACTACTTACGATATAGACGTGGATAAAGCAGATCACCAAGATATTTGATGTCTTGGGATGCTAAGAGGAGCAAAAGGTTCCTTTCGCCACCTTCATGTTGCGTGGAGAGGCAGATTATTGGTGGGAATCCGTAAAGCGTACTCAGCCTGCCGCACTGAAGATGTCTTGGGAGAAGTTCCAAGAATTATTCAACGACAAGTACTTTCCTGAAAGTATTCGTCAGATGAAGGAGGAAGAGTTCATCAAGTTGGAGCAAAACAATATGAACATGTCGCAGTACAAAGCTAAGTTTGCTGAGTTGTCCCGATTTGCATCCCATTTGGTTGATAATGAGGAGAGAATGACATGAATGTTTCTGTGAGGTTTGAAACCCGAAATACGTCAATACCTCATTTCTCACAAACTTTGTTTATATTCAGATGTTGTGAATAGGGCTCAGTTATTGGAGAGCTATAATGAGTCGGCTCAACTGAAGAATAGCGACCAACCACACGATAATAATCGTACCGGTGGCAACGACCATTGGGCAATGATAAACATCGTGGAGGAAATTATCATGCCAAAAATGGTAACTACTTCGGTGGTAATCATGGCCAAGATAATAGGAAAAGTGAGTCAAGTGGAAATTTCAAAAAGAGAAGATTCAGCAATGACGGGAAGACGTCGGTACCAACACCAGGAATAATTTTTAGGGGAGGAGAAAGACCGCCAGTAAGATGCTACAGATGCCGAGAGGAGGGACACATAAGTCCAAACTGTTCACAACCTTCCAAGGTATTTTTAATTATGGAAAAGATGGTCATATAGCTCGAGATTGTCCTGTAGCAAAACCAAGTCCAGTGGGGATGGTGACTCCAAAGGCTGTCCCGGACAAGTCAAAGTCAGCGGTTCCTGGAAGAGCGTTTGTCGTGACTGCCTAAAATGCGAGGAACTCGAACGAAGTTATCACGGGTTAGCTAATCATAAATTCTTGTGAAGTTTATACCTTATTAGATATCGGTTCTACCCATTCTTTTATCTCTCCTATTTGTGCTCAACGTTTGAACTTGACTACTGAGAAATTAGACTTTGACTTATTTATTGAAACTTCGTTAGGAGAAACTTTCGTTACATCCACTGTTTATAAATTTTGCTTGATTCAAATTGGTACCCTCACCCTACTTGTTGATCTTATATCTTTGAAAATTCTTGCATTTGATGTGATCTTAGGGATTGATTGGTTAACTACTCATCATGCTAAAATTGATTGTTTTTGTAAGGTTGTTAGTTTTCATATTCCTAACCAACCTGTTGTACGAATTCAAGCAACCAAACCATTAAAGTCAATCACTGTCATATCAAGCCATAAAGCCATTCGTTTATTGAAAAACGGATGTTAAGATTTCTTACCCATGTCATGGACTTGAATACGTCAGATTTGAATAATATTATGTTGTTAGTGAATTTCCTGACGTATTTCCTGAAGAACTTCCTAGCCTACCCCCAGAGCATGATATTGAGTTTTGTATCGACTTTGAACCCGGTACAAAACCCATTTCTAAAATCTCATATCGAATGGCTCCTATTGAACTTCAGGAGTTAAAAACCTAACTACAGGAGTTGGTACCTTAGCCTCTATCTGGTGACTTCCTTTGTGGAATGCATCGAAGCCAGACTCTCTATAGGGGACGTCATATTCGTGTTGTGGTAAACTGATAGGTGCCATTGTGACGTGCTATCCAAGATTGGGATATGAGTCACAGTTAAGAGCAACCTAAGTCAGTAATCGAAATAAGTAGCTTTCTAGGCTTAGCTTGTGACACCCCCAAATCCGGTACTTCCATTTCCATAGGATTTGGTGTTCACTGTACAAACATCATCCATCTATCTACCCATAAATAAATGCAAACCATGCAATAGATAGAAATAATAATAAATCTCCCCTTATGGGGTTACATCAACTACATAATAAATAAATCCCAGGTTACTCTAACCTTAAATCATCTGTGCGGAAACATAAACAAATAAGTCTTAAGTAACATCAATCCTAATTATCATTACATAACCACATAAATAATCAATCTTCATTACTTGCTAAGCTTGCCCTTGCCTTTACTAGTGGAAGGTTCGTCTGCTCTTTCGTTCTTAACTACAATGTTATTATTACGCAAGAGTGAGCACGATTGCCCACAAGTATAACAATATAACAATGAATAATAACATGCGAGAGAAATAATAACTTCGAATATAAAAGCTCAACTTTTGAATCAAGAATGAATAACAAGAATTAAAAGAAATTCTGAGGGTCGTAAAACCTTGAACTATGTCCTAGGTTGTCAAGTGTTTATTCTTGAAACCTTTTATAATATCATAAGACTATGGACTCTTCTTCTCGTTACTTGGGGATCAGCCCTTAGTACCATACATCATGCACAATATCTTAACGCTAACGCATAAGTAATCCCCTATACAGGGTTGTTCATCTCAGTTTGACATTCGAGTCCGCACCAAAGGAAGTTTGGTTTGGATAATTCATCAAGGGTTCTGAAATTTAGAACGCTCATCAACTATGGACTAGTCGAATCATAAAGGGTTTGCTAGTCTAACAAGGTTTAACAATAATTGATAACTTAACTTGAATAGAGTCTCAAAAGGTATACAATAGAATAAGTATTGTATAACAGCATCATACTTGAAAGATTAATAACTTTAATATACAAGACAGACTTGATTAATAATAATGAGAACTTGCTCAATGTAGAAAGGTGAATTAATCAACTTATATAACGATAACAAGTAGGGTTAAGAAACTTGCCTCGTGCGTAGATTACACTTTAACTAAACTCGTTCTTTGATTTAAATCCTACATATCAATTACGTTCACAATACCAGTCAATTACAACGTACTAAACATCATAAGTTTATTCTTTTGTCTAACTCGAATTCATGACTATACTTAGTCAATTACTACACTTATTGTTAAAAATTAGATTTCACGAACAATAAGCTAACTATGCATTCAATCGTTTAATTCACACGTAATTGTGTTATGGACATGTTAAAAATTTATTTTAACACCTCATTATATGTCTAGTAAGTTTTTATGTTCATTAGATTAGGTTACTAACACATTTATAAACTTGAATTTTGGAAAAATGCATTTTTCGGACATTACGCTAAGTGGTGGCTGCCACCACTTTTTATCTTGGGTCTTGGCCACTGCAGACACGGAAATGAATTAGGAGTTGGAAGCGTGGCATGACACTCCAGACATCGAATTCCGATTCATGAAGAACACATAATTCAGCGAAATAAACACTACATAATCATTAATTCTCCAAATTAAACATACCCACATGTTAGAACTCATATATAATCAATACCTAACATTTATAGAGTGATTTTAACCCATTAAAACACATAATCACATAATTAAATTATGCAAATTGTACTGTTCTTGATGTTCTTGAAGTGTTGAACATAAATTCCTAAAATTCAACGCCACAGATTCGTTATAAAACAAAATCCAACCATTCAAATTTTGTTTTGTTCGTTTTATCATGCATAATCACATATAAGTGGAAATTTTATAGAAAAATTTATGGTTGACATATTAAAGTTACGCATCAGGCCATATGGCCATATTCCATACTCTGCAAATTTTTGAAACAACAAGTTATAATATTATGAAACATATGTTATGGAATCATATACAATATATATTAAAGCATGCTATACTACTCGAATTATTACATATATCCCTAACACAATTTCCCAATTTATAGAGATTCACAGAAAGAATGAAAGCCATATTCGTGAAAACTTTAAAAGACGTAAAATAAACATTTGGGTTGAAGAGAATTAGCCAAGCGTAGATGAAAAGGATGACAATTACCCTCTAATCTTTCTCAAAGATTTCTCAAACTCTCTCTGAAATCTCTCTGGCTCTCAATTAACTCAAATAAAGAATACGTAAGTTAAACTCAATTGAGCCTTTATATGCAGAGTTGAGGTCAGTTATTTCATTCGTGGTTTAATTGCCCCCAACTCCTCCTAAGGCCTCATTTGGCTAGCAAACTAGGTTCAAAACTCTTTATTTTAATAAAACATTTTATCATATAGTTAAAATAATGTCACACCCATTTCAAATATCTTATTTAATTTAACTTAAATAAAATATAATAATTTCTCATTAATTCACGTAATCACATACTTAAATTTCTCCTTTAATAATAATGTCAAATTATTAAATCTCTAATTAATAAATAAATAAATTAAAATAACATTAGGCTTATTAAATATCTCTTTTAATTTAATAAACTCACATAATTACATACTTTGAATAATAATTATTCTCTACATTAATTTAATAAATATAACACATATAATTAAATTAATCTATCACAATTGCATCAATTAATTATTAATCTAATAATTAAATAATCGAAAATATTTATTTAATCCAATAAATATTAAAATTAAATTACAAAATCTCGTTCGTCATATCTTTCCCCCCTTAAAAGGATTATGTCCCCAGAATCACGACTCAATAAATTTAACCCGATACATTCTCCCCCCCCCCTTACAAAGATTCTGTCCCCAGAATCGCTTATAACAATCTAAGTAAATAAATGAGAATAATTCTTCATCATATTCTCTTCGAGTTCCCACGCAGCTTCTTCAGCGTTGTGGTTCCTCCAAATTACCTTAACAAAAGGTATTACTTTATTTCTCAGAACTTGTTCTTTTTGGTCGACAATTTGAACAGGAATTTCTTTATAAGGTAAGTCTTTGTCGAAATGTAGGGGTTCATATTCAATCACGTGCTTGTAATCGGGTTTGTAGGGTCGTAGGACTGAGACATGGAAAACGTTGTGGACATTCTCTAGAGCTGGAGATAAGGCTACCTTATAAGCAACTTCTCCGACCCTTCTCAGAACTTCAAAGGGTCCAATGAATCTTGGGCTTAATTTTCCTTTCTTTCCGAACCTAATCTTTCCCTTCCAGGGAGAGACCTTTAAGAACACGTAACTACCCGATTCAAATTCAACATTCTTACGGTGTGGATCAGCGTATTTCTTCTGTCTATCTCGAGCTGCTACCAGTCGTGCTCGGATGACTTTGACTATTTCTGCTGTCTGCTGTACCAATTCTGGGCCTAACAATTGTCTTTCGCCAACTTCATCCCAATAAAGTGGAGTTCTGCACTTTCTGCCGTATAACGCTTCGTAAGGCGGCATGCCTATACTAGCATGGTAACTGTTGTTGTAGCCGAACTCTACTAATGGTAGGTGATCATCCCAATTTCCTTTAAAGTCCATTATACAAGCTCTTAGCATATCTTCCAATGTCTGAATTGTTCTTTCACTTTGTCCATCCGTTTGAGGGTGATATACCGTACTCATTCGCAACTGTGTACCCATCCATTCTTTAAGACGTTTCCAGAAGTTCGACGTAAAGCGTGGATCTCTGTCAGAAACAATTGACACCGGAACTCCGTGCTTTGAAATAATCTATTTCACATATAACCTCGCCAACTGATCTAAGTTGATTCTGATTTTGATCGGAAGGAAGTGTGTAGATTTCGTCAATCGGTCAACAATAACCCATACTGCGTCGTAGCCTTTCTGAGTTGTTGGTAGGCTAACCACAAAATCCATCGTAATATGTTCCCATTTCCATTCTGGAATCTCTAAAGGTTGTAGTAACCCACTCGGCCTCTGATGTTCTGCTTTCACTTTCTGACATGTCAGGCACTTAGCAACACATTCTACAACCTCTCGTTTCAAATTTGGCCACCAAAAGTGTTGTTGAAGATCTTGGTACATCTTGGTACTACAAGGGTGAATCGAATATCGTGAGTTGTGAGCCTCGCTCAAAATTTCTTCCTTAATCTCTCGTACTGGCGGTACCTAAATTCTGCTCTCAAATCTTAGTAATCCCTCACTGTCTATTTTGAATCTCGGTTCAGTCCCTTCAGATATCTTCTTTTTCACCTTCTCACATTCTTCGTCCTGAAGTTGAGCCTCCTTAACTTTGTCTAGTAGAGTTGTGCCAGATTGTATTTGAAACAGCTTCTCATCGATCTCCATAGGACACTTCACCTCCAATTCCAGCTTTTCCATTGCTGAAATTAACTCCTCCTAATCGGTTAAGATCATCAGTTTCTCCCGACCTTTCCTACTTAAGGCATCAGCAACCACATTTGCCTTACCTGGATGGTATAGAATCTCACAATTGTAGTCCTTAATTAACTCCAACCACCTTCTTTGGCGCATATTCAAATCTTTCTATGTAAAAATATATTTTAGACTCTTGTGGTCTGTATATATTTAACACTTCTCCCCATAGAGATAGTGCATCCAGATTTTGAAAGCAAAAACCACTGCAGCTAACTCCAAGTCATGGGTCGGATACCCCTTCTAACAATCCTTCAGTTGTCGAGACGCGTACGCAATGACTCTGCCATTTTTCATAAGCACACAGCCAACTCCTTTTTGTGAAGCATCACTATATACCACAAAATTTCCCATGTCATCTGGAAGAGATAACACAGGTGCTGAACTTAACCTCTTCTTTAATTCTTGAAAGCTTTCCTCACATTTCTCCGTCCAAACAAATTTCACCGATTTCTTAGTCAAATTCGTTAACAGAGTTACGATCTTGGAAAAATCCTGAATAAATCTTCTGTAATAACCTGCTAATCTGAGAAAACTTCTTACTTTCGATGGCGTCTTTGGCTGATCTCAGTTAATCACAGCTTCGACCTTGGAGGGATCCACCGAAATTCCGTCCTTATCAATCACATGTCCTAGAAATTGTACCCTTTCGATCCAGAATTCACATTTTGAAAACTTGGCATACAACTTCTCCCTTCTTAGTATTTCTAATGTTAATCTCAAATGTTCTTCTTGTTCTTCTTTGGTTTTCGAATATACAAAAATGTCGTCTATAAATACCACTACGAATTTGTCCAAAAACGGCTTGAACACACCATTCATTAGTCCCATAAATGCTACAGGAGCATTCGTTAGACCAAATGACATTACCAAAAATTCAGTAGTGACCATATCGTGTTCTAAACGCTGTCTTCGGTACATCCTCTGGTCTCACCTTCAGTTGATGATAACCGCTTCTCAAATTTATCTTTGAAAAGTATCTTGTTCCCTTTAACTGATCGTACAAGTCGTCGATTCGCGGTAATGGATATCTATTCTTGATCGTAACCTTATTCAGTTCTCTATAGTCTATGCAGAGCCGCATTGTCCCATCCTTCTTCTTTATAAATAAAACCGGCGCTCCCCACAGCGATACGCTTGGTTGAATATACTTCTTGTCTAGTAATTCTTGTAGGTGGACCATCAGTTCTTTCATCTCTACCGGTGCCATTCGGTACGGTGCCTTCGATATTGGAGTCGTTCTCGGAGCCAAATCGATCACTTAATTCAATCGCTCTATCGGAGGAAGTCTCGGCAAATCATCCGAAAATACGTCTGCGAACTCTCTCACTCATTGGTATCTCATCTATTTTGGATTCTCTTTACGACTATCATTATGTAAGCTAGATATCCTACATACCTTGCCTTAACAACCTCCCCGGCTGCTGCATCATCGCCGACAACTCGCTTAAACAGGCAGGTGACTTGCTACCATAAAACACAACCTTTGACAGAGTCATAAGGTTAATACGCTTCTTCTGGCAGTCAATTACCGCCCCATAATTGGATAACCAATACATACCCAAAATAACATCAAATTCCCCAAGTCGAATAGGGATAAGATCTACGTTCATGATATTACCCTTAATATCCACTCTACGGTTCTTATGCACGTACTTAACATGGATTATTTCTCTATTCGCAATTTCTATGTTCATGGGGTATTCTAACTCGTCCTTAAGCAATTCTAAGTGATTAGCAAAGTCATCGGATATAAATGAACAAGTAGCACCCGAATCAAATAATACATAAGCATTAACTTTATTGATCGGAATGATACTTGACACTACATCGCGAGACTGTACTGCATCCTGCACTGTCATGTTGAATGTTCTGGCAGTCGGTCGGTTAGTTGCGGTTGGTGCTGCGATAGTCAGAGTGCTTCCCCTGGTATTTCCTCTATTTCCTCCTGAACTCATTCCCCCAGATCCCTTCTTAGGACGATCCCTTGCAAGATGATCCTTTGAACCACAAGTGAAGCAGGCACCCTTCTTCGGGTTTGGATAGTTTGGTGCTATGTGGCCTTCCTGACCACAATTGTAGCACACTCGCTTCCCTTTCATGAAAACTCCCAAATGAGCTTTTCTGCAGCTTGAGCACGCTTCAATCTTCTTCTTCCGTCCTCCTTGTTGACTTCCGACCGACGAGTTATCTGTCCACTTCCTCTTCTGATTATGGCTACCCCCAGTGCTACTTCCACCAGTCTTGTTATTACCTTCATTCTCACTCTTCTTCTTCTTCTTCTTCTTCTTCTTCTGCTCTTGATTATACTTTGTTACTGCATCGCTTCCACCCTCAGCGAGTATGGCTTTCTCTAATAATCCAGTTAAAGTGTTCAATTGGAACATTGACACCTTGCTATACAACAGTGGCTTCGGTCCCACCTTTCAAACTTCTTGCCTTCCTCTCATCGGTATGTACTTGGTATGTGGCAAACCTAACCAACTCATTGAACCTTGCCGCATAATCAGCTACTGATATATTCCCCTGTTTTAACTCTAGAAACTGAACCTCCATTTGATTTTGTGAACTGGTTAGAAAGTACATCTCGAAGAACATTTCTTTGAATCTCTCCCAGGTTATTACACCTTCACCTCCCCGTACTTTATTTTCATGCCACCAGTAGCTGGCTTCGGACTTTAGCATGAACGTCGCATACTCAATTTTCTGGTCCTCCCTTACCCTAGCCACATCGAACACCTTCTCCATCTCCATCACCCAGGTCTGAGCTTCGATTGGGTTTATGGAACCCTTAAACTCTGGCGGTCCCATCGCCTTGAAGTCCTTGAATGAGGTGTTTGGTGGAGCTTGTGGTTGATTATTAAGTGCTCCAGCTAAAAGGTTCACCAATTGCTGAACGGGGTTAGCATTGGCGTCAATGTTGTTGTTGTTGTTATTCGTTGACCATTCCTGGGCTTGCTAACGATTTTGTCTTTGTCTAGGCGGCATATTTCTGTTAAGAATATATGCTTATTAGGCCTTTATTCAATTCCTCAAACATTTAAGGCTTAGCTAGAACATTTAATCATAATTCACTTAACACATCAATTTAAATAAACTTTGACATTTCATTCAATTCAAAAGTTTTAACATTATAAGATAGCATCACTGCTATTTACATCAACTATCCCAAGATAAAGAATCTACAGGATTTAAAACATCAAAATATTCCTTTGGTTATAATCACATCAGAATTTACATCATTAACTACCAAATAGTTTTCACATAATTAAACTAATACTATCACTGTATGTCAAGGCGCTGAATAGCCTTGCTACGCTCCTCTTCCATGATGCGAGACATCGTCCTGCGATCCAGCATGTACGATGGAAGTCCTTCAAACTGGATGGGGTACCTCAAAACTCGATCCTGGGCCTCATCCATTGCATGATTAAGTGTAGAGTATGTCTCCCCAAGCTTCACCTTCTTTGCACGACCATCCTCTTTCGCAAGATCAAGACGACGTGACTCTCTCTGACCTTCCTCTGCGCTATGATCAGCCTTTCAGAGCTTTCCTTCAGTTCCTTCTTCAACTTTTCTATCTCTGCGGTCTTATCTTCGGTTTGACCCTTCTCGTGGACCAAATCCCATTCTACATTTCCCAGTCATGAGTGAAGAGTCGAAATCTCCCTCTCCTTCTTCTCGAGAGTAATCTTGCTGAATAATAGCTCGCTTCGGTCCGGATCCTCGTGACCTCATCTCTCGTAACTCCACGTTATGATCGTATAATGTGTCGTACATCTCAACATCAATGGAGTGCTGTGGAAACTCCTCTTCTTCCTCTTCCTCGTCAAATTCCTCCTCAGGATCCTCCTCAGGATCAGTCTCAGGTTCATGTTCCTGACCAACAACGGTGATCAGTGAAGATGACTCCCTCTGTACCAACTGTTCCCTAATGACATGAATGTCTCTAGGCTCCTCCTCTGTAGGTACTGTAGGTACTCGGGGTTCCTCCTCCCCTGCTCGACTAGTTTCTCCAACATCCGACATCCTGACAACAAAATTTTAAGTTTTAGTTACTAATCCGTGCTAGCGAACACATAGATTAACACATAAACACATAAAGTCTTTTATTATCTTCAATGAATTTAGAAATCCATTTCTTATAACTCGATAAGAGTTTACCACTACTATGTTTTTAATCTCCTACAAGGCTACTACCTAAGGTTGTTCCCCCACCTAAGGTTCATAACCTACAACTTTGATACCAACCTATGACACCCCCAAATTCGGTACTTCCATTTCCACAGGAATTTTGGAAAAATGCATTTTCTGGACATTTCTATACTTGAATTTTGGAAAAATGCATTTTCTTGGGATTCTGCTAAGTGGGCATCAAGGGCGCCACTTTTGTCTTTGGTCTTCATTTGCTGCTTGTTGTTGTGGAAGCTACATGAAATGAACTAGGAGTTGGTACTGCATGCGGCACTGATATTCTGCACTCTGAATCCCGGTTCATGCAAAGAACACGTAATTCAATGAAAAGAAACACTACATAATCATTAATTCTCCAAATTAAATATACCCACATGTTAGAACTCATATATAATCAATATCCAACATTTATAGAGTGATTTTAACCCATTTAAACACATAATCACAAAATTAAATTATTCAAATTGTACTGCTCTTGATGTTCTTGAAGTGTTGAACATAAATTCCTAAAATTCAACGCCACGGATTTGTTATAAAACCAAATCCAACCATTCAAATTTTATTTTGTTCGTTTTATCATGCATAATCACATATAAGTGGAAATTTTGTAGAAAAATTTATGGTTGACATATTAAAGTTACGTATAAGGCCATATGGCCATATTCCATACTCTACAAATTTTTGAAACAACAAGTGTTATGAAACTTATGATATGGAATCATATACAATATATATTAAAACATGCTATACTACTCGAATTATTACATATTTCCCTAACACAATTTCCCAATTTTACAGAGATTCACAGAAAGAATGAAAGCCATATTCGTGAAAACTTTAAAAGACGTAAAATAAACATTTGGGATGAAGAGAATTACCCAAGCGTAGATGAAAAGGATGACAATTACCCTCTAATCTCTCTCAAAGATTTCTCAAACTCTCTCTGAAATATCTCTGGCTCTCAATTAACTCAAATGAAGAATACGTAAGTTAAACTCAACTAAGCCTTTATGCGCAGAGTTGAGGTCAGTTATTCCATTCGTGGTTTAACTGTGAGGGCCCCGAATCCAAGGTCCTGAATCACCGCGGATCCGGTTCGATCATTCTATACAACTATTACTATTTGCGGAAGATATAAACATAAATTGTTTATACAATACATTACACACTATTCCCCAAGGTCGAGTAACCTTAACTTAATACACAATTCATAACTATCTAACACATAACTTTATTATCAAACTACACTATTACATTTCTAATCACATACATAAACTAAAGCTGAAACTTTCTTTAATCTTTTCCTGTATCCGACGCGTTCGTCTTAATCTGCAATGTTTATCATGATATAGCAAGGGTGAGCATAAAATTGTCCAGCAAGTTTAAGTTCAATAATATAACGATATATCATGATTGAAATGATTTGAATAATTTGCTGGCTATAATTCAACAATATAATTGTGAACTAGCAGGAACAAAATTTTGTCTGAACAAGTAATTTACATGAACAATTATATCTGAACCGAAGGGTAATAAAGGTGATCAGCCTTTCATACCTGACTTATACATGCAATATGTACAGAGTACAATTATATATGGAAATCAGTAATGATTAACCATAAGCATATCCAAATGAAACAACTCTTAGTAGAGTTAAGTAAAAATAAACTTGCCTGAACCATTGATTACCGCTACGCAATTTATATCGCTTTATCCGAAGACCTAATATTAGTAATATAGACCTCCAATATTAGAATAATATCATCACAATATAATACTATATATATATATATATATATATACATAGAATAACCTAAACATTTAACACATAACCTTATCAGTCAATAACACATACAAGACTTTGTATCAAGTCAAACTATTGCAGTCTGAGTTGAACCCGACACAATTCTAACATCTCGACGTTCTAGTCAGACAAAATTTCGAGTTTAAGTTCAATTAAACTCTGACTTAACAATTAACAATTATCTAAGATAACTTATTAACAGTCAAAATAATAATTTTAAAATAATTATTATCAATTATCATGACTTTTCAATCATTACTATCATATTTATATGATTTAAATACTTTAATCACATATATTATAAGTTTTTCTTGAACATATAAGTCAAATACCAATCCAAAGAACTCCAGATTTGGAATCCAAAGAAGTCGGATTCTAAATCCAAAGATCTAGATGGCAATTCGAAAGAACTAGGCGCAATCCAAAGAAATTGAATATCACATCCAGTGACTAGATTGCAATCCAGCAAACTAGATTCAATATATTTTCAGTTCAGTAAACTTCTTTTCAATCCAGCAAGTTGGATTCATCAGATTTTCCAATCCAGTAAGCTGGATTCCATATCCTTTTTACGAAAATACCAAATCAGTTTATTATTTTTCTATCTTTTGGCCATGCTTATATACATGTATTTCATACACAAAAAGTATTTTTTCATAATTTTCCAACTTCCTTTAGTATTTTTCAAAAATCATTTTTAGTGCGTAGCTTAAGAAATTAACCCTATCATGCTCAACTCCAAAAATTCCCATCTCTTGGCACAATCTTATACATGTTAACGTGATGCTCCAGTTTAAATTTTGTGGCAATTGGAGTTATAGAACTCCGGTTATAGCGATTTTCGTTGGAAAATCCTAGAAATTGAAATGGTCATAACTTGGTCATTTTAAGTCAGAATGAGCTCATTTTTGGACAGGAGGTACTTTATACCATATATTTTCATGTCCCAAAAGGCTGGAATTTTTCTGACAATTTAAGTTGCCAAAACAGCCCATGGAAAGTCCTTCGCAGTAGTGAATTGTCCATTTGCAGTTTTTTCGTGCTTTGTTAAACATTTTCCATACGAAAATCTACAACTCCTTTTTCGGTGATTCCACTTGAAGATGTTAGATAACTTATCATATTATCATCTCAAATTTTTCTAGAATTTTTGAATGTCTAAAAAATGACTAAATTACCCCTATCCTTTGACTGTCCAAAACAGTCAATTTTTCCATAAAAAACACAAAACTATTTTGGCTAAATTTGTCACTACGGACTGTATACTCAATATCTTTGAGTGCTACCACTTGGGTTTAGTAGATAACTTACATATCTAGCACCTCTCTTGGACGGATCGCAAAAAGAAGGTATAGATCAAAAACGGTGGAAATCCAAAGTACATAGAAATTTTTAGGGCTCATAAACTAGAAACATTACTTTTCTTTATTTTTGATTTCCAACTAAAACAACACCCAATATGGGTATATCTAAACATGAAACACTCAATAATAAGTATATTCATGGTTTTTGAGTTTATAAATATAGATACAAGATTTGATTTACAATAATCAAAAATTACATAAACAAAATGGGTTTATACCTATGCTTGATTTTCTTTCTCCTCCAAAAATAAGAAATGGATCTTGGGTATATGAAGATCAAAGTCTTCTCTTCTCTTTCTCCTCTTGGAGCTGCCGTATGATAGCTCTCTCTCTCTCCCTCTAGTCTCTCTCTTTCTTTCTTAGTTTTTGTTAGATAATAAGATGAAAAGAAAAAGATAAGACTTAGACTTTTTCTTGTTTTGTTGAAAAAGTATGTATAGATATATTTGGTATATCTATCATTCATCTACCAACATCTCTAGCTCTTCTCTCTCCCACTCAACCACTAAAGCTTTACTTGGAAGCATTAACAAAGTGTTGGCTAAATGGGGCAATGACACATATGAGGTTTGTTCATCAACTAAAGTGAAATAATCATTACATTCTTCCCCCCTTCCTCTCCTTATCTTGGTTGGCCATGTGGCCTTATTATCCTAAAAATTGATTTCTTTTTAATTCTTATTTAGCATATTAAATGTCCAATATGCCCCTCCTTAATTGGGCCAACAATTGTGCTATCCAATAATTCATCTGGGCTTTCAAATTAACAATGTTTGGGCTACAACAAATAACATCTTTCAACACTTCTTATTTAACCATTCCCTAATTATTTAATTAGGGTTCTCATTTTCTCAATTATAACATAAATCTTTACTCATACACATTTATTTCCTTAACCCAATTAGAATTGTTATAATTAGGTTATAAAATTAATTAATTGAGATGTATAAAATAAATCTCTTGAAATTAGTATAAATTTTAAACACAAATATTCTCTCATACCATAACCCTTAAGTTAAATAAATTTTTCATTCCTAATATATAATTAGGATCACCCTAGTTTCTTTTATTTGTTTATATAATAAGCGTGTATAAATCATCACATAATATTCATATTCACTTACTCACATAATCTTTTAACCCTTAGGTTTTATACTTAGCATTAGGGTTCTCAAAGAATTCGCTAGGATTTTCTAACTGAACGTCGACGTTCAAAAATAATATATAATAGGGTTTGTCACAAATATAATTTATATGGTCAACCCTTGACCCTTAACCACATACTGTACACATATACACCCAAATACACAAAACATATACTCTTATACCCTTAATCCTGAATAATTCACCAAAATCCTTCACATAATTTTGAAATCCTCAAAATTCCTTCTAAAAAATATCAAACGCATACACTTATTTTCTGTCTAGGTTCTAATATTGAACCTTAAATCAATTAATTAAAAATTTTAAAAAATATCTAAATTCTCGGGTTGTCACATTAACTGCCCCCAACTCCTCCTAAGGCCTCATTTGGCTAGCAAACTAGGTTCAAAACTCTTTATTTTAATAAAACCTTTTATCATATAGTTAAAATAATGTCACACCCATTTCAAATATCTTATTTAATTTAACTTAAATAAAATATAATAATTTCTCATTAATTCACATAGTCACATACTTAAATTTCTCATTTAATAATAATGTCAAATTATTAAATCTCTAATTAATAAATAAATTAATTAAAATAACATTAGGCTTATTAAATATCTCTTTTAATTTAATAAACTCACATAATTACATACTTTGAATAATAATTATTCTCTACATTAATTTAATAAATATAACACATATAATTAAAGTAATCTATCACAATTGCATCAATTAATTATTAATCTAATAATTAAATCATCAAAAATATTTATTTAATCCAATAAATATTAAAATTAAATTAAAAAATCTCATTCGTCACATAGCTGGTTACTATCGAAGATTCGTGGAATGATTTTCTCGAATCGCTACTCCGTTAACTCAGCTGACTCGAAAAGATAACAAATTTGAATGGAGCGAAGAATGTGAGAAAGGCTTCGAAGAACTCAAGAGGAGACTCATTTTGGCACATGTTCTAACCATACCATCCTAGAAAAGTGAACGTGGTAGCTAACGTGTTCAGTAGAAGATCGTATGCGGGTACGAGTGCGATATTGTCGAACACAAAGACCCATTTCGTATAACTTACAAATGATAGAGATAGACTTAAATACTCTAGGAACCCACGTGATGATGTTAAATATACGCGTAGAACCGACCTTAATCGATAAATTTAAAGCTGCTCAAGCTACAGACCTAGAGCTGGTGAATATGAAGAAGAAGATGCAAGAAGTCATTATTCCAAAAGCAAGAATCAGCGATGTGAGAAAAGCTCAAACCTTCGATTTATTAGTCCATTTAAGATTCTCGATCGAGTTGGAACTGTGGCCTATAGACATATTTTACCGCCAAGTATGACGCGTGTTCATAATGTTTTTCGCGTATTGATGTTACGTAAATATGTGGAT
The DNA here is from genome assembly GCA_020205615.1 of Panax quinquefolius. Taxonomy (NCBI): domain Eukaryota; kingdom Viridiplantae; phylum Streptophyta; class Magnoliopsida; order Apiales; family Araliaceae; genus Panax; species Panax quinquefolius. The sequence goes on along the minus strand of CM035172.1, from coordinate 120,138,801 downwards.
GACCCGAACCACATTATTGAGTTAGAACCAGACGAGATAGCAGAAGATTTAATGTACGAGGAGGTACCAGTCAAGATCTTGGATAGGAAGGACCGTGTCCTACGCACGTCAATTTCGAGGATGAAATTTTAGAAGGAGAGGAGGTTGTAAGGCCCCAACTTTTTATAAATAAAGATTTAATTTTCTCTAATTATTATTTTGAAATAATAAGGGGTTGATTTGATTAATGTGGTTAGTTATGGGTAAAATGCGCAAATATTTTTTAAATAAGCAAGTGGTTATAAAATTGTTATCGGGGAATATTCGTTTGGTCGTGGAATATTCTTGCTGTCGGAAAATATTCGTACGACGGCGCAGCCTTTTGTGGGCCCCATAACGGAAAGTGATTGGATGAAGAAAACGACAAATATGAGTTTTTATAAATAACGGTGTAGTTTTTACCGTTAACACTGTTGAAATACCCGGTGGTTAAAACACAGTAATACACGGTATTGCACCAATTATTGATTCTTACGTAAGAAGACACTACTCAATAATTGCTACGTTGATATTTTATATTATTGTTGTTTCAATAATTGTCACTGCATAGTATTTCTCATTATCAAATCAATAATTCATATTATTTTAATAATATTATTAGATAACATTATTGGCAATGTCTAGAAAGTTCTGTCTAAGGAGAGGTTTGGGCACCTAATTGCGCGCTAGTAAGGAGAAATCCTTATTGGAAATCCTCCTCTTTTCTAGGAATAGTCTGGTTGTCAGTATTGTGATTCTATAATATTATTTGTAAATAATTAATTATTGATTTATATGATAAGGAAAATATTTATTTATGTGGATATAAATGGAGGAATTTTTTAGAAAAGTGATAATTATTGAAAATTGATATTTTATCTTTTCTGATAAAATAATTTATTTAAATATATTATTATATTATAATAATATAATAATGGTGATATTTTTACAATGAATGTGTGATATATGAATAAATGAGGAGGAAGAGTATTTTTGTTACAATAAATGCTACAAACATGTTAAACATGTTGATGGACCCTATTTTTGACTGAAATTTGATTATAGCCTGCAAAATCGTTTGTATGTGAATTTCGGTCAATTTCTGTTTAGAATTTGAAAAAACATAAAGCTACAAAGTTGTAGAGAATTAAATTTCCTATGAAATGAACATAAGATTCGAATTTGTATTATAAAAGGGCTATTTATTATGAATTATTAAAGTTCTGGAATAATTGATTTTTGAGTTTTAGTTATTTTTTTAAGAAAAATGTTTTTATCATTGTTGGTGGGCCCCACTGGTGGCTAAAATCAAATTTTCAAGAAGTAGGCGTGATTTTTTTTTTTATAAATTTAATATTTTATTAAATTTTCTACTTTGGTGTTCTAAGCATTTTCCTATAAATAGGGTGCTTAGGTTAGAATTTAAAATCACACCAGAAACTGAAGTTTTCTTTCTCTATATTATCGAGCGTATATTTGTGAGTATTTTGATACTTTGAGTGTTGCTATACGGTGCAAGTTCCCTTTATCATTATATCTGATATTCAAACCAGAAGTACTATTCTTTTGAGGTAAGGGATGTTAGTTTTTTCGTAAATGATATTATTTCTTTCAATATCATTATACCGGAATATTGGTATGAATTTTATTATGAAAATTTTACTTTTTCATGTCGGAGTTACTATTCACGAAGTATGATGATTTTTCTTGTGAACTTTCTACCTTTTTGTGTTGGGTTACTTATTCATTATACGATTAATTATTCACTTAATACGGCCTTTATTCACGAATACGGAACTATTCACAAAAAATTAAATCTTTGTTCTTTGACCAAGATGTCTATTATGGGTACTATCTTTGATTGTATCCATATTTTGATCTTCATTCTTGAATTTTACTCCACTATGGTTTTATTAAGAAGTATTTTTGAACTCGAATTGTTTAAAGTACGAATCCTTAATCTTTGTCCTTTTATTTCACTAGATTCGTTTCTTTAAAACTATTTTTCATCATCCTCAGTCCTAAATGATGATATTACTGAATATCTTTGGCCTGTAGTGCAAAGATGAATGATTTCCTGATGAATATCTTTGGCACGTAGTGCTAAGACGTACAAGTGTTGAGATGAACATGACCAACTAGTGATACAAATGAATATCTTTGGCCTGTAGTGCAAAGATGAATATTTGATTCAAGATGTATATTGATTGATGTTACAGGGATAAAATATTGATGATGAACTTTTAAATCCTACAAGATAGTAGAATTTATTCTCTACTTGACTCTTCTAATGGATTGCTGTTTCCGCTGTAGTTGTTGATCTAAAACTTGTTGTCTATTATATTCTATCAGATTTTTCCCTGTTGAAGACTAAGGATAATTTGTTATACATTATCTTAGTCATAATATTCTTTACTGGGCTAGTTGAGCTCACCCTTTTCCTTTGTGTTCCATTTTTCTTCTCAGGAGACGAGAATATAGCAGAAACTAGTCGGGGTGTGGAGTGATGGTTCAAGATAGTTGTTTTAGTAGTCCTCACTATTTTGTAAAATAGTGTATTAATAATTGTAATGAGGACTTATTTGAGTGTGGATATTGTCTAGAAGACAATATTTGTATTTAAACTCACAGTTTATGTGTTATCGTATTTTGCACGACAATTGTATTAATGAAGTTGTAGTTGTTTTTGTACCATGTATTTGGCGACTCAGAATGGGTTGGGTGGAATGGACCTATTTTGGGAGCGTCACACTAAGGACCTTCAGTACTTGCAGCAGTCCAATCTTAGAGATAACCCTGAGCAACGTTTGCTTTATCAGCCCAAACCGGAGATAACCTCGGTGAGGGTCATTTTACCACCTCGACCTTACATTGCGCCGTCTCAACATCTTATACAGACATTTCTACACAGCAATGTCCCACAAGAACCAAGGAGGTCCAATCCCGAGTAACTACTATGCAATGTAGCACAATGGATAAAATTTGAAGCTTGAAGACCGAGGGCATGGTCCCATCTTCCTGACTTCGTACAACCTCTAATCCCATTTCATGGCATAGCTCTCGACAACGGCGGTCTGAAATAGGTCTTATACACCTCAATCGGATGCCCGGATTGCAGTTCTGAAAGTTCAAGCGGACATTACAAAGACGTATTTGAGAGGCGGGAACAACGGTGAGCCGGGGCACCTCAGGCATTTGTGAGTTACATCTCATGGCTCCCCTCCTCTATAAATAGAGGGCTTGGGGTGGCCATTTTATATAGAGAAAAGGCGAGGAAGCCCTATCCAATTTGCTCTGTACACACCCTAAATTGAGTGCTTTCTCATTTTAAACACTTGTGAGCTCATATCTAGCTACTATTTTTACCGGCGGGAGCCGAGTGTTCATCCACTTAACATTATAGAAGTCTTCTTTGGCACTCCATTGTAAGCCTTCTTACACACCTTAAAACCTTTTTCTTCATCTTTGCACACACCATTCTTCACGTTGAGAGTCGTGTTGCGTGTGTATGTTCGGACTTCAGTCCGTGGTTTCATTTTAGTTTGTATATATATATATATATATATATATATTTATATATGGACTGACATTATCGAGTTATGTCTCGATTGAGCCTAGACTTACGTTTGAGCGTTTATTTGCTTTTTGTGTATATATATATATATATATATATATATATACACTTATATATATATGAACTGTGTGAGTTCGATGAGCCTAGACTTACGTCGAGCGTTTATTTACTTTATATATATATATATATATATATATATATATATATATATATATATATATTAATGCTGTTGTCTAACTTTGTTCGATGAGCTTGTATTTTACATCCAAGTGCGTTTTATCGCTTATATATATATATATATATATATATATATATATATACTTTTTCGTCCTTTGGACTTTACTTACTTGGCGGTTGATTGCTTTTTACGCTTTTATTTACATTTTGATCCCTCATGGAGGTGTCAGGTGGTTGTGGCGCGCCCTAAAATAGGTATACATCACCCATTTTGAGTCGCCAAATACATGGTATGAGAAATAAATACAACTTCAAGAATAAAATTGTCGTGCAAAATACGACAACACATATATTGTGAGTTTGAATACAAATATTGTCTAATAGGCGTGATATACAAACTCAAAAGGAGTCCTCATTACAATTATTGATACACTATTTTACAAAATAGTGAAGACTACTAAAACAACTATCTTGAATCATCACTCCATACCCCGGCTAGTTCTTGTTAAAATTCTCTCCTCCTGAGAAGAACAATGGAACAAAAAGGAAAAGGTTGAGCTCAACTAGCCTAGTAAAGAATATTATGACTAAAATAATATACAACAAATTATCATTAGTCTTCAACAGGGAAAAATCTGATAAAATATGATAGACAACGAGTTTTAGATCAACAACTGCATCGAAAACATCAATCCATTAGAAGAGTCAAGTAGAGAAAGAATTCTACCATCTTCAAAGATTTAAAAGTCCATCATCAATATTTTATCCTCAGTAACATCAATCAATATACATCTTGAATCAAATATTCATCTTTGCACCACTGAGCCAAAGATATTCATTTGTATCACCCGATTGGTCATGTTCATCTCAACACCTGTTCATCTTTGCACTACGGGCTAAAGATATTCATCAGTTAATCATTCATCTTTGCACTACAGGCCAAAGATATTCTGTTATATCATCATTTAGGACTGAGGATGATGAAAAATATCTTAAAGAAAACGAATCCAATGAGATAAAAGAATAAATATTAGGGATTCGTATTACAGTTTATCCAAGTTCAATAATACTCCATAATAACCAATTGTGAAGCAGAATTAAAAAATTAAGATCAAAACATGGATACAATCAAAGATAGTAACCATAATAGATAACTTGGACAAAGAAAAGAAAATTTCATTTTTTCAGTGAATAGTATTGTATTCGTGAATAGTGCCGTATACGTGAATAGTAACCCCAACACAAAAAGGTAAAAATTCCATAATAAAATCTATACCAATATTTTGGTATAATGATATTGAAAGAATAACATCATTAGGAAGAAAATAACATCCCTTACCTCAAATAACAGTACATCTGATCGGAATATCGGTATAAGGCTGAAAGAAACTTGCACTGAATAACAACTCACAAAGTATCTAAATACTCACAAAATAAGCTCGATAATATAGAGAGAGAAAACTTGTTTCTGGTGTGATTTTCAATTCTAACTAAGCACTCTATTTATAGGAAAATACTTAGAAAGCCATAGCAGACTAACCTGCTACCTAATGGCTTTACCTGCTACTATTCACGCCCACCACTTTTGAAAATAAATTCCAGCACATTTTATTTCTCACCAACCAAAAGTGGAGCCCCACCATATTTTTAATAAAAACATTTATTTTCGAAACTTCAATAATTCATAATAAATAGCCCTTTATCAGAAAAATTCAAATCTCATGTCTATTCCATAGGAAATTAAATTCTCTACAACTTTGTAAGTTTAAGTTTTTCTAAATTCCAAGTGAAAAATGACCGAAATCCATATACGGACGATTTTCAACACCTCTATTCCGAAAAAATACTGATAAAACACCTTAGTATTTATTCCTTCATTTATAACCACAATAAATATATCCATCATTTATATCCACATAAAATAAATATTTCCTAAACATATAAATCAATAATTAATTATTCACAAATAATATTACAGAATCACAATATTGACAACCAGATATTTCCCAGGAAAGATGGGACTTTCCGATAAGAATTTCTCCTTACTGGCGCACGCAATTAGGTTACCAAACCTCTCCTTGACAGAACTTTCTAGACATTGCCAATAATGCTATCTAATAATATTATTCAAATAATATGAATTATTGATCCGATAATGGGAAATCTTGTGCGTGTGACAATTATTGAAAAAACAATAATATAAAATATCAACGCAACAATTATTGAATCAATAAAATAAAATATTGAACAAGAATTATCGTAACAATTATTGAGTAGTGCCTTCTTACGTAAGAATCAATAATTCAAAAATATTGTGCAATACACGGTGTCTTCCGTGCAACCACACGTACATCGTATTTTAACCACTGGGTATTCCAATAGTGTTAATGGTAACAACTACACCGTTATTTGTAAAAACTCAAATTTGTCATTTTCTTCATCTGACCGTTATCCGTTATGGGGCCCACAAATGGATGCGCCATCGTACGAATATTCTCCGACAACAAGAATATTCCACGACCAAACGAATATTCCCCGACAAAAAGAATATTTTATAACCACTTGCTTATTTTGCAAAATTTGCACATTTCACCCATAACCAAAGTATTATATCAAATTAACACTTTATTATTCAAAATAATAATAGAGGAAATTCAATTTTATTCATTAAAAAGTTGGGGTCTTACAACCTTTCATTCTTATGAAATTTTATCCTTGAAATTGACGTACGTACTTGGTGTTTCGAAAAGGTGAGGATACCTCGTTTTCATTTCTAATTGCAACTCCCAGGTCATTTCTTCAATAACATAGTTTCTCCACCAAACCTTAACTTGTGGTATAACCTTGGTGCGTAGGACATGCTCTTTCCTATCCAAGATCTTAACATGTACCTCCTCGTACGTTAAATCTTCGGCTATCTCGTCTGGTTCTAACTCAATAATGTGGTTTGGGCCTTTCACATATTTACGAAACATAGATATGTGAAAAATATTATGAACACGAGACATGCTTGGAGGTAATGCGAGTCTATAGGCCACATTTCCTATTCAGTCAAGAATCTCAAATGGACCAACAAATCTTGGATGGAGCTTTCCTCTCTTCCCAAATCTTATAACTCCCTTCCATGGAGCAATACGTAACGATACATGATTACCACCATAATATTTGAAAAGATCTAACTAAAGGTTGAGTTAAGAAAACTTGCCTTCTGCGTTGATTACTGCTACACAAAATACTTATCTGCGTTTGAAAGACCTATAATCACAATATCGATCTCACAATTAGCACAATAATTCATAACACATGATAATGTAATTTACAGTTAATATATCTCCTAGACACATCACCACATAGTCGCATCAGTGTTTATAACCTATATAAACACTTCTCAAGTATAACTAGTTCAGTTTGGTTGAACTTCAATCTGTTCTCGGTGTCCTAGTCACCCTATCTGACAATTAACACATTTATTATCAATTAAACTCGGTCTCAAAGCTTCAATATTATTTTAGATAAGTCAGATATCGTTCATAATATTTTTTGGAAGCTTTTCATAATTTTCAAACAATTATTATATTTTAAAATAATTTTTCAAACACTAGAATCATTTTTAAATGATTTAAATACTAAATAATCCCATCATTATTAATATTTAATAATATTAAAATATTAATGACATACTTGTCAAAATATTATAATTATTTATAATAACTTAAAATATTTTTAAATCCCCAATATTCACTCTAAATGATTTTTAAAACAATTAAATCATTTTTAAACCATTACAATTAATATTTAAATATTAATGAATTTCTCATAAAAATATTAAAAGTAATTAATTATAACTTAAAATGTTTTTAAATCACTTTTCTCATTTTTAAATGATTTTTAAATCAATAAAATAATTTTTCCATTATTTATTTAATATAATAATTAAATAAATCTAATATTATTAATATTAAATTATTAATGAAATATCTCCAAAAATATTAAAAGTTAAATTTTTAACCCAAAATATTTTTAAACACTTTATTCTTATTTTAAAAAAAATTTATAATATTAAAATTATTTTCTCTAATTTATTTAATATACTAATTAAATAAATTAAATACAATTAATATTCAAATAATTATAAATATTAATGAAAAATATCCCAAATTATCAAAAGTTATTTTTCATAACTGAAAATAAATTTTAAAACTATTTTTGTAATTTTTAGAATTTATTTCTATTTTTAACCATTTTCCAGAAATTAGGAAAATAAAATTATTTAAAATCGTCGCTGTAGCCTAAAGCGTCACTTTCTGTCGGTTTCAGTGTTCTTGAGCTCAAGAACACGGACAGTTCAGTTCTCAAGGGGTCTACTTTGACCAACCTTAATTCTCAGTCCATGAATGTTATGGGCTTTCTAAAACTTTAATCTTGTAGTAGGTATGTAGTACTACAATTATCAATCCTCATCTCGGTCATACAACATCACAACAAGGAGATCTGAGTCTCCAAACTTACTTTTAGAGCTTCCTAGGTTTTATGGGTAACCTAGAAACCCAGCCATCTTCGAGGGTCCATTTTGAGGCTCGATTTTCTCTAAGTTCTGGTCATCCAATAGGTGTGTTCTTGGTTCAAATCTGTTGTTCTCATGTCAAGGAAAAACTACATATCACCATCTCAGTCCAACAACATCAAAATCACAAGATGTCATCTAGTCAAACCCTATCAGAGGGCTTGTTCTAACGATTTTTGGAAATTCCAGAAAACAACAATCGTGATCGGATGGCCTAGTTTGACCATCCACTACACTCGATCTGTTGATTGTTTAAAGGATCTAAAGGCATGGATATAAAATCCATCTAACAGGCTACAACATGTACACAACAACATCAACAAATCTCCTAAAACCTGACAGATCAAGGCGTTTAAAAACATTGTTAGACACTGATAATGAGTTTCTGGGTTGCCCAGAAACTCTTGGTCATGCTTGGTCAACTGAGTTTGACCAACAATAACTTGTAATCTGGACATGAAATAGCCATGATCCCACTTCCAGATCACAATCCCCATGTCAGAGTACAAATCTATAACATAAAACACAACAAATCATAAACAGGGAAATATCTAAGGCCACTGACATATGCTTGTCAGGCCACTTTTTAGGGTTCATGGACAGTTTTAAAAACTTTGATTTTTACCCACTTTGATGCTATGGATCTATGATAAAACATCATAGATCACAATAAAACATCTTCTAACACTTATATAAACACATAAACAACACTTTGGTTTAAGCATACAAGATCAAAAGGTGAGTTAGGGTTTATACCTCTCTTACTTAATCTTTGATCCTTGCTCTACTATATTGATCTTGATGTTTGAGAGGCTCAACTAGTGACTGAAACACTTAAGTATTTCGGAGGTTTGGAGAGAGAGAGAATAAGTGGAGTATTAGAACACAAATGAACCAATTTTATGAACTTTATCTCTCTTAAATATATATATATATATATATATATATATATATTTGGATGCAATGCATATAGTTGATGTTGCTGTCAATAAGTGGCTGAGTTGCTGAGATTTAAGTCACATGGCAAGTCAAAAGTTGGTGAACAACTAAAGTTTTGGCAAATTCCACAAGTTATCTACTAAATAATGCAAGAAGGGCAATTTGGTCTTTTGCATTGTAATTTTAGTGGCTAAATGGTAATCTTGGCTAACCCTTAGGGTTTGACCCTTATGCTTTAACCCTAAGGATTTAACCCTAAGGTTCTAACACTTAGGTTTTACAAATTTAATTTCTAGGATTTTCTAATTAGGGTTTTTAAATAGAAAATTAAGATTTCTAAATTATAATTAGGGTTTCCTAATTATATTAAAGTTTATTAATCACATTAGGGCTTGCTAATTAGGATTAGTGTTTCCTAATTAGCGTTTAGGGTTCCTGAATTCAAAATTAGGATTTCATGACATTCCATTAGTGTTCCTAACTGTGCGTTAGGGTTTCTCAATTTGAGATTAGGGTTTCTAATCCTTCATTAGGGTCTACTAAATTTATACCATATCTGATCAATCATTGATCATTAAATCTATACAGTACAAACACGTACTCATCAATACAATTATTATAATTGTATTTTTCTACCGAATCACTATCCGTAACTTGGGTTAGGGTTTCTATTCTCTGTTAAGCACAACTCTACTCTTATTTCTCAGTCAATACACAAATTGACCACTTTTCTTAGACTCGTGTCACAGATACTCAGCATAATATTGATAGTCAATATCAATATTAAATATAAAAAATTATTCATAAAATTTAGATTATTCAAAATCATGGGTTATCACATTCTCCCCTCCTTATAAGGATTCCGTCCTCGGAATCACCACTTTCTTATTCTCTACATTCTTTTAAAGTTGTATCATCAATTCATTCTTATTAACACAATACTAATTTGTGTCCCATATACTAACCTGTGATTTAGATCTATAAAAGAAAATAATTCACATCAATATATATCCAATATTTCTCGCGTAATTTAATTGTTAAGCAAAATCGTTACCTGTCGCCACCTCCTGGGTAGCTACTGCATCATGCGCTGTCATATTGAATGTATGGGATGTTGGTCTTCCTAGATGTGCATGTCCTCTTATCACTAGGGTTCCGCTGTCGGGTACCTTGTTGACATTTTGCTTCTCCACATTCCTCTTTGGACAATTTCGAACCAGATGATCGGTTGATCCACAGGCATAACAACCTTATATCTTCTTCGGACTAGGGAAATTGGGCGACATGTGTCCCTCTTGTCCACAGTTATAATAAACTCCCTTCCTCTTTAAACAGACTCCAGAATGATTCTTCCCACAGCTCGCATATGGCTCAGCTCCCTTCCTATTCTCTTATGTCTTGTTACCCGATTGGGTATTCTCACTCCACTTCCTCTTGTTTAGATTACTACCACCACTGCTTCCTCCATCATTTGTCCTCTTCTTCTTCTCTTGATGAAATCGAGATGCTGTTGTCGACGTTGGGATTTTTATTTGTCCTTTTTTTTTCTTGTTCTTTGGTGTTCTCATGTTAGGTGAGATTTGTTTGAAAAAACAAGTTGTGAAGAGGTTCGACATGTATATGTCGACGAATAGACTGTAAGAGTCGCAAGTTGGTTTTTTATATGGTTGTACCAACACAATCGAGAAAAGGTTTGCACATTAACCCAGTGATGTGACGCTGATAAACGGGTCCTTGAAACCGAGATTCATTAGGGTCCGGGGGCTTGATTATGCGAGAGGGAAGGTGTTAGGCACCCCCCGACATCCGTGTTACCATGGTGACCGCCACTTTTCAAGAAACTGTTATATGAATGTGTGTGTGTGTTGGTCAATGTGCAGTTATATGGAAGTAGTACGATGCCTCGTTCGCACCTATATACAAAGGGTGCAATTTGTATAAAAATTCAGTTTTAAACAAGATATGGCAGTGATGTTTTGTAAAAGAGGTTTTTTCAAACCCTTATGCTCAATAAGAATTGAGGCCTTTGGATACTTCCATTTTTTTATCATATTCGGCTTGATTGCTTTTATTTTTGAGATGCGAAGCATCTTCGAGAAAAATAATGTACAAAGCAGTGCCGAACTCCTCGTGGGCATGAAAACCATCTGAGGAAATCCAAACACCATGAATAAATTTACAAGCTGCTTATAACTGAAAATGTCCATCACAGGAACCGAATCTAGATTCAGTAGACTGAATCTCTGATCACATGATTCCTAGGTTCACATGATGCCGCAATTTATATGAAAGAAGTAAGCAGTTATATATTTAAAAGCTGTAAATATATATATACAGACATGATCAATCACCACGAAGCACCTCCACGGGGGATCGGAAATGTAAATATATAAAAGCGGTAAATACATATATAGAGACATGATCAACCACCATGAAGCACCTCCATGGGGGATCAGAAATGTAAATAAAGCTGTAAAAATAATCAACCGCCATGAAGTAAACTCCAGGTGGGACGAAAAGTAAAATATATATATATATATATATATATATATATATATATATGAGCTGTGTAGTCGAACTATGTTCGATGAGCACAGATTTTATCAAATCGTTCGCATATATATATATATATATATATATATATATATATATATATATATATATAATATAAAATAAAGCGTGAATATAAAATCAGTTCATCGAACATAGTAAATGACAGTTTATATATATATATATAAGTATATATATATATATATATATATATATATATATATATATATAATATTATCGAAAGTTATGCCTCGATTGAGCTGGACTCACGTCCAAGCGTTTACTAGCTTATATATAAGTATATATATATATATATATATATATATATATATATATATACAAACTGAAATGAATCCACGGACCAAAATCTGGACATACACACACAACACGACTCTCAATTCGAAGAATAGTGTGTGCAAAGATGAAGAGAAAGGCTTTAAAGTGTGTAAGACAGCTTATAGTGGATTGCCAAAGAAGACTTCTATAACGTTAAGTGGATAAATATTCGGCTCCCGCCGGTAAAAATAGTAACTGTATATGAGCTCACAAGTGTTTAAAATGAGAAAATACTCAGTTTAGGGTGTGTACAGAGCAAATTAGACAGGGCTTCCTCGCCTATTTTCTTTTTAAAATAGCCATCCCAAGCCCTCTATTTATAGCCACAGATGTACCTGTGGCTGCCCGGGGTGCCCCGGCCTCCGCGGGTCCCGCAATCTCAAAGTACGTGCACGCGTGCACTGTGATGTCCGTTCGAACTTTCAGAAATGCAATTTGTATCGCCAGGACATATCAATGTTCTATCGGAGTTACTGCCAACAGTTTGTGTTGTCAGGGTTGCCTAACCTTTGACATGTACATCACCTGATAATATCCCTGTTAGGCAAACTGTCAAGGTTGTTTGACCTTCATTGACTTGTGCATCAACGAAAAATGAGTGACACCCCCGTCGGGGACTTCTTTTGTGGATACATACACTAATGGATGAAATCATCGGATGGCTCCCGATGCTTCGATGGATTTACCTGCCATCGGCTGAAATAACATCAAGGTTGCTTGACCTTCATTGACATGTACATCAACGGATGAAAATGTGTGACACCCCCATCGGGGATTCGTATATCAATGGACGAAAAAAATGAGTGACACCTCCGCCGGGGACTCTGAAAGGATTAGGGTGATGACCCTGAATTGGCGGCATTGGACCTGCGTAAGGTATTGCCAAGTGTGACTTGTAACAGCTGAGATCATCGGCATAGTGTACCTTATGTTTGGGCGAACACCAATGAGTGGTGTAGACCCACGGTTCGGTCTGAGAAAACCACGATTTCCAGCTTTTCTGCTCAATCGCGTAACGTTTTTATTCCAAATTTGGACTTTTCAGCTTATGAGATCTCCTTTGCAACTCAAATTGGACCAAGCCGGAGGGGTGGGACCCACATAGGGGTGCCGTAGGTACACATGTAGCAGCCACAGGTGGACCTGCAGCCAACCGTGAATGCCCATAAATGGGCTGGTTGCTTTCACAAGTCATTTTCAAGTCGCGCCGCAAAGGAAATCTGAGAGCTCTTCTTTAGATCTTTTGAGTTCAAGCATCTTTCTGCAAATTCTGTCACCGTACAAGTGTTCTACACTATCCTAGTAACGTATACATGTCTTCTTTTCCAGTTTTTATACGTTGGAAAATGACTTATCACATGAAATGCATCTAAACACATAGTAGTGAATATGCATGCTCGTATAACTTGATAAAAATATTTAACATAGTAAATGTTAGTATTTAACCATGTTGAACACAATGATGTGAAAATTTTAAACTTTTGAAACAGTCAACTTGGCACCTTTTTCTCTTATTTCTTATCCTATTTGAGGACAAATGAGCAAAAGGTAAAAATGCAAAGTAATCCGGGTAATTAAGCTACCCTTATGGATTGATGACTTTGACATTTAGATGCATATATTATGTATATTACCGTGGGAAGGTGTGCTACTGAATGGCCACCTAGTTATGCCTATGTGCATGTGGATAGTCCTATTTATAGAGGGGACTATGGAATTTTTTTTTAAAATGTAGGCATTGAGTAGACATGCATTTTTAACTTTACTATAGATGTATGTTAAAGTAATTCATGCATGTATATAGTCATAAAATGCATTTTGAAAAGAAAGCTCCAAGTTTAAAATTACCACACCCTTTCTGAGGTGATTTGGAGACTTTTGTTCAGATATTATGGATCCAGATCAGCCGAGTAGTTCCTATAGGACCACTTCTGGTGTGTATGGAGGAGGGCTTCTGAAGTGCCTCCACCCTGTTATGTTAGACAACCTCTTCGTTTGGTGGAGGTGGTGATACGTCTAGTTCGGGTTGATGCGCCGGACGTCGAGGACGAGGAGGAAGATGTTTCGGTTGCGGACCTCGCTCCTGCTGCACATGTTCCCTGTAGGGATTTGCCAAGCATTCAGGTGGCGAACCCAGAGCTTCTGGGTGATTTGAGTCGATATCCTTCAGTTTACCTGCATGCAAATGAGGTATAAAGTTAGATCTTAGTCTTCCTTCTTTAATATTGATGAGGAGTAAAGGATTTTGATGTAGATCTTCATTTTATGTAGGTTCCCAACTTTACACAGCCTCGAGGGAACTAGTTCAGCATCCACTCTATGTACTAGGCTCTACATCCCGACTATAGAGCGATTGTGCATGACTGGGGATTTGGGGCGTTCTTTTCCATCCTTCCCCGTCGTTGTCCCTAGGGTTACCTCAGGGCATTGTCTGAGCGCTGGTTTCACCTGACTCAGTCACTCCATTTGCTGAACTGTGAGGTGATGATGAAGGATTGGATAGACTGTGTCTGAGATTTGACTCATTTGACTCAAATTGACAGTTTCACCCAGCGACTGGACCGGGCACATTTCTTTATCCGGCATTTGGGCAGAGATTCGGTAGAGGCATATACTTTTGATCCTTCCAGCTCAGGCGCTGGCCCCTCAGATAACCTATTTGGCTTTGCCGGCGCAGATCCTCCATTGTATAGGCCTGATATCACTATTGATAGAGATCCAGTGACTCAGGAGGAGTTATGTGACGTCCCCAAAATAGGTATACATCACCTATTCTGAGTCACCAAATACATGGTACAAAATACAAATACAATCTTAAATATACAACATAAGCTGTGAGTTTTAATACAAATATTGTCTTCTAGACAGTATTCAAACTCAAAATAAGTACTCAATACATTTATTATCACACTATTTCATAGAATAGTGAGGACTACTAATGCTATCATCTGACCCGGTCACTCTGAACCCCGACTACTCCCTCGCTACATTCTCATTTCTAAGGAGACAATGAAAGCAAAAGGGTGAGCTCAACTAGCCCAGTAAGAAATATTATGACTAAGATAATGCAAAATAAATTATCGTTAGCCTTCAACAAAGTGTTAAAGCGATACAATATAACAAACATCAAGTTTAGCTCATAGTGGAACAAGCAATCCATTAGAAGAGTGAAGTAGAAAATAAAATCTACTATCTTCTATGATTTAAAAAGTTTTTCAATACTTTTATCGCTGAGACTCAGCTTAATAAATAATCCACATCATCCCTGCACTATGGCCAAGGATATTCATTAGTATCACAACCACAAATTATCCATGCACTATGGGCTAAGAATATTCATGATTTCATCAATGATCATGATCATGCCAACCACTGTCCATTAATGCACTACGGGCCAATGAGGACTTTTACCACATCATTTGTAACATTACGGTTATGATTATACCGAATGATCCCTGGTCATAATCATACCAAGTCCATCTATGCACTACAGGCCACAGATAACTTTCAACAGAATATAAACATGAGGATGATGACAATGATATAGGAATTCAATAAAACAAGTTCAAGAATTAATTTATCCAGGAACCAATAATGTCCAAATTGTCAACATGATACTGCTTTGTGGTGTAAAATTCAAGAATGCTCAGAAGAATATTTCCATGAAAAGATACTGGATGAAGCAAAAATATCAAGGATATTCCACTAATTTCATGGAGTATAAAAGTCAAAGCTTTAACCAACTGAATATAATAACGAATGGAATAACAAAAGAATTCACCAAACATGCGATAGACCGCACAAACAAGTTATTCCAACATAATAATAAATAATAGAACCAGGTCATGTGTAAACGCACTGACAGGATATTCCAACAGAATAATAAATAATGGAACCAGGTTATGCGTACAACACAGACAGGATGTTCCAACAGAACGATAAAGAATGGAATAATAGAAGAATTTCACCATGTATGCGATACTTGCATAGACAAAGTTATTTCAACATAATAATAAAGAATGGAATAATGGAAGAATTTCACCAAGTATAGGATAGTCCGCGTATACAGGTTATTCCAACTGAATAATAAAGAATGGAATAACAGAAGTTCTCTTCATGAATACAAAAGAAATAATACCTCTTACCTTAGTAGGAGATTGAATACCGCAGTAGTGTAGTAACAGAATACTCTTCTTCTTTCTTTCTTATTCTCTATACTTTCTCTCTATAGCTTGAATGAATTTCGTGAAAATAATGAAGAACTAGGCTATATTTATAGAAGATTTCTAGCTTAGCCCTTGCAATGTGAAAAGGCAAGCTGCAACGGTAGTGATGTGAAAAGAAAAGTTGTTTGATGCCTGTAATGTGAAACACCAAGTGGTTTGACGCCTGTAATGTGAAACAACAAGTGGTTTGACGCCTGTAATATGAAA
This sequence comes from Panax quinquefolius, assembly GCA_020205615.1. NCBI lineage: Eukaryota > Viridiplantae > Streptophyta > Magnoliopsida > Apiales > Araliaceae > Panax > Panax quinquefolius. Next base: position 120,122,210 of record CM035172.1, on the reverse strand, counting down.
CGACAATTGGTTTGACGCCTATAATATGAAACGACAAGTGGTTTGACGTCTGGTAAAGGTAATTACTATTGGCGAAAGAGACTCTTAGATGATGACATATGGTCCCCCATAGAATAACCAAACTTACCACAAACGTGTCATAATAGACTTCTTATATACATCAAGGATTGAATAAATATTATCACAAATCATTTTATTTTTAATCAACACATATTTAATCTGTCAACAATTATTCATCATTAATATTATAACTTGTTGTCTCAATTATTGATTTAATAATATAACATATTATATAGATGATCTTGTGACAATAATTGAATCAATAATATAAGAGATATGATGCGGCAATTCTTCGCAAGCAATAATTGAGTATAACCGGAAGTGACTTCTCACGTAAGCATCAATAAACAATACTGGTAGTGTGCTACTATGCAACCACACAGCGTATCTTGTACCTTTATAATAAAGGGTATTTCAACGATTAACGATAAAACTTCCGCCGTTATTTTTATAAAAGATAATTTTGTCGTTTTCTAACTCAATAATAATTACATTATGGAGTCCACTAATGATTGTGTCGTCGTCATACGAATATTCCCCAAAAAAAAGAATATTCCCCACCAAATACGTAATATTTTATAACAACTTTCTTACTTTGCAAAATTTATAAATATTACCCACAACTATAACATTATATCAAATTCACACCATAATATTCAAAAAAATATTTTTAGAAAATTAAATCTTTATTCATAAAATCTGGGGTCTCACAAGTTACATCAGGTGTACAGGATTGATGATTTAGATATTAACACCATGTCATCTTCTGATGTGTATTCTTGTTATCTCTTTTGATAGGTCTCTGTTAGATATTAGGTGGCTGTGCTCCCTTCTCGCTATATCTTTTGATAGGCCTCTATTAGTAGTAGGGCGTATGTGCCCCATTTTAGCTGTACAGAGATGATGTATGTAGATGATGATGTACTTATGAATGTGTGTACTATTTTCCATTCCCTACATCATATTTCCATCTATTATCTATAATGCATGTATCATATTATGCATATATATGTATGTCTAGAGATATTCAGCATTGACCCCTGGATGGTCTTATGATACGACCTACACAGATGTCTTCTTTGACAGTCAGCTGCATAGATCACACCCTACCAGTGTTGATAGTTTCCCGTTTGAGGTCGTGGTATGATAGTATATCACCTACAGATAGGGTGACTGTAGATCAGTTATTATAATATTTTATGACCCTCTTGATGTTTCAGGTTACTACAGGATTTGTAGAGGGCATGCTGGAGCATTGGATATTGGAGAGACAAGTTTTCTAGTTTAGTACCTAGGAGTTGACTCCTACATTGGAGGAGTACGAGCGGTTGACGACTTTGCCATTAAACAGACCTTGCGCGCTTAAATGGTGGTCAGCCGGAGATATCTGTGCAGTAGTTAATGACCCTCACCAAGGTTCTGGTAGATTAGTAGAGGATGAGATTACATCCGGTTATGTATTATCCTGGCATTTCCTGATAGATAGGTTTGGCTCATTGGATAGCTACGCACAACATTTTTGGGATTTCACCACACCGGAGGATCAGTGGCGGTTGGCCAGAGTGGATGTATTCATGATGTGCATAGTGGCGTATGGTTACATGCCACGATATATGGATGTGATGGACATCAGTGTTATCATGGCAATGAGAGTCTCAGGGAGGGTCATACCATCATTCCGATGATTGTGGCGGAGACGTTGAGGTCGGCCACGCTTTTTTAAAGACCTACCCGCGGGGGTATTCAAAGCGATTCGGTCATGTTGTACGTGTGGTTTATGTCACACTTGAGACCGATTGGCACTTTCCGCCGACATGGGTACTACTTTACCCATGATATAGCTATGTCTTACTCCTTTCAGCCATCGGAGTGTACATAAGCTATGTCTTGGTCGATATTCCTGGTGGAGATTAGAGATCCGTTTGTCATCCTGCCATGCACAGGGCTCAGCTCACCCTACAGCTTTATTACTCATGCTCCGGGCATGGATTATCTCCCTTTGGCTGGTTTGAGGGGCATGACTACCTACCACCCACTGGCCGTGATGTCACAGTTTGACCAGTTCCAGGACTTCCATCCTTTTGAGGGGGCGTTAGGTCAGCGTTTAGCTTCCGCCATCTATCAGCAGAGGACTGATCCCGGGTGTATGCATGTTGGGATCAACGTGAGATAGCTGATTTTTTTGTTAGCCATCCGGGCTGTTCACCAAAGTATTCTGCGTGGATGGAGACAGAGACTTCATCGGCTGCGGCAGTATCCACAGTGTAGGGTATTGATTCAGATGGTGGAGAGTCCATGGAGGACATTGATTCACACACCGAGGAGGAGCCATTTACTGGGTTGCCAGCAACTCTATTAGATTCTCCCAGTACTAACACTATTGTGATCCAGCATTCATCACAGTACTTCGAGCAAAGTCTCCATTTGATGACCTTCGAGAGAGATTAGGCCAAAGCCTTGATGTTGACAGCTCTTGATGGGAGAGACGCAACTCTGTTAGAGAGAGACAATGCATTAGCTCGTAAGGATGCTACTGTTGTTGAGCGGGATGAGGCCAGATCACCCAGAGATGCTGTGACAGTCGAGAGGGATAATGCCATATCTCCCCGGGATGTAGCCGTCATAGATAGCACCACAGTGAGGTCCCTTACTACTGGCATGATTGTAGAGATGAACACGTACATTGGTGAGCACCGCGTCACCATGCAGATGGTCGTAGACCCGTTAGCGCGTGTGGATACCCTTGTACAGGAGACCACAACGTTACCTCCATCTTCTGAGAGGGATGCCATGTTAGGCTTGATAGCTGTAACATTCCAGAATTTTAAATTATAATATTAAATATTTATTGATTTATATAAGTATTTAATGGATATGTTATTGTTGAATAAATAATTGTTCAATTTGAGTTGATGTGGTTTAGTTAATTATTTGTTGAATAAATAATTAAGGAGTTAAGGAAATTAATTGTTATGAGATTATATACCAATTTAATTCAATAGTTAAGCTAGAGAGCTTATAATGATTAAATGAATTATAATATTTTAATTAAAATTTGTAATTAAAATAAATTGTTAGTTGGTTAAATAAAATTATAATTATAAAGGAAATTATAATTATGTGATAATGATTTATGTGTTAAAGTAATTTAATAAATTAGTATTTGAATTGATTAAATTGATTATTTAATTTAGTAGAAGTGTGTCAAATAACCTTGCTATAAACGAGTTATTAAAATAAATTAAAGGAGTTTAATTTAGTTTTGGCCAAATAAGTCTTAATGCATATTAAGTCTTTAATTATCAAACAACGTATAAGGATTAATTGATTTATTTTTTTTATTAGCTTTACCAAACATGGTATATAAGTTAATGGGTTATTTTTATTATGTTAGCCAAACAAGCCTTATGACTTTTGATTTTCAAAACTTACATAACTGATATAAGTTATATCTATATTTATATTATATAATTAATATATATTATTGCTATATATACATTATAGTTTTCACGTTAGTTAGACTAGAGTTAGGAAGAAGGCTCAGTTGAAGAAAAGAGAAAAGAAGAAGAATCTGAGAGAAAAATTTGAGAAAAGTCTAGAGAAATTGAGAAAAGAATTGGGGAAAAGAAGATTGTAATCATAGCTAGCCACCATTTTCTTCTAACTCTAGAGTATCATCTTCTTAATCAAAGGTAGGATATAAATCCTTGTATGTTATTTTTAAAGTTTAGTTTTCTTCTCCAAAAAGTTCTCTGTAAATAATTGTGGATGATGAATTTCTTGTGTATATAGCTTTATATGATGATTGTTGTTGTAAAACTGTTTTTCATAGGTTATGTATGATTATAATCAATTACTTTATGTATGTATGCAAATTGTGAAGAAAAATATATATCAAAGTGAGTTCATATAAAAATATATATGAATATGACTTAGTTTAAAGTAAAAATTAAGGTTTAATTAGTTGTTAAATTGATAATTTGAATATTGGAATTGATAGAGTATGTAAAATCAGAACCATGGTATTTTGAATTTACTGTTTTGATTGAAAAACAAAATCACAGTGTTGATTTTCAGTAAAAATGTCAAAAATGGAATTTTATCAAAAATAATGAAATTGGTTGTTGAGAATTTGATGTTTATGTTATTTTATGGGTATAATCATGCTAGGAGTCTTTATAATATGTTTACAGGAAGTCCCTGTATATATTACATGTAATTAGTTTATTAGATTAGAGCTTGTAGGCCAATTTGGTTTTTTTTCATCATTGTTTGCCGAGCTTGTTTCTTCGAATTACGGAGTTTGCGCCATTGTACGACCAAAGAAGATGTTAGTTTCACGCCGTAGTGACGACGCCATACCGCAGCGCCAATCTTTGGCTTTGCGATCAAGGCCATTAGATTGTTAACCAATAAGAAGAACGCCAACCACAAATAGAATCGTGTGGAAATAAGCCATGAAAGTTAAGCAGTAATGGTCGATGCAGTTTTAGTTTGTTACACAAATTTTGAAAATAAATGTTATGTGTTAATAATAGGATTGTTAAATGATGAATTCAGTAATACTAAACTAAAAATGATCATGTTATCAAGGGGTAACTAGTATTAACGTAGTTCGATTATGTGAATTGGTAATTAAACCTACATGTTATATATACAAAATATTGGTAATGACTAATTATGTCATGATGACATATGTATAGGGTATTGAAATTCAAGTTGTAAACTTTAGCTTGTGCTCAAGGCAAGTTCTCTAACTCTAAAACTTCATTGTTCAAGTTTAATTTCGTTGAGTACATTATTATTTTTAATTCAATTTCAATTACACAAGTGGATAACGTTGTATTTTCGTAGAGCTAGATGGTTTATTATTGAGAAAGCTCTTGTATCTAATTGTTCATAGGGATGCAAGTATTCTAAATCGTATATTTAGTATTGAGCAAGTTTCTTTAATATGTAACTTGTTATTTAGCATGCAATCGCTATATTTTAATGTTGAATAAGTTTATCATTCAAATTACTATTCATTATGCATGCTTGGTATCCAATTATCAATAACTTTGACTTAATATTGTTCAAAGCAAATTATATTATGATTATTCCATAGCATACAGTTAGTTCTTTTGTATTCAACTAATCCTTAGTTGATAATGAATTGAATTCTAAATTACCACTGTAATGTATCCAAACCAAACTTACTTTAGTGCGGACTTGTATTCTAAATACTGAGATGAACAACTCTTTTATTAGAGGTTTACGCTTAGCGTTGAAATGGTTGTGCACAATACATTGTACGAAAGGGTTGATCCCCCTAAGTACGTGGAGTCCTTATAGTCTTATGGCTGTTAAAGTTAAAATTAAAAGATTACTTATAACTGTGGACATGATTCGTGGTCATTAGACCCTCAGTAGTATGTTTAAAAATGTTAATAGAACCTATAATTCAGTTCAATTGAGCCTATTTCTGGAAAATGTTGTAATGTTGTAAAGTTATTCATTCTTATTTCAGGTGAACCTTGTTTGCTCACTCTTGCATATTATATATTTATTGCAGCTAAGGTTGAAAAGGTCAATGAACCTACCACTAGCAAAGGAAAGGAAAAAATGTACAAGTGATGAAGACTTATAATTTTATTTTATCGTTATAGACTTTTGAATGATGTAATAATTTAATTTCCGCATTTGAATAATTGTAATTAAAGGTTAGATAACCTGGGAGATTTTTATTTAAGTTTAATCCTGTATGGCCAGGTTTTTATTATTCAATTTTATTATAATTGGGTAGTTAATTAGAAATGAATGTTTTGATTAAGTGAACACCAAATCTTGAGGAAATGAAGTACCAGGATTTGGGGGTGTCATAGGTTGGTATCAGAGCCTTAGGTTATGAACCTTAGGTGGGGGGAAAAGCTTTATGAAGTAACCTTTGAAAAGATAGTGGTGATTAACTCTTATCGAGTTTAAGGAAGAAGTAATAAAACACTTATGTGCTTACGTGTTTATAAATTATGTGCTCATGAGTGTCGAGTAGTAATGATTAATGATTAATGATTAAAACTTAAAATTTTGTTGTCACGATGACTAATGTCGGAGAATTCAGTCAGGCTAGGGAGGATAGACCTCAGTTTCCTATAGAGGAGGAACCTCGCAACATTCATGTAGTTTGGGAACAATTACTGCCACGGGAGTCAGCCCCGTTGGTCACAGTAGTTGAAGATGAGGATGACGACGTGGAGACGGATGAGGAGGATCCCGTTGAGTTGCCACAGGAGGATGAGGATGACGAGGACGAGGAGGAAGAGACTCCATTAACCTCGATGGCTGCTCGTATGTACGATGAAGTCTACGACTATAACATGGAACTTCAGTATACAGTTTAGGAGTTACAGGAGATAATAGCTGAACAATAGACCACAATGACATAAAAAGACGGCGAGTTCTAGGATCGTGAAGAACAACTGACAAATATCGAGGAGAAACTAGTACAGACTGAAGGAGAGAAAGAACAACTGATCGAAGTGGTCGCTGAACTGAAGAACAAGTTGAGAGAAGAAGCTACTAAGAGGGCAAGAGCTGAAGGTGCCTGCGAGGAAGCTTATCAACGAACCAAAATAGCAGTGAGAGACGCGCAGTCAAAGAGGATGAAGATGGAAGAGATGGATAAAGTATTTAACACCACGATTAATCGAGCTCAAGATCGGATCATGGGATATCCTATTCAGTTCGAGACGCTTCCATCATACGTATTAGATCGCAGAACAATGTTCTGGGTCATGGAGGAAGAACGTAGTAAGGCTAAGCAGTATCTTAGTAGAACATCGTAGTTGTTGTACGATGAATAAAATGTTAAATAAATTGTAAATCCCAAGTGTTATGCAACCTATTGGATATGACGGTGATGTTGTCCTGAAACTTTTGTAGTTCGGGAAAGTAATGTAAATAGCAGTGATGTTATTGTTTTATGTTTTCAAAAAGGTTATGAATAAATAAAAGTTGTTACTTTATTCAAAGTGTTATGTGTTATGTGGTCATTTCTTTTGGAGGCAAGTTAAGTAGAAATTTCTTAAAAGAGTTGAATAATAATCTAATGAATGTATTTTAACAGAAAATGCCTCCTAGATGTCAACCACCACGACAGAGAACCACTAAAGGAACCAATAACGATAATGTGGATGGTAACCGCGTTCAACAACTAGTGACGCTACTGACAGGAGCGTTGCAGAATCAACCACAAAACTAAGGTACAAAGTTTACGGATTTTAAGGCGGTTGGACCACCTGAATTCCGTGGGTCCATGAATCCAGTCGAAGCACAGACCTGGATTATGGAGAGAAAAAAAGGTGTTTGATGTCGCTAGGGTAGGGGATGACCAGAAGACTACTTTCGCAACATTCATGTTGAAAGCAGAAGCTAGTTATTGGTGGCAGGCCAATAAAACTAGTGAAGGGCCAGGAGTGATGACCTGGGATAGGTTCAAGGAGCTGTTCTTCAAGACCTATTTCCTCGGAGTGTTCGAAGAGTCAATTAGAAGTGCAGTTTTTGGAATTAAAGCAGGGAACGATGATGGTATCTGTAAGACCCCAACTTTTTATAAACAAAGATTTAATTTCTCTAATTATTATTTTGAAATAGTAAGGGGTTGATTTGATTAATGTGGTTAGTTATGGATAAATGCGCAAATATTTTAAATAAGCAAGTGGTTATAAAATATTCATTATTGTCGGAGAATATTCGTTTGGTCGTGGAATATTCTTGCTGTCAGGGAATATTCGTATGACGGCACAGCCTTGTGTGGGCCCCATAACGGAAAACTATTCGGATGAAGAAAACGACAAGTATAAGTTGTTTATAAATAACGGCGCAGTTGTTATCAATTATCACTTGTTGGAATACTCGATGGTTAAAAAACAAGAATGTCTGGCGTTGTTGTTGCACAAGACCACACGATATATTGCACCAATTATTGATTCTTACGTAAGAAGATGCTACTCAATAATTGTTACAGTAGTTACTGTTCAGTATTTTATTTTATTAATTCAATAATTGCTGCGTTGATAGTTTATATTACTGTTGTTTCAATAATTGTCACTACACAGTATTTTCCATTATCGAAGCAATAATTCATATTATCTGAATAATATTATTAGAAAACATTATTGGCAATGTCTAGAAAGTTCTGTCTAAGGAGAGGTTTGGTCACCTAATTGCGCGCCAATAAGGAGAAATTCTTATTGGAAAGCCCCCTCTTTCCTAGGAACGGCACTGGTTCACAAGATCTTGTGATTCTCGTGATATTATTTGTGAATAATTAATTATTGATTTATATGATGAGAAAAATATTGATTTTATGTGGATATAGATGGAGAAAATTTTAAAAGTGACAATTGTTAAAAATTAATATTTTATCTTTTCTGATAAAATAATATTTTATTATATTATTATAATATAATAATGGTGATATTTTTATAATGAATGTGGGATATATGAGTATATGAGGAGGAAGAGTATTTTTGTTGTAAAAGTTATTTAAAACATGTTAAACATGTTGGTGGACCCATTTCTTGACTGAAATTTGATTATAGCATGTAAAATCGTTCGTATGTGAATTTTGGTCAATTTCTGTTTGGAATTTAGAAAATCTTTCTTCTGAAAAGTTGTAGAAAATTGAATTTCCTATAAAAAGTCGCAAGATTCGAATTTTCTGATAAAGGACTATTTATTATGAATTATTGAAGTTCCGAAGTTCTGAAATAATTGATTTTTAGAAGTTTTAATTATTTATTTTATGAAAAACGTTTTTTCTTATTTTTTCTAGAATGTTAGCATGTGTGAATTGCTGAAATTCAGATTCTTGGGTGGTGGGCTTGAATTTTTATTAAATAAAATTATTTTAATAATTTTTTTGCTTTGGTGTTCTAAGCAATTTCCTATAAATAGGGTGCTTAGGTTAGAATTAAAAATCACACCAGAAACTAAAGTTTTCTCTCTCTTTCTCTCTCGATATATTGAGTGTATTTTTGTGAGTATTTTAGTACTTTGAATGTTTCTATACGGTGCAAGTTCTTTCAGCACTATATCCAGTATTCTAGTCAGAAGTACTGTTTTTGCGAGGTAAGGGATGTTATTTTATTCGAAAATGATATTATTTCTTCAATATCATTATGCCAAAATATTGGTTGGAAATTTTTATCAAATTTGGAACTTTTTCATGTCGGGGTTACTATTCATGATTTACTATTCATGAGTTATTATTCATGAATTACTATTCATGAGTTACTATTCACGAGTTACTATTCACGAGTACTATTCACGAAGCATGATGATTTTTTTTGTGAAATTTCTATCTTTTAGTGTTGGAGTTACTATTCACGTATACGGAACTATTCACGTATACAGCACTATTCACGAATACGACACTATTCACAGAAAAATTAAATTTTCTTTTATGTGTCAAAGATCGTCTGTTATGATTCCTATCTTGGATTGGATCTATGTTTTGGTCTTCATTCTTGAATTTTACTCCACTCTGGTTATTTATGAAGTATTTTTGAACTTGGATTGTTTAAAGTACGAATCCTTAATATTTGTTCTTTTGTTTCACTGGATTCGTTTTTTTTAAAATATTTTTCATCATCCTCAGTCCTAAATGATGATATAACTGAATATCTTTGGCCCGTAGTGCAAAGATGAATTATTTTATGATGAATATCTTTGGCTCGTAGTGCAAAGATGAATTATTTTATGATGAATATCTTTGGCCCGTAGTGTAAAGATGAATAATTTTATGATGAATATCTTTGGCCCGTAGTGCAAAGATGAACAGGTGTTTAGATGAACATGACCAACTGGTGAATATCTTTGGCCTATAGTGCAAAGATGAATATTTGATTTATGATGTATATTGATTGATGTTACAGGTATAAAATATCGATGATGGACTTTTAAATTCATAGATGATAGTAGATTTCATTCTCTACTTAACTCTTCTAATGAATTGTTGTTTTAAGATTGCTTGATTGTTGATCTAAAACTTGTTGTCTATTGTATTCTATCAGATTTTTCCCTGTTGAAGACTAAGGATAATTTGTTGTACATTATCATAGTCATAATATTCTTTACTGGGCTAGTTGAGCTCACCCTTTTCCTTTTTATTCCATTTTTCTTCTCAGGAGACGAGAATATAGCGGGAACTAGTCGGGGTGTGGAGTAATGGTTCAAGACAGTTGTTTTAGTAGTCCTCACTATTTTGTAAAATAGTGTATCAATAATTGTAATGAGGACTTATTTGAGTGTGGATATTGTCTAGAAGACAATATTTGTATTTAAACTCACAGAGTTTATGTGTTGTCGTATTTTGCACGACAATTGTATTAATGAAGTTGTAGTTGTTTCTGTACCATGTATTTGGCGACTCAGAATGGGTTGGTTGGATTGGACCTATTTTGGGGTCGTCACAGTTGGTATCATAGCTTAGGGATATGATCTCTGGCGGAGATCGGGGAATAGAACTAGGAGGGGAGAGACGAGTAAATCCTTCGCTAGTGTGTCCTACCTAAGCTTATTTGTTGGCTCATTCATAATATAGGGTATTATGTGATTTGTTAATTTGTTAAATTAACCCTTGTTTTATAAAGATTTGAGAATGTCTAATCGAGAATGTTAAAAATGGAGTGAATGAGACCAGTGGAGACACCTCTAATCATCAACCAGGTTAATGTGATTAGAGATATCCATGTGGTGATTGAGGAATTAAAAGTTGCACTCAAGCTAGTCACAAAGGTAGCAACTGAGAGTGAGGAAGAAGAGGAACCTGAGGATGATTTATTAGAAGAACTTATTGATCAAAATGTAGAATTGCAAAATTATATTCATGAGTTAGAAGAGCAGGCTGAAGAACGGCAGGCGGTCGTGGAACAAAGGGATGAAACAATTCAAAATTGTATTACCCGGTGTGCGATGGTTGAACAGAAGCACTCTTTGGAAAAATATACGATATTAAAGCTGGAATCTGAGAATTCAAATGTCAAGGAGCAACTGAAAGAAGAAACAACTGAACGAGTGAGAATGAAAGATGCATGGGTAAAAGCTGCACGACGCGTTGATATTGTGGAAAGAGAAGTCCGGTCTAAGAAAGCTAAAATAGATTATATGTATTTCTCTTTTTTGAAAGCAATTGGGAGAATCCAAAGATCGAAGTTTTGAATTACCCCGACGAAGAATCGAACGAAGTTATCACTTCAAGTTAGTTAATTATAAATTTTGCTAAGTTTATACCTTACTCGACATCGGTTCTACCCATTCTTTTATCTCTTTGTTTTGCGCCAACGTTTAAATTTGACTCGGAGAGATTAGACTTTGACTTATCGGTTGAAAACTCGTTAGAGAAACCTTCATTACATGTGCTATCAAAGTCTTGGATGAGAGTCACGATTTTGAATGACATTTCTATTGTTAATAAATTTCTCGACGTATTCTTGAAGACTTCTTAGCTACCCCTAGAACGTGAAATCAAATTTTGTATTGAGCCCAAAGTACAAAACCCATTTCTTCAACCCTTAAATATTTCTTCACATAAAACGATAGTATCATGCGCCAAAGACGTTGGCTCAAGCTGTTGAAGATTACGATTATACCATTCAATACCATCGTAGGAAAAGCGAACGTGGTAGTGCGACGCGATTGAAAGCGTAAGATCGTACAAAGCTATAAGTGCGAATATACGAACTCACGTGAAGATAGTAAATATACGATTAGAATCGACTTTAATCGATAAAGTTAAAACAGCTCAAACTACACACCGGAGCTGATGAATATGAAGAAGGAGGTGCAAGAAGTTGTTATTCCAAAAGCGAGAATCGGGGATTTGAGGAAAGCTCAAACCTTCGATTTATTAGTCCATTTGAGATTCTCGATCAAGTAGGAACTGTGGCCTATAGACACATTTTACTGCTAAGTATGACGCGTGTTCATAACGTTTTTCGCATATCGATGTTACGTAAATATGTGGATGACCCGGACCACATTATTGAGTTAGAACCAGACAAGATAGCAGAAGATTTGATGTAAGAGGAGGTACCAGTCAAGATCTTGGATAGGAAGAAGCATGTCCTACGCATGTTAATTTTGAGGACGAAATTTCATAAGGAGGGGAGGTTGTAAGACCCCAACTTTTTATAAATAAAGATTTAATTTCTCTAATTATTATTTTGAAATAGTAAGGGGTTGATTTGATTAATGTGGTTAGTTATGGATAAAATGCGCAAATATTTTAAATAAGCAAGTGGTTATAAAATATTCATTGTTGTCGGAGAATATTCGTTTGGTCGTGGAATATTCTTCATTGTCTTGGGAATATTCGTACGACATTGACGCAACCTTTGTGAGGGCCCCATAACTGAAAGCGATTGGATAAAGGAAACAACAAGTATAAGTTGTTTATAAATAATCTGCAGTTATTACCATTAATATCGTTGAATAATACCCGGTGGTTAAAAACAGTAATACGCCGTTGTTGCGCAAGAAAGACACGATATTGCACCAATTATTGATTCTTACGTAAGAAGACACTACTCAATAATTGTTACACGAGAATTCGCTCAATTATTTTATTTTATTAATTCAATAATTCTTTGCGTTGATATTTTATATTATCGTTATTTCAATAATTGTCACTACACAAGATTTTCCATTATCGAAGTAATAATTCATATTATCCGAATAATATTATTAGAAAACATTATTGGCAATGTCTAGAAAGTTCATCTAAGGAGAGGTTTGGTCACCTAATCATGGCAAGAAGAAGGAGAAATTCTTATTGAAAGCCCCCCTCTTTCAGAGAACAGCATTCGTCACAAGATCTTGTGATTCTATGATATTATTTGTGAATAATTAATTATTGATTTATATGATGAGAAAATATTGATTTTATGTGGATATAGATGGAGAAAATTTTAAAAGTGACAATTGTTAAAAATTGATATTTTATCTTTTCTGATAAAATAATATTTTATTATATTATTATAATATAATAATGGTGATATTTTTACAATGAATGTGGGATATATGAGTATATGAGGAGAAGAGTATTTTTGTTGCAAAAGTTGTTTAAAACATGTTAAACATGTTGGTGGACCCATTTCTTGACTAAAATTTGATTATAGCCTGTAAAATCATCCGTATGTGAATTTTGGTCAATTTTTGTTTGGAATTTGAAAACACTTTCTTCTACAAAGTTGTAGAAAATTGAATTTCCTATAAAAAGTCGCGAGATTCGAATTTTCTGATAAAGGGCTATTTATTATGAATTATTGAAGTTCCGAAGTTCCGAAATAATTGATTTTTAGAAGTTTTAATTTATTTATTTTATGAAAAACGTTTTTTCTTATTTTTTCTAGAAGGTTAGCATGTGTGAATTGCTGAAATTCAAATTCTTGGGTGGTGGGCTTGAATTTTTATTAAATAAAATTATTTTAATAATTTTTTTACTTTGGTGTTCTAAGCAATTTCCTATAAATAGGGTGCTTAGGTTAGAATTGAAAATCACACCAGAAACTAAAGTTTTCTCTCTCTTTCGCTCTCGATATATTGAGTGTATTTTTGTGAGTATTTTAGTACTTTGAGTGTAGCTATACGGTGCAAGTTCTTTCAGCACTATATCTAGTATTCTAGTCAGAAGTACTATTTTGCGAGGTAAGGGATGTTATTTTATTCAAAAATGATATTATTTCTTCAATATCATTATGCCAAAATATTGGTTAGAAATTTTTATCAAATTTGGAACTTTTTTATGTCGGGGTTACTATTCATGATTTACTATTCATGTGTTACTATTCATAAATTACTATTCATGAGTTACTATTCACGAGTTACTATTCACGAGTACTATTCACGAAGCATGATGATTTTTTTTGTGAAATTTCTATCTTTTAGTGTCGGAGTTACTATTCACGTATACGACAATATTCACGTATACAACACTATTCACGAATACGACACTATTCACAGAAAAATTAAGTTTTCTTTTATCTGTCCAAGATCGTCTGTTATGATTCCTATCTTAGATTGGATCTATGTTTTGGTCTTCATTCTTGAATTTTACTCCACTTTGGTTATTTATGAAGTATTTTTGAACTTGGATTGTTTAAAGTACGAATCCTTAATATTTGTTCTTTTGTTTCACTGGATTCGTTTTCTTTAAAATATTTTTCATCATCCTCAGTCCTAAATGATGATATAACTGAATATCTTTGGCCCATAGTGCAAAGATGAATTATTTTATGATGAATATCTTTGGCTCGTAGTGCAAAGATGAATTATTTTATGATGAATATCTTTGGCCCGTAGTGCAAAGATGAATAATTTTATGATGAATATCTTTGGCCCGTAGTGCAAAGATGAACAAGTGTTTAGATGAACATGACCAACTGGTGAATATCTTTGGCCTGTAGTGCAAAGATGAATATTTGATTTATGATGTATATTGATTGATGTTATAGGTATAAAATATCGATGATGGACTTTTAAATTCATAGATGATAGTAGATTTCATTCTCTACTTAACTCTTCTAATGAATTGTTGTTTCCACTGCAGTTGTTGATCAAAAACTTGTTGTCTATTGTATTCTATCAGATTTTTCCCTGTTGAAGACTAAGGATAATTTGTTGTACATTATCTTAGTCATAATATTCTTTACTGGGCTAGTTGAGCTCACTCTTTTCCTTTTTATTCCATTTTTCTTCTCAGGAGACGAGAATATAACGGGAACTAGTCGGGGTGTGGAGTAATGGTTCAAGACAGTTGTTTTAGTAGTCCTCACTATTTTGTGAAATAGTGTATCAATAATTGTAATGAGGACTTATTTGAGTGTGGATATTGTCTAGAAGACAATATTTGTATTTAAACTCACAGTTTATGTGTTATCGTATTTTGCACGACAATTGTATTAATGAAGTTGTAGTTGTTTCTGTACCATGTATTTGGCGACTCAGAATGGGTTGGTTGGATTGGACCTATTTTAGGGTCGTCACAGTATCTGAGTATGTCGCGAAATTCAACGAATTGGCGAGGTTTGCGCCATATCAGTTTAGCACAGATGAGCGTAAGGCGAAGAGATTTGAACAGGGACTAAAGCCACGGTTGTCTGACAAAGAGGGTTTCTGTTCCAATTGAAGACGCGTTCATGCAGATGATGGAGAAGGCAGTACTCGCTGAAGGTGGAGGCGAGGCAGTGACAAAGTTCAATCAGGAACAAAAGAAGAAGAAGAATGAGAATGAGATTAAGAATGGAGGTGGTAGCGGTGGAAACAACAACAACAACAACAACAACAACAACAACAACAACAACAACAACAACAACAACAACAACATCTTGAAGAGGAAGTGGAATGGGAACATGGGTGCTGGAAACCATCAGGGTAACCAGCAAAACAAAAAGTTTGAAGCATGTGCGACATGTGGGAAATTTCATAAGGGTGCGTGCTTGTTGGGGAAGCGAGTATGCTTCAATTGTGGCCAGGAGGGTCACATCGCCACAAATTGCACTTAACCGAAGAAGAATGTATGCTTCACGTGCGGATCCAGGGATCACTTTGCTCGTGAGTGCCCTAAGAAGAAGGATGGAGTGACAACCAGAAGAAGAAAAGGTAACAATGGAGGTACATGGGCCATTGTAGGACCTGCAGCATCAAACAAACCCACAGCTAGAACCTTCAACATAACTGTGTAGGATGTTGTGCAATCAAAAGATGTAGTGTCAGGTATTATCCCAATCAATGATATAAATGCTTATGTATTATTCGATTTGGGTGCTACTTGTTCGTTTATATCTGATGAATTTGCTAAGAGGTTAGAATTGCCTAGAGAAGAACTGAATTTTCCTTTGAACATAGAAATTGCGAATAAGGAAGTAATCCCTGTTAGATTTTCTTATACAAGAACTGTAGGATGAACATTAAGGAGAATATCTTGTTGGTACATTTGATTCCGATTAGACTTGGAGAGTTTGATGTGATTTTAGGAATGGAATGGCTGTTCAAATATGGAGCGGTAATTGATTGCCAAAAGAAGTGTGTAAACCTTATGACTATGTCAAAGGTAGTATTTTATGGTAGCAAGTCGCCTAGACAAATGAAATGTCTGACGACTATGCAGACCAAGGAATTCTTGAGTCAAGGCTGTGTGGGCTATTTAGCTTACATAGTCGATACTCAGAAGAAGGGTGTGAAACTAGAAGAAATACCAATGGTGAGGGAATTTGAAGACGTGTTTCCAGAGGATTTGCCAGGACTTCCGCCTGACAGAGAAATTGAGTTCGTAATCGACTTGGCGCCGAGAACAACACCAATATCAAAGGCCCTGTACAGAATGGCTCCTGTAGAAATGAAGGAACTGATGGTACAGTTGCAAGAGCCGCTAGACAAGAAGTATATTCAACCAAGTGTATCGCCGTGGGGAGCGCCGGTTTTATTCATGAAGAAGAAGGACGGATCAATGCGTCTTTACATTGATTATATGGAGTTAAACAAGGTCACTATTAAGAATAGGTATCCGTTACCTAGAATAGATGACTTGTTTGACCAATTGAAGGGTGCTAAGTACTTCTCAAAAATTGATTTGAGAAGTGGGTATCACCAATTGAAGGTAAGAAAGGAGGATATACCTAGAATGGCATTCAGAACTCAGTACGGACATTACGAGTTTCTGGTGATGTCATTTGGTTTAACAAATGCCCCTGCTGCGTTCATGGATCTGATGAACAAGGTGTTTAAATCATTCTTAGACAAGTTTGTAGTGGTATTTATCGATGACATTCTGGTGTATTCCAAAACTCAAGAAGAACTTGTGGAATATTTACGTTTGATATTGGAGACACTAAGAAATGAAAAGATGTACGCAAAATTCTCTAATTGCGAATTTTGGCTAGACCGTGTACAATTTTTGGGTCATGTGATTGACAAAGATGGGATTTCAGTGGATCCATCAAAAGTGGAAGCTGTAATCAATTGGGAACAACCAAGAACACCGAAATCATAAGTGAGGAGTTTCTTGGGGTGGCCGATTATTATAGAAGATTTATTCAAGATTTTTCTAAGATAGTTACTCGCTAACAAATTTGACAAGGAAAGTCAAAATTTGTTTGGATGAAAAAGTGTGAAGAAAGTTTTCAAGATTTGAAGAAAAAGTTAAGTATGGCACCTGTGTTGATATTACCAGATAATACAGGAAATTTTGTGGTGTATAGTGATGCCTCACACAAAGGGTTGGGTTGTGTTCTTATGCAGAACGACAAAGTTATTGCCTATGCATCAAGACAACTGAAGAATTATGAAAAAGGGTATCCGACTCATGATTTGGAACTGGCTGCAGTAGTATTTGCTCTCAAGATATGGAGACACTATCTTTATGGAGAGAAATGTGAAATCTACACAGATTATAAAAGTCTGAAGTATATTTTCACTCAGAAAGATTTGAACATACGTCAAAGAAGGTGGATGGAATTGATAAAAGATTATGATTTTGAAATCTTTTATCATCCGGGCAAAGCGAATGTGGTTGCAGATGCTTTAAGTAGGAAAGGTCGGGAAAAGTTAATGCTGATAACAACTTAGGAGGAGCTCATTTCAGCAATAACAAAACTGGAGTTGGAAATCAAATTTCCAAAAGAATCTGATGAACAACTATTACAGATAGAAGCTGGTCCAACTTTAGTGGACAAAGTGAAGGATGCTCAACTACAAGATGAAGAGTGTGGGAAAATCAAAGAGAATCTGATTGAGGGTAGTGATGTAAAATACAAGATCGATACCGAAGGACTACTACGGTTCAAGGGAAAAATTTGGGTTCCAGCAATGCCAAAACATAAAGACGAAATCCTGACCGAAGCACATAACACAAAATATTCAATTCATCCAGGAAGCACGAAAATATATCAAGATTTGCGCTGACATTTTTGGTGGCCGAATATGAAAGGGACATTGCAGAATGCGTAGAGAAATGTTTGACATATCAAAGAGTAAAAGCCGAACATCAAAGACTCAGCGGATTACTCCAACCGTTGGAAATACCGGAATGGAAGTGGGAACACATCACGATGGATTTTGTGGTGGGTCTTCCAACTACTCAGAAAGGATGCGATGCAATTTGGGTGATAGTGGACAGACTGACGAAATCAGCACACTTTTTACCGATAAAGATTAGATTCAATCTTGATCAGTTGAGAAGATTGTACATTAAAGAGATCGTTTTGAGGCGTGGAGTGCTAGTGTCAATTGTATCCGATAGAGATCCGCCGTTCACATCAAATTTCTAGAAGAGACTACAAGAATGCATGGGGACATAGTTACGAATGAGTACGACTTATCATCCACAAACAGATGGCCAAAGCGAATGAACAATTCAGACATTGGAAGATATGCTAAGATCATGAATCATGGACTTTAAAGGAAGTTGGGAAGAACATTTACCATTGGTGGAATTTGCTAACAACAACAGTTACCACGCGAGCATCGGCATGCCACCTTATGAGGCATTATACGGCAGAAAGTGCAGAACTCCATTTGTCTTTGGGATGAAGTCGGTGAACACCAATCTGTTGGGGACGAGAACTGTACAATAAAGCGCTAGCGTTGTGAAACTCATCGTGACAAGATTGGTATGACCAAAGATGCATGAAAAAGTATGTTGATTAACACAGACAAGATCGTGCATTCGACGTAAGAACTTTTGTGTTCCTAAAAGTTTCTCCTTGGAAGGGATAAATCCGTTTCGGTAAAAAAGGGAAAGTTAAGCCCGAGATTTATTGGACCCTTTGAAGTCTGCGAAGAGTGGGAGAAGTGGCTTACGAGGTAGCTCTAACTCCAGAGTTGGGAAATATTCATAATGTTTTTCACATTTCGGTGTTACGACCGTATAAACCCGATTACAAACACGTGATCGAGTACGAACCGTTGCAATTTGATAATGATTTATCTTATGAAGAGGTTTCTATCAGATAGTCGACAGGAAAGAACAAGTGCTCAAAAATAAAGTGATACCTTCTGTGAAGGTGATATGGAGGAATCACAACGCTGAAGAAGCTACGTGGGAACTCGAAGATAAAATGGTGAAAGATTACCCTGAGTTGTTTGTTTAATCTGTGTCTTCGATTCTGGGGACAAAATCTTTGTAAGTAGGGAAGAATATAACGAATGTATTGTTTGAGTTGTGATTCTGAGGATAGAATCCTTGTAAGGAGGGAATGATGTAACATTCCAGAATTTTAAATTATAATATTAAATATATATTGATTTATATAAGTATTTAATGGATATGTTATTGTTGAATAAATAATTGTTCAATTTGAGTTGATGTGGTTTAGTTAATTATTTGTTGAATAAATAATTAAGGAGTTAAGGAAATTAATTGTTATGAGATTATATACCAATTTAATTTAATAGTTAAGCTAGAGAGCTTATAATGATTAAATGAATTATAATATTTTAATTGAAATTTGTAATTAAACTAAAGTGTTAGTTGGTTAAATAAAATTATAATTATAAAAGAAATTATAATTATGTGATAATGATTTATGTGTTAAAGTAATTTAATAAATTAGTATTTGAATTGATTATTTAATTTAGTAGAAGTGTGTCAAATAACCTTGCTATAAACGAGTTATTAAAATAAATCAAAGGAGTTTAATTTAGTTTTGGTCAAACAAGTCTTAATGCAAATTAAGTCTTTAATCTAATAGTATTTTATCAAACAAGGTATAAGGATTAATTGATTTATTTTTTATTAGCTTTACCATACAAGGTATATAAGTTAATGGGTTATTTTTATTATGTTAGCCAAACAAGCCTTATGGCTTTTGATTTTCAAAACTTACATAACTAATATAAGTTATATCTATATTTATATTATATAATTAATATATATTATTGCTATATACGTTATAGTTTTCTACGTTAGTTAGACTAGAGTTAGGAAGAAGGCTCAATTGAAGAAAAGAGAAAAGGAAGAAGAATATAGAGAAAAATTTGAGAGAAGTCTAGAGAAATTGAGAAAAGAATTGGGGAAAAAAAGATTGTAATCATAGCTAGCCACCATTTTCTTCTAACTCTAAAGTATCATCTTCTTAATCAAAGGTAGGATATTAATCCTTGTATGTTATTTTTAAAGTTTAGTTTTCTTCTCCAAAAAGTTCTCTGTAAATAATCATGGATGATGAATTTCTTGTGTATATAGCTTTAGATGATGATTGTTGTTGTAAAACTATTTTTCATAGGTTATGTATGATTATAATCAATTACTTTATGTATGTATGCAAATTGTGAAGAAAAATATATCACAAAGTGAGTTCATATAAAAATATATATGAATATGACTTAGTTTAAAATAAAAATTAAGGTTTAATTAGTTGTTAAATTGATAAATTGACTATTAGAATTGATAGAGTATGTATAATCATAACCATGGTATTTTGAATTTACTGTTTTGATTGAAAAACAAAATCACAATGTTGATTTTCAGTAAAAATGTCAAAAATGAAGTTTTATCAAAAACAATGAAATTGGTTGTTGAGAATTTGATGTTTATGTTATTTTATGGGTAGAATCATGCTAGGAGTCTTTACAATATGTTTACAGAAAGTCTATGTATATATTACATGTAATTAGTTTATTAGATTAGAGCTTGTAGGCCAATTTGGCTTTTTGTTCATGTCACATCGAGCTTGGTCGCCAATTTCGAGTTTGCAGAGTTTAGTATGGCAACCAACAGTTGTTAGTTGTTAGTTTACAGCCCATGTGCGGCCACGCCTTCTGGCTAATCGTTCATTTTGTGATTTCATGGCCATAAGAATACAAATTTCAAATACCAAAGTAGCATGAAGTTAGCGAATGGTCTGATAGTTTTAGTTTGTTACACAAATTTTGAAAATAAATGTTATGTGTTAATAATAGGACTATTAAATGATGAATTGATAATACTAAACTAAAAATGATCATGTTATCAAGGGGTAACTAGTATTAACGTAGTTCAATTATGTGAATTGGTAATTAAACCTACATGTTATATATACTTGTTTATATGTACAAAATATTGGTACTGACTAATTATGTCATGATGACATATGTATAGGGTATTGAAATTCAAGTTGTAAACTTTAGCTTGTGCTCAAGGCAAGTTCTCTAACTCTAAAACTTCATTGTGCAAGTTTAATTTCGTTGAGTACATTATTGTTTTTAATTCAATTTCAATTACACAAGTGGCTAACTCTGCACTTTCGTAGAGCTAGATGGTTTATTATTGAGAAAGCTCTTGTATCTAATTGTTCATAGGGATGCAAGTATTCTAAATCATATATTTAGTATTGAGTAAGTTTCTTTAATATGTAACTTGTTATTTAGCAAGCAATCGCTATATTTTAATGCTGAACAACTTTATCGTTCAAATTACTATTCATTATGCATGCTTGGTATCCAATTATCAATAACTTTGACTTAATATTGTTCAAAGCAAATTATGTTATGATTATTCCATAGCATACAGTTAGTTCTTTTGTATTCAATTAATCCTTAGTTGATGACCGTTGAATTCTAAATTACCCTGTAATGTATCCAAACCAAACTTACTTTGGTGCAAACTTGTATTCTAAATACTGAGATGAACAACTCTTTTATTAGAGGTTTACACTTAGCGTTGAAATGGTTGTGCACAATACATTGTACGAAGGGTTGATCCCCCTAAGTATGTGGAGTCCTTATAGTCTTATGGCTGTTAAAGTTAAAGTTGAAAGATTACTTATAACTATGGACATGATTTGTGGTCATTAGACTCTCAGTAGTATGTTTAAAAATGTTAATAGAACCTATCATTCAGTTCTATTGAGCCTATTTCTGGAAAATGTTGTAATGTTGTAAAGTTATTCATTCTTATTTCAAGTGAGCCTTGTTTGCTCACTCTTGCATATTATATACTTATTGCAGCTAAGGTTGAAAAGGTCAATGAACCTACCACTAGCAAAGGAAAGGGAAAAATGTACAAGTGATGAAGACTTGTAATTTTATTTTATCGTTATAGACTTTTGAATGATGTAATAATTTAATTTCCGCATTTGAATAATTGTAATTAAAGGTTAGATAACCTGGGAATTTTTATTTAAGTTTAATCTTGTATGGGCAGGTTTTTATTATTCAATTTTATTATAATTGGGTAGTTAGAAATGAATGTTTTGATTAAGTGAACACCAAATCTTGAGGAAATGAAGTACTAGAATTTGGCGGTGTCACAATAGCTCGCATATACACTGATTTGTAGATGGGCTTGTATTTTTCTGCACAGATTATCTTAGCCATTTTTTCATGTATAATTCATATTATATATATTAAATAGCATTATATATAGCAGGGAAATATATTTTTGATACCTTCACTTTTAATTATGCCTTGTTGCTTGCTTGATATTTTGCATGTTTCTTCAGGGCTTGTGATCTTGATGTATTTTGAATTCATCCTTGATAGGTGGACATTAAAATGTCTCAGGATCTGTCATAATGGATCACTGATCTGTGTGTATCCCTACCTTCTTTTTGGTGTCTTGGGACTGGTTTCTACATGTAGATGTGGAGAGGAGTGTGGCTTTTCCTATCTAAGATTGACCACTGATAAGTGAGTTTTATACCTACTTATCGGATATCAATTCACGCGAACTACGCTTATCGTAAGTACATTTTAGTGTGTTTTTAGTTGCATTTTGTGTTATTTTGCATTACATGTATTGAGGACTCCTTTGGTGTAAAAGTGCAGGAAATGGCATAGTTCGGCGTTAGTTGGATGCAATGAAGCTAATGGAGGTATGAGGATCGAGTGGAGCAAAGAAACTAAGCAAGGATTGACAAAGGAATGAGCAAAGAGAACAGATCGATTGCGTGAAGAGAACAGAACTCAAAGTTGCGAAGCCTTGCGGCTATACAAAGCAAAGACACGCGCTTGCATGGCCACCACCCTATTTGGACCGGACAAGGCACATCATAAGTCGCGCTACCACGAGAATTACTAAGGGCAAAGACGTGCTGCTGCGACGCGACGTTACTCTGACTCTCGACTTTATTTTAAATTGGAAATTAGAAGCGTAACTGAGAGGAGAGTTTGATTAGGTCTTATTTATTAGACTTATTATCAGTAATAAAGGGAGACTCCAACCCCTTTGGGAAAAACAAGGAACAAGGGTTTTCTTTCTCCCAAAAATTTCAACATCAAATTAGAGTAGAGCATCGTAATGATTTCTAGAGTTGACGAGATTGAAGACTTGAAGCAATTGGGAAGCATCAGAGATTCCATCTTGGAGCAGAAGAACGGATTTGCACTTCAATTCTCTACTTTTATCCTCTCTTTGGTTCTTATTTGTAATCTTGTGATGTTTATTCAATATGTGGATGATAGATTTGATTCAACTATGATTTAAACTCTATTATGAGATTGCAATGGATTCTATGGATTAGTTTATTCTGATATATTTCATTGTTAGCCTTATTAATTGCTATAGGATTGTCTATTAAGATTCACGCTTACTTGCTTAATTGATTGGCCATCAATTTACTGTGATAATCCATATGGACTTGAGAAATAAAGTATGGATTGAGATATGATCTTATTAGCTTTTGATTGTATATTCTGCATTGTGTTGGGATGTATGATTTGTGCTTAGGATAGACATATACCGAAGCACCATTCGTAGTCAATTGAGAACTTGGGCTTAAACCCTAATTATTTGTAAATCACATAGACATATAGTGGTTTAGGTAATGTGGGTGTTCATGTGTATTCTATCAACTGTGGATTACATGTGATTTGGGTATGGTACATTTAAAGATGGCTATACTTTACTTTAATGTTCTCGACTAACAAACCGGTACAATTAGTTTGGCTTAACATGAAGTGTATGGATTTGAATGAGTCAATAGATGAAATTGTAATCTCAGGTCTTCATTATCGAGTCTCACTCTAGGAATAGTTAGGTTTATTTAATTTCATAGTTTAAATATAAAATATAATATCATTCGTTTAAATAAGACTGAGATGGTTATGGGCTAATGCTTGGTGAACTTTATTAGTTAATTCTCCGTGGGAACGATACTTTACTTACTCTTTATTACTTGTTGACCACGTATACTTGCGTGTTATGCATAACTAGAATTTACCCAACAAGTTTTTGGCGCCGTTGCCAGGGAATTAGCTTAATAAATTTTTTTTCCAACATTAATTTCAATCAAATTGGTCTTAATTTAAACATTTTTTTTATTATTTTGTTTTAATTATCTTCTTATATTTCTCTCTTTTCAGGTACCATGGATGACTTTGTTTATCAATGGCCTTATGCAAATAGGACTCAACCAAGGGACATAAACACCGAGGGACTCAATTTATTTTCTACACTATCAGCACAAATTGCAACACTTTCGGAGAGATTGGATGTTCTTGCAGCCCAACATACTCGAGCGATAGCAGTTACATGTGAATATTGTGCTAGAGAGCATCCGAGTTATCAATGCGACATCGGGGTTGGACAAGTACAGTTTGTGGGTGATTACTCCAACATCTATGTTAATCCCAATTCTCATCAAGGTTGGGGGTATCACCCAAATTATGAATGAAATTGTAACTATCAAGACCAAGACTGCATTCCAAGTCCAACATATCCATCGAATTTTTCATATCCACCTCCAATGCAGCAAGAAGAAAATTCAAGGTTGAAGGAATTTATGTCAAAAAGCATAGCAGACCATGAAGAGATGATGGCGAGTCAGGAGTTAGCAAGCCAAAATCTTAACAGACAGATGGAACAACTCATTAACTCCTCAATGAATGGTCCTCATTGCATGGATTTTGAAATTGAACAAGATAATTCAAGAGTGGATGACTGGTGGTTCAAGTTTATAGCATCAACTGAGGAGAAGATGATTGAGCAAGAGAGGTCAATTCGGATTCTGCATAATCAAATGGATCAAATACTCGAAGCCTTGAACAATCGCCCTCAAAACAATTGGTATTATGACATGGATGATGAAACTGATGGAGAACCAGAAATGTACATGCCACTTGATGAACTGAAAGGAGTGGACACTGAGAAACAATTGGGGGTATGGAAAATGAAGATTATGAGCTGACTTGTATAATACCCCAAGTGCCTTCTCAGTTAGAGTTAAAAAATTCAGTGAACTTTGCACACCCATGTCCCCTTTGTAGTCACATCCAAAGTAAGAATTTCTGCGAGTATGAGGTCTCATACAAACCATGGTGGGAGAGGAAGAGATAAAAGAAGAAGAAAAGCCCATTGAATCTTTCACGCCTCAATCCAAAAATCTATTCACAGATGCAAAGGGAGAAGCACCTGGCGATGCAATAGAATTGGAGACATCATGTACAGGAAATATGCTAGGTGGCTTCAATCTGAAGACTCTTATGATGGGGAACCTCCCAATGCACATTGCAGTTCTAATGGATGGAGGGTTCCTAGATTATCTTAGAGGAATTGGATAGCGGTGTCGAGAAAAGAGTCAAGCTAATTGACTATAACTTAGCGCTTGATGGGAGGCAACCCATTGTTTCTATCTCTACCTTTTAATTATTCTGTTTAGATTATTTTTGTTAATTCATTTTTATTTTTAATTATGATAGCTTGATTTGTTCTGCAGGAGAATTGAAAAGCAGTCATCACTGTGTTATGTATTGGAAGATGCAGATTGGAATTGCAGGAAGCAGGGTCGCGCGACCGCGCGAGGTATACCTTGAAAACCCGTGCGCCCGCGCTGCAAGTCTGTGCAGAAATATCTTTCGCGCGCCTATGTCTCCATTGAAAACACGCACGGCCGCGCCCGACATCGGATTTTGAAAAAGAAGGAACATCAACCCAAGCCAATGCTGTTACTAGGGATCGAGAGCTCCGAAGGTTGGCGCGAAAGGTCGACGCGATGTATGATAATTTTGCAGTGTTTGCTACGGGTTTGACAAGGTCGCTGGCGGAGGCGTTTATACAGCAAGGGACAACGCTTAAGTGGCCACAGTTCGGGACTGCCATTCTATATCCACCACCGGATTCACCACCCGAAGAGGGTGGTACGGCTAAGCACTAGGGGTGTTTTCTTTAACCCTATATCTCCATTCATTGGGGCAATGAAAATTATGAGTTTGGGGGTATTGGGGTAGATAGTTGCATATTAGTTGCATATAGTTTTTGCATGTTTAGTTTGCAGAATTTTTTTGGTTTTAGTCATTATTACTTGTGTTAGTATATGTTTCGTTGCATTTTATGTGTCGTGCATGTCTCACAAACTCTAGCTTTATGGAATTTTTGTCTAGCCGATGATGAAAGTGAATTTTGAAGGATTGTGGAGTATTTTGGATAACATGAACTTAGTTATAATGTTTTACACGATGAAAATCATGTTGCTATTTAGATGCTTTCGATTTACATGGACGTGTTTACAATTGCTTGTAGGCATAAGAATGATGTGTTGCATTGTTTAATAGAAAATGTGGTTTTAAAAAGAGAAATATATGAACCATGGACTTAGACTGTGCAAAAACATTGATATTAAAACTTTGGGAAAACATGGTATGTTATGTATATAAAAAAAATAGCAATAACGTGACTAGTCTTATTTCGGGGCCCTAGCTACTTGAGTAAATACACCTGTATGGGTGTCTTAACCCCTAGCGCCCTAAGGTGTTTCATGGTCTGAGAGTCGTTGGTTGAAAGTTCGCTAAAGGGTAGCAGTGTTGCCTAATGGAATGAGGCATTGCACAGTCATGTGAAAAAAAGAGAGAAGAAAAATAGAAATAAACACCGCGGGAAAGAGCGAAAATCTCCCTCGTGAGTAGCAATAAAGCATATAAGCCCATTGTTGAACCTTAGTTGGTTTTAATATGTTCGAACAGTCTTTTGTTGCATAAGTATACATGAGTCTTGATTTAGACTGTAATTTTTTTTGTTTTGAGCAATTTAGTATGTGTATTCTTTGCTTAATTCAAGTTTTGGTGAACACAACACACACACAACATCTTCATAGCATATATGAATTATCTGAGTGTATGATATTATGCCTATAGTTTGGTTTGAATTTATATTCTCGAATTCTGGATAATTCGCTGAGACATTGTGGACTAAATTTTTGTGATAGCTGGAACAATGTGAGACTAGTTGCATCATAATTTAGTTGCATAGCATGTAGTTGCATTTTCAGTGTTTTATATGTATGCATTGCTTCAGGGCAAGCAACAGTTCAAGTTTGGTGGTATTTGATAAGTGGGTTTTATACCTACTTATCGGATATCAATTCACGCGAACTACGCTTATCGTAAGTACAGTTTAGTGTGTTTTTAGTTGCATTTTGTGTTATTTTGCATTACATGTACTGAGGACTCCTTTGGTGTAAAAGTGCAAGAAATGGCATAGTTCGGCGTTGGTTGGATGCAATGAAGCTAATGGAGGTATGAGGATCGAGTAGAGCAAAGAAACTAAGCATGGATTGACAAAGGAATGAGCAGCAGCCAAGAGTTGACTTGTTCACATATCACAGGAAAGTAGCCAAGAGCACTAAAAGAGTCATAGCCATTTTTCAATGCACTATGACCTACTTACACAGCATCCACAAATGATAGACTATGTAATCATCAATATAACCAAAATCACTATATGTCTATATGAAATTGTAACTATATTGAATTTAAGTTCAAGCCCTTATTCTAACTCATACGGTGAAACAGTATATATCTATCTGATTCACGAAATACACAACCCATATAAAACAGCCCCATATACGTATACTATCATGATTACAATCCATACTTGCATGTTCATTGTCAATTGCATACAAGTATTGAAACAAATGGTGATCAAGCATTCATACATGCAAAACAATCATGATAGACATCCCATATGATATGTAAAATAATTCAGCATTCAAGCATGCAATCAAACTACATATTAAAATCTGTTAGAATCTCATAATGGAGTTTAGTTCATGACTGAACCAAAAGCCATTATGGGATCAACTCTAAACATGATTAATAAACAAACAATTGAAAGATGAAAGGTAGAAACGATCAAACCCAATTGCTGAATATAATCCACTATTCAAATCCTCATACGAATCCAGCAAATACTTGTGGGACATTGATGTGTAGAAATGTCTATATGAGATGTTGATACGGCGCAATGTAGGGTCGAGGTGGAAAAATGACTATTTTACCCCTTACTGGGGTTATCTCCAGTTTGGGCTGATAAAGCAGACGTTGCTCAGGGTTATCTGTGAGAATGGATTACTGCAAGTAATGAAGGTCCTCAGGGTTATCTCTGAGGTGTGCCTGTCTTCCCGGTGTTATCTCTGGGTCTTGTACTGAGTGCCTCAGTGTGAGTTCTGAGGTTGAAGCTGACTCTATGCATTTGAAACAAGCATTTTCGGGGTTATCTCCGGAATTATAACTGCACTCCTTGGGGTTATCTCCAATATTAGCATTGTTATTCCTAGTGTTGTTTCCAGGACTGGAACTGAGCATCTCAGGGTTATCTTCGAGACAAAACTGTCCTCTCCGGTGGAATTTCCGGCATTTGAACTGCATTATCTTCTAGGGTTATTTCTGAAAGACGAATCTACCCTCCTGTAATGTTAGTGCAGGTGTGCAAAAAATTTTGAGTGTCTACAGCTGCTTCGCTCCCTCCTTCAGCAATTATCACTTTCTCTAACGAAGCCGCAAACGTATTGATTTGAAACACAGCTACTTTATTTAATATCCATGGCTTCAATCCATGGCTTCAATCTATTCGCAAATCGTCTCGCCTTCCTTAGCTTTGTATCCACCTGATGAGGTTCAAAGCTCGCTAATTCGGTTAATTTGGCAGCATATTCTAAAACAGACATGTTCTCTTGCTTCAGTTCTAAAAACTTAACTTCCATCCAAGCATGCATACTCGGTGAAAAGTAGTTGTCAAAGAATAACTCCTTGAATCTTGTCCAAGTCACTACAGTTGTGACTCTCGCCTGATTAGTCTCCCACCAGTAATTGGCTTCTCCCTTTATAAAGTATGTTGCAAAAGCTATCTTTTGCTCTTCCGCTACTCTCGCAATAATGAATGCTTTCTCCATTTCCTTCACCCAAGTTTGGGCTTCAATCGGATCCGTAGTTCCCTTGAATTCTGGCAGTCCGCTTTAAAATCCTTGAAATTTGACAATCTATTAGCTGGCTGTTATCTTGCTCCTTCTGGTGTAGCTCTATTTCCAATAGCTTTGGCTATCATATTTGCAAAATTTTGCATCGGGTCTGCTTGACCTCCTTCATTATTCACCGACTACTCTTCTCTTTGATTTCGATTCTGTCGTCTAGGCGGCATTATCTGATTTAAATAAAAATCTTACATTAATTCTCTTTCTCTACACAAATTCTTATTAATAAACACAATAAGAATTTAACACAATTTTCTCATATAATCGCATATTTATTCAAATAGCACACATTACATTTAGTACTCAACACATACTACTATCCCTTTTTAAATAAATTTTAGGATTAACCCACATAACTTTACACAAAAAATTGCAATTCTTGAACTTTACACAAAAAAGTTGCAATTCTCCATTCACACATAGCTATTCCCAGTTCATCAAACTTACCACACTTATGAGTTCAAGAACTTGCCACAATTATATGAGTTTATGAACTTATCCTAGTCAGACCATTGGCGTCCATTCGCTGAGGGGTTCAGAAACATTTCATATAATTATGAGTCAAGAACTTACCATAAGTATGAGTTTTAAGAACTCGCAACTTAATCTTATATTCATAAAGAAAATAAAG
The DNA here is from genome assembly GCA_020205615.1 of Panax quinquefolius. Classification (NCBI taxonomy): domain Eukaryota; kingdom Viridiplantae; phylum Streptophyta; class Magnoliopsida; order Apiales; family Araliaceae; genus Panax; species Panax quinquefolius. The sequence goes on along the minus strand of CM035172.1, from coordinate 120,092,318 downwards.
ATTATATTCATACAAACATTTATATATACTCACACATCGTTCTTGATATTACAACCTTTAATATCACATCCTATTACCAAAAGATACTACCACTTATATCTAAATTGTCTACCATCCACTCCCTTCACCAGTCTTCTTCTTACTGGGACACTTGTTGAATTAGTGACCCTTTCTTCTACATGAAAAACACTTTCTCATATTCGGCTTAGGACAATGTAAAGAAATATGTCTTTTATGTTTACAGTCGAAACACACGTTCTTCCACATCATACACTCTCCCAAGTGAGTCCTTCCACACTTCCCACAGACTTGCTTCTTCTTCGGGTTTGAGTGCCCTGAGTTATTATCACTGTCATTGTCCCTCTTTCTCTTATTGCTTCCCTTCTGCTTCTTGACTGTTCCCTCAGATGATCCACCACTTTCAGCCTTCATTCTTTCCACATATGCCTTCAAATCGTTTCATTCTTTGGTCATCTCGCGTAACGCCCTTTCTGTCTTCCACAACTCCTCCAGGAGAAATACTTTACTCCGGAGTTCTTGAACTTCTACAGATACTAGATCTTTCTCTCTAACTTTAGTCTTATTCTCTAACCCTAACTTAGCTTCTTTGGAATCTGCCTCCTCATCTTCATTCAGATATATCTCGGGATAATCATCATGATCACTCCCCAGATTCACCATGTGTTCGTCTTTTCTAACCTCCTCAACTGACTCGCTTTGTGCTGACACCTCGGCTACTGGCACTAGTGTAACAGCCGCTAGCATCTCCGCACTCATTTCATCTTCTCCTAACACCCTATAATTAGTTTAAATAACTTAATTAGTACTTCACTAGTACAAACTTAATACACACAATGTGTCCACACATCTTTCTGTTGATGCACTTCGGTAATCCCTCACTTAGTACTCTAAATGAGTATTCTCTATCTCGCTTATGGTTATAATCCTAGGGTTTTCCCCACCTCACTTAAGGTTTATAACCTACAGCTTTGATACCAACCTGTGACGCCCCCAAATCCGGGTTACCTGACCCCCGAGTTTGGTGCTCACGATCCACAATATAATTAACATCTAATTACACATTCATTGTAGAATACAAACATACATATCATTAATTAATATGTTAACAACATCATCCCAGGTTATCTAACCTTAACATTACAAACTTACCCTTAGATATACAAAAAGGGTTATACAAAATATCATAATAAATATGTTCATTATAACTACTCCAGCACTATACATTTGCCTTTGTTCTTCTCTGCCCCTCCGGCTACTTCATTTCTAGCTGTAATGTTTAATTTAGCAAGGGTGAGCAACAAATTTGCCCCGCAGGTTAAGACATACAATGAATGTATAAGAATCAAGAATAACAGACTATCTAGTTTGATAGAATGACACCAAAGTTCGGGGAACTTTGAAATAACTGATCAATTTGTTAATCACTAACAAGTCTTCTCGCATCCTATGCAACACAATAATTTGATAATGAAAGAGTACAACGCTTTCAAAGTTTCTACGATATTCAATTGAATAACAAAACGCAAAATATTCTTCAGAGTTTATGCTGAATGATCCCTAAGGATCTTGAACTTCTCTTCTTGAGTAACTATCAAAGATTTACTTTGATATACCCAGGTGTATCAGATAACCATAAAAATTAAATCATACCCCCCAGCAAGTACTTAGAGCGGCCAACTCCTTGTACCCTATATTATGCATAATACTTACACACGCGCAACGGCCGAATATACGACCAAAAGGTCCCTTTATATAAAAGGTTGTTATTCTCAGTCTTATAACCAGAATTCAAATCACAACAATGAATTACAATGATTTCAATATCTAATCACTTTCTCGATCTAGCCAAAATAATTGGCATCAATCTGTCAATAATAATTGAATTCTCTTCTCGAACCTATCAAGTTCTAACAAATGTTCATCTAGCCAGAATAATTAGCTAAGACATTTCTCAACATAATTTGATAATAGACATAAATTATCTGTACTATCAATAATAGCTTCTACGGATGTAACTAACCAACAACAGTTATTCTCCAAGTATATTCTCAGAATCGCTAATTCAATTTGAATTAATAAACATGCACTAACTGCGAATAATCAACAATAATTCTCAAACGTGGTCTAATTAACAATAATTAACCACCATAATATTTGAAAAGATATAACTTAAGGTTGAGTTAAGGAAACTTGCCTTCCGCGTTGATTACTGCTACACAAAATACTTATCTGCATTTGAAAGACCTATAATCACAATATCGGTCTCACAATTAGCACAATAATTCATAACACATGATAATGTAATTTACAGTTAATATATCTCTTAGACACATCACCACATAGACGCATCAGTGTTTATAACCTATATAAACACTTCTCAAGTCTAACTAGTTCAGTCTGGTTGGACTTCAGTCTATTCTCGATGTCCTAGTCACCCTATCTTACAATTAACACATTTATTATCAATTAAACTCGGTCTCAAAGCTTCAATATTATTTTAGATAAGTCAGATATCGTTCATAATATTTTTTGGAAGCTTTTAATAATTTTCAAACAATTATTATATTTTAAAATAATTTTTCAAACACTAGAATCATTTTTAAATGAATTAAATACTAAATAATCCCATCATCATTAATATTTAATAATATTAAAATATTAATGACATACTTATCAAAATATTAAAGTTATATATAATAACTTAAAATATTTTTAAATCCCCAATATTCTCCTTAAATAATTTTTAAAATAGTTAAAATCATTTTTAAACCATTACAATTAATATTTAAATATAATATCATAAAAATATTAAAAGTAATTAATTATAACTTAAAATATTTTTAAATCAGTTTTCTCATTTTTAAATGATTTGTAAATCAAGAAAATCATTTTTCCATTATTTATTTAATAGAATAATTAAATAAATCTAATATCATTAATATTAAATTATTAATGAAATATCTCCAAAAATATTAAAAGTTACATTTTATAACCCATAGCAACACTTTCTGTCGCTGTAACCTATAGCGACACTTTCTGTCGCTGTTGGTGTTCTTGAGCTCAAGAACACCGACAGTTCAGTTCTCAAGGGGTTTACTTTGACCAACATTAATTCTCAGTCCATGAATGTTCTGGGCTTTCTAAAATATTAATCTTGTAGTAGGTATGTAGTATTACAATTATCAATCCTCATCTCTGTGACACCCCCAAAATTAGGTATACATCACCCATCTTGGGTCGCCAGATATATGGTACAAAATTCAAATACAACTTACTAATACAACTGTCGTGTACAATACGACAAAATATAAACTGTGAGTTTGAATACAAATATTGTCTACTAGAGATTATAAAAACTCAAAAAGAGTCCTCATTACAATTATTATCACACTATTTCACAGAAAAGTGAGGACTACTAATGCTATCCTCTGGACCATCACTCCGTTCCCTAACTCGTCCCAGCTACATTCTCATTTCCTGAAGAGAACAGTGAAAGAAAGGGTGAGCTCAACTAGCCCAGTAAGAAATATTATGACTAAGATAATGCAGAATAAATTATCATTAGTCTCCAACAATGTTAAACTGATAAAATATAATAGACATCAAGTTTAACAGCAGCGGAACAAGCAATCCATTAAAAGAGTCAAGTAGAAAATAAAATCTACTATTTTTATGATTTAAAAAGTTTTTCATCACTGTTATCGTTTGAGACTCAACTTAAAAAATATTCCACATCATCGAATCACCCCTGCACTACGGCCAAGGATATTCTTTAGTATCTCGACCACAATTATCCATGCACTACGGGCCAAGAATATTTGTGTATTCATTAATGGTCATGATCATGTGAACAACTGTCCATCAATGCACTACGGGCCAATGAGGACTTTTACCACATCATTTGTAACATTACGGTCATGATTACACCGAATAATCCCTGGTCATAATCATACCAAGTCCATCTATGCACTACAGGCTACAGATGACTTTCAAAAAAAATATAAATATGAGGATGATGACAATGATATAAGAATTCAATAAAACAAGTTCAAGAATTAATTTATCCAGGAACTAATAATGTCCAAATTGTCAACATGATACTTCTTTGTAGAGTAAAATTCAAGAATGATCGGAAGAATATTTTCATGAAAAGATCTTTGGATGAAGTGCAAATATCAAGGATATTCTACTAATTTCATGGAGTATAGAAGTCAAAACTTTAACCAACCTGAGTATAATAAAGAATTGAATAACAAAAGAAATCACCATGCAATACGGTGATTAGCATAAACAAAGTTATTCAATAGAATAATAATAACGGAACGGTCGGTAAAATTTGCAAATTTGCAAGCGGGATGTTCCAACAGAATAATAAAGACGGAACCAGTGTCGGTGTAAAACACACGATAGGATGTTCCAGCAGTAATAATAATAAAGCGGAACTAGGTCAGGTGTAAAACACATGCATGAGGATGTTCCAATGAATAATAATAAAGGCGGAATCAGTCCAGGTGTAAACACACAGATGTGATGTTCCAACAGAATAATAGAAGAATGTCACCAAGTATAGGGTAGACCGCGTATACAAAACTTGCATACTATGCAAAATTTCAAAATATTACCCACAACTATAACATTATATCAATTTCACCCCATAATATTCAAAAATAATATTTATAGAAAATTCATCTTTATTCAAAAAGTTGGGGTTTTACAATCTCCCCTTCTTATGAAATTTCGCCCTCGAAATTAGGGTACGTACCTAGTATGTCGAAGAGGTAAGGATACCTTGATTTCATTTCAGATTCTAACTCCCAGGTCATTTCCTCAACATCGTGGTTTCTCCACAAAACATTGACTTGAGGTATAACCTTGGAGCATAAAATATGTTCCTTCTTATCCAAGATTTGAACAAGAACCTCTTCATACGTTAAATCTTCTGCTATTTCGTCCGGTTCCAACTCAATAATGTGGGTTGGGTCTTCCACATATTTACGTAACATGGATATGTGAAAAATGTTATGAACATGAGACATACTTGGCGGTAAAGCGAGTCTATAGGCCACAGTTCCTACCCGATCGAGGATTAAAAATGGGCCAATGAATCGAGGATTGAGCTCTCCTCTCTTTCCAAATCTCGTAACTCCTTTCCATGGAGTAACACGTAACAACACATGATCTCCTATATCGAATTCCACGTCCTTTCGATGAAGATCAGCATAACTCTTTTGTCGATCTTGTGAGGTTTTTATACGTTATCGGATCGTTTAAATCTTTTCCGTAGTCATACATACCAACTCGGTCCCCAACAACTTTGCTTCACCCACCTCATCCCAAAGATCTTCGAGAACGACACTTTCTTCCATCTGGCGCCTCGAATGGAGCCATGCCAATACTTGCTTAATAACTGTTGTTGTAGGAAAACTCCACCAATGGTAAGAACTTGTCCCAACTTCCCTTAAAGTCAAGGACACAGATTCTTAATAAATCCTCAAGAGTTTGAATAGTCCTCTCTGATTGTCCGTCCGTTTGAGGATGATATGCTGAACTAAATCGTAAATCCGTGCCCATAGCTTTTTGCAAACTAACCCAAAATCGTGAAGTAAATCATGGGTCTCGATCAGAAACTATGGATACTGGCATACCATGCAGTCTTACAATCTCGTTTATGTACATACGAGCAAGACGTTCAAGTGTATAAGTTTCTCGTATCGGTAAGAAATGAGCAGACTTGGTCAATCTATCAACAATGACCCAAATTGCATCTATACCTTGAGAAACCTTAGGAAGACCGATAACGAAATCCATGGTAATGTGCTCCCACTTCCATTCTGGAATTTCAAGTGGTTGTAATGGACCTTTTGGTACTTGATGCTCCGCCTTGACTCGGTGACACGTTAGGCACCTTGAGATAAACAGCGTTATCTCTCTCTTCATATTGCCCCACCAAAATGTATGTCGAAGATCATGATACATTTTGGTACTCCCAGGATGGATTGCAAATGGTGTATTGTGCGCCTCCATCATGATTTTATACTTTAAATTAGGGTCGTTAGGAACACAAAGTCTGGAGTTGACTCGAAGTATTCCTTCTTCATCGATTCTTGCTGCTTAAGATAGCACCTTCTTGCACTTTCTTCCTCATACGCATCGCCTCCGTGTAAGTAGCGAAAGCGACTTTAACTTTATCAATTAAAGTCGGTTCTACTCAGATATTCGCCCATCATCACATGGGTCCCTGGAGTCTTTAACTTTATCTCCATCCTTTGCAAGTCACACAAAATGGGCCTTTTGTGTTGACAATATCGTACTTATACTTGCATATGATCTTCTACTCAATACGTCAGCTACCACATTCATTTTTCCAGGATAGTATTGGATGGTATGATCATAATCTTTCAACAGTTCAAGCCAATATCGTTGTCGCATGTTGAGTTCCTTTTAAGTGAAGAAATATTTGAGGCTTTTATGATCCGTAAAGATCTCCACCTTCTCCCCATACAAGTAATGCCTCCAAATTTTAAGTGCGAAGACCACAGCTGCTAACTCTAGGTCATGAGTAAGATAATTCCTCTCATATTATTTGAGTTGTCGTGAGGCATAGGCTATGACTTTCCCATGTTGCATGAGAACACATCCTAACCCTTTGCCCGAAGCATCACTATAGATGACAAATCCCTCCGAACCAGATGGTATTGTCAGAACAGGTGCTGAAATGAGTCTCCTCTTGAGTTCTTGAAAACTCTTCTCACATTCCTCGCTCCAACCGAACTTTGTATCTTTCCGAGTTAGCTGAGTTAGTGGAGTAGCGATTCGAGAAAACCCTTCTACGAATCTCCGATAATAACCAGCTAAGCCAAGAAAGCTACGACTTTGATCATCGATTTAGGTTGCTCCCAAACTTTGAATAGCTTCAATCTTTCTTTGGGTCAACAGATATTCCATGACTTGATACCACGTGCCCAAGGAATGCTACTTCTTCAAGCCGTAACTTGCATTTCTTTAACTTGGCATAAAGCTTATATTCACGAAGCTTTTGGAGTATCAAACCTCAAGTGTTGCTCATGATCTTCACGGCTTTTGGAATAAATAAGGATGTCATCAATAAAGAGCGACCACAAAGTGATCCAAATATTCCTTGAATACTCGGTTCATCATATCCATGAGGCGGCAAAGGAGCATTAGTCAATCCAAAGGACATGACTAGGAATTCATAATGCCCGTCTGCAAGTTCGAAAGCCATCTTTGGAATGTCATCGGTTAATCTTCAATTGGTGATATCAGGAATCTAAGATCAATCTTTGAAAAGAATTTGGCTCCTTACAACTGGTCAAACAGGTCATCAATACGTGGTAATGTGTACCTATTTTTGATGATGACATGATTCAACTCCCGATAATCAATACAAAGTCGCATACTCCCATCTTTCTTCTTCACGAATAGAACAAGAGCACCCCAAGGAGAAATACTAGGATGAATAAAGCCAATGTCTAACAATTCCTACAGTTGAGTCTTTAACTCCTGAAGTTCAATAGGAGCCATTTGATATGGGGCTTTAGAAATGGGTTTTGTACCGGGTTTAAGGTCGATACAAAATTCAATTTCACTCTCTGGGGGTAGGCCAGGAAGTTCTTCAGGGAATACGTCAGGAAATTCATTAACAATAGAAATATTATTCAAAACTGACGTATTTTTTTTTAGATCTGTGACATGAGCTAAGAAAGCTTGACATCCATTTTTCAATAAACGAATAGCTTTATGGCTTGAGATGACAGTGATTGATTTGAATGGTTTGGTTGCTTGAATTCGCATAATAGGTTGATTAGGATATGAAAGCTAACAACCTTACGAAAATAATCAATTTTTGCATGATGAGTATTTAACCAATCAATCCCTATAATTACATCAAATGCAAGTATTTTTAATGCAATAAGATTGACAGGTAATGTGTGGGTACCAACTTGAACCAAACAAGACTTATAAATCGTGGATGTAATGAAGGTTTCTCCCAACGGAGTTTCTACAGAAAAGTCAAAGTCTAATTTCTCTGGAGTCAAATTTAATCATTGAGCGCAAGTAGGAGAAATAAAAGAATGGGTAGAACCGGTATCAAATAAGGTATAGACTTCGCTAGAGTTTATGATAAGATTACCCGTGATGACCTCATTCGGGTTCCTTGCTTTCTGGGAGGTCACTACAAACGCTCTCCCTTGCACTACTAGCTTTGACTTTTTTGGGACCGCCTTTGGTGCCTATATCCTAGTTGAACTTGTCTTTGATGAACGACAAAATCGGGCTAGGTGACCTTCTCTTCCATAATTATAACATGCTTTGGACGACATCGCACAGTTTGGACTGATGTGTCCCTCTCCTCCTCATTTGAAGCATATAACAGGTGGTCGTTCTCCTTCCTTAACAATGGGTCTTTGGTCGACGCGTCTTTCCATCATTGTTGAATCTTCTCTTCTTGAAATGTCCATTTTACTTGTCTTCGCCATGATTACCACCGAAGTGGTTACCATTTTCGGCATGTTGATTCCTCAGACGTTTGTTATCGCTAGTTTAGATGGTCGATACCACCGGTATTTTTCATGTCACGGCTACTTTCTCTTAGTTGCGTTGACTCGTTCTCGCTCTCCAATAAGCGAGCCCTATTTACAACATCCGAGTACAAACACGGTTTATGAGAAATAAGATATTGAGCGTATCTCCTGGTTTCAAACCTCTTAAAACATTCACGTCATTCGCTCCTCATTATCGACCAAATGGGATGCAAACGGGATAACTCGCAAATTTAGCCTCGTATTGCGTACACACTGGCCATATTATTTTGTTCCAATTTGATAAACTCCACTTCTTTCATGTGACGAATACTCTCGGGAAAGTACTTGTCGTTTAATAGCTCTTGGAACTTCTCCCAAGACATCTTGAAAAGGCCAGTTGGGTACATTTTACTGATTCCCACCGATGAATCGCCTCTTCACGCAACATGAAGGTATGAAGGAACCTTTTGCTCCTCGGAGCATCCCAAGACATAAAATATCTTGGTGATCTGCTTTATCCATGCTTCCGCCTTAAGTGGTTTTGGCTCTCCTATAAACTCCGGTGGTCCCAGCTCCTTGAACTGTTTAGTAGTGACCGTCCGAGAGTTTCCAGTGTTTCCACCTACATTTTGGACAGGATCCGCTCTCGCCTGATGTTGCATGAATTGCATAAAGCCTCTGAACAGTCCATCATTCATCATTTGGTCAGTGTTGTTGTTTGCATGAGGATTGTCGCCTTCCTGATGCACATTCTCCTGATTATTGATATGTGGAGACTCAACGGTCTCTTATGCTCCATTGCTATTTTTAACATTCTCGGATATCAGTTTCAGATACTACCACAAAACAAAGGTTCATTAACATATAACATATTATCCATATACTTTGACCGACCAATTAAATACCAAATAAACTTAGGTTGGTCATACTAGCGAAGGAATTCCCCGTCTCTCCCCTCCTAGTTCTAGTCTCACATCTTAGCCATGGATCATATCCCTAAGCATTGATACCAACTATAACACCCCCAAAATTAGGTATACATCACCCATCTTGGGTGCTTGGGATACGGTAGTGATGTAATTCAAATACAACTTACTAATACAACTGTCGTGGTGTACAATACGACAAAACATAAATCGTGAGTTTGAATACAAATATTGTCTACTAGAGATTATACAAACTCAAAAGGAGTCCTCATTACAATTATTATCACACTATTTCACAGAATAGTGAGGACTACTAATACTATCCTCTGGACCATCACTCCGTTCCCCGATTCGTCCCTAGCTATATTCTCATTTCACGAGAGAAAACGGTGAAAGAAAGGGTGAGCTCAACTAGCCCAAGAAAAAAATATTATGACTAAGATAATGCGAATATATTATCATTAGTCTCCAACAATGTTAAAGCGATAAAATATAATAGACATCAAGTTTAAGCAAAGCAGAACAAACAATCCATTAAAAGAGTCAAGTAGAAAATAAAATCTACTATCTTTTATAATTTAAAAGGTTTTTCATCACTGTTATCGCTGGGACTCAGCTTAAAAAATATTCCACATCATCGAATCACCCCTGCACTACGGTCAAGGATATTCTTTAGTATCACGACCACAATTATCCATGCACTATGGGCCAAGAATATTTGTGTATTCATTAATGGTCATGATCATGTCAACAACTGTCCATCAATGCATTACGGGCCAATGAGGACTTTTACCACATCATTTGTAACATTACGGTCATGATTACACCGAATAATCCCTGGTTATAATCATACCAAGTCCATATATGTACTACAGGCCACAGATGACTTTCAAAAAAAATATAAATATGAGGATGATGAGAATGATATAAGAATTCAATAAAACAAGTTCAAGAATTAATTTATCCAGGAACTAATAATGTCCAAATTGTCAACATGATACTGCTTTGTAGAGTAAAATTCAAGAATGATCATAAGAATATTTCCATGAAAAGATACTGGATGAAGCGCAAATATCAAGGATATTATACTAATTTCATGGAGTATAAAAGTCAAAACTTTAACCAACTGAGTATAATAAAGAATGGAATAACAAAAGAAATCACCATGCATGCAGATTGCAGATAAACAAAGTTATTCCAATGAATAATAATAACGGAACGAAGTCGTGCAAAATTTGCAACCGATGGGATGTTCTAATGAGAATAATAAAGAGCGGAACCAGTCCGATTTGTAAAACACATGAGACAGGATATTCCAATGAATAATAATAAAAGCTAACTGTTAAAGGTGTAAAACACATGTACGAGGATGTTCCAATGAATAATAGAAGAATGTCACCAAGTATAGGGTGAGCCAGCGTATATAGGTTATTTCAATGAATAATAAGAAATGGAATAACAACAGTTCTCTTCATGAATAAGAAAAAATAACACCCCTTACCGTAAAATAACTGAATATAAGAGTAGTTAAGTAGCAGAAAACTTTTCTTCTTTCTCTCTATAATTTTCTCTCTCTAGAGTTTCGGTGAATTAAGTAAAAAATAATGAAGGAATGAGCTTTATTTATAGGAGAATGGAAGTGTATGTCATTGAACGAAATAATTTTTCAAAATTATTTTCTTCAATCAACTATAATTAAGTCAAACCATTAACCAATAAGATTACAACACAAATTAAAATATAACACATATATATAAACACATGTTTTCAAATTATATATATCAATATTATATATACACCACTTAATTTTTCTCCCCCCCATAACCAACATCAATCCCCCACCCACCCAATAATCAAATTTACTACACTCTTACACATCACTATCACACTACCACTTTTCCACCATTTTCCACTCACACACACATCACACACCCATCACTTTCACATCTCATTTTCTCCCACCATATACTCAATACACACATATACTTCCATACGTATACTCTTCCATTTCCAAAATCATTTTTTCAACACATATGGGCCCCACATGTGGCCCCCACATGTGGGCCCCACCTTTAAATAATTTTTTATCGATTATTTTGGAAAATGAGTAAATAGGGGTCCATAAAATAAGAAAATCTTCATAAAAATCACCTTAATAATTTTAACAACATTTATCACCTTTATTATAATTCACAATATTAATCGACCAGGTCGTTCCCGGAAAGAGGGGCTTTCAATAAGGATTTCTCCCTATGGCGCCATGATTAGGTGACCAAACCTCCTTTGATAGAACTTCTGACATCGTTAATATTGCAAATAATAATATTAATAATTTTGTCGTCTCAATTATTGATTTTAACAATATAATAAATATCGACAATAATTGAATTAAATAACGTGAGATACTATGCAACAATTACTATAGCAATAATTGAACAAAACTAAATGACTTCTCACGTAAGCATCAATAATCAATATAGGTGTGTTACTATGCAACCACGCAGACATCAGACTTTTTTTACTACCGAGTAGTTCAACGAGATCAAGCGGTAAAACTTCCGTAGTTATTTTCATAAAAATATTTTTGTCGTTTTCTCAATCCGACAATAATTCTGTTGTGGGGTCCACCAATGATTGCACTGTTGTACTAATATTCCCCGACCAATCGAATATAATATAACAACTTGCATACTATGCAAAATTTATAAATATTACCCACAACTATAACATTATATCAATTTCACTCCATAATATTCAAAAATAATATTTATAGAAAATTCATCTTTATTCAAAAAGTTGGGGTTTTACAATCTTGGTCATACAACATCACAACAAGGAGATCTTAGTCTCCAAACTTACTTTCAGAGCTTCCTGGATTTTCTGGGTAACCCAGAAACCCAGCAGCTTCGAGGGTCCATTTTGAGGCTCGATTTTCTCTAAGTTCTGATCATCCAATAGGTGTTTTCTTGGTTCAAATGTGTTATTCTCATGTCAAGGAACAACTACATATCACCATCTCAGTCCAATAACATCAAAATCACAAGATGTCATATGGTCAAACCCTATCAGAGGGCTTCTTCTAACGATTTTTGGAAATTCCAGAAAAGAGAAATCGTGACCGGATGGCCTAGTTTGACTATCCACTACACTCGATCTGTTGATTGTTTAAAGGATCTAAAGGCATGGATATAAAATCCATCTAACAGGCTACAACATGTACACAACAACATCAACAAATCTCCTAAAACCTGACAGATCAAGGAGTTTGAAAACATTGTCAAACATTGATAATGAGTTTCTAGGTTGCCTAGAAACTCTTAGTCATGCTCGGTCAACTGAGTTTGACCAATAATAACTTGTAATCTGGACATGAAATAGCCATGATTCCACATCTAGATCACAGTCCTCATGTCAGAGTACAAATCTAAAACACAAAACACAACACATCATAAACAGGGAAATATCTATGGCCACTGACATATGCTTGTCAGGCCACCTTTTAGGGTTCATGGACAGTTTTGAAAACTTTGATTTTTACCCAGTTTGATGCTATGGATCTATGATAAAACATCATAGATCACCATAAAACATCTTCTAACACTTATATAAACACATAAACAACACTTTGGTTTAAGCATACAAGATCAAAAGGTGAGTTAGGGTTATAAACATCTCTTGCTTAATCTTTGATCCTTGCTTCTCTCTACTGATCTTTATTTTTGAGAGGCTCAACTAGTGACTGAAACACTTAAGTATTTTGGAGGTTTGGAGAGAGAGAGTAAGTTGAGTGTTAGAACACAAATGAACCAATTTTATGAACTTTCTCTCTCTTAAGCAATATATATATATATATATATATATATATTTGAATGCAATGCATATAGCTGATGTTGCGTTGTCAATAAGTGGCTGAGTTGCTGAGATGTAAGTCACATGGCAAGTCAAAAGTTGGTGAACAACTAAAGTTTTGGCAAATTCTACAAGTTATCTACTAAATAATGCAAGAAGGGCAATTTGGTCTTTTGCATTGTAATTTTACAGGCTAAATGGTAATCTTAGCTAACCCTTAGGCTTTAACCCTAAGGCTTTAACCCTTAGGGTTTAACCCTAAGGTTCTAACCCTTAGGTTTTATAAATTTAATTTCTAGGATTTTCTAATTAGGGTTTTTAAATAGAAAATTAATATTTCTAAATTATAATTAGGGTTTCCTAAATATATTAAAGTTTACTCATCACATTAGGGCTTACTAATTAGGATTAGTGTTTCCTAATTAGGGTTTAGGGTTCCCGAATTCAAAATAAGGGTATCCCGACATTCGATTAGTGTTCCTAACTGTGCGTTGGGGTTTCTCAATTTGAGATTAGGGTTTCTAATCCTTCATTATGGTCTACTAAATTTATACCCTATACGATCAATCCTTGATCATTAATTCAATATATATTACAGTACAAACCTGTACTCATTAATATAATTATTATAATTGTATTTTCTACCGAATTACTATCTTTAACTAGGGTTAGGGTTTCTATTCTCTGTTAAGCACAACTCTACTCTTATTTCTCAATCAATACACAAATTGACCACTTCTCTTAGACTCGTATCACAGATACTTAGCACAATATTGATAATCAATATTAAATAAATAAAAAATTTATTCATAAAATTTGGATTATTCAAAATCCTGGGTTATCACGGCCCATAACTATAACATTATATCAAATCAACACCTTATTATTCAAAATAATAATTAGAGAAATTAAATCTTTATTCATAAAAAGTTGGGGTCTTAGAACCTCCCCTCTTTATGAAATTTTATCCTCGAAATTGATGTACATACCTGGTATGTTGAATAGGTGAGGATACCTTGTTTTTATTTCAGATTCTAATTCCCAGGTCATTTCCTCAATATCGTGGTTTCTCTATAAAACTTTGACTTGAGGTATAACCTTTGAGCGTAGAATATGTTCCTTCTTATTCAAGATTTTAATAGGTACCTCTTCATACGTTAAATCTTCTATTATCTCGTCTGGTTCTAATTAAATAATGTTGTTTGAGTCTTTCAAATATTTACGTAACATAGATATGTGAAAAACGTTATGAACACGAGATATACTTGGTGGTAAGACGAGTCTATAAGACACACTTCCTACACGGTTGATGATTTTAAATGGACCAATAAATCGAGGGTTGAGCTTTCCTCTCTTTTTAAATCTCTTAACTCTTTTCCATGGAGCAACACGTAACAATACATGATCTCCAACATTGAACTCCACGTCCCTTCGATGAAGATCGGTATAACCCTTTTGTCAATCTTGTGAGGTTTGTGTACGTTGCTGGATTATTTGAATCTTCTACATAGTCATGCTTACCAACTCTGGGTCTGTTGCTTGAGCAACTCTAACTTTATCGATTAAAGTCAGTTCTACTCGTATATTTGACATCATCACGTGGGTCCTTGGAGTCTTTAACTCTATCTTCATCCTTTGTAAATCATACAAAATGGTCATTTGTGTTGACAATATCGCACTCGTACTCGCATATGATCTTCTACTCAATGCGTCAGCTACCACGTTCGTTTTTCCATGGTGGTATTGAATGGTATGGTCATAATCTTTTAACAGCTCAAGTCAACGTCTTTGGGGCATGTTAAGTTCATTTTGGGTGAAAAAAATATTTGAGGCTTTTGGAGTATATTAGGATGTCATCAATAAAGACAACTACAAAATGATCCAAATATTCATTGAATATTCGGTTCATCATGTTCATGAAGGCAGAATGGGCATTAGTCAATTTGAAAGATATGACTAGGAATTCGTAATACCCGTATCGAGTTTTAAAAGCAGTCTTTGGAATGTCATTAGTTTTAAACATTAACTGATGATATCCAGAATGAAGATCGATCTTTGAGAAGGATTTAGCATCTTGCAACTGGTCAGGTCATCAATGCGAGGTAACAGATACCTGTTTTCGATGGTGACATGGTTCAACTCCCGATAGCCTAACAGTTCCTGTAGTTGGGTTTCAATAAGAGCCATTCGATATGGGGTTTTGTACTGGGTTCAAGATCAATACAAAATTTGATTTCACGCTCTGGGGTAGGCCATGAATTTCTTCGAGAAATACGTCAGAAAATTCATTAACAACAGAAATATCATTCAAATCTGACATATTTTTGTTTAAATCCATGACATGAGCTAAGAAAGCTTGACATCCGTTATTTAATAAATGAATGGGTTTATGGCCTAATATGACAGTGATTGACTTTAGTGGTTTGGTTGCTTAAATTCTCATAATAGGTTGGTTAGGAATCTGAAAATTAACGACCTTACGAAAATAATCAATTTTAGCATGATGAGTAGTTAACCAATCAATCCCTAAAATCACATCAAATGTAAGTATTTTCAAAGAGATGAGATCAACAGGTAATGTGAGGGTGCCAATTTGAATCACACAAGATTTATAAACAATGGATGTAATGAAGGTTTCTCCTAATAGAGTTTCAACAGATAAGTCAAAGTCTAATTTCTAAGGGGTCAAGTTCAAACGTTGAGCATAAGTAGGTGAAATAAAAGAATGGGTAGAGCCGATATCTAATAAGGTATAAACTTCGTAAGAGTTTATGATTAGCTTACCCGTGATAACTTTGTTTGGGTTCCTCGCTTTTTGAGAAGTCACGAAAAATGTTTTTCTTTAAACCACCGACTTTGACTTGTCTGGGAAAGCCTTTGGTGTCACTATCCCAGCTGGACTTGACTTCGCTGCATGACAAAATCAAGCTAAGTGACCTTCTTTTCCATAATTATAACACAGTTTGGGTTGCTGCGCATAGTTTGGACTGATGTGTCCCTCCCCGCTGCGCATTTAGTAGCATAATACCGGCAATGGTCATTTCTCTTCCTTAGAAATGGGTCTTTGATCTTGGTGTCGCATATCGATTTCTTTCCGTCATTATGGAATCTTCTCTTCTTAAAGTTGTTCCCACTTAGTTCACCTCTCCTATTATCTTGGCCATGATTACCATCGAAGTGGTTACCATTTCTGGCATGATAATTTCCTCCACGATGGTTATCATTGTTTCGATGGCCGATGCCACCGGTACAATTATTATCGTGTTGTTGGTCGTTGTCTTTTGGTTAAAAAGTCTCATTATCTCGCTCCAGTAATTGAGCCTTATTCACAACATCTGAATACAAAAAAAGTTTATGAAAAATGAGGTATTGACGAATTTCAGGTTTCAAACCTCTCAGAAACATTTGTGCCATTCGCTCCTCATTATCCACCAAATGGGATACAAACCAGGATAACTCCGCAAACTTGGCCTCGTATTATGATACATTCATATTGTTCTGTTCCAGTTTGATGAATTCCACTTCCTTCATATGACAAATACTTTCTGGAAAATACTTGTCGTTGATCAATTTCTGGAACTTCTCCCAAGACATCTTAAGTGCGAAAAGATGAGTACGTTTTACAGATTCCCACCAGTAATCTGCTTCTCCACGCAACATAAAGGTGGAAAAGGGAACCTTTTGCTCCTCTGTGCATCCCAAGACATCAAATATCTTGGTGATCTGCTTAATCCATGCTTCTGCCTTAAGTGGCTCTGGTTTTCCCAAAAACTCCGGCGGTCCCAACTCCTTGAATTGCTTAGCAGTGACCAACCGTGAGTTACCATTGTTTCCACCTACATTTTGAACAAAAGTTTCTCTCATTTGGTGTTGCATGAATTGTAAACAGCTCCTAAACATCCCATCGTTCATTGTTTGGTCGATGTTGTTGTTTATAGGAGGATTATTGTCTTTCTGATGCACATTATCCTGGTTATTGATTGGTGGAGACTCAATGGTCGCATGTGCTCCATTGCTTATCTCAAAATTTTCAGATGTCATTCTCAAATAGTGTCACAAAACAAGGGTTAATTAAAGAAATTGAAAATAGGTTTTACTCCTCTCTCCCCTCCTAGTTCTAATCCTAGATCTCCACTAGAGATCATATCCCTAAGCTCTGATACTAACTGTGACACCCCCAAAATAGGTCCGCACAACCCCTTTTGAGTCGCCAAATACATGGTACAGAATTTAAATACAACTTAATTTATACAACTATTAATTGTCATGTAAAATACGACAAAACATACGCTATGAGTTTTAATACAAATATTGTCTCGTAGACAATATCCAAACTCAAATAAAATCCTCATTACAATTATTGTCACTGTGACACCCCCAAATCCGGGTACTTCAATCCCACAGATTTGGTGTTCACTGTCCAATTAAATCATAACTATCTACCCATGAACAAAGGATATAAACTTGCAAGCTTAAACAATAAAACTCCCATTAAAGGGTTACACAATCTCAAAATAAATCCCAGATCGTCTAACCTTTATTATTACAATCTTCAGCGGAATATTAAAACATAATCATAATCAAGTCTATTACACAAGCTTCATAAATAAAAGGTAAATTAAACGTCATCTAATCAAGCATTTTTCCATTGCCATTTCTTGTAGAAAGCTCTTCAAACTTCTTAGCTTCATCTACATTGTTTTGTGCAAGAGTGAGCAAACAATTGACCACAAGAAGGATAGTATACAATAACATTCTATGAATGACAATTAACTGAGCTTTCAATGGTAAAGCATTTTTACCGGAAACAATAAGTTCTAGTTTGAATACTGTGAGTTCAAGGAATAACAAACTTTAAAATCAAATAACAGATATCAATATCAAAGGAATACACTGAGGGTCACAAGACCGGGAACTATGTTATAGGTTGTCAAGTATTTCTACTTTAACCTTTAATGGTCTAAAAGACCATAATCATCATCTATGTCCTAGGTTAACAAGTGTTTCTACTGTAACCTTTAACAGTCTAAAAGACTATATGGACCATCGTCTCGTACTCCAGGTGATCAGCCTTTTGTACTATGTACTGCGCAAACATTTTAACGCTATTGTGTAGCTCTAAAATAATCCCCTTTAATAGGGTTGTTCATCTCAACTTTAATCATTAGGTTTCGTACCAAAGGAAGTTTGGATTGGAATTAGTTTCAAAGGAATTCTAGATCTTAAGAACATTCATCAACCAAGTACTGGTTGAATCAAATAGGGATCAATAACTATTCAAGAGTTTGATTACAATATCTTCATGAACAAGGTCTATCGATGAATCAATAAGAGATAAAGTATCAACGATTTTTAAATTGAACAAGTGTTAATCATCGACTACATGCTTTCAAAACTGTGTGGGTACACATAAGAAAACCAAAGGAAGTTTTGTTTGGATTGACTTCAAGGGTAATTTAGCTTATAAAACATTCATTAACTAAGGATTAGTTGAATCAATAAAGAATCTCTAGTCAACTAAGAGTTCGGTACAACAATGTAAGATAGTGCAATGACATTGGTGATCAGAGATTGAATAACAATTAATTTTAGTTGAACAAATATTTTTCAACAAGATCAAGTTTCAACAATAGTACAGACTTTGAATGAACAAAACAACCTCGCTTGAAATGAAGGAGTAAAAATTAATTAACTAGCTCAATGAAAAGTGTAGTTTAGAAACTTACTCAATAATAATTCAAAGTTAAAGAATATGCAAAACAATAACAAGTTAGGAACACGAATCTTGCATAATAAAAGATTAAAGTTAGAGAACTTTCTCAATAGAATAATAACTTTATGAAACTTGCATAATCTTAAAAGTAGATTAAGGAAACTTACGTAACAATAACAACTTAATTGCTTAATAAGATATTAGAGATAGAGAACTTGCATAAGTAAAACATGACAGTGAAAAGTAACCTTGCTAAATAATAAATTAGCAAAGGTTAGGGAAGTTGCCTCTTGCGTAAGCTATATAATTACAACTCACGTAATCCAATATCCTACACATACCATTAGGATTATCACATCAATTAGCTACATACACATTATCCTCATAGATTTAATTCTCATCTTAGTTATGTTATAACCTTTAGCTTAAGGTTTAACCATATTAATCACCCACATAACACGAATCTGAAGACTCACTAAAATATAACATAATACTTTTAGCATCCAAATCACATTCTCAACTCTTACAACGTTGAGTTTTAATCTAATATAACTTATTAATCAATACTATATTTCTTATTAGTCATACTAAAAATTCATTCAAGTGTATAAGTCTTATGTGGACTCCTTATTAGTTTTATATTAACCTCATTCCATATCTTATAATATTCATTTCAATTGAATTGAAACACTTTTTACGTTCATTAACACTTGCCACGACGTTTCGACATTCATTCGTCACACGTCCGATTCATCTCTCTTGTGTATGCTTAGTATGCTTATACAACTTATCTAATAAATCATTTATTAACGTTAAACATCATTATACTTCATAATATTCATGTTTTATAACTTATAACAACATCTTTTATCGTCAGAAGCACTTCACTTACACACGTGCATGCTCGACGCCCTCTGATTGCCTTCGAATTCACATTAGTCCCAAAGATGGCCATTTTGACCCCTTTTCCCGACCTCAAATCGAAACACTTAAAGAATAAAAGTTGTAGTTCTACTCGTTATCTTTCTGAATCATATTGAATCACCTCAATCAGAGTTTGTACGAAAAAGTTATGGTTGTTTTATCAAAGGAGGTCAAAACAGTCACACCTAACACTCCATGAGCGCAGCTACGCCCAAATAAGCCTTGGAAACAGCGCAGCTGTACCCAAGAGTGCAGATGCACCCCAATAGACTTAGGTCACAACACAGCTACGCCTATTAGCAGAACCAGAATTAGTAGTTTACTGTTCTTGCGATTTTTAACCCTTTTTCTCCTTCTAATCTTCATAACTTAAGATATATACATCCAAATTAGTCCGTTTTTTGATTCTATGGATTCATAATTTACAGAAACATTAACTAAACGTAATCTTGACCCAAAAATCATGTTTATACTAAATTTTCATATTTTAACATGTTTAGCGAATTCATTCACTACGAATTCATTTCTTAACCAAATTGATTCATTCAACTTGCGTTATTTTCGTATCTAAAGATGGTATCATAAACAACTCTTCATTTGCAGATTTATACATGATTGAATCACCAATGTTTGACTCTAAAATAAGCTATAACATATATTTTTCATAAGAACGCAAATTCTTTATTTAAAACTTTTTTCATGATAATTTAATTTCTGAAAATTGTTTATAGCATACATACAACATATTATAATCATCTACCACCCTATATAACAATTATCCAACAAATTCAACAACTAACACTCCAATTTTCATGAAAAACCAAGAACACAAAGAATTAAGAACAAAGAGTTGAATTACTACCTTAATCCTTGATTATGCTCTGTTAGATGATGATTAGAGAGGCTTTGAATTACTATTTCTTCCCTTGATTTTTCTTCTCTTGACAAACTATAGAGAACTCACAATTTCCTCTCCTAAGTTTTCTCTTCACTCTGTGTTGTCTCTAACTCTCTACTATGTTCTTTCAACTTAGGCTTAGAAAATACTTAACGTAAAAACATAAACTGACAATCATTATTATACGTATAATTATATCATTAGTTATAAAATCATCAATTATAAAAAATTTGAAAATCAAAAGCCATAAGGCTTTGTTTGACAAAATAAAATAAAATAAGAATTTAAAAAGCCTTAAGTCTTGTTTAGTAAAACCAAATTTAAACTCCTTTTAATTTATTTTAATAACTCACTTGCTATAATTTTCACACCCTGTTTAATTAAATTTTCATATTCAAATTTAATTAAATTAAAGTTAACAACAACTTATTAAATCAAAATGCCACATAATCAAATTGTCACAAAATTATAATTTTCATTATAATTTTATTTAATAAATTAGTACATCACTTTTAATTACTAAATTAAATCAAAACAACATTATAACAATTCATTTAATCCTTATCAACTCTCTAATTTAATTATTAAATTAAATTAGAATATTATCACATAATAATTAATTCATCACTCTTTTAATTTAATTAACTTCAAAATACAAAATTACCAAATACCAACTTAATTAATATATTGCACTTAATTAAGTTAATTCCCCACAACCCATGAATTATTTATTTAACTAATAAATAATCAAATCAATCAAATATTTATTTAACAATAACCACATCAACTAAAATACATATTTAATTCAATAAATATTTTAAATGACATACAAAAATTTTGGATCGTTACAGTCACACTATTTAACAAAATAATGAGGATTACTAAAATAACCATCTTGGACCATTACTCCACTCCCCGACTAGTCCAAGCTACATTCTCACCTCCTAAAAAGAATATTGGAACCAAAAGGAAAAGGGTGAGCTCAACTAGCCCAGTAAAGAATATTATAACTAAGATAATTATTGTAGAACAAATTATCCTTAGTCCTCAGTAGGGAAAAATCTGATAGAATACAATAGACAACAAGTTTTAGATCAACAACTGTAGCGGAAACAACAATCCATTAGAATAGTCAAGTAAAGCATGATATCTACTATCTTCTATGATTTAAAAGTTCATCATCAATATTTTCTCCATGTAACAGTATCAATCAATAATTATTTCCAATTAACGAATAATCTATGCACTACAGGCCAAAGATAATCGTTTGTATCACCAGTGATTATGATAATGCCAAACATCTGTCCATCTATGCACTACGGGCCAAAGAGGACTTTCACCACAAACCTTATCTGTAACATTAGAGGTTATGATTATACCAATACATGATTTTTGGTCATAATCATACCAATCCACAGTCCATCTTTGCACTATGGGCCAAAGATGACTTTCAACACAATATAAGTGTGACGCCCCCAAAATAGGTATACATCACCTAT
The DNA here is from genome assembly GCA_020205615.1 of Panax quinquefolius. NCBI lineage: Eukaryota > Viridiplantae > Streptophyta > Magnoliopsida > Apiales > Araliaceae > Panax > Panax quinquefolius. The sequence goes on along the minus strand of CM035172.1, from coordinate 120,069,945 downwards.
TCTGAGTCGCCAAATACATGGTACAGAATACAAATACAACTTAATTATACAACTGTCGTGTAAAGTACGACAACACATAAGCTGTGAGTTTTAATACAAATATTATCGCTCTGCACAATATACAAACTCAAATTCAATATTATTACATTTATTTTCCACTATTTCCTTTGAATAGTGAGGACTACTAATCTTTATCATCTCGTCATGCTACTCCGCTCTCGACTACTAGTCCCTCGCTACGTTCTCATTTCTCAAGAGAACAATAAAAGTAAAAGGTGAGCTCAACTAACCCAAAGAGGGAAATATTATGACTAAGATAATGCGAGAATATATTATCGTTAGCCTTCAACAAGTGTTAAACCGATACAATATAACAACCATCAAGTTTAATCTGCAATGAACAAACAATCCATTAAAAGAGTCAAGTAGAGAATAAAATCTACTATCTTTTATGATTTAGAAGGTTTTTCATCACTTTTATTCTTTGGACTCGACAATAAATAATCCACATCATCGAATCACTCCCGCACTACTCTGACCAAGGATATTCTTTAGTATCACGACCACAATTATCCATGCACTCACGGCCAAGAATATTTTGTGTATTCATTAATGGTCATGATCATGCCAACAACTTTCCATCAATGCGCTACGGGCCAATGAGGACTTTTACCACGTCATTTGTAACATTACGGTTATGATTACACCGTATAATCTTTGGTCATAATCATACCAAGTCCATCTATGCACTACAGGCCACAGATGACTTTTAACAAAATATATACAACAGGATGATGATGACAATGATATAAGAATTCAATAAAACAAGTTCAAGAATTATTTTATCCCAGAATCAATAACGCCCAAATTGTCAACATGATATCGCTTTGGAGTAAAATTCAAGAATGCTCAGAAGAATATTTCAATGAAAAGATACTGGATGAAGCGCAAATATCAAGGTTATTCCACTAATTTCATGGAGTATAGAAGTCAAAACTTTAACCAACTGAGTATAACAAGGAATGGAATAACAAAAGAAATCACTGTGCACGCGATAGATCGCTTTATGCATGTTATTCCAATGTAATAATAAATAATCGGAATCAGTCCTACAGAAACGCGCATGCATGTGATATTCCAATGTAATAATAAAGACAAAATCAGTCCCATGTAGAACGCGCATGCATAAGATATTCCAACAAAAATAATAAATAATGGAATTCAGTCCCCAGAAACGCATGCATACGATGTTGTTCCAAGAATGATAAAGAATGGAATAACAGAAGAATTTCACCAAGTATAGGGTAGCCCGCGTATACAGGTTATTCCAATAGAATAATAAAGAATGGAATAACAGAAGTTCTCTTCATGGATAAGAAAGAAATAATACTCCCTACCTTAGAAAAACTGGATACTGGAATAGTGAGGTAGCAGACTTCTCTTCTTCTTTCTATAATTTCTCTCTATAATAATCGCTCTAAAGCTTTTGTGATTTGGTGAGAAATGAAGGAAGAATGAGATTCAATTTATAGAAAAATATAGTTCCGATAATTGCACGTTTTGGGGCTCAAAAAATTACAATACAATACCTCCAACTTTTCCTTTATTTTTAATTTAGTCATGGAAGTATTATCAAACTTGAACCACCTCCGCTAATAGTAAATAATGTGATTCAATAGTAAATTATGTGAATCAATAGTTCTAGACATGTGAAAATACGAATTACAGTATAGTACCTCCATCTATACCTCTATTTTTAACTTAGTCATGCAAGTATTATCAATCTTGCACCAACTTCCCTAATAGTAACAAGAATGTGAAACAATAATATACACATGTGAACAAATAGTTATAATCATGTAAAATAATAGCAATCAATTGCTCATTTATCTAAGTTAAATAATTGGATTGGTCAATATAACCTCCAGACATCAATTATTATCGAAATAATTGTCGATTTTCACTAACACAAATAATTCCAACACAATGAAACCATTTTTATCAAAAAATATAAATTTTGAAATTTTGAAATTTGACTTTTCCCAAAAAAGTCAACTGTTGACTTTTTGACCAAATAGTGAATTAGAAAAATTTTGTGTTTATAGACTATTTTACTAATTTCATCGTTAGGACTCAAATATCACGTCTGCGTCTCCAAATTCAACTCCGAACACAACTTTAATTTTAATAACATTCATCATTAATATTATAACTCACAATATTTATCAATCAGTCGCTCCTCAGGAAAGAGGGGCTTTCAATAAGAATTTCTCCTATTGGCGCCGCAAATAGGTGACCAAACCTCTCCTCGATGTAACTTCTAGACATTGTAAATATTTCAATTTAATAATATGAATAACTTTGTCGTCTCAATTATTGATTTAATAAAATAACATATTATGCAGATGATACTACGTACAATAATCGAATCAATAATATGAGAGATATGATCAAAATAATTATCGTAGTAATAATTGAGTATAAGCGAGTGACTTCTCACGTAAGCTTCAATAATCAATACCGTGTGCTTACATTATACAACCACGCCAGACATCTTGTATTTTTTACTACCGAGTAGTTCAACAGTTAACAGTAAAACTTCCGCCGTTATTTTTATAAAGTATTTTTGTCGTTTTTTCAATCCGACAATAATTCCGTTGTGGGGGTCCACCAATGATTGTGCCGTTGTACAAATATTCCCTGTTAAAACGAATATTCCCCCACCAATCGAATATTATATAACAACCTTGCTACCTTTGCAAAATTTGTAAATATTACCCACAACTATAACATTATATCAAATCCACACCATAATATTCAAAAATATATTTCGAGAAAATTTAATCTTTATTCAAAAAGTTGGGGTCTTACAATAAACATGAGGATGATGACAAGGATATAAAGAATCAATGAAGTGAGATCAAGGATAAATATTGGAGATTTATTATTCAATTTATCTCGAGTTCAAAAATGTCCAAATTGTCAACATGATAACTAATTGTGAAGTAAAATTCAATAATGATATTCATGTATCAAAAATATTTTGGACAATTTTTTTTAATTCTTTTATGAATAGTACTCATGAACACTACCGTATGAATAGTAATGTATGAATAGTACCCATGAATAGTACCCCGAAATGAAAATATTAAAATTTAATAAGAAAATATTCCAGTGAAATGATATTAGATGAAGCGCAAACCTTAAGAAATTTCTAATCATTTCAGGAATTATAGAAGCAATACTTACCATAGTAAGTTTAAATTTAGGAATATGAAATGAAATAATTTTACTTACATAATATGGAGTATAAAAGAAAGTGATATTTCTTACGAGTATTGAAATAAAATAATATCCTTTATGAATATGAAATAATTAATATCATTTACCTTAGTAGAAACTAAATCTGACTTGGAATATTGGATATTATCTTGAGAAAATCTTGCACAAAACATTATACTCAAAGTATTATTATACTCAAAAGAAAAACTCACAATATTATAGAGGAAGAATTTCTGATATTGTGATGGTGTGTTTAGGATGGAGGGATACCCCCCATTTTATAGTGCAGCACGGAGGAAAAATTAAACAAAATTGCCTAACTTTCCTTTGCCTAATTTTTTTTTCTTTCTTCTTTGCCTAACCTCTCATTTCTTATTGGTTGAGGACCCACACCTTAAGAAAACTTTTTTTGTAGGAGGAATCACCCACTTGAAGTGCACTTATTTGTTTTGAAAAAAAATGACTTCAGCACACCCAATTTGAAAAAGGAATTTCAAAGCAACTTGCTCCTCCATCCTTTTCTCACATGCTTAAATATATATTATTATAATATTATTATTTAAACAATTATAATAATATATTTGAATGAATATTTTATTGGAGAAAATAATTATAAGAAAAATATGCTAAACTTTCAACAAATATCTCATGCTAAAATTCCTTCATTTATATCAAAATTGAACCAATATCCACCACATAATAATTATTCACAATTTATATTATAAGCTCACAATATTAACAACCAGATCATTCCCAGGAAAGAGGATGTTTTTCGATAAGAATTGATCCTTATTTGCACGCAATTATATAACATAACCCCTTTCCTCGACAGAACTTTCTAGACATTGCCAATAACGCTAACCAGTAATATGAATAATTGTGTCGTGTCAATTATTGATTTAATAATATAAAATGTTGTGCAGATGATACTGTGACAATAATTGAATCAATAATATGAGATATTATGCAATACTACTGTGGCAATTATTGAATGAAACTGAGTGACTTCTTACGTAAGAATCAATAATCAGGGATATTGTGCAATACCGTGTGCTTCTGTGCAACCACGCGTATTGCTGTACTTTTATCATCGGGTATTTCAACAATTAATGGTAAAAGTTTTACCGTTATTTTTTATAAAAAGATTATTTCTATCGCTTTCTATATCCGACAGTTATTTCGTTATGTGGTCCACCAATGATTGCGTCGTCGTACGAATATTCCCCAACAAAAAGAATATTCCCGGACTAAAACAAATATTTTATGACAACTTGCTTACTTTGCATATATCACCCATAACTATAGCATTATATCAAATCAACACCTTATTATTCAAAATAATAATTAGAGAAATTAAATATGTATTCATAAAAAGTTGGGGTCTTACAAAAAACTGAGATTTAGAGTAAGAAACAACTCAAATCTTGCTTCAATCTTTGTAAATCTCTATTACAAGCACTTCTATATATATATATATATATATATATATATATATATATATATATATATATATATTCAACATATCAACTGTTCACTTGTTGAAATCAAGTTTTTAGCAGCTTTAGCCGTTCGTTGTGATGTTATCGCGCTATATTGTAAGATCTTCATAGATCTGGGCTTATTTACTATTTTAATCCGCATATAAGTGCTATATATATACTAGGGTTAACCCGTGCCTCCGGCACTATGAATGCTCGTGTAATTATTTAATACCTAAATATGAATCTAAATGAAAAATGCTAGTTACAATGTTTAAAGAGTATCTACATGCTCATTATTTACAAATCGAGACTGGCAAGAAAAAAATGAATTTGTTAAGGAAACAACTAAAGCCAACATTCACATTCACTCAACAATAAAATTGACTTAAGCCAGTTAACTATATTTATTAAATTCAAAAAAATCTCAAAGCCAATGACCTTCATATTTTCTTTAAGAACATTTAAAAGCACTCCTCCACACCTCCACTACTCCACTACTACTAACAATTATAAATTAACTATGAAATACTACTAATTAACACCTTTGTTATTTTGATACAAATAAATAAAATGAGGAAATGTTCCTGTAGGATTTGGTAAAATGATGGCCAGTGTCCTTTTTCTAACAGCAAACCTAACAAAGAGCCTCTTCTTGATACCTTATCTCCTAATTAACAAATACACTTTTCTCAATTTGACAAATTCTCCAATAAAAGAACATAACGACAAAGAACAAAAATGAAAAAATATATATAGAGTTCTCCTTTGGCATTCATAGAACTGCCAAGGAAATATATATATTATACATAATTGACTAAAAGGGAAAAAACAGGACCCATATAAATTCTAAATGGATAAAAACATTAATATTTTTTCACTGCTTTGCCTAGACTCCTTTTATTTCTCGCTTTTATGCATCCACTTTTATCACTTTGTATCAATCTTTTGACATTCTCGCCTCAATTCTTGTTCTTCCATCTATTCCCACACTTTTGCTTCTTCCCACCCCGCTTATGCTCCTCTCTGCTTCTCCCCATGGGATCCACATCTTCATATTTGATTGGTTTTATATCACACCGCATTTCTTCACCATTGTATGAATCACAAACGAAGTCGAGTAGCCTTGCAACCATATTGCACTAATCCTTGTGTCGAGTGAGGATGAAAACCAAAACATTCACAACGTAATATATAACAAAGGAGGCAAAAGTCTAATGTGGAACACATTACGGCGATTAAGAGCTCCAATCATATTCATAGGTTGAATTCAGAACCAATAGGTATCCGGATGCTCGCTTCAAAAACTTCCATTGATGTGTATGAATAAGGCAATGTCTTTGTGTATAAACTTCTCACCGCCATATACCATTACAAACACCACATATTAGGTAATAAACAGAGTTAATGAATTGTGTACATGTGCAATGCTTCGCTTCTCGATTACTCATTTTTCTATCATCTAAATTGTAGCGTAATGCACCTAATAAACCCTATAACCAAAATGATGACCTTTTATCCACCTTCTCGAGATATGGTCACATTCTTAAGATGTGCATCCTTCCTCTTCTTAAGAGTTTCTTCCTTCTTCTTTTAGCATTCTCATGGTCTTCCAAAGATCCAATAAGGTAAGCCTCTCTTTTTTTGTACATGAGTCCACCGAATTCTCACCTGGGGAGTAGAACGGGCTTTTTACGGTTCGGATTTTCCTCATTTAACATCTCCTCTTTATCCTTCTCAAACTCTTCCTCCACGCCATCACCAAGTAAAAGCACGCCTTATAAGATCGACTTAAATAAGATCAACAAAGATCACATTCATCATATTCGAACATGTAACCATGTAAGAGTCACGGATTAAATAAGGAAATTATTGCATCAATTACATGGATAAATAACAAATCTATCAAATAAGCATAAAAGTGGAAAGATATAGTAATACTAACACGTGAGACCAACAAAAAAATATTGTGGCAATACCAAAAAAAATGTCTAATAAGCATAAAAGTGGAATGGTATAGTGAGAGCAATGTAATACTAACAGGTGAGACCAATAAAAAAATATTGTGGCAACCAAAATTCCAAGTAACATGACAAATATGAACACATCATCAGCCACATAACGGAAGGGTACTTAATCCCATTACTTGGCAAAGAAATAATGAGCTCCTGTACGACAAATGAAATACAGATAAAAATCTTAAACTAAACAAATGTACAGTACCAGTTCATTACCAAGCTAAAAGATAAGAGTGGAAGTTCAAAACAAAAATATGATGTGTCATATTGAAAAGGAGAAACTGAAAGTAGAATGAAAATAGATTCCAGAAAGTAGAATGTAAACGATCCTCTTTAACTTACTAACCCCTTCCCCCATCGCAAAATTAAATTTATAAGTCTACATATAACCCCGTAATTGTACTAAAATAAATGAATAAAAGTAAAAAGGAGTCATGTCACAAAATTGAAATATCCAAATGTATAGAGTCACTCTCACTCACATGAACTTGCAACCACTTAGCAACTATAAACTGAGGAATCTCTTTGAAAAAAATCCACAATACTATGAAACCGAGAAAATACACCCAAAATTAGAACAACAAATTATCAGAAAGTAACAAAAAAACAAAAATTCAGTAGTTAGAACATTACTTTAGCTTTGCAATTCTCAATATCTAGCATAAGGTAAACCCATTTGTATCTCAAAAAATTCGCTACAATGCTCAGTATTTACCTAAAATATTAAATTGACAGCACCAAACAAAATATAGTTTCTTGTTGCCACCACTATTGAGAAAATTTAGATGAGATCTAAACCTACCCTATGAGAAAACAAAGCACCTGAAGCATAAAAACAACATGAACAAAACCATGCCCTCACATCTTAACTGAAATTCGAATTCAAAACTAAGAAAAGTTCTGCTCCAAATTCAATTCCAAAGCATGAATACATGCTCCCAAAAGCAACCCAAGTAGATATAAAAGAAGAAATCACAAAGACAAACTAGACATATCAAAGCTCTCGTTTACTTTCAATAATTTAACCAAGAACAAAATAAATGAAAACACCTGATACAGTTACTTTAGCAAACCCATAAACAACAAAGTTAGCTAATTAGTTTACGGAAAATAAGATATTTACTGCTCCATACAAACCTGCAAACCTTTTATCAAAAAGAGAACTTGGACATTCTAGAAATTGCATTAATCATGGCAAATAAACAAACAAAGCTCTGAATGCCTGATCAATCATAATAAACAGCATCCAAATGTACCCAAAAAAATGATTTTACAAAAATCTATTTTCCAATCATCTACCAAAAAATATTACCACTTTTAATAAACTATGTTCTTAAAGTACATATAATAACATTTACCTTGTAGATCTGTCAAGCTCTACCATGTCTTCGGTACATAAACCTTTGAAAAGAAAGGCTATCCATCGGCAACGTCCACGACCAACAAATATTGTTTGTAACAAAAACCTGTTATTTATAAGAGAGAGCAAAATGTTAGTAGTATCGCAAGAAAGAAACAATTGACACGTGATTACTTGAATACGATTTAAGAATTATAAAATACACATAACCCTGTTAACTTTTCTCCACCCTCGACTTCTTGTTGAATGAACACATTTCCATTCAATAGCAATATCATCCCAAGACTGCAAAAATTGAAATGAATCGTTTAGTTATATATGTCTTTTAAAAAATAAATATCAAAACTTTTAACCTTAATAAGCTTGTATAGTCAGTTTGATTTTTGGCACCAAAATAGTCCACCTCTAAGCTTTCTTTGTCTCATTGAAAACATGGAATAACAATATAGATAACATATAATATCATGATGAGCATGGAATGATTTTGACATAGTGTACATGAATAAGTTTTATTTCCATCATATGTATATCCGGATGACTTAATAGATAACATCTAGTAAACCGTCACCAAGCTACTTGGCTAGCATACAAACATCCCAAAACAGTCATTATACTTAGGCATATAAAGGATAATATTCCTCACTGTTATTTTGAGTTCCATACAAAACATAAGGTAAACCCAAGTACAGGGTTTGGAACCAATAAACCCAAGACTTTAAAAGCATAAAGATTTACCTCTACTACATGAGTTGTTTTACAAAAAGAAATAGCAATGTTCATATTTTGGATTTTTGGATACTTCCATTTCTATCACTAAATACAACCCTACAATCCTTCCCTTCTGCGCACAACATTTTTTCACTCAAATTAAATATTTTGCATTTTTACATTTGAAACAAAGAGGCCCTAAATTCCTAACTCCAACCAAAACCGTTTGCATGCAAGAAATTAGGAGTGCCATCAAACTTATTCAGTTTTGATAAATCAAAACATAAAATATATATAAAAAAAATACTTGCCAGAAGAACCTTTAAGAAAAAGAAAAAATAAACTCAAAAAGTATTGAAAAATTAAACACTTGTATCATAACATCTCACCTTGTGCAATTTATAGGGTTTATACACCAAATGCAAGAGATTACTCTTTAATACACCAAATGCAAGAGACTATACAATCGGGCCTCAGATAAAGAAGTACACAAATGTGAGAAATGCTCAACAACTGTCATTGGTTATTATAATTTGAGACTGTCATTGGTTTTGATTGATTTTATTTATTTATTATTATTATTAAAAAATGTAATTCTTGGGTAAGGGCATTTTTATTTTATTTTATATATCTTTAAAATAGATTAGAGCGACTTAAATCCCAAGGCTTCAACATCCAACGGCCTCAAATCAATTTAGGCTTCAACATCCAACGATCTAAAATCATTTGGGGCTTCAACATCCGACGGCCAAGAATTTATCTCTCAAAAATTCAAACTTAGTTAATAGTTAATCTTGTCAAGTTAATATTTAAAAAGTTACAATCAATCAAAAAGGCTTATAAATAATAAAAAATAAATCTTGAAATATAGTTAAACTTGGTTTAAATTTAGGAGAATTTGACTATTAAAGTTGGATTATTCATTGAAATTTGTCTTCATAAGAATTAGTTGAGAAGCTAATAGTGATAGTGTCTTTGCCTAACTTGATAACATAAAATAATGACATATTAGGAATTAATATCATGTCATTTTATAAATTTTAAAATAAACTTTAATTAGTCCTAAATGAAAAAAATTATTGAAAAGTTAGGCCATGTTTCAAAAAAAGTAAATATGCTAAAAAATGAAAAGTCATACAAAAAGGTGTACGTGTATATTTATGTTGCATTCATATCCCCGCTATTTTCGTGGAGGTGTGTACTTTCAGAGAAAAATTTAGAACAACACAACATTGGAAGGGCTTGTGGTGGATTTATGACAATTCTACATTCACTTGCATAATGTGTGCAAGACAATGTGATAAAACCTCAAAGTAGTACAATTCCTACATTGTACGTAGTACACCTTAAATGTTGGAATATGTTATATACTTTCTTCGAAATTTGTTTAAAACTCATGATTGTGCTTGCTACGATGTGTTACATACACGTAGTTAAATGTTAAAATGAATTTCCTGAAATTTGAACAAACTGGACAAATTTAAATCTTCATTATCATTACTTGCCTTTTAATCTTAGTTAACAGAGAGAATATCATGCCAAGAAACTTTAGAAATCCTCTCATAGGCTAGAGCAAATATGTGGCAACACTTGTATCTATAATTGGCAAATTCAATTTCAAAACAAAGCTACGGATTATAATCTCTTAATAAGTTTCTAAAGGTTCTGACATTAATCTGATCCCATATTATTTCAAATTTTGAGAAAATCTTCAACCACAGTAATTTGAAAAATCACTGATACCCAACAGAGCAGAAATACCTATTACCAAGAACCTAAAGATCCATGAGGAAAAGTTTCAAGCAATTAATCCACAACCTCACAACAAACCATCACTTCAAAAAACAAAATCAAACAAAAAGTAACCCAATAAAAATCATACTGAATTAACAACCACAAATGCACATTAAAATCAAATTTTCACATACCAAAATAACCCAAAAAAACAATTAAGCGTGATCGAACCAAGATGATGAAACCCATGTACACAACCAAAAAAGCCCAACAAAACAAAACCTAATCTTTAGAAGATATTCACAATCACTAATAATCAGAAACTCACACAACAAAAAGAGTTTTAATCAATGTAGACACTTATCTATTATATAAATATAGTTTAAGAAAGAAATAGATTAAGTAACTCAGGGTTTTGTACCTGATAGCAATCGCAGGAGATGGCCACGGAGGGAGCGAGAAGTCGGTGGACACAGAAGGAGAAAGAGAAGCACCAGTGCTGCAATAAGAGATCAAATGTTCTATTAGCACCATCCAAAATTTGAGATTCCTTGTTTACTAAATGTACGATCCACTGTGAGTAATTAAAATGGAATATATTTGATACTCTCCTCAAAAGGGATTATTTCTTAATGACATCAAAAGCAATTTCTTAATGAAGGGAGTATTTCTTAATGACATCAAAAGTAATTTGAGTATTTTATTTTCTAAAAACATATTAATGAGTGATATCGCAACTTTTGAATAGTGACCTCAAAAAAGATTAGGTGGATTTACATCATTTTACTCCATATATTAACTATTTTTACAGTATATAATGAGCTACATACTCTTATAAAGAATCCTTGTTATCCGTTGATGCCCTTTCTCAATTAGTATGGTAAAATCTTCTTTCCTTATCCCTGAAGAATTTGTAAAAAAATACTATTTTAATGACATAAAACTTTTGAGGAAAAGAAAATCCAAGGATCCCAGAATGATTGTGAATGACTGGATTTTTAAGATGAGGTCTACTTAAGACCTTTCTTACTTGACTTTCACAATTAATAAAGTCTCTATATAGGTTTAATTTGATTCTATTAAGTATTGGTCAAATTTTTATAATTGTCTAACATTCTAAAGACTCTATTTTGCTGGGAAAATGTAGTATTAGTAATTGGGCTATTTAGGCTCCTTTCATGTTTTTCAATAATTTGATTGGGTCATTGGGTTTTTTTATGGGTTAATAAGTGAACCCAAAACAATACTATGATTTCAATGAAGATATTCATTATTATATGCAATCAGGCGTGGAAGCATGATAGTACACCATCTTATATCACAAGCTTTCAGCATAACAAACAATTTAAAGCAAAAAAGGACTTGGTATTGAATTTCACCATCAATTTCATACGCAGTAATTTAAAACAAAATAAATGACTAATTTTTCTACAAAATTTGGCATCAATATCATCCCCGGGGATAATTCCAGTGACATCATATTCTAGTGACATCAATATATACTTTTTAATTTAATTAACAACAACAACAAATATTATAATTTTAAAAAAAATTACTAATTCATTATTTCATAATTATTAATTTAAAATAAAATCGTACTAATAATATAGTTGGTTAAAAAGAGCATTTAAAAAATCATGTCAAAAGAATCTAATTTGTTAGCTTAAAATTTACCAGTATTATGGACAAATAGTAGTACTATATTCAACCATCAAACACCACCATCATCATCATCATCAAGTCATCCCATCCTCCTCCTCACATCTCTACGACTACTCCCCCTCGGTCCCTCACCGCTTCACCTCGCAAATCAAGAAAAACAATGGCTACTACTTCTCCCATTTACCTTTTACCCCTATCACGCCCCCTCTATTTACTCTTAATCACCACCACTCCCATCCCCATTCTTTCCATACCCAACATCTCCAATCTTCTCTCCTCCTACCCAGATCTCTTCGACTTCGCCAACTTCCTCCTCTCCACCGCCGTCACCTCCTATCTCGCTCAACGCTCCCCCCTCGCCCTCCTTGCTGTCCCCAACTCCTTCCTCCGTTCCTCCGACACCTCCTCCTTCTCCCCCAACATCGTTGACGTCCTCCGCTACCACGTCCTCCTCCAATACCTCTCCCCTGCCGTCCTCGAGATAATTCCAGTGACAATAATTGAGAGGTGATATAGCTACATAAACGCTTAGAAATAAGGGGTGGAAAGGTGCTTACCGGAGAGGAAGAGGATGATACGGATATCCTAGAAGTCCGATAGGTAAGCTTCAACAATTGAGAGAGATATATAGAGATAGATGATGATGGTGTGACGGTCGAACCCAAACCAAACCAAAAGCCCTTTACTTCTTAGGAGGTATATTGAAGAAATCGATGGAGGGAGAAGGGAGGGAGAACTAAAATGAGAGGGGAAAGAGGGAAATTAGGAGGTATATTGCTCTCACCTCCGTGTAAGTGAAATTAGTAAAGCTGATTTGTTTTTTGAAGGGTTAGATTTATCCCAACTTTTTAATGGTCCAGATCTATTAATAGACTTTGAGCGGGGTTTTTTCCTTTTCAAAATCAATTCTATTTTGTATAGATAGAGTTGTTGGACTTGGCCACTTTGTTATCATTGCGTCATACCTAGATGAACCTCAATAAATACACCAAAGTTTTATGAAACAACACGTGTACAGCAGGATGAAGGTTGGGGTCTGGTGGAATATTAATACAGACCCGCCATTGCTATGGACGATGCACAGAGAGAGAGAGGAGAGAAATTAGAGTTTAAGTGAAGTTAACAGGAAATGTATAACAATTAATTATAGCAACTAAAAATCAACTTAGCAGTCCATATAATTTCCAAGTTATCCAGCCAATTACCACCCAATTTGTTATTAACGATGAAGAGGAAAAGGATTGAAAAGAGTCTAAAGTTATTTACCTGGTTAGCTTAGTGATTGGTTTTTCTTTGTGTTTGGCCTTTCTTTCTCCCTTCTTTCCAGAAAACTCTCTTTCTCTTTCTCACTGTGTATGCTACGGTTTTGGAAACTCAGGTATTAGTGAAGCTAACTGATTTCAAGGGTTAGATTTATATGAACTTGACTAAAAATAATATACAAAACATCATAAAATTAATTAACCTCCACACTAATGAAAATGTTTCTTATATTTAACAATAACACGACTCGGTCTCTCCAACCTACAAAGATGTTATGAATTTAGTAATTTACCAAACTATAGCTATATAACATACTGTACTTAACATTTTTAGACTTTTTTGAGTGAATTTGCTTCTAGAACTAATTTTTTTTGTCTATATGTTTATATTCAGATGTACTCTGCTTGGCCCCTTTTGAGGCTTCTAATGAATTTATGACTCATTAAAACTAAAATTTAAGTTATGAATCAAAAGAATAAAAACTAAACATGACCAAATACCCAATATAACTTGAAACTCAACATCGACATTAAATCCCTAAAAGTTCCGAATTCCATCCCTTCAAATCGTAATTCAGTATACTTCACAATGCACTAAATTAAATATTTCAATGTTTCTTGGGATATATAAAAATTATAAATAAAAAACTATCAAAACCGCAACAAATATGCGAAGGGTACATGAATGTTAATACCATAGCTTTAATTTCTGCGAGCTGACGAATGACAATCCAGAAAAATGACATCAGTGTGATGCCTTACTCAAAATGAAATAGGAACACATCCAACATTAAAAAGAGCAGAAAAATAAAATTTTAAGTAATTCGAAAGGGTTCACCTTTTTCCTTTGTGGCGAAAAGCAAATAGACCGTGAGATGATCTTCTCCTCCTTCAATATTCATACAAAGGAAAAACAAATATCAGCATATAAAGATCATAACAATATACTATTCTTATTTTATACATTCTCAAATTCCTTTCATCAAGTCTAGTTACATCCCCATTTATTAATTACCAAATCTATTCAGAACAGAGCAGAAATACAAAATTCAGAATTTAGAAAAAGGAAATAAAGGAGAAGCATAAATACCAAAAATAGAAAACAAAAAAAAAAAAAACTTAAATACCAAGCAGATAATAAAGTAGATTAATAAAACTCATATAGTAAGGCCTTAGTTAACAACGAAAACTTAAAATAAGACATTTATTAAAATTAGGTTCGTATGAAAAAAAATATCATTAATCATATACGATCGAGAGTACAATCAACAGAGCTTATGTGAAAGAAAGCAAGCAAGCAAAAACCTTAGCTTGAAATCTACTTTATTCTTAATTGATTTTGCCTTTGAGGTATCAATATAGATACATCTAAAATGAATCTACCTAGCTCCATGATAAATCAAATCTGCCTATATGTTAAATAGCAGTCAAATTACACGCAATGTCAATATCAAAACTATAAAAAGCAGAAATGAAAATTATTTATGCACGTAGTTAGTACTCCCTAGAAATTCAAATGGCACAACCTTCACTTTCAATTGTCCTTTCAGCAATAACTAATGGCAAAAAGTTCTAAAGGGATTAGGTTTCAGGTTCATTCATGGAACCCTTTATGCCGTAGATGATTTTATCATGCTTAATTTAAACGATGTTCAACAAATATCCAATTTTATTACATGAAACATAACACGAACATCTTCAAGGGATGACAATTACAATAGTAATTTATTTCAACACTTTTGTATGCATATTGAAGAATCTACATTAGCATCAGATGATAAATGAAAATTAAGATGATGTTGCCACAAATTAATACACTTAATACTTGTAAGTATAGGAGTAGGGATAGGGGTAAGGGTAGGGGCAATTAGGAGTTTTGTAGCTATACTTCTGTACTCTAGAATGGTTATAAGTATATGCAGTGGATAATATTTTTCTTTTACCTCCCCAAAATCAACTATAAAAGCTTATTAATCAAGCATTTCCACTTCAGTCATGATATATTCTTCAAATGCAAAACCTATATATATTATCCCTCTTTTCACCGAAAAAAGTCCCTTTTGTAAATAAATAAATTGTTTCGCGAAAAGGGTCATCTTTTTATTTATGGTAGTATAAAAAAATACCATGTTCTAAATTTCAATACCATGCTGCAGCCACCACCAAACACTCAATCACTCATTATATTTTTTCGAAAATAAATTTGCTAACAATTAATGACCTTAAAAATTGCAAATTTGGAAAATGGGACTGTTTTTCTGAAATGGAACCTAATTATCAAATACAGTAATTCAACTAATTTCAATTTACACCTAAAATAATACCCTGATAAGAGAAAAACCCCATACCTCTTTTTCCATAGGCGGAACCCATTTACCATTAACCCATTCATGATGAATCCATATAATTACCACCCATTTACAAAGTTTTTCGATCTTGTGGCAAGACTTTGAGTAAGCGGATTTGGAGGGTTAAATCAGAGTCACAATGGGCAAAGGATTTTGATGGTGATGGCAACTTCTTCCCATTGGGGCTTTGTTTGCCCTTTTTGAGGGAGTACCATTTTCTTGGTAAGCTTGGATGAGATTGATGGTTTCTTGGTGGGTCCAGGAGAGGGGTTGGATTTTCTTGGTAGTGGTGTTGGTGGGTGTTGTTGGTTTGGGGGAAGGTGGGGATTGGTTTTGGTCCTGTGATGGCGCGGCGGTGGTGGTTGTGGTAGAGATGAGGAGGGTGATGGAGAAGGTGAGGCCATTGATTAGGATTGGGTTTTGAGGGAATTCGGTATTTATGCTTTTTTTGTGATGGGTGGTGATGGTGGTGGTGGAGGAGGAGGAGGAGGAGGAGGAGGAGGTGGTACTAATGGTGGTGGTGGCCGGTGGGTAAGGACCAAGGAGTGCGTGGGACTGGGTTGTTCTAAAATGTGCTAGGTATTAGAAGCTATGAAAGGTATTAGTGAAGCTAACTGAAATGTGCTGGGTTGTTCAATCAATGGTTAGATTTATCCCACTTTTTTTACGGTCCAGATCTCTTAATAGAGTTTGAGCGGGATATTTTGTTTTTCAAAATCATTTGCATTTTGTATATATATATATATATATATATATATATATATATATATATATATATATATCTTATTTGTGGTTAGATCTTAATTTTTACCGTTTATATCTTGTAAATAGTCAATATGTGAAGTACGTTGACTAGATCTAGCTTTTTAACCGGTTCTAAAGCTGTAAAACCTGAACCTTTGAGCTAGATTGGATAAGATCTAGATAGATCTAATTTACTTTCTAGTTTGTAAATAATAGAAACCACGTGACCCTAGATTTGTATATAGAGAAAACGAGAAGCTCATTTACTCGCATACAAGGATTGTGACACCCCCAAAACCCGGTACTTCATTACCTCAAGATTTGGTGTTCACTTAATCAAAACAATTATATCTAACTACCCAATCATATAAAATTGAATAATAAAAACCTGTCCATATAGGATTATATTTAAATAAAAATCTCCTAGGTTATCTAACCTTTAATTACAATCATTCAAATACGAAAATTAGATTATTACATCACATCATTATTAAAAGTCTATTATCTTAACGATAAAATAAAATTACAAGTCTTCATCACTTGTACATTTTTCCCTTCCCTTTGTTAGTTGTAGGTTCATTTACCGTATCAACATTAGGTGCAATAAGTGTATAAACATGCAAGAATGAGCAAACAAAGCTCACTTGAAATAAGAATGAATAACTTTACAACATTATAACATTTGCCAAAAATAGGCTCAATAGAACTGAATGATAGGTTCTATTAACATTCTGAAACATACTACTGAGGGTCTAATGACCACGAACAATGTCCACAGTTATAAGTAATCTTTCAACTTTAACTTTAACAGTCATATGACTATAAGGACTCCACGTACTTTGGGGGATCAGCCCTTCGTACAATGTATTGTGCACAACCATTTTAACGCTAAGCGTAAACCTCTAATAAAAGAGTTGTTCATCTCAGTATTTAGAATACAAGTCCGCACCAAAGTAGGTTTGGTTTTGATATATTACAATGTAATTTAGAATTCAACGGTCATCAACTAAGGATTAATGGAATAAAAAATAACTATCTGTATGCTATGGAATAATCATAACTGAATCGATATTTGTAAATTAATATCATGCTTTACGGAATAATCTAATAGCATAAACATTGAATAATCATAACATAATTTGCTTAAACAATATTAATTCAAGGTTATTGAGAATTGGATACTAAGCATGCATAATGAATAGTAATTTGAACGATAAAGTTGTTCAACACTAGAATATTAAAATATAGCGACTCGCATGCTAAATAACAAGTTACATATTAAAGAAACTTACTCAATATTAAAATATAAGATTTAGAATACTTGCATCATCATGAACAACTAGATACAAGAACTTACTCAATAATAGACAATCTAACTCTATGAAAGTGTAGAGTTAGCAACTTGCGTAATTGTAATTGAATTAAAAGCAATATAGTACTCAACGAAATTAAACTTGCACAACGAAGTTTTAGGGTTAGAGAACTTGCCTTGAGCACAAGCTAAACCTTACATTTTCAATTCACATAATCAAATTACGTTAATACTAATACTAGTTAACCCTTGATAACATGCTCATTCTTAGTTTAGTACTACTGAAATCATAATTTAACAGTCCTATTATTAACACATAACATTTTTTTTAAACTTTGTGTAAACAAATAAAACTGCTGACCATTCCCTTTAACTTAATTCATGCTTGGCACAACGATTTACAGCTTGTGGTTCAAGACTATTACATATTGAAGCTGAGTCATACATGAGGCTCAAGCCAGCGATTAGCGTTGGCGGCATAATATCATGGTGACATGCACATGCAGAGAATAATATCATTGGGATCAACTGCGGCCTTTGAACTCCAAACTTCTACGACCAAATTTCTAAACAACAACATGAACAAAAAGTCAATTTGGCCTACAAACTCATTTCTAACAAACTAATTAACATGTAATACACATATAGACTTCATATAAACATAATTTAAATACTCTTAACATGTTTTTACTCATATAATAACATAAACATCAAATTTACAACACCCAATTTCACTATTTTTGATAAAAACTCCATATTTGACATTTTTAGTGAAACTTATCACTGGAACTTTGTTTTTCAACCAAAACAATTAATTCTAAAAACCTTGTTTGTGTTTATTCATCCTTTTTCAAATTCCATAGTCAATTTATAATTTAAACAACTACTAAAACCTTAATTTTACTTTTAAACTAAGCCATATTCGTACATATTCATATAACTCACTGTAATATGAGTTTCTTTATAAAATACATACATACATGAATTAGTTTATCTATACTCATATATAAACTTTATGAAAACAATTCTTATAACAACATCTATCATATAAAGCTATATACATCAACAATTCATCTTTTAAAAATATTTTACAAAGAACTTTTTGGAAGAAGAAGACAACAAAATTTTAAGGAATTTTAAAAGGTTTGGATGATACCTTGTATGCTAGAAGATGAAGATTTTCCTTCCTTTGATCAACAATACTTCTTTCCTCAAATTCCTTTATCAAAATCTTCTAGAATTCTCTCAATTCTCTCTCAATTTTTCTTCTTCTCTTCCTTTTTCTTCTTCTGAGTTTTTCTTCTCCTAACTCTATCTTACGTAGTAAAATATAACGTATATAGGTAATAATATATGTATTAATTATATAATATTAATATAGAGATAACTGATATCAGTTATCTAAGTTTTAAAAATTCAAAAGCCATAAGGCTTGTTTGGCTAGACTAATAAAATAACCCTTTAAATCTTACACCTTGTTTGGTAAACCTAATTAAAACAAATGAATTAATCATTATACCTTGTTTGATAAAACACTATTAGGTTAAAGACTTAATATGCATTAAGGCTTGTTTGGCAAACTAATTAAACTCTTTTAATTTATTTTAGTAACTCCTTTATAGCAAGGTTATTAGTCACACTTCTATTTAATTAAATTTTAATAATCAATTTAATAAATTCTAATACTAATCTATTAAATTACTTTAACACATAAATCACTAACCCATAATTATAATTTCCTTTATAATTATAATTTTATTTAACCAACTAACACCTTATCTTAATTACAAATTCTAATTAAAATATTATAATTCATTTAATCATTATAAGCTCTCTAACTTAACTATTAAATTAAATTAGTATATTATCTCATAACAATTAATTTTCTTAATTCCTTAATTATTTTCTTAACAAATAATTAACTAAATCAAACCAAATCAAATTGAACAATTATTTATTCAACAATAAACATATCCATTAAATACTTATATAATTCAATATATATTTAAAATTATAATTTAAAATTCTGGAATGTTACATCATTCCCTCCTTACAAGGATTTTGTCCTCAGAATCACAACTCAAATAATACATTCGTTACATTCTTCCCTTCTTACAAAGATTCTGTCCCCAGAATCGAAGACACAGATTAAACAAATAACTTAGGGTAATCTTTCATCATTTTATCCTCGAGTTCCCACGTAGCTTCTTCAGCGTTGTGGTTCTTCCATATCACCTTCACAGAAGGTATACCTTTATTCTTGAGCACCTGTTCTTTCCTGTCAACTATCTGGATAGGAATCTCTTCATTGGAAAAGTCTTTATCAAACTGCAATGGTTCGTATTCGATCACATGTTTGTAACCGGGTTTATATGGTCGTAACACCGAAATGTGAAAAACATTGTGAATGTTTTCCAACTCTGGAGGTAGAGCTACCTCGTAGGCCATATTTCCCACTTTTCACAACACTTCAAAGGGTCCAATAAACCTCGGGCTTAGCTTTCCCTTTTTACCGAAATGAATTTTCTCTTTCAAGGAGAAACTTTTAGGAATACGAAAGTTCCTACGTCGAATGCACGATCTTGTCTGTGTTGATCAGCATACTTTTTTTGTCTGTCTTGGGATGCTACCAATCTTGTTCTGATTAGTTTCAAAACCTCGGCA
Organism: Panax quinquefolius; assembly: GCA_020205615.1. Lineage (NCBI taxonomy): Eukaryota > Viridiplantae > Streptophyta > Magnoliopsida > Apiales > Araliaceae > Panax > Panax quinquefolius. The sequence goes on along the minus strand of CM035172.1, from coordinate 120,049,373 downwards.
GTTTGTTGTACCAATTCTGGTCCTAACAACTAGCGTTCACCGACTTCATCCCATCATAGTGGAGTTCTGCACTTTATGTTGTACAATGCCTCGTAAGGTGGCATGCCGATGGTCGCGTGGTAATTGTTGTTGTAGGCGAATTCTACCAACGATAAATGTTCATCCCAGCTTCCTTTGAAATCCATGACGCATGCTCTCAGCATATCTTCCAACGTTTGGATTGTTTGTTCGCTTTGCCCGTCAGTTTACGGATGGTATGCTGTACTCATTCGCAACTGTGTTCCCATACATTCTTGTAGTCTCTTCCAGAAGTTTGATGTGAACCTTGGATCTCTATCTGACACAATTGACACTGAAACTCCATGTCTTGACATAATTTCTTTAACGTACAGTTTCGCTAGTTGATTAAGATTAAATCTAATCTTTATTGGCAAAAAGTGTGCAAATTTTGTCAATCATGTCCACTATTACCCATATCGCATCATATCCTTTTTGAGTCGTTGGAAGACCTACCACAAAATCCATTTTTATATGCTCCCACTTCCATTCCGGTATTTCCAACGGTTGAAGTAAACCGCTTGGTCGTTGATGTTCATCTTTCACCTTCTGACACATCAAGCATTTTGCAACGCATTCTGCAACGTCTCTTTTCATATTTGGCCACCAAAAATGTCGCCGCAAATCTTGATACATCTTTGTACTTCCTGGATGAATCGAATATCTTGTGTTGTGTGCTTCGGTCAAGATTTCGTCTTTAAGCTCCCGCACTGCTAGAACCCAAATTCTTTCCTCGAACCGTAGTAGTCCTTCGGTATCGATCTTGTATTTTTCATCACTACCCTCAACCAGATCTTTTTTTTCCCACACTCTTCATCTTGTAGTTGAGCATCCTTCACTTTGTCCACTAAAGTTGGACCAACTTCTATCTGGAATAGTTATTCGTCGGATTCTTTTGGAAATTTGATTTCCAACTCCAGTTTTGTCATTGCTGAAATGAGCTCCTCCTGAGTTGTTATCAGCATCAACTTTTCCCGACCTTTCCTGCTTAAAGCATTTGCAACCACATTCGCTTTGCCCGGATGATAAAAGATCTCACAATCGTAATCTTTTATCAATTCCATCCATCTTCTTTGACTCATGTTCAGGTCTTTTTGAGTGAAAATATACTTCAGACTCTTATGATCTGTGTAGATTTCACATATCTCTCCATAGAGATAGTGTCTCCATATCTTCAGAGAAAATACCACTGCAGCCAATTCCAAATCATGAGTCGGATACCCTTTCTCATAATCCTTTAGTTGTCTTGATGCATATGCAATAACTTTGTTGTTCTGCATAAGAACACAACCCAACCCTTTGTGTGAGGCATCACTATACACGACAAAGTTTCCTGTATTATCTGGTAATGCCAACACAGGTTCCATACTTAAATTTTTCTTCAAATCTTGAAAACTTTCTTCACACTTCTCCGTCCAAACAAATTTTACAGCCTTCCTTGTCAAATTTGTTAACGGAGTGGCTATCTTGGAAAAGTCTTGAATGAATCATCTGTAATAACCGGCCAGTCCCAAGAAACTCCTCACATCCGAAGGTGTCCTTGGTTGTTCCCAATTGATTACAGCTTCCACTTTCGATGGATCCACTGAAATTCCATCTTTATCAATCACATGACCCAAAAATTGTACACGATCGAGCCAAAATTCGCACTTAGAGAATTTCGTGTACAACTTTTCCATTCTTAGTGTCTCCAATGTTAAACGTAAATGTTCCACGTGTTCTTCTTGAGTTTTGGAATACACCAGAATTTCGTCGATAAATACTATAACAAACTTATTTAAAAATGGTTTAAACACCCTATTCATTAAATCCATGAATGCAGCAGGGGCATTAGTCAAACCAAAAGACATCACCAGAAACTCGTAATGTCCATACCGAGTTCTGAATGCCGTTCTAGGTATATCCTCCTTCCTTACATTCAATTGGTGGTACCCACTTCTCAAATCTATTTTATAGAAATATTTAGCACCCTTCAACTGATCAAACAAGTCATCTATTCTTGGCAACAGGTATTTATTCTTAATAGTGACTTTGTTCAATTCCCTATAATCAATGTAAAGACGCATCGACCCATCTTTCTTCTTCACGAATAACACTGGCGGTTCCCACGGTGATACGCTTGGTTGAATATACTTCTTGTCTAGTACCTTTTGCAATTGCACCATCAGTTCCTTCATCTCTACCGGAGCCATTCTGTATGGGGCCTTTGATATCGGGGCAGTTCATGGTGCTAAGTCGATCACGAACTCAATTTCTCTATCAGGCGGAAGTCCTGGCAAATCCTCTGAAACATGTCCTCAAATTCTCTCACCACTGGTATTTCTTCCAGTTTCACATTCTTCTTCTGAGTATCGACTATATAAGCTAAATAGCCCACACAGCCTTGACTCAACAATTTCTTGGCCTGCATAATCGTTAGACATTTTATTTGTCTAGGCGACTTGCTACCATAGAATACTACCTTTGACGGAGTCATAAGGTTTACACACTTCTTTTGGCAATCAATTACCGCTCCATACTTGAACGGCCAATCCATTTCCAAAATAACATCAAACTCTCTAAGTCTAATCGGAATCAAATCTACCATCAAAATATTCTCCTTAATGTTCACCCTATAGTTATTGTATACGAACCTAACAGGAATTACTTCCTTATTCGCAATTTTTATGTTCAAAGGAAATTGGGTTTTCACTAGTAATCGCTAACCTCTTAGCAAATTCATCGAGATATAAACGAACAAGTAGCACCCGAATCAAATAATACATAAGCATTTATATCATTGATTGGGATAATACCTGACACCACATCTTTTGATTGCACAGCATCTTGCACAGTCATGTTAAAAGTTCTAGTTGTGGGTTTGTTTGATGCTGCAGGTCCAGCAATGGCCCATGTACCTCCATTATTACCTCCATTGCTTCTGGTTGTCTCTCCAGTCTTCTTCTTAGGGCATTCATATGCAAAGTGATCTTTGGATCCGCACGTGAAGCACACGTTCTTCTTAGGTTGAGTTCAATTTGGGGCGATGTGACCCTCCTGGCCACAATTGAAGCATACTCGTTTCCCCATCAATCATGCACCCTTGTGAAACTTCCTGCATATAGCACATGCTTCAAACTTCTTATTTTGCTGGTTACCCTGCTGGTTTCCAGCGACCACGTTCTCATTCCACTTCCTCTTCGAGTTGTTGTTGTTATTACCGTTTCCCCACTACCACCTCTATTCTTGATCTCCACCTCATTCTTCTTCTTCTTTTGTTCCTGATTGAACTTTGTCACTGCCTCGCCTCCACCTTCAGCGAGTATTTCTTTCTCCATCACTGCTACAAAAGTCTTCAACTGAAACATGGAAACCCAACTGTATAACTAGGGATTCAGTCCCTGTTCAAACCTCTTCACCTTGCGTTCGTCCGTACAGACTTGATATGGCGCAAACCTCGCCATCCCATTGAATTTAGCAGCATACTCAGATACCGTCATCGTTCCTTGCTTTAGTTCTAGAAATTTCACTTCTAGCTGACTCTTCGAACTCTTCGGGAAATAGGTCTCGAAGAATATTTCCTTAAACCTATCCCAGGTCATCACCCCTGGCCCTTCACGAGTTTTATTGGCCTACCACCAATAATTAGCTTCTGCTTTCAACATGAATGTTGCGAAAGCAGTCTTGTGATCTTCCCTTACCCTAGCGACATCGAACACCTTTTCTATCTCCATAACTCAGGTCTGTGCTTCGACGGGATTTATGGACCCACGGAACTCAGGTGGTCCAACCGCCTTGAAATCCTTAAACGTTGTACCTTGGTTTTGTGGTTGATTTTGCAACGCTCCTGTCAGTAGCGTCACTAGTTGTTGAACGGGGTTACCATCAACATTGTCGTTATTGTTGGTTCCTTCAGTGGTTCTCTGTCGTGGTGGTTGACGTCTGGGAGGCATTTTCTGTTAAAAATACACTCATTAGATTATTATTCAACTCTTTTAAGTAATTTCTATTTAACTTGCCTCCAAAAAGAAATAACCACATAACACTTTAAATAAAGTAACAACTTTTATTTATTCATAATCTCTTTGAAAATATAAACAATAGCATCACCGCTATTTACATAACCTTCCTGAATTACATAAGTATCAGGGCAACATCATCATCATATCCCATAGGTTTCATAACACTTGGGATCTACAAATTTATTAACCATTTTATTCATCGCATACCAACTACAATGTCCTATTAAGATACCGCTTAGCCTTACTACGTTCCTTCTCCATGATCCAGAACATTGTTTTGCGATCTAATACGTATGATGGCAGCGTCTCGAACTGAATAGGATATCCCATGACCCGATCTTGAGCTCTATTAATTGTGGTGTTGAATACTTTATCCATCTCTTCCATCTTCATCCTCTTAGCTGCTGGCTCTCTTTGCTATTAGGTTCATTGAAAAGCTTCCTCGTAGGCATTTTCAGCTCTTGCCCTCTTACTAGCTTCTTCCCTCAGCTTGTTCTTCAGTTCAGTAACCACTTCGATCAATTTTTCTTTTTCTCCTTCAGTCTGTACTAGTTTCTCCTCGACATTTGTCAATCATTCCTCACGATCCTGGATCTCGCCATCTTTTTGTGTCATTGCGATTCATTGTTCAAAGCCTACTATCTCTCGCAACTCCTCAATCAGATCCTGAAGTTCCACGTTACGGTCGTAGACTTCATCATACATACGAGCAGCCATCGAGGTTAATGGAGTCTCTTCCTCCTCGTCCTCGTCATCCTCATCCTCCTGTGGCAACTCAACGGGATCCTCCTCATCCGTCTCCACATCGTCATCCTCATCTTCAACTACTATGACCAACGGGACTGACTCTCGTGCCAGTAGTTGTTCCCAAACTACCTGAATGTCGCGAGGCTCCTCCTCTATAGGCATCTGAGGTCCCTCCTCCCTAGCCTGACTGGATTCTCTGACATTAGTCATCCTGACAACAAAATTTTAAGCTTTAATTATTAATCATTACTACTCGACACTCACGAGCACATAAGTTATAAACACATAGGCACATAAGTGTTTTATTACTTCTTTCTTAAAACTCGATAAGAGTTTATAACCGTTATCTTTTCAAAGGTTACTTCCTAAGGCTTTTCCCCACCTAAGGTTCATAACCTAAAGCTTTGATACCAACTTGTGACACCCCCAAAATCCCGGTACTTCATTACCTCAAGATTTGGTGTTCACTTAATCAAAACAATTATATCTAACTACCCAATCATATAAAATTAAATAATAAAAACCTGCCCATACAGGATTATATTTAAATAAAAATCTCCCAGGTTATCTAACCTTTAATTACAATCATTCAAATGCAGAAATTAAATTATTACATCACATCATTATTAAAAGTCTATTATCATAAAGATAAAATAAAATTACAAGTCTTCATCACTTGTACATTTTTCCCTTCCCTTTGCTAGTTGTAGGTTCATTTACCGTATCAACCTTAGCTGCAATAAGTGTATAAACATGCAAGAGTGAGCAAACAAAGCTCACTTGAAATAAGAATGAATACTTTACAACATTATAACATTTGCCAGAAATAGGCTCAATAGAACTGAATGATATGTTCTATTAACATTCTGAAACATACTACTGAGGGTCTAATGACTACGAACCATGTCCATAGTTATAAGTAATCATTCAACTTTAACTTTAACAGTCATATGACTATAAGGACTCCACGTGCATTGATTGGATCGCCCTTCAGATAAATGTATTGTGCACAACCATTTCAATGTTAAGCGTAAACCTCTAATAAAAGAGTTGTTCATCTAAGTATTTAGAATATAATTCCACACCAAAGTAGGTTTGGTTTGGATATATTACAATGTAATTTAGAATTCAACGGTCATCAACTAAGGATTAATTGAATAGAAAAGAACTAACTATATGCTATGGAATAATCATAACTGAATCGATATTTGTAAATTAATATCATGCTTTAGGAATAATCTAATAGCATAAACATTGAATAATCATAACATAATTTGCTTGAACAATATTAAGTCAAGGTTATTGAGAATTGGATACTAAGCATGTTAGAGTTTATGCCCTAGAGGCCATTTATTTGATATAATTGCTTAACGTTTTGATATTATATTTGATTGAATAAATAAATGATTTTATTATGGTTTGATTTACTGCGTAATATAATTGTTAACATAATAAAATTCCTTAAAATAGTGATACAAATTATATAGTTTCAAGTATGTGACTTGAACATGAGATTATAATTACAATTAGTATCATTGTTCTTAAATGTCCCTAGTCGAGTATCATTGTAGATGAGACAACAATGATGCATTGAGACTAGTATGTGGATTGACCGATGACCAAATCTCATTGGTTATAAATATATGAGATATTAAGTCAATGCATAGGTACATGTTAGAGAACGATGTACTAGACAAACCCACCATGAAAATTCTATATGGAGCATTATGCGAAGTGTCATTAGCAATTCTCTTAGTGACAATGATGTAATGGTCCTCCGACCTGAAATCGCTATATTACTACACGAGAATTTATGTACTTTGATATCATCAAATGTCACCTTTAATAGGGTGGACTATAAAGGTGATTATTGGGTTCATCATGAATCGTGTGAGAAATATGAGTGATCTAGATGGAATTTAACCATCCTATATATTATGGGTGATATCCATAGGCCTCTTGATGACTATGAAATGCATGGCCATGCTCAAATAGTGATTTGTTTCATATAGTCTACTCATTGATCAAGAAAACTCAGATTAAATTATGAAGAGTATGACACATTCCATGACTCGAGTTTAATCTAGGATATTAAGGTTAAAAGGATTAAATTACATTGAAACATTGGTCACGAAAAAGGTTGCATCGAATCATCGATCTTATTATTACTTGGGTAGCAGTGATGCATTACTAGATGCCGCCAACATTTATAATTTTATAATATGATTTTAAAATTATTGCCAACGTAATAATAACCTATGTGGTCACACACATAGAACGTAATTTAAAAAGGAATTAGTTTAAATTTTAAGGATTTAAATATATTAATATGATTAATAGTATTTAAATCACTTAATTTAAATTAAAAGGATAATTTATATATATGTATATTAATTAAGTAAGACTTAATTAAGAGATATATATATATAAATTCGGATTTTATGAAATTAGATTTTGATTAATACCTTTTAACTACTATATATATGATATATAGCAGCCATTTAAGATAATAATCAAAAATAAAAACCCTAGCCGCTCTTAGAGAGAGACTAGAGAAAACAGTTTCGAAAATCCTCATCCTTGGTGGCTAGTACCGTGATTCCTTCTTCTGTAGATCGTAGGACGATTCGTGGAGCGTTCGTGTGGATACCGTAGAGACGCAGATCGTTTGAAAGTCGTTGGAGATTCGACTGCATCGTTTAATCGCTTTCTTAATCGGTATAATTTCTAACCACTGAATTAACTATTTTTCGCATGGATCCTGTTTAGGGTTTCGAATTTGGTTTAAATTCTTCTATTTCCGCTGTGCGTTTCTGTGTCGAAACCCTACAGTGGTATCAGAGCTACTTGCGAAAAGATTAATTCAGATTACGTGTTTTAATTGTATTCGATATATATGATATATGATGATGCATGTTTACCGATATGAAATTGAATATATGATATTCCGTTGTATGTGTATATACGGTATATATATATGATGATACTATTAATCGTATCTTTAATCGGCGGAATAACAATATAACTGTTCTAATCGGATTAGAAGCATGAAGAATCGTTTTAATATGATTAATTGAAACTTGACATATATGATAAATTCTGGGTGTACTATTATTCGTTTTAATATGATTAAATCAAAACTGGACATATATGATTTGTTATTATGGGTGTTTTGGTGGATTAAAATGTATGATTCTGAAACTGTTTCAAAGATTCGTATGGAAAAATTCTTCAATACAGATTGTAGTTCGTATGGAAAAAATTTCGCAATCTGATGGACCACCGCTGTGGAAGAGACCCCTCTTGGACCCCCACCCCCGTCAGAAGCGCACGATGGTCGTGTCCCCTATATGTTATATATAGTTTTCTTTAATTATATATAAATTGTTATGTGCTTATTATGATATGCATGGTACACAGTTATGGCCTTTTGACCCATAGGTTAGTGGTTTTGGTTTTGAAATACGGCTTGCATGTCGTGCCTTTCTATAAATTCTAATGTAATATTCTCATCTCATCTAAATCCCCTCGAATGTAACTCGAGGTTTCTTTATGTCATGTAATAATCTGTAATTGATGAAGATGTCAAGATGGAAACACAATGGAAAGATGATGATGGAGAGGAGGCACATGCTTGAGGAAGATCCAAGGAAGCTATTTATCTTAAGATCTTTTACCACCTTAGATTGACCTTCAATCTTTCATTAGCTTGAAAAGATTGACAGTGGATTGGGCCATAACTGTGACACATTTAATTTTGCACTTTATTTATGCTTGTATGCGATATGATATGATAAATAATGTGCATGCTTAATAAGATTAAAATTGGTGAGATCTAAATTAATTAATAAAATCCTCATTAAATTATTAAGTCTAAATCGGATGTCTTCCAATGAATAACACTCATCAAGACCTTGATCGATAGATGTAGGTTTGCCAAAGCAAAGTACCCTATTTATCTAGGTAAGATGCGATAGGATAATTGTGATATCCAAACTGTTAAAATCATTGGGCTGACTTAACTAAGTTATCTCAATAGGATTGTGGACTTAGAGGCATAGAGTTTGGTAGGTACCATTAGATGGACTATAAATAATTGTTGTTTACCAAACTATCCAAGAGTTATATATGATATAATTGACAAAGGGTTGTCTACCTAAATAATTGTGTTTTAAGAGATTAGCAGAAAGCTAACTTAAGGCATAATGAAATATGGATCTTGGCTCACTAGAAAGATTTAATAGAAAATGCTTTAGAAGAATTAATAGTGAGGGCTATTAATTTGAATAAAATAGTGGGAGGTATATTTTGAATGTACTATTATCAATTATATAATATCAACTCGTAATTTGACTTATTATTTTGCACTTATAAATTGTAGATATCAAATGGCAAACAACAACAACACAAATAGTCTTTCATTATGATCGGTCCTTGAAAAGGACAAAGTTTGATGGAATTAATTTCCTTGGTGGCATAGGAACTTGAGGATTGTCCTCAAACAAGAGCGTAAGCTATATGTCCTTGATGGGCCCATTTCTGCGCACACCGGTATCATCTTGCACCACGTCTTTGAGCATAATGCTTATAAGAAGCATTAAGATGATGCTCGACGGGCGTGAGTTGTGTCATCATCTAGCAACCATGAACGCCGAGCTTTGAAGCAACATGAGTTGATGGATGCTTATGAGATGATCGAGCATCTCAAGAAATTGTTGAAAGGCATGCTCGACGGAGAGAGGTATGATCAAACAAGGCGTTGTATCAACTGCAAAATGGGTGAACGTGATCCAGTTGGTCCACATGTGCTGAAAATGATTGGGTATATTGAGTACCTTGATAGGTTAGGTTTTCCAATCACTCCAGAAGCCCAAACTGACCTTGTTTTGTAATATTTGAATAGCAGCTACTCTCAATTTGTTATGAACTATCTTATGAATGAAATTGAGAAACCCATTACTGAGTTGTTGAGCATGTTAAGAACTGCCGAGAACAACATGAAAAAGGCAGGACCCGCTCCCATAATGATGGTGCAAAAGGGGAATGCTAAGGGAAATTGGAAAGGAAAGAAGAAGATAGGATCTAAATCTTTTGACAAACCCAATTCCAAAACCAAACAGGCTTTAAACCCTAAAGGTGGGGTGGCTAAAGAAGGTGAATGTCACTTCTGTGGAAAACACGGACTTTGGAAAAGGGCTGTCATGCTTATTTGGAAGAAGTGAAGAAAAGGAAAGGAAATGCGACTTGATTCGGTATATATGTTATAGAAGTCAACTTGTCTACTTCTACATCATGGGTATTGGATCTTTGGATGTGGTTCTCACATTTGTGTTAATGTCGTGGGGACTCAGAAGGAGTAGGACTTTAAGCGAAAGGAGAGGTTGACCTACGAGTTGGGAATGGAAAAAGTTGATTGCTTTGGTAGTAGGAACTTATTATTTATCTTTGCCCATTGGGCTAGTTTTAGAATTAGAAGATTGTTATTTTTGTACTGCTATAAGCAAAAATATTATTTCATTTCTTGTTTGGACAAGAAAGATTTTTCATTTATAATAAAGAACAATCGTTGTTTATTTTACTTAAATGATATTTGTTATGGTGTTGCACAATTGTTTAACGGTCTCTATATTCTTGATTTAGAAATGCCTATCTATAACATAAATACAAAGCGATTTAAATCAAATGATTCAAATCAACATATCTCTACGCTTTGTCGTTTAGGCCATATAAATGAGAAGCGCATATCAAAACTCTATAAAGATGGGTTCTTGGATTCATTTGATTTTGAATCATATGAGAAATCTGAGTCTTGTTTATTAGGCAAGATGACTAAAGCCCCTTTCACTGGACACGATTGAGCAGGCCAAGCTAGCGATATATTGGGACTTATACATAGTGATGTATGTGGACCCATGAGTTAGATTAGCAAGAGGTAGGTTTTATTACTTCATTACATTCTTGGCGACTTTAGTAGATATGGATATGTGTATCTTATGAGACACAAATCCGAATCCTTTGAAAAGTTCAAGGAATTCAAGAATGAAGTTCAAAACCAATTTTAAAAAGCATAAAAGCCCTTGATCCAATCGAGGAGGTGAATACTTAAGCCAAGACTTTGAGGACCTTACAAGGAGTGTGGTATTATATCGAGCTCACTCCACGGAACACCGCAATGGAATGGTGTATCGAGAGGAGGATCGAACCTTGTTGGACATAGTACGATCAATGATGAGTCATGCGAGATCTTCCGATAAGCTTACGGGGTCATGCCACAGAGGCAATTGCATTCACACTTAACCGCATTCCTACAAAGAGGCATTCGAGAAGACACCATTTGAGATGTGGGTGGGAAGCGTCCTAGTATGTCGATTCATGAAGATTTGGGGTTTGAGGCGTTCAGTAAAAGCGTCACGGATTACGACAAGCTCGGACCCAAATCGACAAATATAATTTTGTGGGATACCCAAAGGAAACAAAAGGGTATTATTTCTACAAACCTTCTGAGAACAAAGTGGTTGTTGCTCGAACTGGTATTTTTCTAGAAAGAGAATTTGTCACTAACGGAAACAGTGGGAGGAAAGTAGAACTCAAAGAAATTCGAGAACCACAAAATATCATTGAACCTGAGTTGGAACGTGAGCAGGAACCACAAGAAATTGTGGAAAGTGAACCTGCTCAAATTACACAAGTCATTTGTAGATCTGGTAGGACACGCCAAGAGCCTGAGAGATTATTATGTATATCTTGTGACTCAAAACGGCGATGTGATGCTCATAGATCAAGATGAGCCTGCTTCCTACCAAGATGCTATGAATGGACCAGATTCTGAGAAATAGCTTGAAGCCATGAAATCTAAGATGGACTCCATGTATACTAACCAAGTATGGACTCTGGTTAATCCACCCGAAGGGGTAAAACCAATCGGGTGCAAGTGGGTTTTCAAGAAGAAAAAGCATGGATGGTAATGTACAAACCTATAAAAGGCGAATTTGGTAGCAAAAGGTTTCAAACAAATTCAAGGTGTTAACTATGATGAAACCTTCTCTCCAGTGGCAATGGTTAAATCCATCAGGATCTTACTTGCTATTGCAGCTTTTTATGATTACAAAATCTGGCAGATGGATATCAAAACTGCTTTCCTTAATGGAAATCTCCTTGAGGATGTGTATATGACACAACCTGAGGGTTTTGTCACTCAAAGGATCTTTGGAAAGGTATATGTAAGCTGCGGCGATCCATTTATGGATTGAAGCAAGCCTCTCAGAGTTGGAATCTTCGATTTGATGAAGCAGTCAAAGAATTTGGCTTTATTAAAAATGAAGATGAACCTTATGTATATAAGAAGGTTAGTGGGAGTCACATTGTATTCCTAGTATTATATGTTGATGACATATTAATTATTGGGAATGACATTCCTTCCTTACAGGCTGTAAAAACATGGTTAGGAAAATGTTTCTCCATGAAAGATTTGGGCGATCTTTTTACATTTTAGGTATCCAGGATCTATAGAGATAGATCGAGAAAAATGCTTTCGACTAAGTCAAAGTACATATATTGATAAAGTGTTGAAAGCGGTTTAGCATGCAAGAAGCGAAAAGAGAAACTTACGTGACTCATGGTGTAAAGGTCTCTAAGGCCCAATGTCCTAAATCATAAGATGATGAGGGCGTATGAGAAAGATCCCTTATGCTTGACAATTGGATCTATCATGTATGCAATGATATGTACTCGTCCGGATGTCTCGTATGCTTTGAGCATGACATGAAGATACCGATCGAATCGGTGAAGGTCATCGGACAACGATCGAGAATATCCTCAAGTACCTGAAAAGGACTAAGGATTCATTCTTGGTATATGGAGGTGAAGATGAACTGGCAGTAAAGGGTTACACAGATGCCAGTTTCCAGACTGACAATGATGACTATAAGTCTCAGTCAAGTTTTGTGTTTTGCCTTAATGGTGGTGTTGTTAGCTGGAAAAGTTTGAAGCAAGAGATAGTAGCTGATTCTACAACAGAGGCTGAGTATATTATTACTTCTAGTGCAGCCAAGGAGGCTGTATGGATTAAAAAGTTCATCACTGAACTTGGTGTTGTTCCAACCATTGTTGATCCGGTTTCTCTATATTGTGATAATAATGGAGCCATTGCATAGGCTAAGAAACCCAGATCTCATCAACGATCAAAGCATATACTTAGGCGGTACCATCTCATCCGTGAAATCATTGCTAGAGGAGATGTACATATAGGAAGAGTGCCAACAGATGATAATATTGCAGATCCACTGACCAAGGTTTGTCGCAGCAGAAGCACAATGGTCACACTAGTTCCATGGGTATTAGATACATGAGTGATTGGCTCTAGTGCAAGTGGGAGACTGTTAGAGTTTATGCCCTAGAGGCCAATTATTTGATATAATTGCTTAACATTTTGATATTATATTTGATTGAATAAATAAATGATTTTATTATGGTTTTATTTACTGCGTAATATAATTGTTAACATAATAAAATTCCTTAGAATAGTGATACAAATTATATAGTTTCAAGTATGTGACTTGAACATGAGATTATAATTACAATTAGTATCATTGTTCTTAAATGTCCCTAGTCGAGTATCATTGTTGATGGGACAACAATGATGCATTGAGACTAGTATGTGGATTGACTGATGACCAAATCTCATTGGTCATAAATATATGAGATATTAAGTCAATGCATAGGTACATGTTAGAGAATGATGTCTTTGGATGCGGACCCACCATGAAAATTTATATGGAGCATTATGCGAAGTGTCATTAGCAATTCTCATAGTGATAATGATGTAATGGTCCTCCGACCTGAAATCGCTATATTACTACACGAGAATTTATGTACTTTGATATCATCAAATGTCACCTTTAATAGGGTGGACTATAAAGGTGATTATTGGGTTCATCATGAATCGTGTGAGAAATATGAGTGATCTAGATGGAATTTAACCATCCTATATATTATGGGTGATATCCATAGGCCTCTTGATTGAGTAGGACTATGAAATGCATGGCCATGCTCAAATAGTGATTTGTTTCATATAGTCTACTCATTGATCAAGAAAACTCAGATTAAATTATGAAGAGTATGACACATTCCATGACTCGGGTTTAATCTAGGATATTAAGGTTAAAAGGATTAAATTACATTGAAACATTGGTCACGAAAAAGGTTGCATCGAATCATCGATCTTATTATTACTTGGGTAGCAGTGATGCATTACTAGATGCAGCTCACTTTATTTATAATTTTATAATATGATTTTAAAATTATTGCCAGCGTAATAATAACTATAGTGGTCACACACATAGAGCGTAATTTAAAGGGAATTAATTTAAATTTTAAGGATTTAAATATATTAATATGATTAATAGTATTTAAATCGCAATTTAAATTAAAAGGATAATTTGTATATATGTATATTAATTAAGTAAGACTTAATTAAGAGATATATATATAAATTCGGATTTTATGAAATTAGGTTTTGATTAATACCTTTTAACTACTATATATATGATATATAGCAGCCATTTAAGATAATAATCAAAAATAAAAACCCTAGCCGCTCTTAGAGAAAGACTAGAGAAAACAGTTCGAAAATCCTCATCCTTGGTGGCTAGTACCGCGATTCCTTCTTTTGCAGATCGTAGGACGATTCGTGGAGCATTCGTGTGGATACCGTAGAGACGCAGTTCGTTCGAAAGGCGTTGGAGATTCGACCGCATCATTTAATCACTTTATTAATCAGTATAATTTCTAACCACTGAATTAACTGTTTTTCGCATGGATCCTGTTTAAGGTTTCAAATTTGGTTTAAATTCTTCTATTTTATTTTGTGCGTTTCTGTGTCGAAACCCTACAAAGCATGCATAATGAATAGTAATTTGAACAATAAAGTTGTTCAACACTAGAATATTAAAATATAGCGACTCGCATGCTAAATAACAAGTTACATATTAAAGAAACTTGCTCAATGTTAAAATATAAGATTTAGAATACTTGCATCATCATGAACAACTAAATACAAGAACTTACTCAATAATAGACAATCTAGCTCTACGAAAGTGTAGAGTTAGTAACTTGAGTAATTGTAATTGAATTAAAAGCAATATAGTACTTAACGAAATTAAACTTGCATAACGAAGTTTTAGGGTTAGAGAACTTGCCTTGAGCACAAGCTAAACCTTATAACTCGAATCCCAATACCCTATATATACGTCATCATGACATAATTAGTCACTACCAACATTTTATATAAACAAGTATATACCTCATTTAGGTTTGATTTTCAATTCACATAATCGAATTACGTTAATACTAATACTAGTTAACCCTTGATAACATGTTCATTCTTAGTTTAGTACTACTGAAATCATAATTTAACAGTCCTATTATTAATACATAACATTTGTTTTCAAACTTTGTCTAAATAAATAAAGCATCGAGACCATTACGCTAACTCGCGTTGCAGTGCCACGAACAGACTATGGTTCTAGTCTTTGCAGTATGAGGCTTAGGCTGATTGATTGGTACGCGGCAAAGATGGTACCTATCTTCATGGCGGGAATAATATCTTCTTGGTCGTATACTGCATTTGAACTCAGACTTCAAATGACCATCCTCTAACAGATGAACAAAAAGCCAATTTGGCCTACAAGCTCCTTTCTAACAAACTAATTAACATGTAATACACATATAGACTTCATATAAACATAATTTAAATACCCTTAACATGTTTTTACTCATATAATAATATAAACATCAAATTTACAACACCCAATTTCACTATTTTTAATAAAAACTCCATTTTTGACATTTTTAATGAAACTTATCACTGTAACTTTGTTTTTCAACCAAAACAATTAATTCTAAATACCTTGTTTATGTTTATTCATCCTCTTTCAAATTCCATAGTCAATTTATAATGTAAACAACTACTAAAACCTTAATTTTACTTTTAAACTAAGTCATATTCATACATATTCATATAACTCACTGTAATATGGGTTTCTTCATAAAATACATACATACATGAATTAGTTTATCTATACTCATATATAAACTTTATATATGAAAACAATTCTTATAACAACAACTATCATATAAAGCTATATACATCAACAATTCATCTTTTACAAATATTTTACAGAGAACTTTTTGGAGAAGACAACAAAATTTTAAGGAATTTTAAAAGGTTTGGATGATACCTTGTATGCTAGAAGATGAAGATTTTCCTTTCTTTGATCAACAATACTTCTTTCCTCAAATTCCTTTATCAAAACCTTCTAGGATTCTCTCAATTCTCTCTCAATTTTTCTTCTTCTCTTCCTTTTTCTTCTTCTGAGTTTTTCTTCTCTTAACTCTATCTTACGTAGTAAAATATAACGTATATTGGTAATAATGTATGTATTAATTATATAATATTAATATAAAGATAACTGATATCAGTTATCTAAGTTTTAAAATTTAAAAGCCATAAGGCTTGTTTGGCTAGACTAATAAAATAACCCTTTAAATCTTACACCTTGTTTGGTAAACCTAATTAAAATAAATGAATTAATCCTTATACCTTGTTTGATAAAACACTATTAGATTAAAGACTTAATATGCATTAAGGCTTGTTTGGCAAACTAATTAAACTCCTTTAATTTATTTTAGTAACTCCTTTATAGCAAAGTTATTAGTCACACTTCTATTTAATTAAATTTTAATAATCAATTTAATAAATTCTAATACTAATCTATTAAATTACTTTAACACATAAATCACTACCGCATAATTATAATTTCCTTTATAATTATAATTTTATTTAACCAACTAACACCTTATCTTAATTACAAATTCTAATTAAAATATTATAATTCATTTAATCATTATAAGCTCTCTAACTTAACTATTAAATTAAATTAGTATATTATCTCATAACAATTAATTTTCTTAATTCCTTAATTATTTTCTTAACAAATAATTAACTAAATCAAACCAAATCAAATTGAACAATTATTTATTCAACAATAAACATATCCATTAAATACTTATATAATTCAATAGATATTTAAAATTACAATTTAAAATTCTGGAATGTTACAAGGATTTAACCGATAAATCATTTGTTTGAGTAAAGTTAGTAAGTTATATATATTTTGTTGCAATATATATTTCATCCAAGCTTTTAAATGATATGATGTGAGCCTAGTAACCATTCGGGTAAAGATTCAATCAATGAATCTGAAACTCGATTCTAGTGATGGACGTCTTTAAGTTGTACAACAAGCTTGCAACCCCTTGTATATGTAATCCTTGGGCCTTAAAACGGTTATTCGGATTTAAGGGCCCGAAATAGTGAAATCATGGTTTGTGGTGCCCGGACTTACTTCGATGGCTTCCATGCCCACAATGTTGAAGGATACCATAAAATCAAATATGATCCAATACTCATATTTATATATTTAGCTTTATGTATATGTATTATATTTATAGAGAATTGTTATTTTTATAGGGAAAATTTGATATTTCCACAAGATATTACTCACATAACTTTATTTCCTATTTACTGTTCATTTGAGGAGAGGCTTGAACTATCAAATTTTCTTATGATAATAATAATTCTTTATTTCTATTGTGGGCGTATCCAAATCTTTGGATTGCCACGGTTGTACTTAAATATTTGGTTTTAATAAAATTTATTTTTCCCAATCAAATACGAAAAAAGGGATAAATGATACATTTGTCCATCCACGTTGTCAACCAGTTTCAAAGTAGCCCGTCAATTGGCAAAATAAACACTTGTATCCCCCAAATTAAGTTGACACTTGTGCTCAATTCTGTTCCTTGAGTTGATTTTTCCTCAATTTTGAGTCATGTACTACATTTGAATGAGGTTTTCTTCTTGTTTGCATGGGAACGTGTTTGTTAGTCCGAACCCCATGCCATTGACTAATTAAACACCCATAACTCGAAGTCTCATATCAATAAATTTAGTAGAAATGTGCAACTACTTAATTCCAGAACTTGATAGCTATATATATCTACCCAAAACTCTCATCTTTCTTTCATATTGAAAAGAGACCTGAAAAGCCAATACAAACAAAATATTCTAATTGCTAGCCAGAGCTTAATCAATTGCAAAAAACATGGCAAGAGGTATTAATTCTGTAATTATGGTGGTTATCTTCTACTTGGTTATGATTCTATTAGTTTCTCATGGAACAAGTGCAATAAGAGGTAAGTACTAATTGATGAAGTTAACACATGCTTAATTTTATTTATTTTTTTCATGCATATTTTTTATGTTTCTATATCAATCACTTCTCTGATGTTTATGGTGTAGGTGTTCAAGCAGGACCTGTAGATGGAAGTAAACCAGGCCATTCTCCTGGAGATCGTCACCAATAGAACATTGCAGCTATTAATACGGCTTATATCCCTTTTGTTTTAATTATGTTTGGCAGCTCATAGTAAATACTTGTTATGATATTATTTGGACAATAATATTAGGAAAATTGGACCATCTGTTATGGATATTCGTCTTAATCTAGTTAAAATGGGTATTGGGTAGGAGTGGAGGGTTAAGATTAAGAGTTAAGAATGAATGTTTTATATTTGTTAACGACAAGATCTTTTCACAGCGCCCCGTCATGTAAGACGCCTCGATCCTCTAGACGATAAACATGATCAACACCAAAAAGGCAATTTGAATTTGATCGGGAGATAAATTTCAAGCGTGAGCCAAGATCTGGTAGATTACAAGGTTAATGATGGAGGATAAAATGTCTAGTGTTAGAGATAAGAAAGAATCGTGTGTTGTGTGTATCGTACCTTTTCTTGGAGACTTTCCTTGCAGGTTATCTATCTCTTCGCAGTTTCTTGTGCCACCAACTCTTATATCGACATGACCCCCTTCTTCTCCCGATCTCATTAGGATGCATGTAAGGTGTCACCTTTTTTCTCCCCATGTACATATCGGCCGTAGGGTATAATCTCATCCACATTAATGATCAAGAAACTTTTGGTCAATGACCTTCCTTTTTCATCATTCAAGTCAAAGACTTAGATATTAAAAGATCTAATGGATCAACCCATTGACCGACCCAATATTAAGGAGATATAATGTAAGGATTAGCCCAATAACTTTAAGACCCAATAGTGAAGACCCGATGGACTAATTAAATAAATAAGCCCAATCCATAAGGCCTAATAGAAAAATATCACGACCAACATCATTTTTCAGTTTTACATCAAATAGGATATTTAATGGAAAACTATAAGTGGTCCATGACTTTATTGGGTTTGATAGGATTGAAATAAGCCCAAGATGAGATTTACCAAAGCCCAATCGATGAAATACAAAAATAAAGAGGAAACTGAAAGGATGGGTTAAAACCGGAAATCCAACTGGAGGGCCCAATCTACTAAATGTTTAAAACTCAATCCGGACGCAACCTTTCGAATTCGTGATCATGATTATCAATTAAGTGTGCCGCCCTTGAATATTGTGTAACCGTTAGTATAAAAGATAAACTTTACCAAATTTGACAGTTTTACCTGTCAATTTGAATTTCGGACCTTTGAGCCTTCTTTTTACCTCTCGAGCTTTCTTTTTCTTCTCTGCAAATCGTTAACAATGGTGGTCACTAGTACAAACCAGACTTCCCCAATCAAGGTAGTCCCCCTCACGACTGTTCAACCTAACCCCAATATAGAGGCTTCGAGCTCCAACCCTCCAATCGCTATCCTTAGCAAGAAGAAAGTACTCTCGAAACCTCGGCCCACTCCTTCTGAATTCTTTATAAGCAAGGAAATGTTTACCCATGCGAATACTGCATCTACCATCACCGAAATTGAATTACTAAAGCTTCGAGATCGATGCCATATTTCGGATACTCATCTGGTAAGATTTCCTAGGTCTGAGGAAAGAATGTATCAAAGGCCTGAAGGATGGACGGCTGTCCAGGTGACAATTCTCGAGAAAGGAATTAGGTTCCATCTACACCCATTTCTAGTGACCATTCTAGGGTTCATCGGCGTTAGGTTCGCCCAATTAGCGCCAAATTCTTATATTCACATTCTGGCCTTCATTGCATTCTGTCATGAAGTCGGAATCGAACCCACTCTTGACTTCTTTTTTACTGTTTATAAAATTGGCCAATCTCGCGAAAAAATATTCAAAGTTATAAGTAAGCAGGCATCGAGGACAAGAGAGAAATTTGAAAGACGTTCATTGGTGAACACTCCTTTGAGCAATAGGGGGTGGCATGAAAAATGGTTTTACGTCAAGGGACTTGAAATTTCCTCCTTACTGAACTAGGCCACTGATGAGAATATTCATTCTCATGTTATATTGTATATATTTTATTTATTTTAAATAGTTGAATGTATGTCATTAGAATGTATTAATGAAACTAAATTAAATAAATTCTAATTTCCTCGTTAAATTTTTGCTCTTTTCTGTATCTAATTTTTGAAGTTCTACAGAAGACTCAAATATCCCATAACACGATCCAAATTAAAAAAAAACGTTTTATCAGCACAGGGTTAAAATTTTTTAATATTGACCAACTGTTTCTCTCATCAACTGTAAGCGATGTATATATTTGAATAGTGTTATATGAAACATTTAGCATGGATTTGCTGCCCGTTTAGTATATATATGTGCGTGTCGTTCTTTAAGAACCGTGTTCCTTTTGGGGACACTGATAATAATGCATTTTCAGCTTGATGGATTTTATTTCTTGTATTTGCTTTCCGTGTGTTATGATGATTAAATTTGAAATTATCATAACATATGAATTAATAAATTTTTAACCATTTTTTACATGGTTATATTTCATGAAATAAGAACCAAATCTCAAATTTATTTAACATGCATTTACGATTATCCTTAAGTTTGTTGAACATATATAAACTTGATTTAGTATTTACTAAAATTTTCAGGTTTGTGAATGATAAATGATTTGTGTTTGGTGGGTAGGAATGGAATGGAATGGAATGGATGAAATTTGAAATTTGAAATTTGGGCTGAAATTTGGGTTGTGAATGGAATGACTATTCCTTGTAGAATGACTTAAAACATGTTTGGTTAATCAATTGGAATAATTGTGACACCCCCAAATCAAAGATACTTGATTCCAGGGATTTGGTGTTCATCAGATAAATATATCATCTATCTATCTACCCATAATAAATGCAAACCATGCAATAGATAGAAATAATAATAAATCTCCCCTTATGGGGTTACATCAACTACATAATAAATACAATCCCAAAGTTACTCTAACCTTAAACATACATCTTGGAATCATAAACAATTAAGTCTTAAACAACATCATTAACTTAAGTCTAACCTAAATACATCATCAAATAAAATAACAAGTCTTCAACACTTGCTAACTTTGCCCTTGCCTTTACTTAGTGGAAGGTTAAATCGAGTTCTTTCGTTCTTAGCGCAATGTTATTATTAAGCGAGAGTGAGCACTAATGCCCACAAGTATAATAATGAAATAACAATTATAATAACATGCGAGTAAATCAAAGACATCCGAATAAAAGCTCAACTTTTGAATCAAGAATGAATAACAAGAAACAAAAGAATTACGAGGGTCATAAGACCTTGAACTATGTCCCTAGGTTATCGAGGGTTATACTTGAAACCTTTAACTTGATCATAAGACTATGGACCTTTCTACTGCATTTAGGGGATCGGCCCTTTAAAGTACAATCTTGTGCACAATATCTTAACGCTAAAGCATAAGTAAATTCCTTTGCGGGGTTGTTCATCTCGGTTTGACATTCGAGTCGCTTTTGAAAGGAAGTTTAGTCCGGACAATTCATCGAGGGTTTGGAAATTTAGAGCGCTTCATCAACTATGGACTAAGTCGAATCAATAAGGATTCGCAATTCTAATAAGGTTCAATAATAATGATATTCAAATTGAATAATAATCTCAAGAAGTATACAATAGGACAATTATTGTATAACTGAATCATGCTTTGAAAAGATAATCAATCTTTAATATAACATTTGAACATGAATAATAATAATGATAATTTACTCGAGGTAATTAATAAACTCTTGAACAATAATGACAAGTAGGGTTAGGAAACTTGCCTCGCGTGAAATTTAAACGATTACTACTTCCGTTCACCACAAATCCTACACACATACCATATGTATTCACGACATTCATTAGTTACATTTTCACTTAATTATTTAATATAAACTCCACTTTATTTAACAAATTATTACCCTTCTAATTTAATTACTTAATTAAATTAGAATATTTTCATTCTCTTACTATTATTACACTCGAATAAATTATTTCATAATA
This sequence comes from Panax quinquefolius, assembly GCA_020205615.1. Taxonomy (NCBI): domain Eukaryota; kingdom Viridiplantae; phylum Streptophyta; class Magnoliopsida; order Apiales; family Araliaceae; genus Panax; species Panax quinquefolius. The sequence continues at coordinate 120,027,212 of CM035172.1, read as the reverse complement.
ATTTTCATCGAATATTTAATTTATTCCATAATATCTCAATTAAAATATTTAATTTATTTTATAAATATTTTAATAATAATTTTCATCGAATATTTATTTTATTCCATAATATCTCAATTAAAATATTTAATTTATTTTATAAATATTTTAATAATAATTTTCATCGAATATTTATTTTATTCATAATATCTCAATTAAAATATTTAATTTATTTTATATAATAATTTTATTTATTTTAATAATATTTAATCAAATATTTATTTATTATTATTATTATTATTTTTATATTTATTATTTTATTTTATTTATTTATTTATTTATTTATTTATTTTTTTGGAAGGTGAGTTAGCTGAGCTCATTTAAAGTAGTTACCAGCTCATTTGCAGAGTTTCTGCTCGATTCATGAACATAACAAGACCAAATTAGGCCAAAATCAATCACACGTAAAATTATACATGAATATGGCCATAACTTCCAATTAGTTATTTTTTTTACACGAATTTAGACTTACCCAATCATTGTAATACATATATAATCATTACTTAACCCATCTAGCATGATTTTAACAAGTTACAACATATAATTTGCAAAATCAACACATTTACTTTCACTGTTCTTGATGTTCTTGAAGGTTTTGAAAATAAAACATGAAAATTGTCACTACGGATTCGTTATAACACCGAATCCGTTTATTTAAACTTTGGTCTCTTTGTATCAACATGCATAACATCATACGAGTGTAAATTTTACAAAAACATTTATGTTTGACATACTAAAATCACGTATAAGGCCTTAAGGCCAAAACCCAAACTCTATAATTTTGTAGAAATCATATACGATGTAATACTATGAAACTGATGATATGGAATCATGCAATATATATAAAAAACATGTTATGCTACTCTTATTATTACATATATCCATATAATAGCACAATTTCTCAATTCTGAGAGACATAACAGAGGTTTGAAAGCAAAAACTATGAAACCCATTTTATGAAAACTAAATACGTAAAATAGAATTTGGGAAGGAGGAGATTACCCTGTAGGATATAATTAGTAGGCTTAGTTTCCTCACTCTCAATTCTCTTTCATAGTATCTTAATTCTTCTTGGAAATTCTCAGACTCTCTCTGAATATTTCTTAGACTTAGGCAAAAAAGAAAAAAAGAAAAAGAAGGCGTCAGTATTTAATGATCGATAAGCTGAGCCTTGAGTGGTGGATTGGCCCAATCATGGGTTAACTGCACCAACTCCTCTTAGGGCCTTGTTTAGCTAGCTTCAAAAGACTTAATCTCATTTAATTAAATAAAACCTTTATCATGTAGTTTAATTAATGTCACACTCCTTTATAAAATAAACTCATATCTTATTTAATTTATTATAAATAAAATATAATAATTTCTCATAAATTCACATAGTCACATAATTAAATAACTCATTAATAAATAATGTCAAATTAGTAATTCTCTAATTAATAATTAAATTAATTAAAATACCAATATGCTTATTAAATATTTCTTTTAATACAATAAGCTCACATAATCACATACTTTAATAATAAAACTCTCTACATTAATTTAATAAATGTAACATATATAATTAAATTAATCTACCTAATAAATCGTCAATTAATTATTTAATCTAATAATTAAATCATCAAAAAATATTTATTTAATTCAATAAATATTAAAATTAATTACAAAATTCTCGTTCGTCACAATAATCATCCCATTTCTTTAGTTATTCCCTTTCAAATTTGAAAGTTAATTTTCATTTCTTTTTCTAAATAGGTGGGTTTATTCCATTCTCTTACGCCTTTGTTCATTTTTCACCCGATCGACTTTATCCTCTTCCATAATCGAACTTCTCATTCTCAGCCCTCTACGGTACCTTCTCTCTCTACCTTTCTCCCACCGATAGAAGAAGTATATTTGCACTATTCTCACATCGAATTGATCGAGCAAATCACTGGAGGAGAATAAAGGTATTATCAATCTGGTTATCTTCGTTATTCTCGTTCAAAATCTATATCAATCTCGTTCTCATATCCAATCGATCTACATACCATAATTAGCACTTGAATTTAGCTTTCAATTCCCATAATGGGCTGTTTGAATCTAGATTTATCATTCTCGTTCTATATATATATATATATATATATATATGCTCTACTTTTTTAATTCTATGTTTAATTTCATTAATTGTTTGGGTTTTTGTTTGATTTGTTATAGTATCTTCTATTTTTGTCTTCTAAATGTTTGATAATTTGACTCGAAGATAAATAACAAGGATATAATTGTTAGACTTGTCACTTTCATTAACCATACAATCATGTTGGTAAAGAACTACTCTTTTGACTATCTTCTTTTTTTTTGGCTCTCTTCTTTTCTTTTACTGATCAACAATATATTTGTTATGACATAAAAAAGGTCATATGCTTCAATTCTTTGTTAGTAGTTCAGCATAACAACTGTGAGAATGATGTCTTCCTGTGTAATTGGATATGACTGTGTATCATGTTTAATAGTGTAACAAAAAAAAATTGGGACTCTGCTTAGTACTCAATTATATGGTTGTTCATATAATTCTTGGTATGTGGATATCTACAAACCAGCAGGAGTAGTCCCCCACACTTATCTTTTGCTCGTACTTGGGCAAAACAAAAATAAACTATAACACAAAAAATTCAACTAAACAAACTAACAAACTTGAATACCTTGAGCCACAAATTAATATGAACTTTAACATTGACCTCAAAGATTCAAAACAACTCTTGAAAAACTTCAAAACAATGTGTCATCTAAAATTCAAGCTCACTTATCATTCTTACTTTACTCTCAACCCCTCGTGTGTGTGTGAATCTATATGTATCAAACCAATCAGAACTCAGAAAAACTTATGAAATCAAAGTCATGAGAAAGAGAAACTCTAAACACCTATATTTTTCACACCACTCTCAGTTAACACAAGCAAATAACACCAGAGGATCAAGAGGCTTTTCATTTTTTTCCTTTTTCATTCGTAAGTGCATTTTATGTTCCATGTTATCAGGGAGTGCATTTTACGCTCCATCTCACATGTCACATATTTATAAGTGAGTGTGTTTTACGCTTCATCTCAACCGACCACATGAATCAATCTTTTTTTTCTTTTTCTCTTTGTTTTGTTTTTTCAAACTTGCAAACTTTGCCTAAATCCTTTCCTCTTTCTCAAATAACCTCATATTTACTTCAAGTTATGATCAAACAAGCAATAGAGTTCCAACATTTCTCCTCTAAACATTCAATCAAATAAATTCTTTTCAAATTAAAACTAGGCGAACCTTTACGAAAATAAAAAGTTCAAAGTCTTTTGACCGCTCAATATGTCGTTTCAAAAATCTTAAATAAAAATGAAATTATTATTATTATTCCTATTTATTAGAAATGCTTTCACAACTATTGGTCAGTTGTAGAAATAGTAACATGATTCTTGATTTTGTTGTTTATTCGACTGTTATACTTATTTAGTAATTAAATACTCATTCTTGCTTTAAATTAAATGTTTTTAGCGAAGCCAGAACAGATCGAATGTTCCGATAAGGACAAATGAAAAGGGAAGATGAACCAGTAAAAGATGTGTACTATTTGTAATAAATTAGTAGGAATGTAATATGATATTATCATATTAGTTTTAAAGATGTTCTTAAACGTATTAGAACATGTGATTCTTAGTAAGACATATAGTAATAGAGTAGTAATTACATTGATGTCGATATTATTGTGTTAAATAGGTAGTATCGTGAATGCATATCTAGGGTTTAAAGGTACCCGAATTTGGCGGCCCCACATTGTAATGAAATTAGAAAAATTACTTAATATCACAAATTTAAAAAGAGTTAGAAACTTGCACAAAGTAATAATTTGCATAGGTTAGGAAACTTCTCTGCTACGCGATTTGCTAGAATACTACCAATTCCCATTTGAATGACCTATATATATCATTAAGGTTTAACATACCAATTAGTCACATAATGAAGCTCAAATTGGTTTATTTTAACTTAATTCTCATTTTATATTGTTCGCATTTTATAATTAATTAATGCGACCAAACTTCAAAAATTTCTTTCGGCGTCGCGACAATTGGAAACGTCACGACCCACAAAATGAAACTCTTTAGTGGTTTACTTTCACTTTACATCATTTTATAATATTCATCTTTTATAACTTTGAATATTTTCAAACAATGTCAGAAATGTTGCACGACATCACGAGACGGCTTGGCGACATGCCCGTATCACGCCCAACATGAACAACGCCACTCGACGTCGCCGCCCGATGCACATGCCTGCGCCCATCGCCTGCGAGTAGCCCATAGACACTGCCAAGAGCGCATGCATACAAGACGCGCCTTTACTAAACCCTACACGGTAGTGCACTAATTTTAACTTTGACAAGCCTATTTTCAGACATCATAACTCGTTCATTTCTAATAGGAATGAGTCAATTCTCGAGCCCTTTTCTTGATGGTATTTCACTCTCCAAAACTCTAAAAAAAAAAAAAATCCAGCAATCCTAACTACCCAAAATTTTGCCACAAAAATTAGTGTTATATCCAGATTTTTGTGTTATTTTCCAACATTTACAATGTTGATGCACCTACTTCTGAACATCATAACTTACCCATTTGACATCGGAATGAGTTCGTTTTTAAGTCATTTTCTTACTTGTAACATCCTCTTCAAATCCCCTAAGTCGTAAAATTTTCCAGACTCGTTAGTAGGCCAAAAAAGTGGCCCGAAGATGAAATAGTAGAAGATATGTACAATTTGTAATAAATTAGTAGGAATATAATATGATATTATCATATTACTTTTAAAGATGTTCTTAAACGTATTAGAAAATTTGATTCTTAGTAAGACATATTGCAATAGCTTAGTAATTACATTTATGTCGATATTATTATGTTGGATGGGTAGTATCGTGAATGTATATCCAGGGTTTCAAGTTATCTAGATTTGGGGGCGCCACATTATGAATGAAATTAGAAAAATTACTTAATATCACAAATTAAAAAAGAGTTAGAAACTTACACAAAGTAACAATTTGCACAGGTTAGGAAACTTGTCTACTACGCTATTTACCATAATACTACCAATTCCCCTTTGAATGACCTATATATATCATTAAGGTCGAACATACCAATTAATCACATAATGAAGCTAAAATTGGTTTATTTTAACTTAATTCTCATTTTATATTTTTCACATTTTATAATTTAATTAACGCGACCAAACTTCAAAAACTTCTCTCAGCGTCACGGCGTTTGGAAATGTCACGACCCACAAAATGACCATCTTTATTGGTTTACTTTCACTTTACATCATTTTATAATATTCATCTTTTATAACTTGGAATATTTTAGAAAATATCAAAAATGTTGCACGGCGACGTGAAACGGCATGACTACATGACCATATCACGCCCAACATGCACAACGCCACTCGACGTCACCCAACGCATATGCCCTGCCCCCACTACCCTGTTGTAGCCCACAGACACCTCGCACCACACACCGCGCGCGTTGCTTAGGCTTTCCTGGAAGTGCATTAATTTTTAGCTTTGACAAGCTTATTTTTGGACCTCATAAATCGCTCGTTCCAAATCGGAATAAGTCTGTTCTTGAGCCCTTTTCTTACTGGTATTTCACTCCAAAAATCCAAAAATTCAAAATTTTATAGTAATCCTAACTACGCAAAACATTGCCCTAAATATCAGTGTTACATCTAGATTTTTGTGTTGTTTTCCAGCATTTACAGTGTTGACGCACCTATTTCTGAACATCATAACTTACCCATTCGACATCAGAATGAATTCGTTTTAAGTCATTTTCTTATTTGTAACATCCTCTTCAAATCCCCCTAAGTGGAAAAATTTTCCAGACTTGTTAGCAGGCCAAAACAGTTGTGACGCCCCTAAAATAGGTATACATCACCCATTCTGAGTCGACAAATACATGGTACAAAAACAACTACAAACTTCATTATTACAATTGTCGTGCAAAATACGACAACACACATGATGTGAGTTTAAATATAAATATTGTCTTCTAGACAATATTCAAACTCAAATAAGTCCTCATTATAATTATTGACACACTATTCTACAAAATAGTGAGAACTGTTAAAACAACTGTCTAGATCCATCACTCCACACCCCGACTAGTTCCCGCTATAATCTCGCCTCTTGAGAAGAAAAATAGAACAAAAAAGAAAAGAGTGAGCTCAACTAGCTCAGTAAAGAATATTATGACTAAGATAATGTAGAACAAATTATCGTTAGCCTTCAATACATCAGATAAAATATAATGGACAACAAGTTTTAGATCATTATTCGCAGCAGAAATAACAATTAATTAGAAGAGTTAAGTAGAGAATGAAGTCTACTATCTTCTATGATTTAAAAGTCCATCATCAATATTTTATCCCTGTAACATCAATAAATATATATCTTGAACCAAATATTCATCTTTGCACTACGGCCCAAAGATATTCATTTGTATCACCAGTTGGTCATGTTCATCTTAACACCTTTCCATCTTTGCATTATGGGCCAAAGATATTCATAAGGTAATCATTAATCTTTGCACTACAGGCCAAAGATATTTATCAAGTATCACCATTTAAGTTGAGGATGATGAAAAATATCTTAAATTAAACGAATCCAGTGAGATAAAAGGACAAAGATTAGGGATTCGTACTTTAGATAATTCAAGTTCAAAAATACTCCATAATAAACCATAGTGGAGTAAAATTAGAGAATGAAAATTAAAACATGGATACAATCAAAGATAGTAACCATAATAGACATCTTGGATAAATAATTTTTTTTTTTAATTTTCTATGAATAATGTCGTACTCGTGAATAGTGCTGTATACGTGAATAGTAACCCCGACACGAAAAGGTAGAAATTCCACACAAAAAAAATTATACTTCGTAAATAATACTCGTGAATAGTACTATATTAGTAAATAGTGTCGTATACGTGAATAATGCCGTCTACGTGAATAGTAACCTCGACATAAAAATATAAAAATTTCATAATAAAATTCATATCAATATTTTGGTATAATGATATTGAACGAAATAACATCATTTACGAAAAAAATAACATCTCTTACCTCAAAAGAATAGTACTTCTGACTGAATATCGGATATAACGTTGAAGTAAGCTTGCACTGAATAACAACACTCAAAATATCTAAATACTCACAAAAATACGCTCGATATTATAGAGAGAGAAAACTTCAGTTTCTGGTGTGATTTTCAATTCTAACCTAAGCACTTTATTTATAGGAAAATGCTAGAACGCCAAAGAAAAGTTAACCTGCTACCTGATGGCTTTACTTGCTGCTATTCACGCACACCACCATTGAAAAAAATCTCAGCACACCAACAAGGACAAGAGTGGGGCCCACCCTTCTAGAAAATCCCACCAAAATGTTTTAAATTTAAATAATATTCAGAAACTTCAATAATTCATAATAAATAGCCCTTTTATCAGAAAAATACGAATCTTATGTCCATTCCATATAAAATTTAATTCTTTACAACTTTGTAGAAGAAAGGTTTTTCAAATTCCAAACGAAAAATGACTGAAATCCACATACGAATGATTTTTAATACCTTCATTCCGACAAAATACTAATAAAACACCTCAAAATTAATTCCATCATTTATATCCTCATAAAAATAAATATTTCCTTATCATATAAATCAATAATTAATTATTCATAAATAATATTATAGAATCACCATAATGACAACCAGGTCATTCCTAGGAAAGAGGGGGTTTTCCGATAAGTGTTTCTCCTTACTGGCGTGCAATTAGGTGACCAAACCCCTTCTCTGAGCGAGAACTTCATTTAGACATTACCAATAATTTATCTAATAATATTATTCAAATAATATGAATTATTGATCTGATAATGAGAAATATTGTGCAGTGATAATTATTGAAATAACAATAATATAAAATATCAACGAAGCAATTATTGAATCAATAAAATAAAATATTGAACAGTAATTACTGTAACAATTATTGAGTAGTACCTTCTTACATAAGAATCAATAATCTAAAAATATTGTGCAATACCGTGTGCTACTATGTAACCATGCGTATTACTCTAATTTAACCACAAGGTATTCCAACAGTGTTAACGGTAATAACTACGCCGTTATTTATAAAACTCATACTTGTTGTTTTCTTTATCCGACAGTTTTCCATTATAGGATCCACAAATTGCTGCGCCATCGTATGAATATATATTCACAGACATCAAGAATATTCCACAATCAAACGAATATTCCCCGACAACAATGAATATTTTATAACCACTTGCTTATTTTGCAAAATTTGCACATTTCACCCATAACCAAAGCATTATATCAAATTAACACCTTTTTATTCAAAATAATAATTAGAGAAAATTCAATTTTATTTAAAAAAAGTTGGGGTCTTACAACAGTGGCTAGAAAAACCTTCGTTGACTAGTTTTCTACTTTGGCAGATTCGACACACCTTTTTCTAAACGTTATAACTCCTTCCTCCGAAGTCAGAATGAGGTCGTCCTTAAGCCTACAACTTCCTCTTTCTACGTACTACACAACTCTAAAAAATAGAATTTTCTAGAAACTCTAACAACTCAGAAAATTGTCTCAAAAGTAAGTGCGTAAACTGATTTTCAATCTTCTAACTAGTTTTACAAAAATATTCATCATGACTTCGTTACAAATATTTTCACCCTCGTTCCAATTGGGTTGTGTTCGTAACTAATAAGAGAACAACATATCATCCCGAGACCAAATTTTCAATTTTGGAGCACTACAAAAATCATCCCCAAAATAGTCTACTAATTAGATTTTTTCTATCCTCATGCTTGGGTTTTCATTTTTATTTTTTGTTCCACTTTACATACGTATTATAGATAGTTTATCATATACAAACCACAAAACATCTTTATATCACCAAGATCCTTCATGATCTTCCTTGAACAACAACAAACACCAACAAAACTAAAATAAAACTTAGAAAATAAGATGGATGAAGTTAAGGTTGCATGTCTTACCACTTGAAGTTCTCTTCTTCTTCTTAAGCTTGTTATCTTGAAGCTCCTTACTCTTCATCTTCTTTCTCCAATCCACTCTCACTGTCTCTTTATTCTCTCTTATTTCCTTTCAATTTTACATAGCAAATGAAGTGAAATGAAAAAGAGATGATAGATTTTGTTTATATTAAACATACTTTTCATTAGTTATAAGTCGATCATCCAACTTAAGTCTTATAGGGTCAATCCCCTCACTTTTCAATCTTACAGACTATCTCCTAGGTTAACCTAACCACAAAACAACTTAACCTAACCATGTTTAACCTCCATGGTTAATTGGTGGGGGCATTAAATGCTAAAATACAAGAATTGAGGTAGTATGGTCATTAAACCACCAAATTTTTTTTGGCTCCAAGTCATGGTTTCACACTTTGGCTCCAAGTATCTAGGTTTTAACCTTAGGTTTAACCCTAGTCAAACCTTCTTAACCCTAACAAAGTTATTCCAAACCCTAGGCTTGGTTATGCCAAACTAAGTTGTGTTGGGAGAATGCATATTATGATTTGATGTTTTAATTAATGTATATGCTCATGATTATTTGTAAAGTCATTCAATGAATATATGTACAAGGACTTAGTGATAGATCAAATTTGTTATGTTGATCTAAGATCTTAACGTGTATCATTCTGTAATGGAATGTATAGATAGAAAGATCAAAGATGTTAGGTTGATCTTGAGATGTAATAGATAGGCTTCGAAGAAATCGTAGTGTATCATCTGATCAACACTGCAGAAGTCAAGGCAGAAACGTAGAGCTTCGAAGATCATAATGTGCCTGCCTTGAAGGGACTCTTCAAAAATCGTAGAGTGATCCCAACATTTGCCAAACAAACTCCACGATCGTAGTGTGATGAAGGAAACATGGAGTTTACAAGTCAATGATCGTAGTGTGCTCTCGGGATCGTAGAATCAACAACACGAGCAAGCGAAGATCGTAGTGTGCAAAGGTCTAAGGGAAATCGTAGTGCTCTCGACTGATAGCATCGTAGTGTGCAAAGAAGTCAAGACGCTACGATCTGAATCGTAGAGTACCACGATCCAAAATCGTAGAGCATCATCTGTCTCATGTCAGAAAACATCGAGCCTCATGATTTGTGTAAAGGTAGATTTCAACATATGAGGAATGGATTCTAACAACTGCTGATTACTCATCGATCGGTCAGAGTATATAAAATATCCTTAGTATGCAACAAAGAAGCGTATTGAAGAAGCTAAGGATAGTACCATGGGTAAGAGGGACAAAACACCTTTTTCAGGTGGTAGGTGAGAAAGCAGTCTGCAGTGTCAGTGGGCCAGAATGCAGAATTCAGAATATGTGCAGAAATGTCTCTATCACAGTACAGAAAGTTCAGACACATTCAATGCCTCAACGGATGGTTCCAACGGATAGTTTTCAAGATCACATATATGCAGATCAGACAAATGAGAAAGAACTAAGCAAGCATTGAACAAACAACGTGAACATCTCTCTCAAGCTCAAATCTACGATCTGAGATATTGCAAAGCTTGCTCAGCTACTCAGTTCTTTAGAACAAATGCTTACACAGCAACTGAGTAGCAACCATCAAGAACTCAACATTATCAACCAATTGAAGAAGTGTACCAAGTCTGCTGGACTTGAAGAGTTCATAGTGAACTATAAGAAAGCCATGTCTGCTGGACTTGAAGAGTTCAAGAGTGAACTAAGAAGCTCTGAGACTCTTTGGTGCAGAAGGAATCATGTGATTCATAAGTTTATGAATATCCTTAGTGGATATCCTACTCGTTGAGTAGAAGAGTGGACTAGGAGCTTTAAGTGCTCTAAACCACTTAAAAATGACTGTTTCTTTTATGTTCATGCCATAACTGCCATATCTGTTATATCTGCCATAACTGCTTTAATCTCATAACTCCACTGCTTGGTAAAGAAGATTAAAACAAATATTAATTCCGCTAAGTTTTAATCATTATCAAAGAACTAGTTTAAAAGCGAAAAGATTTTTTAAAATATCTATTCAACCCCCTTCAGATAACTATTGTGCCAACTAGGAACTAACAATTGGGTCAAAGCGGAGTTCTATTTTAAAGCTTACAAGCTTTAGTAGATCGATGACACTCGTACCAAGCGAATCCAGGATCGGGGAAATGACAAGCCACCGATGTGCAACAAGGATAAATTTGCTAATTGGAAAGTCGGGATCAAGCGTCACATGGACTCGATAGATGAAGATCTATTTGAGGCCAGATTCAAAATGGGCCCTACATTCCAACCAAGCTTGCACTGACCAGCAGCGATCTAAACCGTGTATACGGATCGAAGTGAAAGAAGAGTGGATGAGAAAACAAGAAAAGAGTCATCGACTTGATAAGAAGGCTAAGAACATCTGTTCGATCCTTAGAGGATGATCTGTTTGAAAATGTTGTAAGCAAACAAAATTGCTAAGGAAGTTTGGGAAGCTCTGCGATCATTGCACGAAGGAGGCCGAAGAATTTAGAGAGAACAAATAGTCTCTTCTAACACGGTGAGCTGAAATGTTCGCTCGTATACTGAGGAGAAAATGTAAGCGCCACTATGAAAGATTGATGTTACGCTTCGACTCTCTATGAGTATATGTAAAGGTCTATCCTAACAAAGATCTAACCATAAAGTTCATGAGAGCCCTACCAAGCAGGTGGGATGCCAAGACCACTGCAATAAGAGAGTCAAAGAATCTCAGCGAGATGACAGTTCAACAACTATATGGAAATCTCGACATACTAATGGAGGTGACCCAACGTCTTTGAAACCTTATCGGTAGGAAGAAGGAAGGATAAGGGTGTTGCTCTCAAGGCAACTGAAAGTGCATCGAAGGTCAACACTGAGATTGACTCTGATGATGATGAAGACGATGATGATGACTTTGCTATGATGGTCAAAAGACTAAGAAGGTTCATGCGACAAGGCAGAATCTAGCAAGCCCAAAAGGGTCAACAATTACAACAGCCAGGAGCAAATGAATGATCTATGCTACAACTGCAAAAAGCCTGGCCACTTCATTGCCAACTGCAACAAACCTCTAAGAGAAGAACTAAAGAAGAAATAGCATGCAAAGAAGGAATTCAAAGGAAACAAAAGGCCTCAGAAGAGAGACAAAGGCCTGGTAGCTGGAGGATCCACTACAAAAAAAATGGCCATCTGCGACCCGATGATATCGGTGACCACACTATCGGTGATGATAATAATAATAATGACCGATATCTGCGGTAGATAAGGATTCTCGTCGCTAGTATATATATCATGACCAGATCACGGTCATTGATCGATCATTGAGAAGAATTTCCCAAAAATTTGGTGCGAAACTTTGGTAGCGACGACGATTTGTATCGGTGATCGCATGTCCACATCATTAAAACTAGCGATAGCGATGCGATCGGCGATGTGATCATTGATCCTTATAACTTTGAATCGATTCGAGTTAATTTCGATCAATCTGAAAAAAGAAAGAAAAGAGGAGAAGAGGGAGTAAGGGGAAGAGAAGAGGAGAGGCTGCTTGAGCCATTCATGAAACCCTTCTATGACCATTATCGACCACCATGCATTCATGCGCATTGCTGCTTGCTTGCCTGCACCGCAGACCACCACCGGTAACCCCAATTAACCCCTAATTGATAGTTTGTGTGAGCTTAATGTTTCATTATAAGGTTTCTAAATTACTAGTCTTTCTTGAAATTGATGTTTCGGTGTAATATTACCGTATTTAAAAATCATTGCTTGTGGGTGGAAATAATTGCATAATAATTCTTGATTAAATTGAAAGATGAGCGAAGTTATACTTTCTCTGTGCGAAAATTGGACTTCAATTTCTCCTTTTGATGTCCAAAATGAGGCTCTTATTAAAATTAATGTGCTTCATTCATCATTGTTTGATTATGATGTTGACAATTGGTTATGTTAATGTTGAAAACATTAACTTTCTAAATATTGACTTTTGATGGTGGATTATCATTTTGAGGCATAATTTTAGTTAAAGTATAATCTGATGAAGTATAATTTCATGACTTGTGCTACTATTATCTTTCATTCTCATCCTAATTTGCTTGTCGATTTGAAGAAAATAGTTGGGATTGTCTAGTTTCTTTTTCAAGTTGGGATTGTCTAGTTTTTCAAGTTGGTGTGCTTAAGTACTTGGAGTTGTACTTAGTTTCACCCCAAAGCCAAGTTCTTAAAATAAGCAATTTTGTGTCTCATTTAGTAATTCCTCCCAAACCTTTGTATCTTTTCAACAAAATGAGAGTGACTCAAATGGACATACTAATATGGAGAGTCAGATTGTAATTTTAAGCAACGTACTGACATATTTTGTTTGAAAATCGAGAACTCCATCCAAGCCTGTTGCGAAACTTGATTTGACAATCGATTATCGAGAATACTTTGTCGACTCTTGTGGGCGTACTTATAGGTGCTTAAAAATAGAAGCCTACCAATTATTCTTTGGATAGTCTTCTCCTTATGGAATATATGTGTGTATATATTGACTTTTGTGTTCTTTCTACACTCATAAGCTCATACACCTCGACACCTTTCAATTTGGTTGGTTTATATGCGACACATTGTGAATATATTGTCTTATAATGCTCATAAATTTATGCTCATACATTGTGAATATTGGATTCTCCTAAATTGTGCCTTGAATTATAGTTGTGCACATTACATTTTGTGTGTTGGGATTATATTTTCTTTGAAATTGTTGAGTATGCATGCCCCAAATGCGTGTGGATAGTCCATATTATAGGGGAGAGACTGTAGAATTTTTTTTCATATATAAGTCGAATGGCCATATAACTTGAACATGAGTATAACATAAAACATAACTAGGAATTAAGTTTATCCATAATTGAATCAAGAAGAAGGTTCAAGGAAGTTTTCCATAATTCACGATCGAGAAGATAAAGAAAATGACACACTATTAATATGTATGCTATAAGTATGACTTAGCTTAGAATAGAAAGAAAATGAAAAGTACAAACACAAACACAAGCACTCTTTTCAATCACACTATTAATGAGTTGTTTCTAAAATATCCATACTTGTCTAAATCTTCATATATAAGTCGAATGGCCATATATGCATTCGTGTATATGTGATGGCAATGAGTATATGTGATGTTTTTTGTTGTGTTGAGATATGGACCCTCGAATCATATATAGGAATGCTTAAAGACCATATGTGTTCTATTGTAGATGTTGGGGATTTGTGTGACTAGTGTTGTTAGATAGTGAGAGTACATACATTTGCTATAGATAAAATGTAAAAATGGTTTCCTAAGTTAGTTAAAGATTCTACATGGTGTGTTGTGCAAATTCTTGCTTAAAAATCATTGAAAATAAGCTTTATAGAACAATGAACACTAAAATAGTGAATCACTGATTTAAGCTCTCTTTTCAAGCTAAAGTGAGCTTTGATAAGTCAAAATGAGTTAGATGATTAAATAAAGTTTGGTGATGCTAAAAGTAACCTTAAGTAACTTAAATATATACACGTCTAGACTATCTAAGTGGCCTGAATTATCCTATCATATTGTCCTTTTGTTTACATACAATTACATATCCGATGTTCTCTATATCCCCGACATGTTTATGTACCTTTCATTTATAACTTATACTAACATCCTAAATTTTTATTTATAGATGTCTTACGAACTGCTGACACGAAAGCCTTGGGTTGGGTGAGAGCCCTAATCATGTCTTAGAAGGCCTAAAGCTATCCGGATGATCGCATTCTTATCTGATCCGTCCTCCTCCGAGATATACGTAAGTTAAACATCGTGTATATATATATATATATATATATATATATATATATAAGGGTTTTAATATAAATTATTGTATATTGTAGTGATTTTCAAGATAGTAAAATTGTGAAGTGCATTTCACAATTATCTTCTGAAGGCTCACGCCGGTGATTACAATGAAACACACCTCAACCCATAAGGATCTGATTTGAAATTTGAATTTGGTATATTTTTTATCACTCGATAGATAATACATAGTTAATCAAATAATATTGCTTAGTAATATACTTGATTTTAATATTATTATTGTTATTTTATTTGCGAAAAACGATATAGATGGGGACGACGCTTGAGCATCGATTATTGAACTATTACTGGCGAAGTCGTGCGTCTGAACTAAAGATAATTTGAACAAGGAATGACAAAAAGCCTACACAATGCTGAGATTGACCATCCGGGACGGGGTGAGCGATATATGTCGTAAGCATAGCCCACAGTGATGCGCCTGACCCATATAGGTGCAGAGATGTGTGACCGATTGAAAAGCGAGGAAATCAAGAGGCGAAGTATGAAGCTGCCGCCTCGAGCAGATCCTCAGTGTATCGAACGGCGAGAAAAGGCAAAAGCGCGTATCGGGCGGCGATATATCACAATTATGACACATTCTTGGCGAGAACGTATGTTATGTTTGATCATCTTTTGTAGCTAAAATATCGTATGTTTACATAATAATATGAGGAAATGAACTATAGGAGTCTCGGTCTCAAGGTTGACCTATCAATTGGTTGGATGTGTATGTAGCCACCGCGATGGTCTACACAGAAGGCTATTCGGATAAGCGGTAATAAGTTCACTTTATCCTAATATGTTGTTTATAAATTATAACGACCTTCTTTTAGTATTTTTTATTTATTTTAACTATTTAATTGTTCATGCCACGACGGAGACACTTATAAGGGCTTAATGAGCAAGCGCTATCACGAAGGCACCCGCGTCCGTCGATTGATCAAGAATTATGGGAGAGGCGTCCATCGTGAAGAAAAAATTATGTCAAAGGCGAGGACAAAAGCGGCGCGACCATCGATTGCACTGCAGGCGACTCACCGCCACCAGTCTACAGTCATGGTATTCCGACTATCATACTCCTGCTTGTTGTGTGAGAAGCGATCTGTCGAGGATCGTGATCTTCTTAAATATCTTGGCGGGCATCTGCGGTCTACGAGTCTGATGAGTTGGGCGGGAGAAATGGATGGCAGCGGCGGCGGCGATGAGCGGCGGCAATGACAACAACAGCGAGGAGGCGGTATATATATATCGTTTATTGTTTAGCTACATTGTCTTATATGTTTATAGTCTCGAGTCGATGTCTTACTTATATGTAACATATATGTTCTATTACTTTGATAATTACTGGGATCCTAATTTGGATGATCCATGAAAAAGCGCTAGACTTATTTTTTTTAGATTTTTAAAGCCTTGTACTCTTTTAGATTCATTCTTTGGACAATTGTATTAGTTTATATGGATGTTTACGATATCGATTATATTGTGTTGGAGGAATGTTTTGTATTGTATTGGATGAATGTTTATTAAATGGATGAATGTTTTGTATTGTATTGGATGGATGTTAATATGGATGTATATATATATATATATATATATATATAAGCTGTGTTAGGATTGAAAGCGAGTCTACAAAGCGAGGTTATTTTGGGAAATCAATAAAATAAGCAAAAATTTTTTTAAAAAAAGCATCAACGATCGCATCTGGCCGCTAAAATGTATCACTCTGGCTTGAATCTAAATAGCAATGGTCATTATTATCGATCACGACGTGTGACACGTCGCGCGTGAATGACTCAAAGATAAGTTATAATAGCAGCGGTATCGATTTCGCTAATTGCGATTCGCTAATAATTGATCGCTATTGGTGGTCGATGATGTCTTTCCAATGATCAGATTATCTGCGACTCGTATCGGCGATCGCATACGATCATGAGATAGCTATCCCATGACCCGTATCATCGATCATTGATATCTTGATCATTGATAAGCCTTTTTGTTGTAGTGATCGTGGGTGATTGGATAATGACTCAAATCTTGACTCCATAGATGAAGAAGAACCACAAATAGCGATCGTGCTTAATGGCCGAAACATCACGAAAGGACAAACAAAGCCTCAACATACATGATGTAAGTCTCGACGAGGTATTTGATTTCAACTCACGATGTAGACATGAATGACTTAAGAAGCGCACTGCATGGCATAACCCAACATTTCTACATCAATATATGAAGTGGTTGAGTATTGTCTAAAGATCATTCACTTCTTGAGAGGAGAAGAAGAAAGTTCAAGAAGAGCTTGAAACAACCCTTCTAAGTACTAATCTTCTTTCCAAGCTTGAGGCTGAGAATGAAACTTTAAAACAGACAAACACACTCAATGCACAAAGAGAATCTAATCTAACCTCTAAAATTGAGGATCTAGATAAGACTATCTTTGCATGGAACAAATCCTCATCATCCATGGACTGCCTGCTCTCTAGTCAGAGAAGCACATTCGACATAACAGGTCTAGGCTTTGGGGAATCCATTTCAGAGCCTTGTGTGGAAAAGACAAAGGAAACTAGCACTAGTAATGCCTCAAGTTTTAGTAGAGGCATTGCCTTTGTGAAATCGTCACAGTTAAAAGAACCAGTTAAACCTTGTCCTACTGTCACTATTCTTACTCATAGGAGTAAAGGATCTCATGCTGGTCTGGGGTTCATAAAAGAGAAGAGTAACCTAACCTCTACTCACCAACCTTGAAGAATTGTAGAGTCAAGCAAGACCAACTCTACGAATCAAGCAGGGAAGGTCAAGTGAGAGGGAAGGCACACTCATTACTATTTATGAAATCCGAGGACACGTGGAAAAATGAAAATCGGTTTAATGAAGGATACCTAAGGAACCACACAAGTCCAAGTGGAGGATGAATCATCATACACACGAGGCGCACATCATAATAAATGTTTCATATCTGATAAATACGGTCGTAGAATTTGCCGAGTGTTATTATATTTCCGTGCATATGAGACCCAAGATTAAACGATTTGGGTCCCCAAAGATACTTAAAGAAGGACCCATTCAAATATGGGTACCAAAATGAAGGTTCAAATGTTTTGACAGAAAAAGAGCTCCACGACCTCAACATAGTATACGGGCGGTGGATGCCGAGGCATATAACGAGAGAACAAAGCTCTACTACCTAACTATATAGAAAAGGAGGGTCCTCGGTCATCTTTGGAGATAATGGCTCGAGGCGAAGACAAGAGGATATGGCTCTGTTGGCAATGGTGCAGTATCTTTTAGCAAAGTAGCCTATGTGGAAGGTCTTCAACACAACCTTCTAAGTATCAGCCAACTCTGCGACAAGGGTCATCAAGTGACATTCCTCAACAACCAATGTCAAGTCGGAGATTTAAAGACATCTGTTTGTAAAGCTAGCAAGGGACAAGAGAAGGAAATGTCTACACACGGTAGATCTTGGTCGACTAAGCTCGGATGAGACAATATGTTTTTACGCAAAAGCATCGAAGAAATGAAATTTGGCTATGGCATAGACGATTGTCTCACTTAAACTTCAAAAGCATGTCAAGCGGTATCGAAAAGACCTAGTAGTGGCCTACCCAAGTTCAACCGTGAAGGAAAGGCCGTACAATACTATCGACTTGGAAAGCAAACCGAAGCTCATTCAAAAGCAAGGCGACCAACTCTATTGACAAGCCCTGCGGTTACTCACATGGATCTCTTTGGGCCGATCCAACAACTAGTCTTGGAGGAAAAAGATACTCTCTGATAGTCGTAAGCGACTACACAAGATTCACATGGGTATTCTTCCTAACTTCAAAGGATGAAACAAGCTCCAAATTTATCTAGATGTTGAACTAGTGATGAGCGAGAAGGAGAGAAAATCAAGGCCATAAGGAGTGATCATGGCGAGAGAATTTGATTTCTCGAAATGGAGCGATTCTGCATGAGACAATGGGATCAGTCACAACATCTCAGCTCCACGAACTCCTCAACAAAATGGAGTAGTTGAAAGAAAAACAGAACCTTGATAGAGGTGAAAGAACTCTACTTGCTATGACCCATCTACTGAATACTTACAGTGAAGTTATCAACAACTTTGCATGCTACACTACTTGAGCAGATCACTCATACACTCTACGATCAAGAAAATGCCCTACGAACTGTGGAAAGGAAGAAAGCCAAGTGTGTACTACTTCCGTGTCTTTGGTTTGTGCATGCTACATTCTCAACAATGGAAAGCGATGTCGATAATATTCCACCAAGTCGACGAAGGGATCTTTCTGGGATATGCCACAGACAGCAATGCTTACAGGGTGTTCAACAAGAAGACACTTAATGTTGAAGTCTTAATACACATCATCTTTGATGAAAGCCGACTTAGACAAAATAGTGACTCAAGACACTACTGGCAGATGGTGCGAGACACTACTGAATGAATGAAGTCGTCGAGCTCAACACTACGATCATAGTGCCAGATAGTGAAATCATAGAGCATGAGAATGTGATCGTAGAGAGGTCCATGCAAGATAGCGAGCCTCCACTCCAAGAAGAAGAGATAGACCTTGAAGAATTAAGACAAAAAGGCATCGGGGACGGATGTCCCAATCGGAAGCAACAGATGGACGAGAGATCACACTCGAGGATCTAATCATTGGAGATCAAGAGTGCTAGAAGTTAAAACAAAATTGCTACTCGGAATGAATGTTTTTATCTAAGCTTCTTTGTCACAAATAGAGCCAAAGAAGATAGAGGATGCTATGGAAGACTCCGGTTGGATAGAAGCCCATGCGGGGAAGAACTCAACCAATTTGAGCGAAGCAAAGTATGGAGATTGGTACCAAGACCAAAGAGTCGTTCTATGATAGGAACTAAGTGGGTCTTGAAACAAAATGGATGAAGATGGGGTCATAACCGAAACAAGGCAAGATTAGTGGCAAAGGGCTATTCTCAAGAAGAAGGTATCGACGACGATGAGGCATTTGCACTGTTGCTAAACGGAAGCCATCGAGAATCTTTCTTGCCTTTCTTTGCTTACATGAAGTTCAAAAGTCTTCCGGATGGATGTCGAGAGTGCATTTCTTAATAGAGAACTCCAAGAAGAAGTCTATATAGAAGCAACCTCCGGGTTTCATCAATCCATCTCTTTCAATTATGTCTATAGATTAGATAAAGCCTTATATGGTCTTAAACAAGCACTAGAGCATGGTATGAAACACTGACTAACTTCTTAATCGAAAATGGGTTCACTAGAGGTAGAGTAGATACCACACTGTTTCTTAGAAAGCATAAAGACAAAGTCTTACTAGTTCAAATCTATGTTGATGACATTATCTTTGGTTCTCTTGATGAAAAGTTATCAAGAGATTCTCTAAGCTAATGCGAGCAAGTTTGAAATGAGCATGATGGGTGAAATTTGAACTTCTTCCTTGGGTTGCAAGTAAAGCAGACTGAAAAAGGAATTTTCATAAACCAAGCCAAATACATCAAAGACTTACTAAAGAAGTATGGCATGGAATGAGCCTCTCCCCTGAAAACACCAATTGCTCCTACAACCAAGCTTGACAAGGATGAGAAAGGTAAAAGTATTGATATCACTCAATACTGAGGTATGATAGCTCTCTTTTATACCTAAGCGCGAGTAGACCGGACATAATATTTGCAACATGCATATATGCTGCTAGATTTCGAGCTAACCCTAAAGAGTCATTTATCTGCTTTGTAAAGAGGATCTTGAGTATTTCAAGGGTACACTTTACTTGGGGAACATGGTACCCCAAGGAATCCTCATTTGAACTAATAGGATACACAGATCTTTGATTTTGTAGGATGCAAAATAGATAGAAAGAGTACAGTGGCACTTGTAAACTTCTAGGAAGCAGACTTGTGTCTGGTTTAGCAAAAAGCAAAACTCGGTGTCTACCTCAGCTGCGGAAAATTTGAATATATTCTTTCTTTGGCATTCTTTGTCTTTCGAGATCTATGGATGAGAAATCGACTAGTGACTATGGGTTCGACTTCAAATCTATTCCCATACCTTTGTGATAACCACAAGTCTTTATAGCAATAACTCATAATCACATGCATGCATTTCAGGACTAAGCATATAGAAATAAGGTATCACTTCATTAGGGATCATGTACAAAATGGAACTATATCTTTACAATATATCCCTACTTTGAAAATCAAACTTGCGATGTTTTTACAAAACCACTAGATGAATCCAGTTTAATAAGTTAATAAGTGAGCTAGGTATGCTAAATCTACAACCATGAAATATATGCTCTAGATTGTGCTAACCATGATGAATACAAAGGTTGAACTCAAAATCGTAGACATGATCAAGGAAAGCTCATGATCGTAGAGCTGAAAAGAAAACTACCTCAACGATCGTAGCAAAGACTTAACTATCGTAGTGCAGACTCAACGATGACACAAGCCCCATCCATAAAGCAAAAATGTATCCTGTGATGACAAGCTTCATAACATAGCAATCTCTCTAAGAGGTGCCTCAGGAACAAACCTAACCCTTGAATCTCTCCAAGAGGTTGGCCCTTCCTGAGCTGCCTTAAAAGAATGCTTTATCAAAAACTCATCACAAGGAATGCTGATCAGACTCGACGATCGTAGGATAGACTCGACGATCGCAGGACAGACTCAACGAACATAAGTCTACCTCAACGATCGTAGTCTTCCTAAGGACACCTCGACTCTGAAGAAGCGAAGGCAAATCGGTACATTCTCTGTGGTCAAAATCGTCAGAGAGCCAAGCAAAAATCGACATTTTGTCCCACTAAGCTAAAAAAGAGGAGAGGAAGTTACAAGTACAAGTTGAAATCACATTTTGAAATCTGAAGTCAAAAGATTATCTCTCTATCATTCTCTCTCTCTCTCAAAGCAAAACCCTAAATCAAAGAAAAAGCTCAAACGTATCTCACCTCCGACTACGAGAATCAATGCATTTGCTTCAAATGTGGTATCCATTCTGAGACTACTGTTTTGTGAGTTCAAAAGCAGCTCCACCAAAATTTCACAAGACCCTAGCTATCTGCTTTGAAGAAAGGCGGGTCTCGAGGAGGCTCTGAGCACGAGATACCCTTATCTATCCAAGTTAGTGAAAGAGTTCTACAAAATGGTGTGTTTGAAAATGACACCATCACTCTGAAGTAAAGGAAGTAGAAATTAGACTAAAAGCAGAAGACTTCAATCTGGCCCTAGGTTTCAAGAATGAAGGGCACCCATTCTTAGACATCATAGACTTCCAAGAGGGACTAAGAAAAATGCATCACAAGAAAAACCCTTCTGTGAAAGGGTACAAAAAGAAGGAGTTCGCATAAAGGTACGAATTTTTGGCGGACATTATTGGGAAATACATCTACTGTAAGAGCTCAGGACATAACTCAGTGAATGAAGCTCAACTAAGGCTCATGACTGCCATGTATTATGATATACAACTCAACTATGGAGCTATATTACTCGAGTGGATTGGGAAGTGGATAGTAAACTCAAAGAAATTAAAAAGCCCTCAGAAGATGTTATATGGGTGTTTCTTGAGTATAATTCTGCAATCTGCACTGGGTGACAAAATTAGCGATGAAGAGGGAGAAGCCATCAACCCAAATCGAAGAATGACCCAGTAGTTGTTTGAAAACTAGAAAAGAAACCCCGCTGAGCACGTACGAATGATGACTGAGTCCAGTGGAAGAACTGGGGATCTGAAGAACTCAGGCTTTCCAGGAAATATGTCTGTTGTCAGGGAAGAAGAAGAAGAAGAAGAAATCAACAAAGAAGAGCCCTCTATTCTTACCCGAAAAAGCAAGGGCAAAAAAGAAAGCTAAGAGCTGAGCGGGTGGAAGAGCCTCGAGGATCTACTATCGATATTCTGTAGAGAGTCCTCGATATAGAGACTACGAGGATGCTAAGAAGGAAGCAGCAGCAAGATGAAGCTGATGAGGATCAAGCCACCATATCACAGATCCTAAAGAAGAACAAAGCTGGCCATAAGTCCAAAAGGCCATCAACCACCTCAATCGTAGAGTCTCTATTGTTAGTGGAGACCAGACCAAGCATGGCAGAGAAGGAGGTAGCTGCTTCAAGCATAGTGGCTGTTGAACAAGACAAAGCTAAGATTGAGAGAGTCTGAAGTTGTGACTAAACCCAAAGAAAGTAAGGAGAAAATTTGGTCGAGAAGTACATTCTTGAAAATGAAAGGTGCTAAAGAAGGAAGCAAAGAGTATGGTCATGAAAAGAAGAAGCTATCCGAGAGCAAGTTAAGAAGAAAGTGCTCCAGCTGAGGGGGAGATCCCTAAAATTCTCATGATAGAGAATACACCGGCTGAGGGGGAGATGTCTACAGCTCAAGAAGATGTTCGACTAAGGAGGAGTTTACGAACTCTCAAGAAGATAATCATCTTTGAGGGGAGCCTCATGATATCCACATGGCGAGAAAAAAGAGGTACCTGCACAAAAAAAAAGATGAACCGGTCTGCAAGACCATCCGGAGACCATTAAGATAATGGAATCCTCGAGAGAGAACAAAGAAGAAGAAGAACAGATGATGATGATGATGATGAGCTCGAAATCACTAGTATAGGTAAAGGTGGATATAGAAGCTATCTGTACAATCAAATGTTTTCTTACCTACCCATGATGGCATACCATCAAGCTCAAATCCTGAACTCATGGGATCACATGTTCTGGAGCTTCAAAGAGTATCCACCATCTCGATTAAGGCTCATGGATTCCTAGGGAAAGTCGACTTTGCGAAGAAAAGTCGGTACTTGACCATTCTTCATCAAGGATAAACTTGAAGTCTTGACTATCCACGATCTCTTCAAAGTTAATCACTTGCCATCATCTTCATTCGATCGATTCTATGAATTTCCTCGGTGTTTGGAAGTGATTCTTCACCCACTCAATCAATTTCGATTCTGAGAATCCCAAAATTACATGGTGAAGAACCAAATGAAGTCGACCTTACTTTGCTCCCACAAACCACCATCTCTACGATCTCACGACTCTAGCCCGGTCGTAGAGTCCCAAATAGATATCGAGAGCCCTATAGTCAAACACTTTGAAACTTAGGCCCTCCATCCGATATACCATCCTCCTCCTCATCAATGACTACTTTAGTCTTGATCTTGC
This sequence comes from Panax quinquefolius, assembly GCA_020205615.1. Classification (NCBI taxonomy): domain Eukaryota; kingdom Viridiplantae; phylum Streptophyta; class Magnoliopsida; order Apiales; family Araliaceae; genus Panax; species Panax quinquefolius. Next base: position 120,003,103 of record CM035172.1, on the reverse strand, counting down.
TCTTTACAACTTGCAAGATCAATCCCAAGCAAACAACCCTCCAACCAACAATCCTCAAACCAATGATACTCTCCCAAACCTTCCCACGAGGATGACTTGAAGGAAGCTGACCAAGAACATGGTCAAGAATATAGAAGGCGGTTTGGAATCTCACTCCGATCTCATCCATATCAAAATTTGAATCAAATGATTACAAAATGACAAATAATTTTTTCTGGCACTATGAACACCGAGCTTACAAAGAAGTTGAGGGAAATTATCCAAGAAATTCTTAAGAGTATAAAGGGCGGAGATGAGATTCACTTTCGGATAGGCGCCAGCAAAGAGAGGTTGTTCTTGAAATGCGAAACATCAAGACACTCAACATAAACTTATCTTTGGAGAATATCATCAACTTGAAAGCTTACATCTACGACTTCCGAAATCTTATGTCAATCAAGAAAAATTGAATGACATGGTTCTAACAGCCCTTCAAAACAAAGAAGCAAGATCTGACAAATAGATCAAGGAAAGTAGAGAGGACATTGCTCAGACGCAAAGCCAAATAAACGAGTTTGTCCAAGGTGTTAATCGATTGTCTGCAGATATTCAAACCCTTGATGCTGACATAAAGGGGGAGAATAAAGGGAAAGGAGTTAAGGGAGGATAGGGAGATCAAGGCAGAGGCAGAGGAGGTCATGGAACTCAAGAATGGGGAAGAGGAAAATTTCATGCTCAAGCATCATGAAGCCCTCCTACAAGATAATTCCACCATCAGACTCAACGATCTGATCAGTAGGGAATTTTAACGGCTATACCTTTAAGTCGTCAGGAGTCAACTCCCAGCTCACAAGATGTGTCGACTTTACGTATAAAAATGCCAACTAGAGATCCTGCATTCATGTACAGACATGAGGAAAATCCAAGACTAAGTCTAAGTGAAATTTGGAAGAGTTAGTCGAAGCGAGGAAAGTTTTGCGAGAAAAAGAAGAAATTTGAGGTATGCCAACCCACCTCCACCAAAGAGTTCAAAGAAATAGAAATAAGTTGAAACTTTAATTTCTATTGATGTAATGCCAAACTGAAATATCTCACGATCATCAATAAATTCATGCTTATTCTCTAGAAATTTTAATTTGCTCACTAAAATACTAAGTCATGTATTTAAATTTCCAAATGCATCTAGTCACTAATAATCATGACAACAAATCTCCTTGGTTATGTCGACATCAAATAGGGGAGATTGTTGGGAGAATGCATATTATGATTTGATGTTTTAATGTATATGCTCATGATTATTTGTAAAGTCCTTCAATGAATATATGTACAAGGACTTAGTGATAGATCAAATTTGTTAAGTTGATCTAAGATCTTAACGTGTATCATTACGTAATGGAATGTATAGATAGAAAGATCAAAAACATTAGGTTGATCTTGAGATGTAATAGATAGGCTTGAAGAAATCGTAGTGTATCATCATTCAACACTGCAGAAGTTAAGTGTGACGCCCCAAAATTAGGTATACATCACCCATCTTGGGTCGCCAGATCGTAGTGCGAATTCAAATACAACTTACTAATACAACTCATAGGTGTACAATACTTAAAAACATAAAGCTGTGAGTTTGAATACAAATATTGTCTACTAGAGAGTATACAAACTCAAAAGGAGTCCTCATTACAATTATTATCACACTATTTCACGAGAATAGTGAGGACTACTAATGCTATCCTCCGGACCATCACTCCATTCCCCGACTTGTCCAGCTATATTCTCATTTCTGAAGAGGAACAGTGAAAGAAAGGGTGAGATCAACTAGCCCAAGAAGAAATATTATGACTAAGATAATGCGAATAAATTATCATTAGTCTCCAACAATATTAAAGCGATAAAATATAATAGACATCAAGTTAAACTGCAGCGGAACAAACAATCCATTAAAATAGTCAAGTAGAAAATAAAATCTACTATCTTTTATGATTTAAAAGGTTTTTCATCTTTATTATCATTTGAGACTCGACAATAAATATTCCACATCATAGAATCACCTCTGCATTACTGGCCGAGGATATTCTTTTAGTATCACGACCACAATTATCCATGCACTACGGCCGAGAATATTTGTGTATTCATTAATAGTCATGATCATGCCAACAAGCGTCCATCAATGCACTACGGGCCAATGAGGACATTTACCACATCATTTGTAACTTTACTACCATGATTACACCGAATAATCCCTCAGTCATAATCATACAAGTCCATCCCCATGCACTCACAGCCACAGATGACTTTCAAAAATATAAATATGAGGATGATGACAATGATATAATAATTGATAAAACAAGTTCAAGAATTAATTTATCCGGGAACTAATAATGTCCAAATTTTCAACATAATCTTAACGCTTTGTAGAGTAAAATTGAAGAATGCTTAGAAGAATATTTCCATGAAAAGATACCGGATGAAGCGCAAATATTAAGGATATTCCACTAATTTCATGGAGTATAGTAGTCAAAACTTTAACCAACTGAGTATAATAAAGAATGGAATAACAAAAGAAATCACCATGCATGTGGTACTTCGCATAGACAGGTTATTCCAACAGAATACTAATAAGGACGGAATCAGGTCCGGCGTAAAACGCACAGACAGGATATTCCAACAGAATAATAATAAAGATGGAACCAAGTCCGGCGTAAAACGCACAGACAGGATATTCCAATAGAATAATAAAGACAAAATCAGGTCCGGCATAAAACGCACAGACAAGATATTCCAACAGAATAATAAAGACGGAATCAAGTCCGGCGTAAAATGCACAAACAGAATATTCCAACAGAATAATAAAGACGGAATCAAAGAAGAATGTCACCAAGTATAGGGTAGACCGCGTATACAGGTTATTCCAACAGAATAATAAGAAATGGAATAACAATAGTTCTCTTCATGAATAAGAAAGAATAACACCCCTTACCGTAAAAGAAACTGAATATAAGAGTAGTTATGTAGCAGAAAACTTTTCTTCTTTCTCTCTATAATTTTTCTCTCTAGAGTTTTAGTGAATTAAAGAGGAAATAATGAAGGAATGAGCTTTATTTATAGGAAAAATGTAATGCATAGTAACTAATCCATGAAAGCGGTCCGGATCGATTTACTTTTTAATCGACGGTCCATATTTAAAGCAAAATCTTTTAAATAAAATATAATATATATATATATATATATATATATATATATATATATATATATATATATATTACATGTCTTAACGCATTCACGGGATACATTCCCATGATTAAAGTTTGCTTCCTCCTCATTTTGTCAACTAAGTTTATACATATATATATATATATATATATATATATATAATAATAATAATAATTTCTTTGCCACCCATGAATCAATACTCCTCCACCGATAATTTCATTTCATATATATATATATATGGTATATATATATATATATATATATATATAATACATATATATATATATATATATAATATATATATATATATATACATTTCATGCCTTCCATTTTTTTTTTCCTTACCAATTGTGACCACCTTTTGAAAAACAACCTCTAGTCATTCAATTTCCCCATATAGAGCCCCACATGTGGGCCCACCTTTATAATATAAAATAACTTTCAACCGATCATTTTGAAAAAATGGGTAAATGGGGTCCATATATACAACAATTACTATAGTAATAATTGAACAAAAGCGAGTGACTTCTCACGTAAGCATCAATAATCAATCTGGTGTGCTCTTATGCAACCGCAGTATTATTCGTACTTCTACTCTGAAAGTAGTTCAACGGTATAAGCGGTAAAACTTCGCGTAGTTATTTCAATAAAATATTTTGTCATTTTTCTCAATCAAATAATAATTCTATTGTGGGGTCCACCAATGATTCTTGTAGTTATGCGAATATTCCTCGCTAAAATGAATATAATATAACAACTTGCATATTATGCAAAATTTATAAATATTACCCCTAACTATAACATTATATGAATTTCACTCCATAATATTCAAAAATAATATTTATAGAAAATTCATCTTTATTCAAAAAGTTGGGGTTTTACAATCTCCTTCTTATGAAATTTAAGCCCTCGAAATTAGGGTGCGATACACTGGTATATCGAAGAGGTAAGGATACCTTGATTTCATTTTGATTCTAACCCAAGTCATTTCCTCAACATCGTGGTTTCTCCACAAAACTTTGACTTGAAGTATAACCTTGGAGCGTAGAATATGTTCTTTCTTATCCAAGATTTGAACAGGAACCTCTTCATACGTCAAATCTTTCGCTATTTCGTCTGGTTCTAACTCAATAATGTGGTTCGGGTCTTCCACATATTTACGTAACATGGATATGTGAAAAACGTTATGAACACGAGACATACTTGGCGGTAAAGCGAGTATATAGGCCACAGTTCCTACTCGATCAAGGATTATAAATGGGCCGATGAATCGAGGATTGAGCTTTCCTCTCATTCCAAATCTCGTAACTCCTTTCCATGGAGCAACACGTAACAATACATGATCTCCTATATCGATTTCCACGTCTTTTCGATGAAAATCAACATAACTCTTTTGTCGATCTTGTGAGGTTTTTATACGTTGCCGGATTATTTGATTCTTTTCCGTAGTCATTCGTACCAACTCCGGTCCCAACAACGTTGCTTCACCCACCTCATCCCAGTATACTGGAGAATGACATTTTCTTCCATACAACGCTTCGAATGGAGCCATGCTAATACTTGCTTGATAACTTTTTTTGTATAAAAACTCCACCAACGATAAGAACTTGTCCCAACTTCCCTTGAAATCAAGGACACAGAGTCTTAATAAATCTTCAAGAGTTTGAATAGTCCTCTCTGATTGTCCATCCATCTGAGGATGATATGCTGAACTAAATTGTAAATCCGTGCCCATAGCTTTTTGCAAACTAACCCAAAATCATGAAGTGAATCTCGGGTCTCGATCAGAAACTATGGATACTGGCATACCATGCAATCTTACAATCTCGTTTATGTACATACGAGCAAGATGTTCAAGTGTATAAGTTTCTCGTATTGGTAAGAAGTGAGCAGACTTGGTCAATCTATCAATAATGACCCAAATTGCATCAATGCCTTGAGAAACCTTGGGAAGACCGATGCTTGAAATCCATGGTAATGTGCTCCCACTTCCATTCTGGAATTTCAAGTGGTTGCAATGGACCTTTTGGTACTTGATGCTCCGCCTTGACTTATTGATAAGTTAGACACCTTGAGATAAACAGTGCTATCTCTCTCTTCATATTGCTCCACCAAAATGTATGACGAAGATCATGATACATTTTGGTACTCCTCGAGATGGATTGCAAAATGGTGTGTTGTGCGCCTCCATCATGATTTTATACTTTAACTTCGGGATCGTTAGGAACACAAAGTGCAGAGTTGACTCGAAGTATTCCTTCATCATCGATTCTTGCTTCCTAAGATAGCACCTTCTTGCACTTTCTTCCTCATACGTATCGGCTCCGGTCGTATGGTTTGAAAGCGACTTTAACTTTATCAATTAAAGTTAGTTCTACTCGGATGTTCACCATCATCACATGGGTCCCTGGAGTCTTTAACTCTATCTCCATCCTTTGCAAGTCACACAAAATGGGCCTTTGCGTTGATAATATCGCAGACTCGTACCAAGATATGATCTTTCTATTCAATGCGTCACTACCACGTTCGCTTTTCAAGATGGTATTGGATGGTATGATCAAAATCTTTCAACGATTCAAGCCAACGTCATTGTCGCATGTTGAGTTCCTTTTGAGTGAAGAAATATTTGAGGCTTTTATGATCCGTAAAGATCTCCACCTTCTCCCCATACAAGTAATGCCTCCAAATTTTAAGTCGAAGACCACATCGCTAACTCTAGGTCATGAGTAGGATAATTCCTCTCATATTCTTTGAGTTGTCGTGAGGCATAGGCTATAACTTTCCCATGTTGCATGAGAACACATCCTAACCCTTTGCGAAGCATCTTTGTAGATGACAAATCCTCCAGAACTAGATGGTATTGTCGAGCAGTCTTTGAAATGAGTCTCCTCTTGAGTTCTTGAAAACTCTTCTCATATTCCTCGCTCCAATCGAACTTTGTATCTTCCAAAGTCAATTTGAGTTAGTGGAGTAGCGATTCGAGAAAACCCTTCTACGAATCTCAGATAATAACCACTAAGCCGAGAAAGCTACGTGCTTGATCCATCGATTTAGGTTGCTCGACTTTGAATAGCTTCAATCTTTCTTTGGGTCAGCAGATATTCCATGACTTGATACCACGTGCCCAAGGAATGCTACTTCCTCAAGCCAAAACTCGCATTTCTTCAACTTGGCATAAAGCTTATATTCACGAAGCTTTTGGAGTACCAGCCTCAAGTGTTGCTCATGATCTTCACGGCTCTTGGAATAAATAAGGATGTCATCAATAAAGACGACCACAAAGTGATCCAAATATTCCTTGAATACTCGGTTCATCATATCCATGAAGGCAGCAGGAGCATTAATCAATCCAAATGACATGACTAAGAATTCATAATGCCCGTACCGAGTTCTGAAAGCCGTCTTTGGAATGTCATCGGTTCTAATCTTCAATTGGTGATATCCGGAACGAAGATCAATCTTTGAAAAGAATTTGGCTCCTTGCAATTTGGTCAAACAGGTCATCAATACGTGGCAATGGGTACTATTTTTGATGGTGTCATGATTCATCTCCAGATAATCAATACAAAAGTCGCATACTTCCATCTTTCTTCTTCACGAATAGAAGCAGGAGCACCCAAGGAGAAGTACTAGGGACGAATAAAGCCGATGTCTAACAATTCCTGCAGTTGAGTCTTTAACTCCTAAAGTTGATAGGAGCCATTCGATATGGGGCTTTAGAAATGGGTTTTGTATGCGAGTTCAAGGTCGATACAAAATTCAATTTCACGCTCTGGGGTAGGCCATGAAGTTCTTCAGGGAATACGTCAGGAAATTCATTAACAATAGAAATATTATTCAAAACTGACATATTTTTGTTTAGATTTGTGACATGAGCTAATAAAGTTTGACATCCGTTTTTTAATAAACGAATAGCTTTATGGCTTGAGATGATAGTGATTGATTTTAATGGTTTGGTTGCTTGAATTCACATGATAGGTCGATTAGGAATATGAAAGCTAACAACCTTACAAAAATAATCAATTTTTGCATGATGAGTAGTTAACCAATCAATCCCTAGAATTACATCAAATGCAAGTATTTTTAATGTAATAAGATCGATAGGTAATGTGTGGGTACCAACTTGAACCAAACAATAATTATAAACCGTGGATGTAATGAAGGTTTCTCCCAATGGAGTTTCCACAGATAAGTCAAAGTCTAATTTCTCTCGGAGTCAATTTTAATCGTTGAGCGCAAGTAGGAGAAATAAAATAATGGGTAGAACCGGTATCAAATAAGGTATAGACTTCGCTAGAGTTTATGATAAGCTTACTCGTGATGACCTCATTTGGGTTCCTTACTTTCTGGGAGGTCACTACAAACGCTCTCCCTTGCACTACTGGCTTTGACTTTTCTTGGATGGCCTTTGGTGCCTCCGTCCTAGCTGAACTTGTCTTCGGTGAACAACAAAATCGGGCTAGGTGACCTTCTCTTCCACAATTATAACATGCTTTGGACGGCATCGCACAGTTTGGACTGATGTGTCCCTCTCCTCCGCATTTGAAGGATATGATAGGTGGTCGTTCTCCTTCCTTAACTTTGGGTGCTGGTGCTGACGTCTTTCCATCATTGTTGAATCTCATCTTCTTGAAATGTCCATTTTTACTGTCTTGGCCATGATTACCACCGAAGTGGTTACCATTTCTGGCATGTTGATTCCCTCCATGTTTGTTGTCGCCGTTTCGATGACTGATAGCTCTGGTATTTTCATGCTGTCGGCTGCTTTCTCTTAGTTGCATTGACTCGTTACCGCGCTCTAATAACTGAGCTCTATTTACAACATCTGAGTACAAACACAGTTTATGAGAAATAAGATATTGACGTATCTCCGGTTTCAAACCTCTTAAAAACATTCGCGTCATTCGCTCCTCATTATCGACCAAATGGGATGCACACCGGGATAACTCCATAAATTTAGCCTCGTATTGCGACACGGTCATATTGTTTTGTTCCAATTTGATAAATTCCACTTCTTTTATGTGACGAATACTCTCGGGAAAGTACTTGTCGTTGAATAACTCTTGGAACTTCTCCCAAGACATCTTGAGTGCGTCAGGCTGGGTACATTTTATAGATTCCCACCAATAATCTGCCTCTTCACGCAACATGAAGGTGGCGAAGGGAACCTTTTGTTCCTCTGAGAATCCCAAGACATCAAATATCTTGGTGATCTGCTTTATCCATGCTTCCGCCTTAAGTGGTTTTGGCTCTCCTATAAACTTCGGTGGTCCCAACTCCTTGAACTATTTAGCAGTGACCGTCCAGGAGTTTCCAGTGTTTCCACCTATATTTTGGACAGGAGCCGATCTCGCCTGATGTTGCATGAATTGCATAAATCCTCTGAACAGTCCATCATTCATCATTTGGTCAGTGTTGTTGTTTGCATGAGGATTGTCGCCTTCCTGAAGCACATTCTCCTAATTATTGATATGTGGAGACTCAACGGTCTCTTGTGCTTCATTGCTATTTTTAACATTCTCGGATGTCATTTTCAGATACTGCCACAAAACAAAGGTTCATTAACATATAACATATTATCCATATACTTTGACCGACCAATTAAATACCAAATAAACTTAGGTAGGTCATACTAGCGAATGAATTTCCCGTTTCTCCCCTCCTAGTTCTAGTCTCACATCTTAGCCAGGGATCATATCCCTAAGCTTTGATACCAACTGTGACGCCCCCAAAATTAGGTATACATCACCCATCATGGGTCACTAGATACATGTACAGAATTCAAATACAACTTACTAATACAACTGTCGTGTATAATACGACAAAACATAAACTGTGAGTTTGAATACAAATATTGTCTACTAGAGAGTATACAAACTAAAAAGGAGTCCTCATTATAATTATTATCACACTATTTCACAAAATAGTGAGGACTACTAATGCTATCCTCTGGACCATCACTCCATTCCCCGACTCGTCGGCTATATTCTCATTTCACGAAGAAACGGTGAAAGAAAGAGTGAGCTCAACTAGCCCAAGAAGAAGAAATATTATGACTAAGATAATGCGAGAATAAATTATCATTAGTCTCCAACAATGTTAAACCGATAAAATATAATAGACATCAAGTTAAGCTGCAATGAACAAGCGATCCATTAAAAAGTCAAGTAGAAAATAAAATCTACAATCTTTTATGATTTAAAAGGTTTTTCATCTTTATTATCATTTGAGACTCGACAATAAATATTCCACATCATCGAATCACCCCACTATTCTGACCGAGGATATTCTTTAGTATCGCGACCACAATTATCCATGCACTACGGGCCAAGAATATTTGTGTATTCATTAATGGTCATGATCATGCCAACAAGCTGTCCATCAATGCACTACGGGCCAATGAGGACTTTACCACATCATTTGTAACTTTACGGTCATGATTACATAGAATAATCCCAGTCATAATCATACCAAGTCCATCATACTCACAGCCCTGAGATGACTTTCAAAAATATAAATATGAGGATGATGACAATGATATAATAATTGATAAAACAAGTTCAAGAATTAATTTATCCAGAACTAATAATGTCCAAATTTTCAACATGATCTTTGCTTTATAGAGTAAAATTCAAGAATGCTTAGAAGAATATTTCCATGAAAAGATCTGGGATGAAGCGCAAATATCAAGGATATTCCACTAATTTCATGGAGTATAGTAGTCAAAACTTTAACCATTTGAGTATAATAAAGAATGGAATAACAAAAGAAATCACCATGCATGCGGTGCCGCATAGGCGAGTTATTCAACGAGAATACTAATAAGGGCGGAATCAAGTCTACAGTAAACGCATACGAACACAAGATATTCCAGCAGAATAATAATAAAGAGCGGAACGTGTCCCAAGGTAAAAGCGCATATGACGAGGATATTCTAACAGAATAATAAAAAGAGAATTAGGTCCGGCGTAAAATGCGCATGCATGAGGATATTCAATGAGAATAATAAAAGGCGGAATCGGTCCGTCAGAAACGCCTTGAGACGAGGATATTCCAGCGAGAATAATAAAGACGGAATCATAGAAGAATGTCACCAAGTATAGGGTGAGCCAGATACGAGTTATTCCAAATGAATAATAAGAAATGGAATAACAATAGTTCTCTTCATGAATAAGAAAGAATAACACCCCTTACTAAGTAAAAGAAAGCGAATATAAGAGTAGTTAAGTAGCGAGAAAACTTTTTTCTTTCTCTCTATAATTTTCTCTCTCTAGAGTTTGGTGAATTAAGTAAGAAATAATGAAGGAATGAGCTTTATTTATAGGAAAAATAGAATGCATAGTAACTAATCCATGAAGCGGTCCGGATCGATTTACTTTAATCGACGGTCCATATTTAAAGCAAAATCTTTTAAATAAAAATATATATATATATATATAATATATATATATATATATATATATATATATATATGCATGTATACTAACGCATTCACAGGATACACTCCATGATTAAAGTTTGCTTCCTCCTCATTTTGTCAACTAAGTTTTATATATATATATATATATAATAATAATAATAATAATAATAATAATAATAATAATAATAATAATACCCATGAATCCAATAATCCTCCACCCATGAATTCATTTCATCACATGGTATATATATATATATATATATATATATATATATATATATATATATATATATATATATATATATATATATATATATATATTATATATGACACCCCAAATCAAGATACTTCTTGATTCCACGAAATCTAGTGTTCATTGTACAAATATCATCTATCTATCTACCCATAATAAATGCAAACCATACAATAGATAGAATAAAAATCTTCCCCTTAAGGGTTACAACATCAAATCATAATAATACAATCCCGAGTTAAACTAACCTTAAACATCCATGTGGAATCATAAACAAATAAGTCTTAAATAACATCATTAACTCAAGTCTTAAACATAAATACATCATCTAATAAAATAACAAGTCTTCATCACTTGCTTAACTTTGCCCTTGCTTTTACTAGTGGAAGGTTAATCGGTTCTTTTCGTTCTTAAGCGCAATGTTATTATTAAGCAAGAGTGAGCATTATTGCCTTACAAGTATAATAATGAAATAACGATATAATAACATGCGAGTAAATCAAAACATCGAATGAAAGCTCAACTTTTGAATCAAGAATGAATAACAAGAATCGAAAAAGAATTACGAGGGTCATAAGACCTTGAACTATGTCCTAGGTTATCAAGGGTTATACTTGAAACCTTTAACGGTCATCGTAAGACTATGGACCTTTCTTCTCGTACTTAGGGGATCGTACCCTTAGTACCATCATCATGCACAATATCTTAACGCTAACGATAAGTAAATCCCTTTTACGGGGTTGTTCATCTCGGTTTGACATTGAATCGCTTTTAAAGGAAGTTTGGTTTGGATAATTCGATAAGGGTTACGAAATTTAGAACGTTCATCAACTAAGGACTAGTTGAATCAATAAAGTTCACTAGTCTAATAAGGTTCAACAATAATGATATTCAATTCAAATAATAATCTCAAGAAGTATACAATAGAACAATTATTGTATAAGCTGAATCATGCTTTGAAAAGATAATAAATCTTTAATATAACATTCGAACTTGAATAATAGTAATGATAATTTACTCGAGGTAAATAATAAACTTGAACAATAATGACAAGTAGGGTTGGAAACTTTCCTCCATGCGTAGGCTAAAGCGATTACTACTTAGTTCACCACAAATCCTACACACATACCATATGTATTCACGACATTCATTAGTTACATTTTCACTTAATTATTTAATATAAACTCCACTTTATTTAACAAATCATTACCCTTCTAATTTAATTACTTAATTAAATTAAAATATTTTCATTCTCTTACTATTATTACACTCGAATAAATTATTTCATAATAATTTCCATCGAATATTTATTTTATTCCATAAATATCTCAATTAAAATATTTAATTTATTTTATCAAATATATTTTATTCATAAATATAATAATATTTAATCAAATATTTATTTTATTTCATAAATATCATAAATCAATTAAAATATTTACTTTATTTTATAAATATTTTAATAATAATTTTATCAAATATTTATTTTATTCCATAAATATCTCAATTAAAATATTTAATTTATTTAATAAATATTTTAATAATAATTTTCATCAAATGTTTATTTTTTTATTTTTTTATTTTTTTATTTATTTTTTTATTTATTATTATTATTTATTATTATTTTTTTCAATCGAGTGGTAGGATAATTTAGTTTAGTAACGCTCATGTAGACAGGAAAAGTTACCTGAGCTCATTTTGCGTAGTCTGCGATTCTAGATTCTGATTCATGAACATAACAAGGCCAAATTAGGGCAAAAAAAAAATCAATCATGGTAAAATTATACATGAATATGGCCATAACTTTCAATTAGTTATTTTTTACAATTTAGACTTACCCAATCATTGTAATACATATATAATCATTACTTAACCCATCTAGCATGATTTTTAACAATTTACAACACATAATTTGCAAAATCAACACATTTACTTCCACTGTTCTTAATGTTCTTGAAGGTTTTGAAAATAAAACATGAAAATTGTCACTACGGATTCGTTATAACACCGAATCCGTTTATTTAAACTTTGGTCTCTTCGTATCAACATGCATAACAACATACGAATGTAAAATTTAGGGATAATATACGTTCAATACATGAAATATCACGTATAAGGCCATATGGCCAAAACCCAAACTCTATAAATTTTGAAATAGCAAGTCATCATTTACTGAAACTTATGATATGGAATCATATAATATATATATATATATATATATATATATATATATATATATATTATGCTACTCAATTATTACATATATTCCTAACTCAATTTCCCAATTCTGAAATTCCACGAACTTGATTGAAAGCCATTTTCATAAAAAACTAAATGACGTATAAGTAGAATTTGGGTTGGAGAGAATTACTCACAGATTAGTGTAGATAGGAGGATTAAACTTTCTCAATCAATCAAACAACTCACAATTCTCTCAATTTCTTAATTCTCTCTTTGTGATAATTCTCAGACTTAGCGATAATGGAATGAATGAAGAAGAAGGCGTCGCATATAATAATTAAACCGAGCGTAGTTGTGGTGGATTAACCAATTCGTGGTTAATCGCCTCAACCCTACTAAAAGGCCTTGTTTGGCTATTCAATATAATTCATTCTCATTTAATTTCATAAACTTCTTATACTATAGTTTAATTAATGTCACACTCCTTATAAAATAACTCCAATATTTTATTTAATATATTTTAAATAAAATATAATAATTTCTCATAAATCCACATAGTCACATAAATAATTTTCTCATTAATAAATAAAGTCAAATTATTAACTCTCTAATTAATAATTAAATTAATTAAATAACATCATGCTTAATTATATATTTCTTTTAATACAACAAGCTCACATAATTACATATTTGAATAATAATTATTCTCTACATTAATTTAATAAATGTAACACACATAATTAAATTAATCTACCACAATGCATCAATTAATTATTTAATCTAATAATTAAATCATCGAAAAATATTTATTTAATTCAATAAATATTAAAAATTAATTTATAAAATCTCGTTAAATACAATATATATATATATATATATATATATATTTACAAGGCAAGGTTTCATGCTCATATATTCATAAAATATTCTTCCATTCCGAGATCGTGAAATTCAAGACTCTTTATCGATCAAAAGCACCGGTTTCTACAATATGTATAGCTACAATGATATAATTCGCCGAAGTCTTAAATACTAGAGATCGCATTAATTTTTAACTCCACGAGGTAAAGTGTATAAGAAATTTTACAAGTACGAAGCTCGAGGAACCTACCAGGCTTATGAGGATCCTCAGTAATTCAGAACAAGTCGAAGAATAGTCATCCCATTGCTCCAATTGGACCGACATTCAATTGCTAATACCGCTTATCTTTACTGCCCTGTCCGTGTCATTTAATTCAATGATATCATTTCGAGCGGTCGATATATAACCTCTAAGCAGTAATCTGCACGGAAGTGGCAAATGTAATTAAACATCATTTACCTACTTCCGTAAAACATTGGTTCAACTTCAATCAAGTCGATAATTGGCAGAGTTTCGCTCAGACAATCGCATACCATTGACAGCCGACCAGACTTATTGATAATGTATCCGAGTTAGTTGATAGCTGCGGAAGAATAACCCCAAATGTAGTACCATGGTCTCCCAATACAGGGTCATCAAACCAATTTTCGAGTCTATCTTCGAGGACGGCAAGGATACATTAATGTATTTGAATCTCATTTTTAGTAAACTCTTCACAACTAATTTGGTCACGGATCCATCAAAAGCTCAACGCGTGGTGCTTGATCCGCTGAGATTGATAATTTATCAATCATTTATATACCAAGGTGGCATAAGGACGTATATGTAAATGAGCCCATCTAAATACTCCTAAGAATTCTAAGAATAATCGCATTGATTAGCAAACTGTAACTGATTTAATCTCTCTCAGGTAAGCCATCAAAAGAAGGATATCACATCGTTGCTTGAAAATTGATCAACCAAATTAAATTTTTTCACGCCCACCCATTTTGGCAACAGCTTCTTCTAAAACCTTCACAAGATCTTTCGATGATCCTAGGAAGAAACCAAATCCATGAATAAGAACTCAAATTTGGTGTGGATCAAGCTTAAAACCACTTTCGTTTATCAGGGCCCATACAGGAGGAATTACCAAATCTTCTCCACGGGATTCTTTGCTTCGCAATAGCCTGGGTTTAAGAAACCCGCCAAAGATATCAATGGATTTTCCTTCCGCAACACCGTAGTTCAAAGTAGTATGAGACGAGATTTCACCTTTTCCATAATTACATGGAACGCTGCGACGAAGTCGGCTGGTCACCGTGATATCGTGGAATTCAATCATAAAGAAATCCTTTTGCGATATCCACTTTCATAATAAGTGAAATTTTCAGCCCTTTAAGTCGAATCCTCAGATTATTTAATAATTTCGACTTCTTACGCTCATGCTATAACTATTGACATAATGTATTCCGCCATAATTATCGATCCCTCTCTAAAATCATTGCAAAGAAAGATTCCCACCTCCTTGTCAAGACAAAGGTATTAATCATCCGCTATTTGCGTAACACCGCTCACCCAGATTCTCAATAAGAACTTAAAGCGAGTGCCCAAAGATTTTCCAGGTCGCGACCAGAATGTGAATGATATCACATTCCATACATCAACCACCTCGAGCTTCGATGGGAGGGAGAAGGAAGGTAACTTCCTTCGCTGATCAACATGTAACATTCTCCATAGATCGGCCCAAATAGTGAATAATTCCTCCATCGGCAAAACTCACTTGCTTAGCTTTGCTAGTCATAGATCAAAACTTTATCTTCCAGTACCACGCTTTCCTCAAGGTGGTGAGGAGGAACTTGTAAAAAAGGAAGGAGATAGCTTTCACGCTCGATATTTGTTTAATTGGCGCGACTACTCCGGTGGGTCACCATTTCGCCAATAAAATGTGTCGTAATTTGTTCGAAAGAGCTTTCATCTTCGCTCCACGGTAAACAGAATTTTAGCAATAATCCCATTTGTCAACACCATCTTCGATGGTCGAGTACAATGATTATTCGCCGTTAGAATTGGGAACCTCAGAAAAGGTCTCCAACTAATTTAAGCATGTTGATCTTCTTCTTCGGTCGAAAGAGGGTTGTCATTCACATGAGTTTTAGTGCCTAACACAAATAATATCCATAAAAAATTTTTTGACAGATATTCTCATCAAACCCACTATAAGGCTATTCTAATTTCAAACACATATTACTCCAACTCAAGCTTAAATGAATTATCAAGAGTGATATTGTGAACGAACAAGATGGCCTGTTTTCAATCGAGATGCTAAGGTAAAATAAAGCGCTTTAACTGTGATTTAAACTTCAGAATTAGTATTTCACTTTTCCTATTTATCTAGATATAAAAATTATTTTTAAAGCTAATTAACAATATAATTTTATAAACTATATTGTGATTGTTTCAGGTATATTAATGATAGATGTCGACCATTCGACATGGTATTGTTACAACGAAGCTTAATATTTATATATTGTGACGCTATGTTGAAAGACTTGTAAAATAGGTATACATCACCTATTCGAAGTTGTCAATACATGGTATGTAAACAACTACAACTTTATTATTACAACAAGAAAACTGTGAGTTTGAATACAAATATTATCTTCTGCATAATATCTATACTCAAATAAATCCTCATCACATTTATTGATACATTATTTTACAAAATGGTGAGGACTACTAAACAATCCTTTCTAAAACCTTCATTCCATACCCCGACTGCACTCGCTTATATTCTCGCCTCCCCGAGAAAAATGGAACAAAAGGAAAAGGTGAGCTCAACTAGCTCAAGAAGAATATTATGACTAAGATAATATACAACAAATTATCGTTAGTCTTCAACAGAAAAATATAATAGAATACAATAGACAACAAATTTTAAATCAATATTCGCAATGAAATAATAATTCATTAGAAGAGTTAAGTAGAGAATGCAAACTACTATCTTCTATGTATGAATTTAAAAGTTCATCGCTCATCTTTATCCCTCGTAACATCAATCAATATACATCCGAATCAAATATTCATTTGCACTAAAGCCAAAGATATTCATCACCTGGTCATGTTCATTTAAACACTGCTCATTTCGACTACTACGCCAAAGATATTCTTCTTCAAATCATTCATCATTTTGCATCACAAAGCCAAAGATATTCTTAAGAAATCATTCATCTTTGCACTACAAAGCCAAAGATATTCCATAATATCATCATTTAAGACCGAGGATGATGAAAAATTTTTTTTTAAAGAAACGAATCCAAAGGAAACAAAATGACAAGGATTAAGGATTAAGGATTCGTGACTTGGTTTTATCCACGCCCAAAAATACCTCAAAATAATCATAGTGGTGTAAAATTCAAGAATGATCAAAACATGGATACAATCAGAAAGTTAGTATCCAAATAGATGTTTTGGAGATTAAAAGAAGAAATTTTATTTTTCAATTGAATAAGACCAGATAATGAATAGTGTCAGATACGTGAATAAGTGTCAGACACGTGAATAAGAATCTTACACCAAAAGATAGAAATTCCACAAAAACATCTTCACGCTTCATTTAATAGTACTCGTGAATAAGAATCGTGAATAAGAATCTCGTTAATAGTAACTCGTGAATAAGAACTCATGAATAAGAACTCATGAATAGTAACCCGATATGAAAAAGTTCCAAATTTGATAAAAACTTCAGATCAATATTTCAAAGATAATGATATTGAAGAAATAATATCATTACGAGAAAAAAATAATATCCCTTACCTCGAAAGATCAAGATTTTAGCTAGAATACCTTGGTATAGGTCAAGGAACTTGCACCGCCTAGCAATACTCAAAGTATACTCAAAATACTCACAAGAATACGCCGATAATATAGAGAGAGAAAACTTCAGCTTTCTAGTGTGATTTTCAATTCTAACCCAAGACCCTATTTATAGGAAATCGCTAGAACACCAAAAGCAGTAAAATTTAATATATTAATAATATTATTTTCCACATCTTCCCACGCACACCATCAGATCTGAAATCAACCACTCAACACATGTCCCATAAGTGACAAAAACGTTTTTCATGCAAAAGTTACTTAAAACTCCAAAAAAATGATAATCAATTAATCCTAACTTCAATAATTCATAATAAATAGCCCTTTCATCAGAAAATTGAATCTCGCGAGTTTTTATAGGAAATTCAATTTCTACAACTTTGCGTAAGAAAGTTTTTCCAAATTCCAAATAGAAATTGACCAAATCCACAAACCAAGCGATTTTACAAAAGCTATAATCAAATTTCAAACCAATAAATGGGGTCCACCGACATGTTTAACATGTTTTAAACATTTATTGCAACAAAAATACTCTTCCTCCTCAGATACTCATATATCCCACATTCGTTGTAAAATATCACCGTTAATATATTATTAAAATAATATATTTAAACGAATTATTTTATCGTAAAAAGATAAAATATTAATTTTCAACAATTGTCATTTAAAAAATTTTCCATCTATATCCACATAAAATCAATATTTTTCTCATCATATAAATCAATAATTAATTATTCACAAATAATATTACGTAATCACAATATCGACAAACCAGCCTCCTCAGAAAGAGGGGCTTTCCAATAAGAATTTCTTTCATCGGGCGCAAGCAATTAGGTGACCAAACCTCTCCTTAGATGTAACTTTCTAGACATTGCCAATAATGTTATCTAATAATATTATTCAGATAATATGAATTATTGCTTTCGATAATGAAAAATATCGTAATGACAATTATCAAACAACAAAGAATATAAAATATCAACGCAACAATTATTAACTCAATAAAATATCGAATAAAGAATTATCGTAACCATTATCGAAAGTAGTGCCTTCACGTAAGAATCAATAATTGGTGCAATACCGCATGCTACTGCTCAACAACAAGTAGACAGTGTGTTTTAACCACCGGTATTCCAACAAGATAATCTGTGAATAACTACGCCTGTTATTTAAAAACAACTTATATTTGTCGCTTTTCTTCATCCAATCGCTTTCCACATGGGCCCACACACGGTCAAGGCTTGGTCGCATTTAATATTCTCCGACAAATTTAATATTCCACCACCAAACTAATATTCCCCACGACAATAATGAATATTTTATAACCACTGCTTATTTTTGAAATATTCATGATTTAACCCTTAACTATCCACATTAATCAAATCAACCTTACTATTTCAAAATAATAAATAAAGGAAATTCTTTTATTTAAAAATTGGGGTCTTACAACCTCCCTCCTTATGAAATTTCGGCCCTCTAAATCGACGACGCACTGGTGTTTTCAAAAGGTGAGGATACTCGCTTTCATTTCCGCTTCCAATTCCTGTGTCATTTCCTCTATAAAGCATGATTCCTCCACAAAACTTTAACTTGTGGTACGACTTTCATGCAGTAGGACATGCTCCTTCCTATCCAAGATCTTGACAGTACCTCCTCATACGCTAAGTCTTCTCTGGCTATCTCGTCCTGGTTCTAACTCAATAACGTGGTTCGGGTCTTTCACATATTTATTTAAGTACGATATGTGAAACACATTATGAACACGAGACATACTTTGAGGTAACGCAAGTCTATAGCTACATTTCCTACTCCTGGCCAAGAATTTGAAATGGACCAATAAATCGTGGATCGAGCTTTCCTCTCTTCCCAAATCTTGTAACTCCCTTCCATGGAGCAACTCGCAACAATACACGATCCTCACATTAAATTCCACGCCCTTTCGATGAAGATCCCGATAACTCTTTTGTCGATCTTGTGCCGCTTTGTATACGCTGTTTAATCATTTGGATCTTTTCTAGAGTCATACGTATTTCAACTCGGGTCCCAACAATGTTGCTTCACCCACCTCATCCCAACATATTGGAGAACGACATTTTCGGCCCATATAATGCTTCAATGGAGCCACACCTATACTTGCTCGATAATCGTTGTTGTAGGAGAATTCCACCAATGGTAAATACTTATCCCAACTACCTTGAAGTCTCAGGACACGTAGTCTTAATAGATCTTCAAGAGTTTGAATAGTCCTCTCGATTGTCCGTCTGCTTGGGGATGGTATGTCAACTAAATCGCAAATCTGCGCTCATAGCTTTTTTGCAAGCTAACCCAAAATCTTGAAGTGAATCTGGGTCACGATCCAAAACTATGGATATGTGCATGCCATGCAACCTCACAATCTCATTCACGTACATACTAGCAAGACGCTCAAGGAATAAGTCTCCAGAGACGGCAAGAAATGAGCAGATTTGGTTAATCTATCAACAATAACCCAAATAAGATTGATGCCTTGAGAAACCGTAGGAAGACCCAGAACTAAATCCATAGTAATGTGTTCCCACTTCCATTCCTAATCTCAAGTGGTTGCAACGGACCTTTAGGTACAAGATGCTCCGCTTTTACACGCCGACAAGTTAAACACATCGAGATAAACTTTGCAATCTCTCTCTTCATATTGTTCCACCAAAATGTATGTCAAGATCACGATACATTTTAGTACTTCCAGATGGATTGCAAATGGTGTATTGTGTGCCTCCATCATAATCTTGTACTTCAAATCGTAGTCGTTAGAACACAAAGTTCAGAGTGGACTCAAGTATTCCTTCTTCATCAATTCTCGCCCTAATAGCTCCTTCTTGTACTTTCTTCTTCTTCATACGATCACCCGGTCTGTGGCTCGAGCAACCTTAACTTTTTCTATTAAAGTTGGCTCTACGCGCGATACTGACATCATCGCACTCTGCTCCTCAAGATATGATCTTCTACTCAACGCCACCTACCACGCTCGCTTTTACGTGATGGTATGAATAGTGTGGTCGTAGTCTTTCAATAGCTCGAGCCAACGTCAGCCGCCAAAGATGTTGAGTTCTTTTTGAGTGAAGAAATATTTAAGGCTTTTTATGGTCCAATATATCTCCACTTTCTCCCCATATAGATAGTGCTCCATATTTTAAGCTGAAAACGATCGGGCCGCTAACTCTAGATCACGAGTAGGATAATTCCTCTCATACTTTAAGTTGTCGCGAGGCATAGGCTATGACTTTTCCCACGCCTGCATGAGAACACATCCTAACCCTTTGCCTCAAGCATCATCAGAGATAACAAATCCATCCCAACCAGATGGTATTGTTAGAACAGTGCCAAATAAGTCTCCTCTAAGCTCTTTGAAACTTTTCTCGATTCTTCGCTCCAAACGAATTTTGTATCCTTCGAAAGTTAATGAAGTTAATGGAGTAGCGATTCGAGAAAACCTTCCATTTAATCTCCGATAATAACCATTTAAGCCCAAAAGCTACGATTTCAACACCACCGACTTTCTGTTGTTCTAACTTTCAGATTGCTTCAATCTTCACGATCAACAGATACTCCATGTTTCGACACCACGCGCTCAAGGAATGCTACTCTCGCCGTAACTCGATTTCTTCAATTTGGCATATAGTTGGTTTTCACGAAGCCTTCGAGTACCAAATTTTCAAATGGTGCTCATGATCTTCACGCTTTTGGAATATATGAGGATGTCATCAATAAAGACAACAACGAATCGATCCAAATATTCCTGAATACTGGCTCATCATATCCATGAAAGTCGCAGGAGCATTAGTTAGTCCGAAAAGACATGACTAAGAATTCATAATGCCCATACCGAAGTTCTCAAGGCGCCTTTTGAATATCCTCGCCTAATCTTCATTGATGATATCCGTAATCTAAGATCGATTTTTGAAAAGAATTGTGCCTCTCAGAATCGGTCAAACAAGTCATCAATACGAGGTAGAGGATACCTATTCTCGATGGTGACATGGTTCAATTCCCGATAGTCAATACAAAGTCGATACCCCGCTCTTCTTCTTTACAAATAAAACAGAGCACCCCAAGGAGATGTACTAGATTTAATGAAACCGATGTCCAACAATTCCTCGTAGTTGGACCTTTAACTCCTCAAGTTCAATAGAGCCATTCGATATGGGGTTTTAGAAATGGGCTTTGTATCAGTTCAAGATCAATAAAGAATTCAACTTCACGCTCGGGGTAGACCGGAAGTTCTTCTGAAATACGCCAGAAAGTCAATAACAACAGAATATTATTCAAATTTGACGTGTCTTTATTCAAATCCATAACATGGGCTAAGAAAGCTTGACATCCGCTTTTCAATAAACTAATAGCTTTATGATTAGATATGATGTTGATTGATTTTAATGGTTTAGTTCATTGAATTGCATAACAGTGTTGGTTAGAATATGAAAACTAACAACCCATTTAAAACAATCAATTTTGGCATGATGAGTAGTTAACCAATCAATCCCCCTAAAATCACATCAAAAGCAAGTATCTTTAAAGAGATAAGGTCAATGTGTAAGGTAATGGTGCCAACTTGAATCAAACAAGATTTATAAACAAGTGGATGTGATGAAAGTTTCTCCTAACTGAGTTTCCACAGATAGTCAAAGTCTAATTTCTCCTGAGTCAAGTTTAAACGCTGAGCACATGCAGAGAGATAAATGAATGGGGTAGACCCCAGATCAAGTAAGGTATAAACTTCGCAAGAATTTATAAATAGCTTACCCGTGATCACCTCGTTTGGGTTCTCGTGATTATGACCACCACAACAAACGCTTCTTCCCTAATCGCTGATTTTGACTTTTTTTTCGGGATATTTTTCGAGTCACCGTCCCTCACCGAACTAGGTTTCGCCATCGCATAATCTCGAGCGATATGTCCTTCCTTTCCACAATTATAGCATACCTTGAACTGTCAGGGCGCTTGACCGATATGTCCCCTTTTCCGTGATTTAGAAGATATATGACCGGTGGTCGTTTCTCCTCCCTTAGAACCCGCTTGTCACGCAAGACCGCCATCTTTCACATGGTCGTTGTTAAATCTCCTTTTTAAAATCTCCTCCCGACTCGCTTCTTCTATTTTCACGGCTATGATTACCACCCGAGTGGTTACCATTTTGTCGTTACCCCGTATACTATTTCCTCACTGGTCTCGCTTTTTTCTCCGCAGTTATCATTATTCTCGCTGATCGCTATCTCTCGAGCACGATCCTGGTCAGGGTCCTCAATTGACCGTACTCAAGTATCTCGCTTCTAATAATTGAGCCCTCGCTTACAACATCTCGAATAAAGAGAAAATTTATGAGAAATGAGATATCGACGACGCCGTTTCAAACCTCTAAGAAACATCCGCCATAACGCTCCTCATTCTCCACCAAATGAGGTGCAAAACCGATAACTCGCAAACTTTGCCTCGCATCGAGACACCGTCATGTTGTTTTGTTCCAACTGATGAACTCCACTTCCTTCATACGATTTAACACTTTCGTGAAAGTATTTGTCATTAAATAATTTTTTTCAAACGCCTCCCAAGACATGCCGAAAGTACCGGATTGGTACGCTTCACGCACTCCCACCAAGAGAGTCGCTTTCGCCATTTTAACATAAAGGTGGCGAATGGAACCTTCGTTTCTCCGCATCCCAAGACATCGAATATCTTGTAATTTGTTTGACCCATGTTTCCGCCCATGATCGGATCCGCTTTCCTTAAATTCGTGGTCCCAACTTCGAATCGTCACGTGACAACCCGTGAATTGCTATCATTTCTCCTCAGATTTTGAACACGAAGTCTCCTCGTCTCGATTTTGCATGAATCGCAAAAACTTCTAAACATCCCTCGCTCATCATCTCGCTTCAATGGTGTTGTTCACAGGAGGAACATTGCCACTGTCAGACGCTCTCCTCGCTGGTGAGTACAGCATCTCCACGGCCTCATTTCCATTGTTAATATTCTCAACGACATTCTCAAACATCGCCATAAAACAAGGGTTAATTAAGGAAATCAATATATCACATAATATCCCTATATATCGACCAACTAACAAATAAGCTTTAGTAGGACACACTAGCAATAAGGATTTACTCGCCTCCCTCCTAGTTCTATTCCCCGATCTCCGCCAGAGATCATATCCCTAAGCTCGATACCAAACATGACGCCCCCAAAATAGGTATACATCACCTATTCTCGAAGTTGTCAATACATGGTATGTAAACAACTACAACTTTATTATTACAACAAGAAATTGTGAGTTTGAATACAAATATTATCTTCTAGATAATATCTATACTCAAATAAATCCTCATCACATTTATCGATACATTATTTTACAAAATGGTGAGGACTACTAAACAATCCTTTCTAAAACCTTCATTCCATACCCCACACTGCACTCGCTATATTCTCGCCTCCCCGAGAAAAATGGAACAAAAGGAAAAGGGTGAGCTCAACTAGCTCAAGAAGAATATTATGACTAAGATAATATACAACAAATTATCGTTAGTCTTCAACAGGAAAAATATAATGTAATACAATAGACAACAAATTTTAAATCAATATTCGCAATGAAATAATAATTCATTAGAAGAGTTAAGTAGAGAATGCAAACTACTATCTTCTATGTATGAATTTAAAAGTTCATCGCTCATCTTTTATCCTCGTAACATCAATCAATATACATCCGAATCAAATATTCATCTTTGCACTACAAAAGCCAAAGATATTCATCACCGGGTCATGTTCATTTAAACACCTGCTCATCTCATTACGGCCAAAGATATTCTTCAAATCATTCATCTTTGCACTACATGTGCCAAAGATATTCTTAAGAAATCATTCATCTTTGCACCATGTGCCAAAGATATTCCATAATATCATCATTTAAGACCGAGGATGATGAAAAATATATTTTTTTTAAAGAAACGAATCCAAAGGAAACAAAATGACAAGGATTAAGGATTAAGGATTCGTACTTTGGTTTTATCCACGCCCAAAAATACCTCAAAAATAATCATAGTGGTGTAAAATTCAAGAATGATCAAAACATGGATACAATCGAAAGTTAGTATCCGTAATAGATGTTTTGGATTTAAAAGAAGAAATTTTATTTTTCTATGAATAGTACTCAGATACGTGAATAGTGTCAGATACGTGAATAAGTGAAGATACGTGAATAGTAACTCCGACACCAAAAGATAGAAATTCCACAAAAACATCTTCACGCTTCATTAATAGTACTCGTGAATAGTAACTCGTGAATAAGAACTCTCATTAATAACTAACTCGTGAATAAGAACTCATGAATAAGAACTCCATGAATAGTAACCCCGACATGAAAAAGTTCCAAATTTGATAAAACTTCAGATCAATATTTCAAAGATAATGATATCAAGAAATAATATCATTACGAGAAAAAAATAATATCCCTTACTCGAAAGATCAAGACTTTAGCTAGAATACCAAGGGTATAAGGTCAAGGGAACTTGCACCGCCTAGCAATACTCAAAGTATACTCAAAATACTCACAAGAATACGCCGATAATATAGAGAGAGAAAACTTCAGCCGTGTGATTTTCAATTCTAACCCAAGACCCTATTTATAGAAATCGCTGTAACACCAAAGCAGTAAAATTTAATATATTAATAATATTATTTTTCCACATCTTCCCACGCACACCATCAGCTGAAATCAACCACTAACACATGTCCCATAAGTGACAAAAACGTTTTTCATGCAAAAGTTACTTAAAACTCCAAAAAATGATAATCAATTAATCCTAACTTCAATAATTCATAATAAATAGCCCTTTCATCGAAAATTCGAATCTCATAAGTTTTTATAGGAAATTCAATTTTCTACAACTTTGCAGTAAGAAAGTTTTTCCAAATTCCAAATAGAAATTGACCAAATCCACAAACCAAGCGATTTTACAAGCTATAATCAAATTTCACCAATAAATGGGGTCCACCGACATGTTTAATATGTTTTAAACATTTATTGCAACAAAAATACTCTTCCTCCTCAGATACTCATATATCCCACATTCGTTGTAAAAATATCACCGTTAATATATTATTAAAATAATATATTTAAATGAATTATTTTATCGAAAAAGATAAAATATTAATTTTCAACAATTGTCATTTAAAAATTTTTCCATCTATATCCACATAAAATCAATATTTTCCTCATCATATAAATCAATAATTAATTATTCACAAATAATATTACGTAATCACAATATCGACAACCGTGCAGGGCCTCAGAAAGAGGGGGCTTTCCAATAAGAATTTCTTCATCATGCGCGCAAGAATTAAGTGACCAAACCTCTCCTGTATGTAACTTTCTAGACATTGCCAATAATGTTATCTAATAATATTATTCAGATAATATGAATTATTGCTTCGATAATGAAAAATACCGCAGAATGACAATTATCAAACAACAAAGAATATAAAATATCAACGCAACAATTATTAACTCAATAAAATATCGAATAAAGAATTATCAGAACCATTATCGAGTAAAGTGCCTTCACGTAAGAATCAATAATTGGTGCAATACTGCAGTGCTAATCGCTCAACAACGCCAGACAAGTGTGTTTTAACCACCGGGTATTCCAACAAGATAATCAGAATAACTACGCCGTTATTTAAAAACAACTTATATTTGTCGTTTTCTTCATCCAATCGCTTTCAGTTATGGGGGCCCACACATGGTCGCTACTGTCGCATTTAATATTCCCACAAAGATTTAATATTCCACCACCAAACTAATATTCCCCATTTATAATGAATATTTTATAACCACTTGCTTATTTTGAAATATTTATGTATTTAACCCTTAACTATCCACATTAATCAAATCAACCCTTACTATTTCAAAATAATAATAAATAAAAAGGAAATTTCACTAATTGAATATTTATCATTAAAAATAGATTATGGTTTTCTATAAAATTATATTCAAATTTCACTATAGGAGAAAAAAACTATAAATTGTTTCATTGTTGTTTGTGATCTTGAAAAGTAAGAAATATAATAGCCCCCAAATTTGTTTACCTTTATATAATGTGAACAATCATAATATTTATTAAATTAGATATTAATTAATAAATCAGGTTCTAGATATTACACAAATATAATGATTTAAAATAGTTCTTTAAAAGGCTTTTGAGTTTAAAAATCAATCGAAAAAATTATATTCAATGCAAAGGAGCATCGTGAGGTTGAATATAATGGTCATAGAAAATAAATCGAGATCTTGAGCAAAATAGTTCTTTAAAGGCTTTGAGTTTAAAAATCAATCTTATACTATAGTCAAAGAATCATACTAGAATTGACAATACTAAAACTGCAATCCATGAATATAAATAGCTACTAAAAACTAAATATACCCTATACTTGTACTTTAGGTGATCATCCCAAGTACCATATATTGTGCACAACATAACAGTCTAATGACACATTACATGTCCTTAGAATCATATGTCCAATATTTTATGCCCCTATTAAAGGGTTGTTCGTTCACAACATTATATAAGAGTCCGTACCACAACAAAATGGTTTGGAGAACATTAAATGAGATTTTCATGAATGAATAATATCAATATATCTCAACATTTGTCTAGCCAAAGTAATGGCATTGACATACTTTCAATATCATAAGAATAACTGAATTTGAAGTATTACAGTTCAAAAATTAAAATAACTTGAAAAGATAAACTTCTTTAAGAAAGAAGTTCGATATACTTGACTCTTACGTCGATTAAACTTTTTAAGAAAGTGCTTTACCACTGAGTAGCCTATATATATACAGTATCGGCTTACTTAGTTATCTTTTAACACATAGTCTATATTACTGACATACATAGTTCAACTATGTTTATTGAAGTCATATTCAATAAACATCAGGTATGTTACTTACTAACATTAACCAAGTATACATCCAACTTTTATTTGTAAATATAGTTTAGTACACATAGGCATATAGTTGATCACAACACCTTTTCACAACTTAGTATATATGGCAATTTCACATATATAGCTCACATAGGCAGATATCACCTATATAGTTTACATATATCACAAAGCATACATGTTTCTATTCAAACTTACCATGTTGTAGATCTTAGATCATAAAATATTTTATTATCTCATTTAGTCATATTAAGACATTTACAAGCCTTAAACATTACTTTTAAAACATGACTCAAAAACATAAAAATATGATTTTAAGGTACTTTTGGGGATTTTTAGTAATTTCTATAATAACCTTTTGAACCTCCCATTTGTGAAATCTTATAGAACCCATAGCAAAATATTTTATCCATAGTTTAGGTCTTTAAAGCTATCAAGTTAAGCAATCCAAAAACAGATCTCAATTGGGTTGTTTTACACATTTCCTTAGCCAAAACTACAGTTTTATTAATTTTCTAGGCTACTTTGATGATTTTTATGAATTTTTGTATTAGACTATTATACCTGAACTTTGGACATACTTAAAGACCATATATCAAAGTATTATTTTTACTAGTTTAGGTTCTCAAGCAAGCATTTTATGCTTCTTCAAATAGATGCCCAAGCTAGGTTGTTCACCACAGTTTTTAGTTTTACTAACTTTTGGTCAATTCTTGTTAATTTCATTTTTGGCCACTTGAGTTCATTCCAACACTTGAATTATAACTAGTTATGACTAGTTTTAGCATTCTCTTGACTTAACTATGCATAGATTTTGTTTTAACCCTCTAAATATAGCATTTTCAAGATTTTACATACTAATTTCTTATTTTCTTGTATGCATTAACAATTCAATACTTGAAATAGTCTAGTATACTTCTAACTCACTTGTTTAAGATGTCAAAACTGAGTTTTAAGCAAAATGGCAAAATCTCAAATTAATCAAGTATACATCCAACTTTTATTTGTAAATATAGCTTAGTACACATAGGCATATAGTTGATCACAACACCTTTTCACAGCTTAGTATATATGACAATTTCACATGGATAACTCACATAGGCACATATCACTTATATAGTTTATATGTATCACAAAGCATATTTGTTTCTGTTCAATCTTACCATGTTATAGTCGTTTACAAGCCTTTAACTTTACTTTTACAACATGACTCAAAAACACAAAAATATGATTTTTGAGGTACGTTTGGAAATTTTTAGTAATTTCTATAATAACCTTTTGAACCTCCTATTTGTGCAATCTTATAGACCCCATAACAAAGTATTTTATCCATGGGTTAGGTATTTAAAACTATCAAGTTAAGCAATCCAAAAACAGACCCTAATTGGGTTGTTTTACACATTTCCTTGGCCAAAACTAGAGTTTTGTTGACTTTCTAGGCTACTTTGATTACTTTTTATGAATTTTTGTATTTGGATTTTATACCTAAACTTTGGACGTACTTATAAACTATATATCAAAGTATTTTTTACTGGTTTAGGTTCTCAAGCAAGCCTTTTATACTTTTTGAAACTGATGCCTAAACTAGGATGTTTTGTGACTCCTCAAAATAGGTATACATCACACATTCTGAGTCGCCAAATACATGGTACAGAAACAACTACAAACTTCATTATTACAATTGTCGTGCAAAATACGACAACACATATGATGTGAGTTTAAATACAAATATTGTCTTGTAGATAATATCCAAACTCAAATAAGTCCTCATTACAATTATTGATACACTATTCTACGAAATAGTGATGACTACTAAAATAACTGTCTGGACCCATCACTCCACACCCCGACTAGTTCCCTCTATATTCTCGCCTCCTGAGAAGAAAAAATGAACAAAAAGGAAAAGGGTGAGCTCAACTAGCCCAGTAAAGAATATTATGACTAAGATAATGTAGAACAAATTATCGTTAGCCTTCAATACATCAGATAAAATATAATGGACAACAAGTTTTAGATCAATATTCGCAGCGAAAATAACAAATCATTAGAAGAGTTAAGTAGAGAATGAAGTCAGATCTTCTATGATTTAAAAGTCCATCATCAATATTTTATCCCTGTAACATCAATTAATATACATCTTGAACCAAATATTCATCTTTGCACTATGGGCCAAAGATATTTATTTGTATCACCAGTTGGTCATGTTCATCTCAACACCTATCCATCTTTGCACTACAGGCCAAAGATATTCATCAGATAATCATTCATCTTTGCACTACAGGCCAAAAATATTCATCAAGTATCACCATTTAAGACTGAGGTTGATGAAAAATATCTTAAAGAAAATGAATCTAGTGAGATAAAAGGACAAAGATTAGGGATTCGTACTTTAGATAATTCAA
This sequence comes from Panax quinquefolius, assembly GCA_020205615.1. NCBI lineage: Eukaryota > Viridiplantae > Streptophyta > Magnoliopsida > Apiales > Araliaceae > Panax > Panax quinquefolius. The sequence goes on along the minus strand of CM035172.1, from coordinate 119,972,975 downwards.
GTTCAAAAATACTTCATAATAAACCATAGTAGAGTAAAATTCAAGAATGAAGATCAAAACATGGATACAATCAAAGATAGTAACCATAATAGACATCTTGGACAAAGAAAATAAAATTTTATTTTTCTATGAATAATGTTGTATACGTGAATAGTAACCCCGACACGAAAATTTAGAAATTCCACAAGAAAAATCATACTTCGTGAATAGTACTCGTGAATAGTACCGTATTCGTGAATAGTGCCGTATATGTAAATAGTGCCGTATATGTGAATAGTAACCTCAACATAAAAAGGTAAAAATTTCATAATAAAATTCATACCAATATTTCGGTATAATGATATTGAACGAAATAACATCATTTACGAAGAAAATAACATCCCTTACCTCAAAAGAATAGTACTTCTGACTGAATATCGGATATAACGCTGAAGAAAGTTTGTACTGAATAGCAACACTCAAGATATCTAAATACTCACAAAAATACACTCGATATTATAAAGAGAGAAAACTTTAGTTTCTGGTATAATTTTCAATTATAACCTAAGCACCCTATTTATAGGAAAATGCTAGAACACCAAAGCAGACTTAACCTGCTACCTGATGGCTTTACCTGCTGCTATTCACGTACACCACCATTGAAAAAAATCTCAGCACACTAACAAGGACAAGAGTGGGCCCACCCTTCTAGAAAATCCCACCAAAATGTTTTAAATTTAAACAATATTCAGAAACTTCATTAATTCATAATAAACAACCCTTTTATCAAATACGAATCTTATGTCCATTCCATATAAAATTTAATTCTCTACAACTTTGTAGAAGAAAGTTTTTCCACATTCCAAACGGAAAATGACCGAAATCTATATACGGATGATTTTTAATACATTCATTCTGACAAAATACTTATAAAACACCTCAACATTAATTCCTTCATTTATATCCTCATAAAAATAAATATTTCCTTATCATATAAATCATTAATTAATTATTCACAAATAATATTATAGAATCGTCATAATGACAATAAGGTCGTTCCTAGGAAAGAGGGGGCTTTCCGATAAGGATTTCTCTCTCCTTTGGCGCCTTGATTAGGTGACCAAACCCTTTCTCTGACAGTAACTTCCTTAGACATTGCCTATAATGCTATCTAATAATATTATTCAAATAATATGAATTATTGATCTGATAATGGGAAATATTGTGCAGTGATAATTATTGAAACAACAATAATATAAAATATCAACGAAGCAATTATTGAATCAATAAAATAAAATATTGAACAGTAATTACTGTAACAATTATTGAGTAGTACCTTCTTACATAAGAATTGATAATCCAAAAATATTGTGCAATACTGTGTGCTACTGTGCAACCACGTGTATTACTGTACTTTAACCACCGGGTATTCCAACAGTGTTAACGGTAACAACTACGTCGTTATTTATAAAAACTCATACTTCTCATTTTCTCCATCCGACAGTTTCCGTTATGAGGCCCACAAATGGTTGCGCTATCGTACGAATATTCACTGACAGCAAGAATATTCCACGACCAAACGAATATTCCCTGACAACAATGAATATTTTATAACCACTTGCTTATTTTGCAAAATTTGCACATTTCACCCATAACCAAAGCATTAGATCAAATTAACACCTTTTTATTCCAAATAATAATTAGAGGAAATTCAAGTTTATTTATAAAAAGTTGGGGTCTTACAACCTCCCCTCCTTATAAATTTTCGTCCTCGAAATTGACGTACGTACTTGGTATGTCGAAGAGGTAAGGATACCTTTCTTTCATTTCTGATTCCAACTCCCAGGTCATTTCCTCCATAACATGGATCCTCCACAAAGCTTTTACTTATGGTATAACCTTTGTGCGTAGGACATGCTCCTTCCTATCCAAGATCTTGACAGGTACCTCCTCGTAAGTTAAATCTTCGGCTATCTCGTCTGATTCTAATTCAATAATGTGGTTCGGGTCGCCCACATATTTATGTAACAATGATACGTGAAAAACGTTATTAACACGCAAAATACTTGGCGCTAAAGCGAGTCTATAGGCCACAGTTCCTACTCGATCGAGGATTTCAATTGGACCAATAAATCGAGGGTTGAGATTTCGACTCTTGCTTCTGAAATAACACATTCTTGTATTTTCTTCTTCATATTCATCAGCTCCGGGTTTGTAGCTTTATCAACCTTAACTTTATCGATTAAAGTCGATTCTACTTGTATATTTGTCATCTTCACGTGGGTCTCCAGAGTCTTTAACTCTATCTCCATCATTTGTAAGTTATACGAAATGGGTCTTTGTGTAAGACCCTAACTTTTTATAAATAAAATTGAATTTTCTCTAATTATTATTTTGAATAATAAGGTGTTAATTTGATATAATACTTTGGTTATGGGTGAAATGTGCAAATTTTGCAAAATAAGCAAGTGGTTATAAAATATTCGTTGTTGTCGGGGAATATTCGTTTGGTCGTGGAATATTCTTGTTGTCGGGGAATATTCTTACGATGGTGCAGCCATTTGTGGGTCCCATAACGTAAAATGGTTGATGAAGAAAATGACAAGTTTGAGTTTTTATAAATAACGATGTAGTTGTTACCGTTAACACTGTTGGAATACCTGGTGGTTAAAATATAATAATACTGGCGTGGGTGACAAGAAGACACAAGATTGTTAAAGATATTTTAAATTATTGATTCTTACGTAAGAACGCACTACCCAATAATTGTTATAGTAATTACTGTTCAATATTTTATTTTATTGATTCAATAATTATTGCATTGAAATTTTATATTATTGTTGTTTTAATAATTGTCACTGCACAGTATTTCCCATTATCAAATAAATAATTTATATTATTTGAATAATATTATTAGATAGCATTATTGGCAATGTCTAAGGAAGTTCTGTCTAGGAAAGGGGTTTGGTTACCTAATTGCGCGCCAGTAAGGAGAAATCCTTATCGGAAAGCCCCCTCTTTCCTAAGAACGACCTGGTTGTCATAATTGTGATTCTGTAATATTATTTATGAATAATTAATTATTGATTTATATGATAAAGAAATATTTATTTTATGTGGATATAAATGAAGGAATTAATGCTGAGGTGTTTTATTAGTATTTGTCAGAATGAGAATGTTTTATCAGTATTTTGTCAGAATGGAAGTATTAAAAATCATTTGTATGTGAATTTCAGACATTTTCTGTTTGTAATTTGGAAAAACTTTCTTCTACAAGGTTGTAGAGAATTAATTTTCCTATGGATTAGACATGAGATTCATATCTTTTTGATAAAGGGGCTATTTATTGTGAATTAAATGGAGTGAAGTTCATCAAATTGAATTAGTTTTCAAATTGAATTTGAATTCTTTTATTTTTAAAACATGTGATAAAGGTGGAGTGGGCAAATTGAACTTGTAGGCATGTTTTCCAAGTGAGGTGTGCTGCAAGTTTTCAAAATAATCATCCATATGTAATTTGTCAGAAATGGTGGGCTGGCAATTCCCTATAAATAGGGTACTTAGTTAGAATTAAAAATCACACCAGAAATTGAAGTTTTCTCTCTCTATAATATCGAGCGTATTTTTGTGAGTATTTAGATATCTTGAGTGTTGCTATTCAGTGCAAGTTTCCTTCAACATTATATCTGATATTCCAGTAAGAAGTAATGTTCTTCTGAGATAAGAGATGTTATTTTCTTCGTAAATGATGTTATTTCTTCAATATCATTATACCGAAATATTGGTATGAATTTTATTATAAAATTTTTACCTTTTCATGTCGATGTTACTATTCACGCATGTGACACTATTCACGAACACGGTACTATTCACGAGTACTGTTCATAAAGAATGATTTTTCTTGTAGAATTTCTACCTTTTCGTTTCGGGGTTACTATTCACATATACGACACTATTCACGTATACGACATTATTCACAAATACAACACTATTTACCAAAAAATGAAATTTTCTCTTGTTTATCCCAGATGTCTATTATAGTTACTATCTTTGATTGTATCCATATTTTGATCTTCATTCTTGAGTTTTGCTCCACAATTGATTATCATGGAGTATTTTTTTTGAACTTGGATAAACTAAAGTATGAATCCCTAATCTTTGATCTTTTATCTCACTGGATTCATTTTCTTTAAGATATTTTTCATCATCCTCAGTCCTAAATGATGATATAACTGAATATCTTTGGCCTGTAGTGCAAAGATGAATGATTGCCTGATGAATATCTTTGGCCCGTAGTGCAAAGATGGACATGTGTTGAGATGAACATGATCAACTGGTGATACAAATGAATATCTTTGGTCCGTAGTGCAAAGATGAATATTTGATTCAAGATGTATATTAAATGATGTTACAGGGATAAAATATTAATGATGAACCTTTAAATTCATATATGATAGTAGATTTTATTCTCTACTTAACTCTTCTAATGAATTGTTATTCCACTATGAATATTGATCTAAAACTGGTTGTCCATTATATTTTATCTGAATTATTAAAGGCTAATGATAATTTGTTCTACATTATCTTAGTCATAATATTCTTTACTGGGCTATTTGAGCTCACCCTTTTCCCTATTGTTCCATTTTTCTTCTCAAGAGGTGATAATATAGCAGGAACTAGCCTGGGTATGGAGTGATGATTCAAGATAGTTGTTTTAGTAGTCCTCACTATTTTGTAAAATAGTGTATCAATAATTGTAATGAGGACTTATTTGAGTGTGGATATTGTCTAAAAGACAATATTTGTATTTAAACTCACAGTATATATTTTGTACGACAATTGTAATATTGATGTTGTAGTTGTTTCTATACCATGTATTTGGCGACTTAGACTGAGTGATGTATACCTATTTTGGGGGCGTCACAGTTGGTATCAGAGCTTAGGGATATTATCTCTGGCGGAGATCGGGAAATAGAACTAGGAGGGGATAGACGAGTAAATCCTTTGCTAGTGTGTCCTACCTAAGATTATTTGTTGGTCGGTCAGAATATAGGGGTATTATGTGGTATGTCATTTTCTTTAATTAACCCTTGTTTTGTGGCAGTATTTGAGAATGGAAGATGGAAATTTTAACAATGGAGTGAATGAGACCATGGAGACACCTTTAATCACCAACCAGGAGAACGTGCAACATGACGACAATGATCCTCCTGTATACAACACCACCGATCAAACGATGAATAATGGGATGTTTAGAAGCTTTTTGCTGTTTATGCAAAATCAGACAAAGGAGACTCGTGTATAAAATACGGGTGCAAATGATAGCAATAGCGACTTATCACAACATGCCAAGCGATTCAAAGAGTTGGGGACCAGCGAGTTTTTGGGAAAGCCAGATCCAATTAAGGCGAAACGTGGGTTAAGCAAATTACCAAGATATTTAATGTCTTGGGATGCACGGAGGAATGAAGGTTCTTCTTCGGCACCTTTTATGTTCCGTGGTGAGGCGACTTCTTGGTGGGAATCGATTGAAGCGGACTCAACCAACCATTACTACAATATGTTTTGGAAAACATTTTAGAAACTGTTCAATGACAAGTACTTTCCTAAAAGTATTCGTATATGAAGGAGGTAAAGTTTATTAGACTGGAACATAACAACATGATTTTTTCCCAGTACGAGGCTAAGTTCGCAGAGTTATCCAGGTTTGTACCTCATTTGGTAGAGAATGAGGAACGTATAACGCGGATGTTTTTAAGAGGCCTGAAACCCGAAATTTGGCAATATCTTATTTCTCATAAATTTTCTCTATATTCAGATGTTTTGAACTAGGCTCAATTGTTAGAGCGAGATAATGAGTATGTTCAACCGAGGGATGACAACCAATGTCATACCAGTGGCAACAGTCATCAGAGCAATGATAACCAGCGAGGAGGAAAAAATACGGACAAAATTAGTAACCACTCTGGTGGTAATCGTGGTCATGATAATAGAAGAAGCAAGTCGGGAGGAGATTTCAAAAAGAGAATGTACAACAATGACAACGTGAAGACGTCAGCACCAGCATCAACTGTTTCTAGGGGAGGAGAATGACCACCGATCGTATCTTATAAATGCGGGAAAGAGGGACATATCAGCCCAAACTGCCCACAACAATTCAAGGTATGTTATAACTGTGAAAAGGAAGGTCATATAGCTCGAGATTGTTCTATAGAGAAACCAAGTCCAGTGAGGATGGTGACTCCAAAGGCTGTCCCGGATAATTAAAAGTCAGCGGTTCCTGGAAGAGCGTTTGTCGTGACTGGCCAAAACGTGAGGAACCCAAACGAGGTGATCACGGGTAAGCTAATCATAAACTCTTGCAAAGTTTATACCTTACTAGATACCGATTCTACCCATTCTTTTATCTCTTCCACTTGTGCTCAACGTTTGAACTTGACTCCGGAGAAATTAGACTTTGATTTATCTGTTGAGACTCCATTAGGAGAAACTTTCATTACATTCACTATTTATAAATCTTGCTTGATCCAAGTTGGCACCATCACATTACCTGTTGATCTTATCTCTCTAAAGATACTTATATTTGATGTGATTTTAGGGATTGATTGGTTAACTACTCATCATGCCAAAATTGATTGTTTTCGTAAGGTTGATAGTTTTTATATTCCTAACTAACCAGTTATACGAATTCAAGCAACTAAACCACTAAAATCAATCAGTGTCATATCAAGCCATAAAGCCATTCGTTTATTGAAAAACGGATGTTAAGCTTTCTTAGCCCATGTCATGGACTTGAACAAAAACACGCTAGATTTGAATAATATTATTGTTGTTAATGAATTTCCTGACGTATTTTCTGAAGAACTTTCCGTTCTACCCCCAGAACGTGAAGTTGAATTCTTTATTGACTTTGAACTTGGTACAAAGCCCATTTCTAAAACCCCATATCGAATGGCTCCTATTGAACTTCAGGAGTTAAAGGTCCAACTATAGGAGTTGTTAGACATTGGTTTCATTCGTCCTAGTACATCTCCTTGGGGTGCTTTTGTTTTATAAATAAAGAAGAAAGACGGGAGTATGCGACTTTGTATTGACTATCGGGAATTGAACCATGTCCCCATTAAGAATATGTATCCGCTACCTCGCATTGATGACAATTCTTTTTAATGATCGATCTTCGTTCTGGATATCATCAGCTGAAAATTAAAATTGAGGATATTCCAAAGCCTGCTTTCAGAACTCGATATGGGCATTATGAATTCTTAGTCATGTCTTTTGGATTGACTAATGCTCATGTTGCTTTCATGGATATGATGAAACGTGTGTTCAAGGAATATTTGGATCAGTTTGTTGTTGTCTTTATTGATGAGATCCTCATCTATTCCAAAAGTCGTGAAGATCATGAGCACCATTTGAAGCTGGTACTTCAAAGGCTTCGTGATAACAAGCTATATGACAAGCTGAAGAAATGCGAGTTCTGGCTTGAGGAAGTAGTATTCCTTGGGCACGTGGTGTCAAAACATGAAGTATCTGTTGACCCGACGAAGATTAAAGAAATTAAAATTTTGGAACAACCGAAGTCGGTGACTGAAGTACGTAGATTTCTGGGCTTAGCTGTTTATTATCGGAGATTCGTGGAAGAATTTTCTAGAATCGCTATCTCATCTAACTCAATGACTCGTAAAGATACAAAATAATTATGGAGCGAGGAATGCGAGAAGAGTTTCTAAGAACTCAAGAGGAGACTCATTTTGGCACCAATTTTGACAATACCATCTGGTTCGGATGGATTTGTTATCTACAACGATGCTTCAGGCAAAGGGTTAGGATGTGTTCTCATGCAACATGGGAAAGTCATAGCCTATGCCTCGCGATAACTCAAAGAATATGAGAGGAATTATCCTACTCATGATCTGGAGTTAGCAACAGTCATTTTTGCGTTGAAAATCTGGAGACACTACCTGTATGGGGAGAAAGTGGAGATTTATACATATCATAGAAGCCTCAAATATTTCTTCACCCAAAAGGAACTCAACATGGGGCAATGACGTTGGCTCGAGCTGTTTAAAGATTACGATCAACCATTCAATACCATCTTGGAAAAGCGAACATAGTAGCTGACGCATTGAGTAAAAGAGCATATGCGGGTACGAATGCGATATTGTCAATGCAAATTCCCATTTTGTATGACGTGCAAAGGATGGAGATAGAGTTAAAGACTCCAGGGACCCACGTGATGATGTCAAATATACAAGTAGAACCAACTTTAATTGATAAAGTTAAAGCTGCTCAAGCTACAGACCTGGAGCTAATGTGTATGAAGAAGAAAGTGCAAGAAGGTGCTATTCCAGAAGCAAAAATCGACGAAGAAGGAAAATATAGCTGGGACGAGTTGAGCTCACCCTTTCTTTCATTGTTCTCTTCAGGAAAGGAGAATATAGCTGGGACGAGTCGAGGAATGGAGTGATGGTCCAGGATAAATGGCTTTAGTAGTCCTCACAATTCTACGGAATAATGTGATAATAATTGTAATGAGGACACCATTGAGTGTGGATATTGTCTAGATGACAATATTCTTATTTAAACTCTCAAACTATGTTTTGTCGTATTTTACACGCATCGTCAGATAATTAAGTTGTATTTGAATTTATGTACCATGTATCTGGTGACTCAAGATGGGTGATGTATACCTATTTTGGGGGCGTCACAGTTGATATCAAAGCTTAGGGATATGATCCCTGGCTGAGATGTGAGACAAGAACTAGGGGGGGGGGGGGGGAGAGACGGAGAATTACTTCGCTAGTATGACCTACCTAAGTTTATTTGGTATTTAATTGGTCGGTCAGAGTATAGGGATAATATGTGATATGTCAATTAACCCTTGTTTTATGGCAGTGTTTGATAATGGCATCTAAAAATGTCGAGATAAGCATTGAAGCACATGAGACCGTTGAGTCATCAACGATCAATACCCAGGATAATGTGCAACAGGAAGACAATAATCCTCAGGTAAACAACAACATCGATCAGATGATGAACGATGGGATGTTCAGAGGCTTTATTCCAATTCATGCAACATCAAGGCGAGAGAGACTCTGTTCAAAATGTAGGTGGAAACATCGCAACAACTCGGATGGTCACCGCTAAGAAGTTCAAGGAGCTGGGACCGCCAGAGTTTTTGGGAAAGCGTAACCACTTAAAGGCGAGACGTGGATAAAGCGAGATCACCAAGATATTTGATGTTTGGGATGCTCCGAGGAGCAAAAGGTTCCTTTGCCACCTTTTATGTTACGTGAAGAGGCAGATTCTTGGTGGGAATCAGAAACGCATCCCGACTGACGCCGACTCAAGATGTCTTGGGAGAAGTTCCAAGAGCTATTCAACGACAAGTACTTTCCCAAAAGTATTATTCGTCACATGAAGGAGGTGGAGTTTATCAAGTTGGAGCAAAACAATACGACCGTAGTAATCTGAAGCTAAATTTATGAGTTATCCGGTTTGCATCCCATTTGGTCGATAATGAGGAGCGAATGACGCGAATGTTTCTAAGAGGTTTGAAACCCGAAATACGTCAATACCTCATTTCTCACAAATTGTGTTTGTATTCAGAAGTAATGAATAGGGCTCAGTTATTGGAGCGAGATAATGAACCAACCTAACCAAAGGATAACGAACAAAAACACGATAATAATCGTACTGGTGGCAACGACCATCAGAACAATGATAACCATCGTGGGGGAAATTATCATGCCAAGAATGGTAACCACTTCGATGGTAATCATGGCCAAGATAATAGAGATGGAAATTTCAAGAAGAGAAGATTCAATAATGATGGAAAGACGCCAAGACCAAAGACTTATTGTTAAGGAAGGAAGAATCAATTTGGTCGATGCTTCAAATGTGGAGGGGAGGGACATATCAGTCCAAACTGCGTGATGCAGTCCAAAGCATGTTACAATTGTGGAAAAGAAGGTCACTTAGCCCGATTTTATCTTGTACCAAAGTTAAGTTCAGCTGGGACGGTGGCACCAAAGGCGGATACGGCTAAAACAAAGTCGGTGGTTTCAGGAAGAGCGTTTTCGTGACTTCTCAAAAAGCGAGTAACCTGAAAGAAGTTAACACGGGTGTGACACCCCCAAATCCGGGAACTTCAATTCCACGGGATTTGGTGTTCACTGTACAAATATCATCTATCTATCTACCCGTAATAAATGCAAACCATGCAATAGATAGAAATAAAATCCTCCCCTTATGGGGTTACAACATCCGAATAGTAAATACAATCCCAGCTTTAACTAACCTTAAACATCTATGCGGAAACATAAACAATTAATAAGTCTTAACAACATTAAGTCTTAACACATAAATTCAACATCTCATAAATACAAGTCTTCAACATTTGTTAACCTTGCCTCGCTTTTACTAGTAGAAGGCTCGCCGGTTCTTTTGTTCTTAATCGCAATATTATTATTAAGCAAGAGTGAACACTATTGCCCACAAGTAAAAAATAATGAAATAATAATATATAATAACATGCGAGTGAATCAGAGACTTCTGAAATAAAAGCTCAACTTTTGAATCAAGAATGAATAACAAAAATCAAAAGATTTCTGAGGGTCATAAGACCTTGAACTATGTCCTAGGTTATCAAGGGTCATACTTGAAACCTTTAAATACTATAAGACTATGGACCATTCTACTCGCATTTAGGGGGATCACCCTTAGTACCGTGATCGCGTGCACAATATCTTAACGTTAACGATAAGTAATCCCCCTATATGTGGTTGTTCATCTTAGTTTGACATTCGAGTCCGCACTAAAGGAAGTTTGGTTTGGATAATTCATCAAGGGTTCCAAATTTAGAACGCTTATCAACTATGGACTAGTCGAATCATAAAGGGTTCGCTAGTCTAACAAGGTTTAATAGTAATTGAATATTTAACTTGGATACAATCTCAAAGGTATACAATAGAATAATTATTGTACAATAGCATCATGCTTGAAAGATTAATAGGCATTAATATAACAAAAACAGACTTGATCAATAATAATAATGAGAATATAATGCAAGTAGGGTTAGGAAAACTTTCCTCGTATGAGATTACACTTTTGTGAGAAAGGTGAATTCATCAACTTATATAATGATAATCAAAGTAAGGTTAGGAAAACTTTCCTCAAGTTTTATGTTCATTAGTAGATTACACTTTAACTAAACTCGCTGGTAGTGATTTAACTCCTACATATAATTTACGCTCACAATACCATACCAATTATAATATTCGTTTTATTTATTACTAAGCATCACACGGAAACGGTGGTTTATTCTTTGTCTAACTCAATTCGGAATATTGTTGACTATACTTTGGTCATATTACCTACTTGTTTCCACATAATATTACACTATACTAACAACAAGCTAAGTATATAATCAACAATTCAATCAACATGTAATTGTATAAAAAATCAAATTCTTGGATATTTTATATTTGGTAAAAACTCATTTTAATATCTCATTATATATCTCAACAAGTGTTTTATGTTCATTAGACTAGGTTACTAACACATTTCTATATGTGAACAATTAAAATGCATTTTCTTTTGGTGTAGGAGATATTACATTCAACTTTATTCATAGAAAAATGAAATTTTTTGACTTTGCGTCTAAAATATCTAATGCGGATACTAGCTTATCCATGTTTGATCATTCTTGAATTTTACACCCTTTATGATTATTTTTTGAAAGTTTTTTTGGGCGTTACTTGAATCCTTGTCATTATCTCTCAGTCTTAAATGATGATAGTATTGAATATCTTTAAGAGTGCAAGATGAATGATTGATCGAAGAATATTCGTTTATGATGTTCGAAGAATATCTTTGGCTAGTGGTATGAGCAGTGTTTAAATGAACAACTTTGGTATTGTGTGACATCAGTTTTCCTGTTGGAGAAATGTCTTTGTCGCTTTCTTAGTGCAGATTCGATGAATTATTGGAAGCTTAGTGGATGATCTCCTCAGGAGACTTCGGGAATAGAACTAGAGGGGAGAGACGATAAATCCTTCGCTAGAAGGTGTCCTACCTAAGCTTATTTGTTAGTTGGTCAAGATATATGGGATATTATGTGATTGATTTTAATTAACCTTTTGTTTTAGGACAAGATATTGAGAATGTCCGAGAATATTAATAGTGGAGTAAATGAGACCTATGGAGATGCTCGCACTTAACAATTAAGAGAATGTGCAACAGTCGGCAATGTATTGAATAATAACACCATGGGAAAGATGATGAACGAGGGATGTTTAGAAGCTTTTGCGATTCATGCAAAATCGACGAGGAGATGTTCAAAATACTGGTGAGGAGATGATAGCAATTCACGGGTGGTCACAATTGCAAGCAAATAAAGAGTTGGGACCACCGCATTCGGGAAAGCCAGATCCGATCACGGTGGAAATAATGGTCAAGCAAATTACCAAGATATTCGATGTCTTGGGATGCACGAAGGAACAAAGTTCCATTCGCTACTTTTATGTTCCGGCAGGCAGACATCTTTGGTGGAATCAGTGAAGCGTACCCATTCACCGCACTCAAGACATGCCGCCGGAGACGTTTAGAATAGCAATCAATGACAAGTACTTCCCCGAAAGTATTCGGCTATATGAAGGAAGTGGAGTTTATTAGATTGAGAGTAATAATAACACGACGGTGTCCAAAGACGAGTATAAGTTTGCGGAGTTATCCGTGTTTGCACCTCATTTGGTGGAGAATGAGGAACGATGACGCGGATGTTTCGAGAGGTTTGAAACCCAGCATACGTCAAGATCTCATTTCTCATAAATTTTCTCTATTCGGGATGTTGTAAATTGTGGCTCGATTGTTAGGCGAGATAACGAAAGTACGCGTTCAACCGAGGGACCATAACGAGGATCATACCAAAGATAAGCAGCCATCATAAATAACGATAACCCAAAGGAGAGAGAAGAATAATTTGACAAAGGCGGTAACCACTACGGTGGTAATCGTGGCCATGAAAATAGAAGAAGCGAGTTGGAGAGGAGATTTTAAAAAAGGAGATTCAACAAGCGACCGTATGTGAAGGCGCCAAAGACCACCGGGTGGCGGGTTCCAAGGAGAGAAAGACCATCGATCGAGTATGTTTACAAATGTGGGAAAGAGGGATATATCATTAGCGCACTGACAGTTTAAGGTATGCTATAATTCAGGAAAGAAGGACATATCGCTTCGAGATTTATGCGATATCGAAACCTAGTGCATTGAGGCGGTGACTCAAAAGGATGTCGAAAAAAAGTCGAAGTCAACGATTCTTGGAAGAGCGTTTTTGTCGTGACCGATCAAAATGCGAGGAACCCAAACGGTTAGCACGGGTTAGTTAATTATAAATTCTTACTTGAAGTTTATACCTTACTAGAATCTGGGTTCTACCCATTCTTTATCTCTCTTGCTTGCGCTCAACGTTTGAACTTGACTACACGAGAAATTTAGACTTTGACTTATTTATGGAGACTTCAGATTAGGAGAAACTTTCATTACATCCGTTGTTTAAAAAATCTTGTTTGATTCAAGTTGGCACTATCACATTAGTTAACCTTATTTCTATAGAGATATTTGCTTTTTGATGTGATTTTAAGGTTAACTACTCATCATGCCAAATTGATTGCTTTTGTAAGGTTGTTAGTTTTCATATTCCTAAGCAACCGTTATTCGAATTCAAGCAATCAAACCATTGTAGTCAAACATTTTCATATCAAGCCATGAAGTCATTCGTTTATTACGGATGTCAAATTTTCTTAGTCCATGTTATGGATTTGAATAAAGACACGCCGATTTGAATAATATTCACATTGTTATTGATTTTCCTGACGTATTTTACGAAGAATTTCTTGGTTTACTCCCAAAGATCGATATTAAATTTTGTATCGGCTTTGAACCCGTTACAAAACTCATTTCTAAATCTCATATCGAATGGCTCTATTGAACTTCGAGAGTTAAAAATTCAACTATAGAATTTGGTACTGAGCCTTTATCTTCGCGGACTTCCTTTGTGGAATTCACCCTGCTTCTATCTCTGTAAGGGACGTCATATTCATGCGATAGTAAAGCGATAGGTGTCATTGTGACGTGCTATCCAAGATTGGGATATGAGTCACGGTTGAGAGCAACCTAAGTCAATGTCCGAAATACGTAGCTTTCTAGGTTTAGTTGGTTATTATCGAGATTTGTTGAAGGATATTCTCGAATCGTTATTCCATTAACGTGGGCGACTCGTAGAGATACAAAATTCAAATGGATCAAGGAATGTGGGAAGAGCTTGAAGAACTCAAGAGGAGACTCATTTCAAAGATATGTTACGACCCATGCCATCTGGAAAAGCGAACGTGGTAAGGTGGCGTGTTGAGTAGAAGATCGATACAAGCACTGCAGTACAATATTGTCAAAGACTCATTTTCAGTATATATACAAATAATAGAGATGGAGCTAGAGTACCTACGTGATGATGATATCTGATGCGTGATGATATCTGAGTATAATCGACTTTAATCGATAAAGTTAAAACATTGCTACACACCGGGTGATGAATTTGAAGGAGGTGCAAGAAGTTGTTATTTAAAAGCGAGAATCGGTGAGGTGAGGAAAGCTCAAACCGATTTATTAATCCATTTGAAATTCTCGATCGAATAGAAAGTGCCTATAGACTCGCTTTTTACCACCTGAAGTACGACGCGTTCATAGCATTTTTCACATATCGATGTTACGTAAATATGTGGACGACCCGAAACACGTCATTGAGTTAGACCCCGGACGAGATAGCGAAGACTTAACGTACGTCGAGGAGGTACTGTCAAGATTTTGTAGAGGAAAGAACATGACCTATGTACCGAGGTTATACCATAAGTTAAAGTTTTGTGGAGGAATCATGCTGCTATAGAGGAAATGACACAGGAATTGGAAAGCGGAGCGAGGTATCCTCATCTTTTGAAACACTGTAAAATCGTCACGTCAATTTCGAGGACGAAATTTCATAAGGAGGGAGGTTGTAAGACCAAAAAATTTTTAAATAAAAAGGAATTTCCTTTATTTATTATCTTGAAATAGTAAGGGTTGATTTGATTAATGTGGATAGTTAAGGGTTAAATACGCAAATATTTGAAATAAGCAAGTGGTTATAAAATATTCATTTTTGTCGGGGAATATTCGTTTGAGTCGTGGAATATTAAATGCTTTGCAGGGAATGGGAATATTCGTGACGGTACTTGACCATGTATAAGTAGCCCCATAACTAGAAAAGCGATTAGATGAGGAAAGCGACAAAGTTTGGGTGGTTATAAATAACGGCGTAGTTGTTACCGTTAAGACTGTAGTTGTTACCATTAAGACTGTTGGAATACCCGGTGGTTAAAATACTGATGTCGTGTGGTTGCACGCGAGAGTACCGGTATTGCATAAAGTTGTTGAATTATTGATCCTTACGTAAGAAGGCACTACTCAATAATTATTACAAAGAATTCTTTATTCAATAGTTTATTTTATTGATTCAATAATTCTTCGTGTTGGTATTTTATATTATTCTTTGTTTCAATAATTGTCATTTGCTGATATTTCCCATTATCGGATCAATAATTCATATTATTTGAATAATATTATTAGATAACATTATTAGCAATGTCTAGAAAGTTACATCTAAGGAGAGGTTTGGTCACCTAATTGCGCGCCGCAAGAAGAAGAAATTCTTATTGGAAAGCCCCTCTTTCTGGGAACACTGGTTGTCATAAATGTGATTACGTAATATTATTTGTGAATAATTAATTATTGATTCATATGATAAGGAAATATTTATTTTATATGAATATAAATGATGGATTTTTTATGTGGTTATTAATGAAGGAATTAATGTTGAGGTGTTTTATCGGTATTTTATCGGATGGAGGTATTAAAAATCAAATCGGGTTTTGAGATATATTCATGGGGTTATAATTTTTAATCCGATCGTTGGATTGTGGTAATTTTTGGGTATGTTATACATACATAAGTTGAGTATATGTCCACAAATTTTGAACCGAATTAAAATGCACGAATGATTTGTTGTGAATTTTAAGAGGTGTCGGATTCCGGAAATTAGGTTTATAATTGATTTTGGTGGAAAATTCTAGAATTGAGTGGGCCCCACTTGTGGTTGGTGAAAAAAAATGTGCTGAATTTTATTTCAAATGTGGTGGTGGCAATAGTGAGCGGTAAAGCCATCGTGGCGTGTCAAATGCCTTCTTACGGGCTAACATTTTCTATAAATAGAGGCTAAGTTAGAATTGAAAATCACACGTAAACAAAGTTTTTTCTCTTTCTCTCTCTATATTATTGGCGTATTTTGTGAGTATTTAGATACTTTGAGAGTTCTTTATTGAAGACAAGTTTCATTCAAACATCACTTGAGCCTTTCCTTTCAAATCTTGATTCTTTGAGGTAAGGGATGTTATTTTCTTCTCAAATGATATTAATTCTTGATATCATTATCTTTGAAATATTGGTTGGTACTTTTTATCAAATTTGGAACTTTTCATGTCTGGGGTTACTATTCATGAGTTACTATTCACGAGTTACTATTCATGAGTTACTATTCACAGTACTATTCATGAAAGCGTGAAAATGTTTTTTTTTGGAATTTCTATCTTTTGGTGAGTTACTATTCACTATACGCATTAGACTATTCACGATATCGGCACTATTCACGAATCTAAGACTATTCACCGAAAAATGAAAATTTTTCTTTTCGTCTAAAATATCTATTGCGGATACTAGCTTTGATTGTATCCATGTTTTGATCATTCTTGAATTTTACACCACTATGATTATTTTTGAGGTATTTTGGACGTGGATAAAACCAAGTCTGAATCCTTAATCCTTGTCATTTTGTTTTCTTTGGATTCGTTTCTTAAAAGTATATTTTCATCATCCTCGAGTCTTAAATGATGATAGTATTGAATATCTTTGGCCGTAGTGCAAAGATGAATGATTTCTGAAGAATATCTTTGGCACATAGTGCAAAAAGATGAATGATTTCTGAAGAATATCTTTGGCCCAGTAAAAGATGAGCAAGTGTTTAAATGAACATGACCGAGTGATGAATATCTTTGGCCTTAGTGCAAAGATGAGCAGTGTTTAAATGAACATAATCGATCGATGAATATCTTTGGCCTTTAGTGCAAAGATGAGCAGTGTTGAGATGAACATGATCGATTAATGAATATCTTTGGCTGTGAGTGCAAAGATGAATATTTGATTTGAGATGAATATTGATTGATGTTACAGGATAAAATATTGATGATGGATCGTTAAATTCATAGATTATAGTAGATTTCATTCTCTACGTAACTCTTCTATGAATTATTATTTCACTCTTGAATATTGATCCGAAACTTGTTGTATCATTGTATTCTATCGTGATTTTCCTGTTGGAGACTAACGATAATTTGTTGTATATTATCTTAGTCATAACATTCTTCTTCGGGCTAGTTGAGCTCACCCTTTTCCTTGTTGATGGAATCATTAATTTATCCAAATTAAACATTAATTCTCCAAATTAAACATACCCACATGTTAGAATTCATATATAATCAATGCCCAACATTTATAGAGTGATTTTAACCCATTAGAACACATAATCAGAAAATTAAATTATGCAAATTGTACTGTTCTTGATGTTCTTGAAGTGTTGAACATAAATTCCTAAAATTCAACGCCACGGATTCGTTATAAAACTAAATCCAACCATTCAAATTTCATTTTGTTCATTTTATCATGCATAATCATATATAAGTTGAAATTTTGTAGAAAAATTTATGGTTGACATATTAAAGTTACGTATAAGGGCCATATGGCCATATAACGTACTCTGTAAATTTTTGAAACAACAAGTCATAATGTTATGAAACTTATTATATGGAATCATATACAATATATATTAAAACATATTATACTACTCGAATTATTACATATATCCCTAACACAATTTCCCAATATACAGAGATTCACAGAAAGAATGAAAGCCATATTCATGAAAACTTTAAAAGACGTAAAATAAACATTAGGGTTGAAGAGAATTACCCAAGCGTAGATGAAAAGGATGACAATTACCCTCTAATCTTTGTCAAAGATTTCTCAAACTCTCTCTCAAAATCTCTCGGCTCTCAATTAACTCAAATGAAGAATACGTAAGTTAAACTCAATCGAGTTTTTATAAGCGCGAGAGTTGAGTCGATTATTCCATTCGTGGGTTTAACCGCCTAACTCCTCCTAAGGCCTCATTTGGCTAGCAAACTAGGTTCAAAACTCTTTATTTTAATAAAACATTTTATCATATAGTTAAAATAATGTCACACCCATTTCAAATATCTTATTTAATTTAACTTAAATAAAATATAATAATTTCTCATTAATTCACATAGTCACACATACTTAAATTTCTCCTTTAATAATAATGTCAAATTATTAAATCTCTAATTAATAAATAAATTAATTAAAATAACATTTAGGCTTATTAAATATTTCTTTTAATACAATAAGCTCACATAATGACATACTTGAATAACAAAAATTCTCCACATTAATTTAATAAATATAACACATATAATTAAATTAATCTACCACAATTGAATCAATTAATTCTTTAATCTAATAATTAAATCATCAAAAATATTTATTTACTTCAATAAATATTAAAATTAAATTACAAAAATCTCGCTCATCACATCTTTCCCCTTAAAAGGATTCTCTCCGTAATCACGACTCAATAAATTCAACCTGCTACATTCTCCCCCCTTACAAAGATTCTGTCTCCAAAATCGCTTACACATAAATTAAGTAAATAAATGAGGGTAATTCTTCATCATATATTCTTGAGAGTTCCCACGTAGCTTCTTCAAAGATTGTGGTTCCTCCAAATTACCTTAATGTAAGGTATTACTTTATTTTCGAGAACTTGTTCTTTTCGTCGACAATTTGAACAGAATTTCTTCGTAAGATAAGTCTTTTTCAAAGTGTAGGGGTTCGTATTCAATTACATGCTTGTAATCGGGTTTTCAGAGGGTCAGAAAGCGAAACATGGAAGACGTTATGGACATTCTTCGAGTGTCGGAGGTAGGCTACCTCATTTAACTTCTCCGATTCTTCAAGACATCAAATGGTCCAATGAATCTTGGGCTCAATTTCCCTTTCTTTTCGAACTCGATCTATCCTTCCAAGGAGAGACCTTCAAGAAAACATAATAACCATGATTCAAATTCGATATTTTTACGACGTGGATCAACAGATTTCTTCTTCCTTCATCTTGAGTCGCTACTACCGTGCTCGGATCACTTTGACTATTTTATTTCATTGTACCAACCTCGCCCTAGCAATTGTCTTTCGCCAACTTCATCCCAATAAAGTGGAGTTCTGCACTTTCTACCATATAACGCTTCATAAGGCGGCATGCCTATACTAGAGTGGTGACTGTTGTTGTAGCCGAACTCTACTAATGGTTGGTGATCATCCCAATTTCCTTTAAAGTCCATCACACTGGCTCTTAGCATATCTTCTAATGTCTCAATCGTTTTTTCACTCGTCTGTCATCATTTGAGGGTGGTAGGATGTACTCATTCGCAATTGCGTACCCATGCATTCCTGAAGACGTTTCCAGAAATTCGATGTAAAGCGCGGATCTCTATCAGAAACAATTGACACCGGCACTCCGTACCTCGAAACAATCTCTTTTACGTATAGTCTGGCCAACTGATCTAAGTTGAATCTGATTTTGATCGGAAGGAAGTGTACAAATTTCGTCAGTTGGTCAACGATAACCCATACTGCGTCATAGCCTTTCTGAGTCGTCGGAAGGCCAACCACAAAATCCATTGTAATATGTTCCCATTTTCATTCTGGGATCTCCAATAGTTGTAGTAATCCACTCAGTCTCTGATGTTCTGCCTTCACTTTCTCGATGTGTCGACACTTGGCAACACATTCTGGCAACATCACGTTTCAAATTCGGCCACCGAAAATGTTGTGAAGATCTTGGTACATCTTGGTACTACCAGGGTGAATCGAATATCGTGAACTATGAGCCTCGCTCAAAATATCTTCCTTAATCTCTTGTACTGGCGGTACCCAAATTCTACTCTCAAATCTTAGTATTCCTTCCTTATCCATCTTAAATCTCTGTTCAGTTCCTTCAGATATCTTCTTTGTCACCTTTTTGCATTCCTCGTCCTGAAGTTGAGCCTCCTTAACTTTATCCAGTAGGGTAGTACCAGATTGCATCTGAAATAGCTTCTCATCAATTTCCATAGGATACTTTACTTCCAAATCCATTTTCTCCATTTCTGAAATTAGCTCCTCCTGAGTGGTCAACATCATCAACTTCTCCCAACCCTTTCTACTTAAGGCATCGCAAGAATGACATTTTTTTACCCGGATGGTATAAAATCTCACAAGTCGTAGTCCTTAATTAACTCCAACCACCTTCTTCGACACATATTCAAGTCCTTCGTGTAAAATATATTTCGCACTCTTGTGGTCTCAGATATATTTCACACTTCCCCCAGATAGGTAGTGCCTCCAAATTTTCAAAGCAAAAACAACTGCAGCTAACTCTAATTCATGGGTCGTGTATCCCTTCTCATAATCCTTCAATTGTCGTGATGCATACGCAATGACTTTGCCATTTTGCATCAGCACACAACCAAGTCCTTTATGCGATGCATCACTATTAACAACAAAATTTCCTGTATCGTCCAGAAGAGACAACACAGGTGCTATACTCAACCTCTTCTTCAATTCTTGAAAGCTTTCCTCACACTTCTCCGTCCAAACAAATTTCACTGCTTTTCGAGTTAAATTCGTTAACAGAGTTGCAATCTTGGAAAAGTCTTGTATGAACCTTCTATAATATCCCCGCCAATCCAAGAAAAACTTTACTTCCGACGCGCCTCTATTGATCCCGATTAATCACGACTTCGACTTTGGATGGATCTATCAAAATTCCATTTTTTATCGATCACGCCCAAGAAATTGCACTCGCTCAATCCAAAATTTAGATTTCAAAAAAACTGGCATACAACTTTTCCCTTCTCAATACTTCCAATGTTAATCTCAAATGCTCTTCATGTTCTTCCTTGGTTTTTGAATAAACCAAAATGTCATCTATAAATACCACTACGAACTTGTCCAAAAATGGCTTGAACACACCATTCATTAGTCCCATAAATGCTGCAGGAGCATTCGTAAGACCAAACGACATTACTAAAAATTCGTAGTGACCATATCGCATTCTGAACGATATCTTCGGTACATCCTCTGGCCTCACCTTCAGTTGATGATAACCACTCCTCAAGTCTATCTTGGAAAAGTATCTCGTTTCCTTCAATTGATCAAACAGGTCGTCGATCCTCGATAATGGATATCTGTTCTTAATCGTAACCTTATTCAATTCTCTGTAGTCAATGCAGAGCCGCATCGATCCGTTTTTCTTTTTCACAAATAACACCGACGCTCCCCACGGCGATACGCTCGGTTGAATGTACTTTTTGTCCAGTAATTCTTGTAGTTGTACCATTAATTCTTTCATCTCTACTGGTGCCATTTGGTATGGTGCCTTCGATATTGGAAGCGGTTTGGTGCCAAATCGATCACAAAATCTACTCTCTATCTGGTGGAAGTCCGGCAAATCGTCTGAAATACGTTGATGAAGTCCCTCACAATCCAGTATCTCTTCTACTTTGGATTCTCTTTTCGATCGTCGACTATATAAGCTAAGTATCCTCACACGACCTTGTCTTAATAACTTCTCGGCTCGCGATCATCGCTAGATAACTCGCTTGTCTCAGCGACTTGCTACTATAAAAACAAAACCTTCGATTTGAGTGATAAGGTTATACGCTTCTTTTGGCAATCAATTACACCTACCGTAATTGAATAACCATCCATTCCCAAAATAACGTCAAATTCCCCAAGTCGAATAGGGATAAGATCTACGTTCATGATATTACCCTTAATATCCACTCTCTAGTTCTTATATACGCATTTTTTAATGAGGATTATTTCTCTATTCGCAATTTCTATGTTCATGGGTAATCCAATTCATCCTTAAGCAAATCTAAATTCTTGGCAAAGTCATCCGATATAAAGGAACAAGTAGCATTTTGAATCAAATAAAACATAAGCATTAATTTTATTGATCGGAATGATATACCGACACCACATCACGAGATTGAATCGCATCCTGCATCGCCACGTTAAAAGTCCGATATCCATTCGGTTTGTCATGGTTGGTCCGGTGATAGTCAAGGCATTTCCACTTATTATTTCTCGGTTTCTCCTCGATCCCCGACCCTCCGATCCCTTCTTAGACAGATCTCTTCACAGATGGTCCTTGAACCACAAGTGAAACAAGCACCCTTCTTTGGGTTAGATAGGTTAGGTGCTATGTGGCCTTCCTAACCACAATTGTAGCACACTCTTTTTCCCTTCATACAAACTCCAGATGAGCTTTCCATGTGCAGTTGGGCATGCTTCGATTCTTTTCTTCCGACTTCCTTGTTGATTCCCCGATGATGAGTTTTCATTCCACCTTTTCTTCCGATTAAAATTACCACCTCTCGTGCCACTTCCACTAGTCTTGTTATTTCCTTCACCTTCACTCTTCTTCTTCTTCTTCCGATTTTGATTGTACTTGGTCACCGTGATCGCTTCCACCTTCAAATGAGGATGGCCTTTTCCAAAGACTCCAATCAAAAGTGTTTATCTGAAACATTGATACTTTACTGTATACCCAAGGCTTTAGTCCTTGTTCAAATCTTCTGGCTTTTCTCTCGTCCGTGTGTACTTATTACGGGGCGAACCTCACAAACTCGTTGAATCGAGCCGCATAATCAGGTACGCTCATATTTCCCTGCTTCAATTCCAGAAATTGAACCTCCATCTGGTTTTGTGAGCTAGTCGGGAAATACATCTCGAAGAACATCTCCTTAAATGTCTCCCAAGTAATTACACCTTCACCTCCACTAACTTTGTTTTCTTGCCACCAATAGCTAGCTTCAGACTTCAGCATAAATGTTGCAAAAGCGGTCTTCTAGTCTTCTCTAACCCTAGCGACGTCGAAAACCTTCTCCATCTCCATAACCCACGTTTGAGCCTCGATCGGGTTCATGGAACCTTTAAATTCTGGCGGTCCCACCGCCTTGAAATCCTTAAATGTAGTATTTGGTGGAGCTTGAGGTTGATTATTCATTGCTCCATCTAGCAAGTTAACCAATTGCTGAACAGGATTAGCATTGGCATTATTGTTGTTATTCGTAGACTCTTCCTGAGCTGGTTGACGTTGTTGTCTTCTTCTTGGCGGCATAATTATGTTAAAATATATGCTTATTAGATCTTTGTTTATTTCTCTAAATAGTTAAGACATTACTCAACAATTTAACATAATTATTTAACACATCATCTCAAATAACTTGATATATATTCATTCAAATCAAAAGTTTTAACATCAAACGATAGCATCACTGCTATTTACATCAACTATCCTGAGATAAAGAATCCACAGGATTTAAATATTAAAATATTCCTTTGTTCATAACTACATCGAAATTTACATCTAAATAATAAACAAGTTTATCACATAAGTAAACAAATTCTATCACCTTTATCTGTCAAGGTATTTGAATAGCCTTTTCTACGCTCCTCTTCCATGATGCGAGACATCGTCCCTACGATCCAAAGCATGTACGATGGAAGTCCTTCGAACTGGATGGGGTACCTCAAAACTCGATCCTGGGCCTCATCCATTGCATGATTAAGTGTGGAGTATCTCTCCCCAAGCTTCGCCTTCTTTGCACGACCGTCCTCTTCTACAAGATCAGCACGACGTGACTCTCTTACCTAGCTTTCCTCTGCTATGATCAGCCTTTTAGAGCTTTCCTTCAGTTCCTTCTTCAACTTTTCTATCTCTGCGGTCTTATCTTTGGTTTGATCCTTCTCGTGGACCAAATCCCATTCTACATTTCCCAGTCGTGAGTGAAGAATCGAAATTTCCCTCTCCTTCTCCTCGAGAGTAATCTGCTGAATAACAGCCCGCTCAGTCAGATCCTGGACATCATCTCGTAACTCTACATTACGGTCGTATAACGCATCGTACATCTCAGCATCAATGGAGTGCTGTGGAAACTCCTCTTCCTCCTCTTCCTCATCAAATTCCTCCTCAGGATCAGTCTCAGGTTCATGCTCCTGACCAACAACGGTGATCAATGGAGATGACTCCCTCTGTACCAACTGTTCCCTAACGACATGAATTTCTCTGGGCTCCTCCTCTATAGGTACTGTAGGTACTCGAGGTTCCTCCTCCCCTACTCGACTAGTCCCTCCAATGTCCGACATCCTGACAACAAAATTTTGAGTTTTAGTTACTAAGTCGTACTAGTGAGCACATAATTTAACACATAAGCACATAAAGTCTTTTATTATCTTCAATGAATTACAAAAATTAATTTCCTAGAACTCGATAAGAGTTTTCCATCAGTATGTTCTTTCTATAAGGCTACTACCTAAGGTTGTTCCCCACCTAAGGTTCATAACCTACAGCTTTGATACCAACTTGTGACATTCCCAAATCTGGGTACTTCAATTCCACGGGATTTGGTGTTCACTGTACAAATATCATCTATCTATCTACCCGTAATAAATGCAAACCATGTAATAGATAGAAATAAAATCCTCCCCTTATGGGGTTACAACATCCGAATAGTAAATACAATCCCAAGTTAAACTAACCTTAAACATCTATGCGGAAACATAAACAATTAATAAGTCTTAACAACATTAAGTCTTAACACATAAATTCAACATCTCATAAATACAAGTCTTCAACATTTGTTAACCTTGCCCTTGCCTTTACTAGTAGAAGGCTCGTCGGTTCTTTTCGTTCTTAACTGCAATATTATTATTAAGCAAGAGTGAGCACTATTGCCCACAAGTAAAAAATAATGAAATAATAATGTATAATAACATGCGAGTGAATCAGAGACTTCTGAAATAAAAGCTCAACTTTTGAATCAAGAATGAATAACAAGAATCAAAAGATTTCTGAGGGTCATAAGACCTTGAACTATGTCCTAGGTTATCAAGGGTCATACTTGAAACCTTTAACAGTCATAAGACTATGGACCATTCTACTCGTACTTAGGGGGATCAGCCCTTAGTACCGTACTGTGCACAATATCTTAACGCTTAACGCATAAGTAATCCCCTATACAGGGTTGTTCATCTTAGTTTGACATTCGAGTCCGCACCAAAGGAAGTTTGGTTTGGATAATTCATCAAGGGTTCTGAAATTTAGAACGCTCATCAACTATGGACTAGTCGAATCATAAAGGGTTCGCTAGTCTAACAAGGTTTAATAGTAATTGAATATTTAACTTGGATACAATCTCAAAGGTATACAATAGAATAATTATTGTACAATAGCATCATGCTTGAAAGATTAATAGGCTTTAATATAACAAAACAGACTTGATCAATAATAATGAGAACTTGCTCACTGTAGAAAGGTGAATTCATCAACTTATATAATGATAACAAGTAGGGTTAGGAAAACTTTCCTCGTGCGTAGATTACACTTTAACTAAACTCGTTCTGTGATTTAACTCCTACATATAATTTACGTTCACAATACCAGTCAATTATAACTTACTAAGCATCACACGTTTATTCTTTGTCTAACTCGAATTCAGGACTATACTTAGTCATATTACCATACTTGTTTCCACATAATATTACACTATACGAACAACAAGCTAAGTATATAATCAACAATTCAATCAACATGTAATTGTCTTCTTGGCTTGGTAAAAACTCATTTTAATATCTCATTATATATCTAACAAGTTTTTATGTTCATTAGACTAGGTTACTAACACATTTCTATACTTGAACATTAAAAATGCATTTTCTGGACATTCTGCTAAGTGGCGTTGCGGCGCCACTTTTTGTCTTGAGTTTTTATTGTGGCATGCCATGGTATATGCATGACTCGGTACTTAGCTGCATGCGGCAAGGTGGTGACTAGCATGATGCGGAAATGAACTAGGAGTCAGCGTGGCATGACGACCTCCAGACTCGAATTCAGTTCGACAAGAACACATAATTCAGCGAAATAAACACTACATAATCATTAATTCTCCAAATTAAACATACCCACATATTAGAATTCATATATAATCAATACCCAACATTTATAAAGTGATTTTAACCCATTAGAACACATAATCACATAATTAAATTATGCAAATTGTACTGTTCTTGAAGTATTGAACATAAATTCTTAAAATTCAACGCCACGGATTTGTTATAAAAACAAATCCAACCATTCAAATTTTGTTTTGCTCATTTTATCATGCATAATCACATATAAGTGGAAATTTTGTAGAAAAATTTATGGTTGACATATTAAAGTTACATATAAGGGCCATATGGCCATATAACGTACTCTGTAAATTTTTGAAACAACAAGTCATAATGTTATAAAACTTATGATATAGAATCATATACAATATATATATATATATATATATATATATATATATATATATATATATATTAAAACATGCTATACTACTCGAATTATTACATATATCCCTAACACAATTTCCCAATTTACAGAGATTCACAGAAAGAATGAAAGCCATATTCATGAAAACTTTAAAAGACGTAAAATAAACATTTGGGTTGAAGAGAATTACCCAAGCGTAGATGAAAAGGATGACAATTACCCTCTAATCTTTCTCGAAGATTTCTCAAACTCTCTCTGAAATCTCTCCGGCTCTCAATTAACTCAAATGAAGAATACGTAAGTTAAACTCAACTGAGCCTTTATGCGCAGAGTTGAGGTCAGTTATTGTGACGAACGAGATTTTGTAAATTAATTTTTAATATTTATTGAATTAAATAAATATTTTTTGATGATTTATTTATTAGATTAAATAATTAATTGATGCAATTGTGGTAGATTAATTTAATTATATGTGTTACATTTATTAAATTAATGTAGAGAATAATTATTATTCAAATATGTAATTATGTGAGCTTATTGTATTAAAAGAAATATTTAATTAAGCATGATGTTATTTAATTAATTTAATTATTAATTAGAGAGTTAATAATTTGACATTATTTATTAATGAGAAAATTATTTATGTGACTATGTGAATTTATGAGAAATTATTATATTTTATTTAAAATATATTAAATAAAATATTATATTTTTATTAAAATATATTAAATAAAATATTGGAGTTATTTTATAAGGAGTGTGACATTAATTATAGTATAAGAAGTTTATCAAATTAAATGAGAATGAATTATATTGAATAGCCAAACAAGGCCTTAGTAGTGGTTGAGGGCAGTTAACCACGAATTGGTTAACTGACCACAACTACATCAGTTTAATTATTATATGCGACGTCTTCTTCTTCATTCATTTCATTATTGCTAAGTCTAGAGAATTATCACAGAGAGAGAAAATTAAGAAATTGAGAGAATTGTGAGTTGTTTGATTGATTGAGAAAGTTTAATCCCTCCTATCTACACTAATCTGTGAGTAATTCTCTCCAACCCAAATTCTACTTTTACGTCATTTAATTTTTTATGAAAATGGCTTTCAATCAAGTTCTGTGGAATTTCTGTAAATTGGGAAATTGAGTTAGGAATATATGTAATAATTCGAGTAGCATAACATGTTTTATATATATTTTATATGATTCCATATCATAAGTTTGATAAATGATGGCTTCTTTATTTCAAAAGTTTACTGAGTTTGGGTTTTGGCCATATGGCCTTATCGTGATATTTCATGTATTGAGCGTATATTATCCTAAATTTTACATTCGTATGTTGTTATGCATGTTGATACTGAAGAGACCAAAGTTTAAATAAAGCGGATTCGTTATAACAATAGAATCCGTAGTAGTGACAATTTTCACGTTTTATTTTCAAAACCTTCAAGAACATCAAGAATAAAGTTGGAGGTAAATGTGTTGATTTTGCAAATTATGTGTTGTAACTTGTTAAAAATCATGCTAGATGGGTTAAGTAATGATTATATATGTATTACAATGATTGGGTAACGTCTAAATTAGGTGTAAAAATAACTAATTGGAAGTTATGGCCATATTCATGTATAATTTTACTCATGATTGATTTTTGGCCTAATTTGGCCTTGTTATGTTCATGACTATGAGAAGCTATGACTACTGCAGAAAATGAGCACAGGTAACCCAGCCCAAATGAGCGTTACCAAACTAAATTACCACCTTTTACTGGCCAATTGAACAAAAAATAATAATAAATAAAAAAAATAAAAAATAAAAAAAAAAATAAATATTCGATGAAAATTATTATTAAAATATTTATAAAATAAATTAAATATTTTAATTGAGATATTATGGAATAAAATAAATATTCAATGAAAATTATTATTAAAATATTTATAAAATAAATTAAATATTTTAATTGAGATATTTATGGAATAAAATAAATATTCGATGAAAATTATTATTAAAATATTTATAAAATAAAGTAAATATTTTAATTGAGATATTTATGGAATAAAATAAATATTCGATGAAAATTATTATGAAATAATTTATTAAAGTGTAATAATAGTAAGAGAATGAAAATATTCTAATTTAATTAAGTAATTAAATTAGAAGGGTAATGATTTGTTAAATAAAGTGGAGTTTATATTAAATAATTAAGTGAAAATGTAACTAATGAATGTCGTGAATACATATGGTATGTGTGTAGGATTTGTGGTGAATGTAAGTAGTAATCGTTTAGCCTACATGCGAGGCAAGTTTCTAACCCTACTTGTCATTATTGTTCGAGTTATTAGTTACCTCGAGTAAATTATCGTTACTATTATTCAAGTTCAATTGTTATATTAAAGATTTATTATCTTTTCAAAGCATGATTCAGGTTATACAATAATTGTTCTATTGTATACTTTTTGAGATTATTATTCAAATCGAATATCATTATTGTTGAACCTTATTAGACTAGTGAACTTTGTTGATTCAACTAGTCCTTAGTTGATGAACGTTCTAAATTTCAGAACCCTTATTGAATTATCCAAACCAAACTTCCTTTGAGTGCGGACTCGAATGTCAAATCGAGATGAACAACCCGCAAAGGGATTTGCTTATCGTTAGCGTTAAGATATGTATTGTGCGATGATGGTACTAAGGGTGATCCCCCTGAAAGCACGAGTAGAAAGGTCCATAGTCTTTACGATCATTAAAGGTTTCAAGTATAACCCTTGATAACCTAGGACATAGTTCAAGGTCTTATGACCCTCGTAATTCTTTTGATTCTTGTTATTCATTCTTGATTCAAAAGTTGAGCTTTCATTTAGATGTTTTGATTTACTCGCATGTTATTATCTTTGTTATTTCATTATTATACTTGTGGGCAATAGTGCTCACTCTTGCTTAATAATAACATTGCAGTTAAGAACGAAAGAACCGATGAACCTTCCACTAGTAAAGGCAAGGGCAAAGTTAGCAAGTGATGAAGACTTGTTGTTTATTTGATGATGTATTTTGTTTAAGACTTGATTTAATGATGTTGTTAAGACTTATTTGTTTATGATTCCGCACAGATGTTTAAGGTTAGTTTAACCTGGGATTGTATTATTATGATTTGGATGTTGTAACCCTTAAGGGGAAGATTTTTATTCTATCTATTGCATGACTTGCATTTATTATGGGTAGATAGATAGATGATATTTGTACAGTGAACACCAAATCCCATGGAATTGAAGTACCCGGATTTGAGGGTGTCACAGTTATTCTATTCGTGGTTTAACTGCCCCCAACTCCTCCTAAGGCCTCATTTGGCTAGCAAACTAGGTTCAAAACTCTTTATTTTAATAAAACATTTTATTATATAGTTAAAATAATGTTACACCCATTTCAAATATCTTATTTAATTTAACTTAAATAAAATATAATAATTTCTCATTAATTCACATAGTCACATACTTAAATTTCTCCTTTAATAATAATGTCAAATTATTAAATCTCTAATTAATAAATAAATAAATTAGAATAACATTCACTTATTAAATATTTCTTTTAATACAATAAGCTCACATAATGACATACTTTGAATAACAAAAATTCTCCACATTAATTTAATAAATATAACACATATAATTAAATTAATCTACCACAATTGCATCAATTAATTCTTTAATCCAATAATTAAATCATCTAAAATATTTATTTACTTCAATAAATATTAAAATTAAATTACAAAAATCTCGTTCGTCACAACGAGTTAGTTAATTATAAATTCTTGCGAAGTCTATACCTTATTTGATATCGGTTCTACCCATTCTTTTATCTCTTTTTCTTGCGCTCAATGTTTAAATTTGACTCTAGAGAAGTTAGACTTTGACTTATTGGTTGAAACTTCGTTAGTAGAAACCTTCATTTCATGTGGTATCCAAGTCTTGGATGAGTCACAGTTTTGAATGATATTTCTATTGTTAATAAATTTCTTGACGTATTCTCGAAGAACTTCCTAGCCTACCCCTATAGCGTGAAATCAAATTTTGTATTGACCCCACTACAAATCCCATTTCTCAAACCATCAAATATTTCTTCACCTAGAACGAACATAACATGTGCGAGGGCGTTGGCTTTTTTGTTGAAGATTACGACTATACCATTCAATATCATCGTGGAAGAGCGAACATGGTAGCTGACGCGTTGAGTAGAATATCGTATGCGTTTACGAGTGTGATGTTATTAACACAAAAACCTATTTCATATAACTTACAAATAATGAAGATAGAGTTAAAGACTTTAGGGACCCACATGAAGATAACGAATATACGAGTAGAATCAACTTTAATCGATAAAGTTAAAGCCGCTCAAGCTACACACCTGAATCTGATGAATGTGAAGAAGAAGGTTCAAGAGGGCGTTATTCTAGAAGCAAGAATTGACGAAGAGAGGAAATCTCAACCCTCGATTTAATTGGTCCATTTGAAATCCTCGATCGAGTAAGAAGCGTGGCTATATGACTACGCGCTTTACCGCTAAGTATGTCACTGTTTATAACATTTTTTTACGTATCGATGTTACGTAAATATGTGGACGACCTGAACCACATTATTGAATTAGAACTAGACGAGATAGCAGAAGATTTAACGTATGATGAGATACGTGTTAAAATCTTAGATAAGAAGGATCATATTCGACACTCAAAGGTTATACCTCAATAGTTGGAATATGAAATGAAGTTAAAGTATCCTCACCTCTTCGGCATACAAGGTATGTACGTAAATTTCGAGGACGAAATTTCATAAGGAGGGGAGATTGTAAGACCCCGAATTTTATGAAATGAAAGTATTTAATTTTCTTATAATTATTATTTTTTTCGTAAATGGTTAAATTGATAAAAGGTTAAAGTTAAAGGTGATATGTGATAATTTTACAAAGTAAACAAGTGGTTATATAATATTCGATTGGTCGGGGAATATTCGTTTTAATAGGGAATATTCGTACGACGACACAATCATTGGTGGACCCCACAACGGAAGTATTGTCGTAGTTAGAAAATGATGTAATTATCTTTTATAAAAAGAAACGAAAAGTGTTACCAATTAAAACTGTTGAACTACCCGGTAGTAAAAGTACGAGAATACACGTGGTTGTATAGTAGTACGATATTGATTATTGATGCTTACGTGAAGAACTCAATTATACTCAATTATTGCTCTGATGAGTTCTTTGCATAATATCTCTCATATTATTGATTCAATTATTGTCACAGTATCATCTGCATAATATCTTATATTATTAAATCAATAATTTAGACGACAAAGTTATTCATATTATTATTTGCAATATTGACAATATCTAGAAAGTTCTGTCAAGGAGAGGTTTAGTCACCTAATTGCGCGCCAATAGGGAGAAATCCTTATCGTAAACCCCCACTTTCCTGGGAATGATCTAGTTGTTAAATATTGTGAGTTACAATATTAATGATGAATAAGTTCTTGTTGATTAAAGATGAAATTGATATTTTCATTGTGTTGGGATTATTAGTGTTAGTGGAAATCGACATCTATTTTGATAATAATGGATGTCTGGAGGTTATATTGACCAATCGAATAATTAATCGAATAAATGAGCAATTAATTTCTATTAATTCACATGCTTATAACTATTTGTTCACATGTGTGTATTATTGATTCACATGCATGTACTATTAGGGGAGGTGGTGCAAGATTGATAATACTTGCATGACTAAATTAAAAAATAGAGGTATAGATGAAGGTATTATACTGTAATTATTTTTTTCACATGTATAGAACTATTGAGTCACATGATTTACTATTGATTCACATGATTTACTATTAGGAGAGGTGGTTTAAGTTTGATAATACTTGCAGGACTAAATTAAAATGAAGAAAAAGAAGAAGGTATTATCTTTGTAATATTTGAGCCCCAAAGCGTGTAATTATCGAAACTATATTTTCCTATAAATGAAGCTCATTCTTCCTTCATTTCTCACCAATTCACTAAAGCTATATAGAGCAATTATTATAGAGAGAAATTATAGAGAAAAGAAGAAGAGAAGTTCTGCTACCTCACTATTCCAAATTATTCGGTCTTCTTACAAGATAAGGATATTATTTATTTCAGTATTCATGTAGAGAGCTATTGTTATTCCATTCTTTATTATTCAAATTGGAATAACACAATATATCATCAAGCACCGCATACATGGTGAAATTCTTCTATTATTCCATTCTTTATTATTTCATTAGAATAACTTCATGCATCTTGATCTATCGCATGCCCGGTGAATTCTGTTGTTATTCCATTCTTTATTATTCTATTGGAATATCATATGCATGCGGATTACGTATGATTTGGTTCCATTCTTTATTATTTACATTGGAATATCCGTCATGCGGATTACACGTGACCTGGTTCCATTATTTATTATTCATTGGAATAACACATGCATGCGATTCTATCGCATGCATGGTGAATTCTTATGTTATTTCATTCTTTATTATTCTATTGGAATGATCTGTCTACGTGGATTACCGCATAGCGGGTGAAAATCCATTTGCAATTTCGTATATTCTATTATACTTGTATGAGATATCATTTCTTTTGTACTCGTCATGAAATATCATTTTCTTTGGTATTTTTTTCTTTTACGCGTTACTATTCATGGGTAACTATTCACCCGATTACTATTCACTCTAGTATTATTCACTCGGGTATTCGGGGAACTTTTCGTGCTGGAGTACTATTCACGAGTTACTATTCATGGGTTACTATTCACCCGATTACTATTCACTCTAGTATCATTCACTCGAGTATTCGGGACACTTTTCGTGTTTGGGTACTATTCATGGGGTACTATTCTCGAAGTACTATTGACGGGGTACTATTCACCCAAAAAATATATTTCTTTTCTGTCCAAAATATTTTTGGTACATGAATATTATTCTTGAATTTTACTCTACAAAGCAGTATCATGTTGACAATTTGGACGTTATTGATTTCTGGATAAATTAAATTATAAATCTTTAAAATTTATCCTTGAACTTATTTTATTGAATTATTATGTCATTGTCATCATCCTCATGCTTATATTATGATGAAAGTCATTTTTGGCTTACGTGCATAGATGGACTTGATATGATTATGACCAAGGATTATTCGGTATAATCATAACCGTAATGTATCGAATGATGTGATAAAAGTCCTCATTAGACCGTAGTGCATTGATGGACAGTTATTAATATGATTATAACCAGGGATTATTAGGTATAATCATGACCATTGATGATTACATGAATATCCTTGGCCGTAGTTTAAAAAGTTTTTCATCAACTTTATCGCTGAGACTCAGCATATGTGGTTTATTTATTGTCGAGTCTCAAATGATAAAGTTGATGAAAAACTTTTTAAATTATAGAAGATAGTAGATTTTATGCTCTACTTGACTCTTCTAATGGATTGCTTATTTCACATTGCAGGTTGTTGATCTAAAACTTGTTGTCTATTGTATTCTATCAGTTGTTATACTGTTGAAGGCTAAGAATAATTTATTCTGCATTATCTTAGTCATAATATTTCTTACTGGGCTAGTTGAGCCCACCCTTTTTTCATTGTTCTCTTCAGGAAAAGAGAATATAGTTGGGACGAGTCAGGGAATGGAGTGATGGTCCAGGATAAATGGCTTTAGTAGTCGTCACTATTCTATGGAATAATGTGATAATAATTGTAATGAGGACACCATTGAGTGTGGATATTGTCTAGATAACAATTTTCTTGTTTAAACTCTCAGCTATGTTTTGTCGTATTTTACACGACTGTTGTATAATTAAGTTGTATTTGAATTTATGTACCATGTATCTGGCGACTCAAGATGGGTGATGTATAACTATTTTGGGGGCGTCACATCTTTGACATACATTTTGGTGTAACAATATGAAGAGAGAGATCGCGGAGTTTATCTCAAGGTGTTTAACTTGTCAACGTGTAAAGGCAAAGCATCAAGTGCCAAAGGGTCCATTGCAACCACTTGAGATTCCGAAATGGAAGTTAGAACACATTACCATGGATATCGTTACCGGTCTTCCTAAGATTTCTCAAGGCATATATGTGATTTGGGTTATTGTTGATAGATTAACCAAGTCTGCTCATTTCTTGCCGATACGGGAGACTTATTCCCTTGAACGTCTTGCTCGTTTGTATGTAAATGAGATTATGAGATTGCATGGCATGCCAGTATCCATAGTTTCAGATCGTGACTCAAGATTCACTTCACGATTTTGGGTTAGTTTGCAAAAGGTTATGGGCAGGGATTTACGATTCAGTTCGGTATACCATCCTCAAACGGACGGGCAATCAGAAAGGACTATTCAAACTCTTGAAGATCTATTAAGACTATGTGTCCTAGATTTAAAAGGGAGTTGGGATAAGAACTTTCCATTGGTGGAATTCTCCTACAACAACAGTTATCAAACAAGTATAGGCATGGCTCCATTCGAAGCATTGTATGGACGAAAGTGTCGTTCTCCAGATTGGGATGAGGTGGGTGAAGCAACATTGTTGGGACCAGAATTCGTATGCATGACTACAAAAAATATCCAAATGATTCGATAACATATACAAACAACACATGATCGACAAAAGAGTTATGCAGATCTTCATCGAAAGGACGTGGAATTTAATATTGGGGATCATGTATTATTACGTATTGCTCCATGGAATGGAGTTACAAGATTTGGGAAGGGAGGAAAGCTCAATCCATGATTTTTGTTGGTCCATTTGAGATTCTTGACCGGATAGGAAATGTGGCCTATAGACTCGCATTACCTCCAAGAATGTCTCGTGTTCATAATAATTTTCAAATATCTATGCTTCGTAAATATGTGAAAGACCCAAACCACATTATTGAATTAGAATCAGACGAGATAGCCAAAAATTTAACGTACGAGGAGGTACCTGTTAAAATCATGGATAGGAAAGAACATGTCCTATGCACAAAGGTTATACCACAAGTCAAGGTTTTATGGAAGAACCATGCTATTGAGGATATGACCTAGGAGTTGGAATCAGAAATGAAAGTGAGGTACCCTCACCTTTTCGAAACACCAGGTACGTACGTCAATTTTGAGGATGAAATTTCATAAGGAGGAGAGGTTGTAAGACCCTAACTTTTTATAAATAAAATTGAATTTCCTCTAATTATTATTTTGAATAATAAGGTGTTAATTTGATATAATTCTTTGGTTTTGGGTGAAATGTGCAAATTTTGCAAAATAAGTAAGTGATTATAAAATATTCATTGTTGTCAGGGAATATTCGTTTGGTCGTGGAATATTCTTGTTGTCGGGGAATATTCATACAATGGCGCAGTCATTTGTGGGTCCCATAACGGAAACGATCAGATGAAGAAATGACAAGTTTGAGTTTTTATAAATAACGGCGTAGTTGTTACCGTTAACATTGTTGGAATACCTGGTGGTTAATGTGATGCCCCCAAATTCTCTACTTTCACTGTAGTCAATTTGGTGTTCACGAAAATATTCTATAAAATAATAACTCCTATAAATCCAAGATTCAAAGTACTCATAGTAAATAGTAGTTCTAGTCAGAACAATTATTGTAACTGAGTACCCTCGCATGGATGTACAAATTTAGTATCTTATAGATATTTCTTCCATATCTATAATTCTTATCTATCTGACCTCCATAGTATTAATGGTAGGGTTCTTGGAACTGAGTGAAGTGCTACCTCAGTGCATCAAAGAAGCCAATGTCTGTTAACACTATTGTCGACGTCGGGATTTTTAATTGTCCCTTTCCGTTACTTGTTCTTTGGTGTTCTCATTTTAGGTGAGATTTGTTTGAAAAAATAAGTGAAAAAGGTCTGACATGTATAATGTCGACGATGGACTATTAAGAGTCGCCAGTTGGTTTTTTAAATGGTTGTACCAACACAACCGAGAAAAGGTTTGCACATTGACCCGGTGATATGACCTTAACGCTAAAGCGAATTCGGTGAAATCGAGATTCATTAGGGTCGGGGACTTGGTTATGCGGAGGGAAGGTGTTAGACACCCCCCGACATCCGTGTTACCACGGTGGCCGCCTCTTTTCAAGAAACTATTATTTGAATGTGTGTGTGTATGGGTTAATGTGCTGTTATTTAGAAGTAGTGTGAGGCCTCGTTCGCACCTATATACACAGGGTTTGAATTTATGTAAAAATTCAATTTTAGGCACGATATGGCAGTGATGTTTTATAAAAGAGGTTTTTTCAAACCTTGATGCTCAATAGTTATTGAGACCTTTTACACTCCCATTTTATTAAGTGTTCGGCTTGTTTGATTTTATTTTCTGGATGCGAGGCATAAATTTAAAATAATATACAAAATAATGTCGACTTCCTCGTGGGTATGGGAACCATCTAAGGAAATTCAGACATCGCAGAATAATTTACAAGCTACTTACAGCTGAAAATGTCCATCACGGGAACCGAATCTAGATCCAATAGGCTGAATCTGTGATAACATGATTCCTAAGCGCACATGATACCGCAATTTGTATGAAAGCAATAAGAAGGTATATATATAAAAGCTATATATATATATATATATATATATATATATATATATACTGACATTATCACCAACCACGAAGCATCTCCATGGGGGATCGGAAATGTAAATAAAGCTGTAAAAGCTATCGATATACGGAGGAAACTCCAGTGAGACGAAAACGTAAATAAAGTCAGAATATACCAACCGCCAAGAAGGAAACTCAAAGGGACAAAATATAAAGAAAGTTGTATCTAAAGAGATCAATCGCCACGAAGTAAACTCGAGCAGGGACGAAACGTAAAGAAAGGCGTAAAAGAGATCAACCACCACGTAAGTAAACTCAAGTGGGACGAAAATATATATATATATATATATATATATATATATATATGATAAATGCATGCGGATGTAACATCAGGCTCATCGAGCGAGTTCGATAATAATGACGGTTATATATATATATATATATATATATATATATATATATATGCCGGATATAAATATATATATAGTTATACAAATATATATATATATATATATATATTAAAGCAAATAAACGCTCAGGATGTAAAATCCGGGCTCATTGAGCGAGTTCGACAAGCAGTTAATATATATAAGTATATATATATATTAAAGCAAGTAAACGCTCAGGATGTAAAATCTGTGCTCATCGAACAAGTCAGTCAGTCGCGGTTAATATATATAATATATATAAGTATCTAGGATATAAAATATATATATATATATATATATATATATATATATATATATTAAAGCGAGAAACGCACTGCATCAAGTTCAGGCTCATTGAACAAAGTTCTACACATGATTCATATATTTATAATATATATATATATATATATATATATATATATAAAATCAAATAAACGCCTCGCATCAAGAAATCAGGCTCAATCGAGGCATAACTCGATAATGTTAGTCAATATATATATATATATATATATATATATATATATATATATAATAAAACCACAAAACCAAAGACGAAAGTCAAGGCGAATGCTGTATAACACTACTCTCAAGCGTGTAGAAGGGTGTGTGCGAGAGATGAAGAAAGACTCTAAAAGTGTGTGAGAAGGCTACACAGTTGACCGCCTCGGAAGACTTCTATATCTTTAGAGTGGGTAAACACCGGCTTGGCTTTTGTAGAGGTACAAAGAAGCTATATATGAGCTCACAGGTGTTTAAAATGAGAAAGTACACTGTATGGGATGAGTGCAGAGCAAATTGGGGAGGGCTTCCTCGTCGTTTTCTCTTGGAAAATGGGCACCCCAAGCCCTCTATTTATAGACGAGGAGTCAGCAGGTGTACCTGTGAGCAGAGCCACAGTGTACAGGAGGCAACCGGGTGGCCGGAAGTTTCTGGTCAGTTCATCTCGTAGTACATGCACTCAGGCACTATAATGTCCACTCAAACTTTAAGAAGTACAATCCGGGCATCCGTTTGAGGTATACAATCCGGGCATCGTTGTCGAGAGTTGTACAATGGCATGGGATTAGAGTTTGTACGAAGTCATTGACGATGGGACGATGCCCTCCGGTCTTCAAGCTTCAAATTCTATCCGTTACCCTGCAGAATAGTCACTTGGGATTGGTTAGTCTTGTGGGACATCGTTGCGTAGAGATGTTAATACGACGTGGCATGGCATTACGTTGGCTAGATGACGATGTTGGCCGTCACCGGTGTTATCGCCGGATTGGGCTGATAAAGCAGACATTGCTCAAGGTTTCGCTGAGATTGGACTGTTGCATTTGTCGAAGGTCCTCATTGTCATCTTTGAGGTGTGCCTGTCCTCCCGGTGTTATCTCCGGGTTGATACAGAGTATCTCGTTGTGAGCGTTGAGATTGAAGTTGGTCGGATTTGAAACAAGCATTTTCGGGGTTATCGCCAAAACTACTTTCCTTGGGGTTATCACCAAGGTTTGTAGCTATTCCCATGGTTGGGACTGGATACCTTGGGGTTATCTCTGAGATTAATCGATCTTCTCCGGTATGTGTTCCGGTATTGGATCTGCATTCCTCGGGGTTATATCCGAGGTTGGATTTGTTACTCCCAGAGTGGGCTCCGGGGTTGATGCTGAACTTCCGGTGGTATCTGGAATGGATATGGATTGTCTTTCAGGGTTCCCTCTTAAAAGACGAATCTGTCCTCCTGCAATGTTAGTGACAGGTGTACAAAAAATTTTGAGTGTCTACAGATGCCCCTCTTTATCATACTCATGCATGGCGATGCATGGGTAGGATAAAGAATCCTAGACACTTGAAACACAACAAGACAAACATGGTACTATATGTAGCAACATGATGCAAATGTATGATGCATGTATGTTTGGGTTGTAGCCCAACATCTTTGGGGATGATTCTTTGGCTCCTCGTTGCTTCAATGGGGATTGGCAATGATGACCGATTTGATGTAATCTGAATCATTAGGATGTTGATGTTGGAGTTATCATCAAATTCCTATGTCCTTGATAACGACTTGATCCTAAAGATGTACCTCTTATGTGTAAGAGATCTGTGGGGATAAAGCTTGATCTGTTTGAGGATGTGTATAACATATTCCATCATCGATCCTCTTTGATAACGTTGACCTTTCCTGATTAGTATCGCCAGAATATGTCAAGATTCTGTTGGATTTACTACCAATGACAAATCTTCATCGGGGATAAACCGACCTTCATTCAAGTGTACTTCACCGACATATGAATCAACGGCTAAAAAATCCTGTGGGATATATTGTCAAGGTTGCTTGACCTTCGCTGACGTGTGAATCAACGGAGCATTCTATAGGTAGATTGTCAAGGTTGCTTGACTTTCGCTGACGTGTGAATCAACGGAACATTGCGTTGCGACCCCTGCCGGGGATCCGCTGGGGAATATGAGTAATCGAGTATGAAATCCTTGAATAGCTCTAGATCTCTAATAGGTTTAATCGCTATCGGTTGAGATAACGTCAAGGCTGCTTGACCTTCATTGATGTGTGTGTCAATGGCTCGAATTCTCGTTGTAATCCCCTGCCGGGGCCTCACGTTGTAACCCCAGTCGGGGATTCACGTTGTAACCCCCGTCGGGGACTCACGTTGTAACCCCTGTCGGGGACTCACGTTGTAACCCCCGTCGGGGACTCACTTAGGGTAATGATTCGGAGTTGGCGGCATCGGACCTGTACAAGGTATTGTCGGATGTGATTTGTGATAAATGAGATCATTGGCAAGGTATACCTCGTGTTTGGGTGACTACCAATGAGTGATGTATAGACTCAAAGTTTCATCTGAGAAGACCAGGATTATATGTAGTTTTGCTCAATCACGTGACATTTTTATTCTCGATTTGACCTTTCTAGTCCGCAAGAACTCCTTTGTAACTCGAACTAGACTGAGCCGAAGGGGTGGGACCCATATAAGGATGCCGCAGGTGCACCTGCTGCAGCCACAGATGAGCCTGAGGCCAATCGTGGATGATAAAATCCAGCAGGTTGGTCTCACAAGTCATTTTTAACTTGTCGCGCGAAGAGAAATCTGTGAGCCTCCTTAAGATCTGCATTGAGTTCGCTATTTTACGCAAAATTCACACCGTATAACAGTGTTCTACACTATCCTGGTAACGTATGCATGTATTTTTTCTAGTTTTTATTCGTTAGATTTTGAGTTATAACATGAAATGCATCTAAACACATAGTAGTGATTATGTATGCACAAATAACTTGCTAAAAAATATTCAACATAGTAAATGTTAGTATTAAACCATGCTGGACATAATGATGTGAAAAAATTTGACTTTTGAGACAGTCAAATTGACACCTTTTTCTGCTATTTTTTGTCCTATTTGAGGTCCAATGAGCAAAGATAGAAAGACAAAGTACTCTTGATATTGAGGTTAACCTTATGCATGTATGATTTTGATTTTTAATGCATATATTATGTATATGACTTTGGGGGGCGGTGTGCATCTTGAATGGCCACCTAGACATGCCTATGTGCATGTGGATAGTCCTATTTTCAAAGGGGACTATGGCAAATTTTTTCCAAATATAGGCATTGGGTAGTCATGCATTTTAACTCTATTATATGTTAAAGTAAATGCATGTATGCATATAGTCATAAAATGCATTTTAGAAAGCTCCAGGTAAGGAAATACCACACCCTTTCTGAGGTGATTTGGAGACTTGTTGTCCAGATATTATGGATCCGGATCAGCCGAGCAGTTCCCGTAGGACCACTTCTAGTATACGGTGGAGGGCTTCTGAAGTGTCTCGTCCCTGTTCTGTCAGACAGCCTCATCGATTGGTGGAGGCCGTGATTCGTCCAGTCCAGGCAGACATGCCAGACGTTGAGGACGTGGATGCAGATATTCCGATTGAGGATCCTGCTCCTGCTGCACATGTTCCTCGTAGGGAGTTACCCTGTATTCAGGTGGAAAACCCAGAGCTTCTAGGTGATTTGAGCAGACATCCATCGATGTACTTGCATGCTAACGAGGTATGGCATTAGACTTTAATCTTCCTTCTTTCCTATTGATGAGGATTAAAGGTTTTTGATGTTGATCTGCATTTCATGCGAAGTTCTGGCTTCACGGACCTCGAGGGAATTGGTTTAGTATACACTCCATGTATCGTGCTCTTCATCCCGATTACTGAAGCCAGTAGTGCATGATTGGGGATTCGGGGCATTCTTCTCCATCCTTCCCCGTCGTTGTCCCTGGGGTTACCTCAGGGCATTGTCTGAGCGATGGTTTCATCAAACTCAGTCACTCCATTTGCTGGATTGCGAGGGTGATGATGACACGAATGGATTAGCGATTTATCATGTATGGAGTTTGGAGGGAGATTGCCTTGCATGGCGTAATATTACCCCTATCGCCGCGGATCCTTGTTATGAGTTCCAATGAGGCGCCAAAGGAAGGACTATCCGATTCGAGGTCCTTTGAGCGTAGAATCTTATGAAAGCGGGCTTTTGAAAGTTAGCCCATGCCTGATGATGTCATAATCAGGGATCACATTTTGCGGTGATTATTCCTGATGATCATTAGAGGCTGCTTCATAGCAGATAACTCTTCTACGGTTTCTTTCGCTTTGATCAGCGTTACGCGTGACATGGACCGTATTGGAGAGTATGATTGGGGCTCCTACACCTTTGCTTATTTCCTCCGGGCATGCATATGCGCTCACGTGGTTTAACTTAGAGGAAGCAGGTTGAGCTTTTACCCATTTCACTTGGTGAGTATTTCTCTTGTCATTTCCCATTTATAGGTTAAGAGTGTATATTGATAGTAGATGTTTTGCCATTGTGTTGGCAGTTTTGGGCCTATGAGAGGCTCCCATGCTTGCGTCTTATGAGTGTGTTAGGTTTAGGTACCTATCCAGGAGGACGACGATGGCATCATTCCATTTTATCGGAGGTCCACAGAGTGAGGGCTTCACTCATTGTCGTGTCATGGTTGGAGTTCTTGACGGTGATACCATCACATGGATTCCCTATTCAGGGGAACACTTGACCATCGTCTTTGAGGATGGATACCCGACTCGAGTCGAGTACGTGATTTCCACCAGTAGAGTTCCTCTCTTCATAGATGGAAGGTTGGGAGCTCTATTGGAGAGAGCGTGCTTATTAGGAGCACTACAAGGGAGATTCAGATGCCGATCTTGCCTCCGTCAGCGTCGTTGGCTCAGATCGCAATCACCCATCACTGATATCCCATTGTTGGGGGTTGATGGTTTTGCATTATTAGAGGGTCCATGTACTCAGGAGACGTTCCAACGTTGGTGGTTCCCTCGTACTATTGGAGCCCAGTCCTGCGCCACACAGTTTATGAGGGATATGGTTCCAGGATACGTGATGATGATGGATTGGATAGCTTGTGTCCGAGATCCGAATTATATGACACAGATTGATAGTTTGACCCGGAAGTTGGACCAGACACATATATTTATCCGGTATTTGGGCAGAGATCCGGCAGAGGCAGCTTCATTTGATCCTTCCAGCTTAGGCGCTGGTGTGACGCCCCCAAAATAGGTCCATTCCATCCAACCCATTCTGAGTCGCCAAATACATGGTACAGATATAACTACAAATTTATTATTACAACATATAAACTGTGAGTTTAAACACAAATATTGCCATCTAGACAATATCCACACGCAAATAAATCCCCATCATAATTATTGATACATTATTTTACAAAAATGGTGAGGACTACTAAACAACTCTCTCTAGAACCTTCATTCCATACCCCGAGCTAGTATTTCGCTACATTCTCACCTCCCGAGAAGAAAATGGAACAAAAAGGAAAAGGTGAACTCAACTAGCCCAAAGAAAGAATATTATGACTAAGATAATATACAACAAATTATCGTTAATCTTCAACAGGAAAAATCTAATAGAATACAATAGAAACCGGGTTTTAAATCAACAAATCTGCAATGGACAACAATTCATTAGAAGAGTTAAGTAGAGAATGTAAACTACTATCTTCTATATATGAATTTAAAACTTCATCGTCGATATTTTATCCTGTAACATCAATCAATATATATCCGGAATCAAATATTCATCTTTGCACTCTGCCAAAAGATATTCATCGATTAGTCAGTGTTCATTCTAAACACTTGTTCATCTTTGCACTACACGCCAATGATATTGTCAATTAAGGAGGTATGTTCATCTCAACACTGTTCATCTTCGCACTACGGGCCAAAGATATTCATCAAGAAATCATTCATCTTTGCACTACGCATCAAAGATATTCAAAGAATATCATCATTTAGGACCGAGGATGATGAAAAATATTTCAAAGAAAACGAATCCGATTGAAACAAAAGAACAAATATTAAGGATTCAGTATTTTAAACAATCCAAGTTAAAAATACTTCATAAGTAATCGAAAGTGGAGTAAAATTCAAGAATGATCAAAACATGGATACAATCAAAGCTAGTATCCAGAATAGATATTTTGGACAAAAAGAAGAAATTTCATTTTTTGGTGAATAGTGCCGTATACGTGAATAGTGCCGTATACGTGAATAGTAACTCCGACACCAAAAGATAGAAATTTCCCAAAAAACATCATCACGCTTTGTGAATAGTACTCATGAATAGTAACTCGTGAATAGTAACTCATGAATAGTAACTCATGAATAGTAACCCCGACATGAAAAAGTTCCAAATTTGATAAAAATTTTCAACCAATGTTTCAAGATAATGATATGAAGAAATAATATCATTTTCGAATACAATAACATCCCTTACCTCGAAAGACAAGTACTTCTAGTTTAAACTTGGGATATAGGCTATGACTTGAACTTGCACCGTATAGCAATACTCAAAGTATACTCAAAATACTCACAAGAATACGCTTCGATAATATAGAGAGAAAACTTGATTTCTAGTGTGATTTTCAATTCTAACCTAAGCACCCTATTTATAGGAAAATCTTTAGAACACCAAAGTAGAAAATTTAATATAATAATAATATATATATTAATTTGTCTCGCCTACTTAGAATCATCTGAATTCAAGCAACTTAGCATGTGTTAAAGATGCCCACAAACCACAAAAAAATGTTTTTCTTATTTAAATTATTTTAAACTTCCAAAAATCAATTATTTTGAGACTTCGTAACTTCGATAATTCATAATAAATAGGCCTTTTATCGTAGAAAATTGAATCTCACAACTTTTTATAGGAAATTCAATTCTCTACAACTTTCTGGAAGAAA
Organism: Panax quinquefolius; assembly: GCA_020205615.1. Classification (NCBI taxonomy): domain Eukaryota; kingdom Viridiplantae; phylum Streptophyta; class Magnoliopsida; order Apiales; family Araliaceae; genus Panax; species Panax quinquefolius. The sequence continues at coordinate 119,928,086 of CM035172.1, read as the reverse complement.
GTTTTCCAAATTCTAAGCGAAATTGACCAGAAATCCATAAGCAGGCAATTTTACATGTTATAATCAAATTTAGAATTCAATAATTGTGTCCACCAACACACAAAATATGTGTTAAACATTTAATGCCACAAAAAATACTCTTCCTCCTCATATACTCATATATCCCACATTCATTATAAAATATCATAGTTAATATATTATTAAAATAATATATTTAAATGAATTATTTTATCGAAAAAGATAAAATATTAATTTTCAACAATTGTCACATTAAAAAATTTTCTCCATCTATATCCACATAAAATCAATATTTTCCTCATCATATAAATCAATAATTAATTATTCATAAATAATATTCTGAGAATCACAAGATCTTGCAACCGGGGCGTTCTGAGAAAGAGGGGCTTTCAATAAGGATCTCTCCTCATACTTGACTTAATTTGGTGACCAAACCTCTCCTTAAAGCAGAACTTTCTAGACATTGCCAATAATGTTATTCAATAATATTATTAAGATAATATGAATTATTGTTAGATAATGGAAAATACTATGTAATGACAATTTATTGAAACAACGGTAATATAAAATATCAATGCACCATTATTGAATCAATAAAATAAAACATTGAATAGTAATTATTTGTAACAATTATTGAGTAAGTGCCTTCTTTACGTAAGAATCAATAATTGGTGCAATACCTGCAAGTGTCTTCTTCAACAATTGCGGGTATTAGTGTGTTTTAACCATAGGGTATTCCAATGATATATTTGGTAACAACTACGTAGTTATTTATAAACAACTTATATTTGTCATTTCTTCATCCCATCTCTTTCCGTTATAGGGCCCCTAAAAAGGCGCATCGTCGATACGAATATTCCTGACAAAGATTGAATATTCCACGGCCAAATGAATATTCCCGAGCAATAATGAATATTTTATAACCACTTGCTTATTGAAATATTTACGTATTTTACCCATAACTATCCACATTAATCAAATCAACCCTTACTATTTCAAAATAATAAATAGAGGAAAATAAATTTCATTTATTTATAATTTGGGGTCTTACAACCTCCCCTCCTTATGAAATTTCGTCCTCGAAATTGGCGTACTTACACAGTGTTTTCAAAAGATGAGAATACCTCGCTTTCATTTCCTTTCCAACTCCCGGTCATTTCCTCAATAGCATGGTTTCTCCACAAAACTTTAACTTGTGGTATAACCTCAGTCATGTAGGACATGTTCTTTCCTATCCAAGATCTTGACAGTACCTCCTCGCACGTTAAGTCTTCTACTATCTCGTCCGGTTCTAACTTTCAATGGCGTGGTTCGGGTCATCCACATATTTACGTAACATCGATCGTGAAAAGCGTTATGAACACGCGTCATACTTGGCGGCGATAAAACGAGTCTATAGCCACAGTTCCTATTCGATCGAGAATTTCAAATGGATTAATAAATCGAAGGTTTGAGCTTTCCTCACCTCTCCGATTCTCGCTTTTGAAATAATGACTTCTTGCACCTCCTTCTTCAAATTCATTGACTCCGGTGTGTAGCTTGAAATGACTTTAACATTATAGATTAAAGTCGATTATACTCGTATATCATCACGTGGGTACATAGTTTTCATCTCCATCTCTATTATTTGTAAATTATATGAAATTAGTCTTTGACAATATCGTTTTCGTACTTGTATCACGATCTTCTACTCAACACGTCTACTACCACGCTCGCTTTTCCGGGATGGCGTGGTGGGAACATGTCTTTGAAATGAGTCTCCTCTTGAGTTCTTGAAGCTCTTCCTACATTCCTTGCTCCATTCGAATTTTGTATCTCTACGAGTCGGTGCGTTAATGGAATAGCGATTGAGAATATCCTTCAACGAATCTCCATAATAATAACCAACTAAGCTGCTGAAAGCTACGTATTTGATTACTGACTTAGGTTGTTCTCAAGCTGACTCATCGTATCCCAACCTTGGATAGCACGTTACAATGACACCTATCGGTTTACTATCGCGACGAATACGGTGTCCCCTACTGATTGGGGATTAGAAGGGCATTCTTCTCCATCCTTCCCCGTCGTTGTCCACGGGGTTACCTCGGGGCATTATACAGCGATGGTTTCATCAAACTCGGTCACTCCATTTCTTTGGATTGCGGTGATGATGATCCGTGAAGCGATGGATTAGCGATTTATCAATGTATGGAGTTTGGAGGGCGATTTGCCTTGCGTGGCGAATATTACCCTCTACCTTTAGTAGGATCCTTGTTATGAGAGTTCCAATGAGGCGCTCAAAGGAAATAAGGACTATCCATTCGAGGTCCTTTGAGCGTAGATGCTATGAATGTAAGCGGGCTTTTGAGTTAGCCCATGCACGATGATGTCATGTCGGGGATCACATTTCAAGCGGTGATTATTCGATGATCATTAGAGGTCGCCATACAGAGATAACTCTTTTACGGTTTCTTTCGCCTTGATCAGCGTTACGTGTGACATGGACCATATTGGAGAGTATGATTGGAGCTCCTACACCTTTGCTTATTTCCTCCGGGCATGCGTATGCGCTCACAGGGTTTAACCGAGGCTTGGCTAGGCTTTTACCCATTTCTGCTGATGAGTATTTCTCTTGTCATTTCCCATTTATAGGTTAAGAATGTATATTGATAGCAGATGTTTTGCCATTGTGTTGGCAGTTTTAGGCCTATGAGAGGCTCCCATGCTTGCGTCCTATGAGTGTGTTAGGTTTAGGTACCTATCCAGGAGGACGACGATGGCATCATTCCATTTTGTCGGAGGTCCCTGTAGCTGAGGGCTTCACTCATTGTCGTATCTGAAAATTTGGAGTTCTTGACAAATTTGATACCATCACATGGATTCCCTATTCAGGGGAACACTTAACCATCGTCTTTGAGGATGGATACCCGACTGGAGTCGAGTACGTGATTTCCACCAGTAGAGTTCCTCTCTTCATAGATGGAAGGTTGGGAGCTCTATTTAGGAGAGCGTGCTATTAGGAGCACTACAAGGGAGATTCGTATGCCGATCTTGCCTCCTGTCAGGCGTCATTGGCCTGTATCGCAATCACCCATCACTGATATCCCATTGTTGGGGGTTGATGGTTTTGCATTATTAGAGGGTCCATGTACTCAGGAGACGTTCCAACGTTGGTGGTTCCTCGTATTTTTATTGGAGCCCGATCCGCCACACACGGTTTATGAGGATATGGTTCCCGGGATCCGTGATGATGATGGATTGGATAGCTTGTGTCGAGATCCACTTATATATGACACAGATTGATAGTTTGACCTGGAAGTTGGACCAGACACATATATTTATCCGGTATTTGGGCAGAGATCCCGAGTCTCTTGACTTCATTTGATCCTTCCGACTTAGTAAGCTACGGTGTGGCGCCCCAAAATAAGTCTATTCCATCCAACCCATTCTGAGTCGCCAAATACATGGTACAGATATAACTACAAATTTATTATTACAACATATAAACTGTGAGTTTAAACACAGATATTGCCATCTAGACAATATCCACACGCAAATAAATCCCCATCATAATTATTGATACATTATTTTACAAAAGTGGTGAGGACTACTAAACAACTCTCTCTAGAACCTTCATTCCATACCCCGACTAGTACTCGCTACATTCTCACCTCCTGAGAAGAAAAATGGAACAAAAAGGAAAAGGGTGAGCTCAACTAGCCCAGTAAAAAATATTATGACTAAGATAATATACAACAAATTATCGTTAATCTTCAACAGGGAAAAATCTAATAGAATACAATAGAACGACGGTTTTAAATCAACAATCGCTGCGGTGACACAACAATTCATTAGAAGAGTTAAGTAGAGAATGTAAACTACTATCTTCATATATATGAATTTAAAACTTCATCGTCGATATTTTATCCTGTAACATCAATCAATATATATCTGGAATCAAATATTCATCTTTGCACTACTGGGCCAAAGATATTCATCGATTAGTCGTGTTCATCTAAACACTTGTTCATCTTTCACACTACTGCCAAGATATTAATCGATGGTCATGTTCATCTCAACACACATTCATCTTTGCACTACTGGGCCAAAGATATTCATCAAGAAATCATTCATCTTTGCTCTGAGACCAAAGATATTCAATAATATCATCATTTAGGGTGAGGATGATGAAAAATATTTCAAAGAAAACGAATCCGGTGAAACAAAAGAACAAATATTAAGGATTCAGTATTTTAAACAATCCAAGTCAAAATACTTCATAAGTAATCGAGTGGAGTAAAATTCAAGAATGATCAAAACATGGATACAATCAAAGCTAGTATCCGAATAGATATTTTGGACAAAAAGAAGAAATTTCATTTTTTTTGGTGAATAAGTGAATAAGTATCGTGAATAGTCTTTAGTATCGTGAATAGTAACTCCGACACCAAAAGATAGAAATTCCAAAAAAACATCATCACGCTTTTGTGAATAGTACTCATGAATAGTAACTCGTGAATAGTAACTCATGAATAGTAACTCATGAATAGTAACCCAGACATGAAAAAGTTCCAAATTTGATAAAATTTTCAACCAATGTTTTGAGATAATGATATTGAAGAAATAATATCATTTTCGAATACAATAACATCCTTACCTCGAAAAGGTACTTCTAGTTTAAACACCGGATATAGGCTATGACTTGAACTTGCATCAGTATAGCAATACTCAAAGTATACTCAAAATACTCACAAGAATACGCTCGATAATATAGAGAGAGAAAACTTCAGTTTCTAGTGTGATTTTCAATTCTAACCTAAGCACCCTATTTATAGGAAAATGCTTAGAACACCAAAGTAGAAAATTTAATATAATAATAATATATATATTAATTTGTCTACGCCTACTTAGAATCATCTGAATTCAGCAACTTAGCATGTGTTAAAGATGCCCACCAAACACAAAAAGCGTTTTTCTTATTTAAATTATTTTAAACTTCCAAAAATCAATTATTTTGAACTTCGAACTTTGATAATTCATAATAAATAGGCCTTTTATCGGAAAATTAGAATCTCACAACTTTTTATAGGAAATTCAATTCTCTACAACTTTACTGAAGAAAGTTTTTCCAAATTCTAAGCGAAATTGTAGAAATCCATAAGCGGGCAATTTTACAATTTATAATCAAATTTCGATTCCAATAATTGTGTCCACCAACACACAAAATATGTGTTAAACATTTAATGCCACAAAAATACTCTTCCTCCTCATATACTCATATATCCCACATTCATTATAAAAATATCACAGATTAATATATTATTAAAATAATATATTTAAATGAATTATTTTATCGGAAAAAGATAAAATATTAATTTTCAACAATTGTCACATTAAAATTTTCTCCATCTATATCCACATAAAATCAATATTTTCCTCATCATATAAATCAATAATTAATTATTCACAAATAATATTCTGAGAATCACGATCTTGTGACCGGTACGTTCCCAGGAAAGAGGGGCTTTCAATAAGGATCTCTCTTCTTCGCCGCGCATGATTTGGTGACCAAACCTCTCCTTAGACAACGAACTTTCTAGACATTGCCAATAATGTTATTCAATAATATTATTAAGATAATATGAATTATTGTTCCGATAATGGAAAATACTATGTAATGACAATTTATTGAAACAATGATAATATAAAATATCAATGCAACAATTATTGAATCAATAAAATAAAAAATCTTGAATAGTAATTCTTGTAATAATTATTGAGTAGTGCCTTCTTACGTAAGAATCAATAATTGGTGCAATACTGAGTGTCTTCTTGTTCAACAACGGGTATTAGTGTGTTTTAACCACTTAGGGTATTCCAATGATATTACTGTAACAACTTCTGTGCGTTATTTATAAACAACTTATATTTGTCGTTTTCTTCATCCCATCTCTTTCCGTTATGGGGCCCACAAAAAGGCTGCGTCATCGTTAAATACGAATATTCCCGACGATACGAATATTCCACGACAAACGAATATTCCCAAGCAATAATGAATATTTTATAACCACTTGCTTATTAAAGAAATATTTACGTATTTTACCCATAACTATCCACATTAATCAAATCAACCCTTACTATTTCAAAATAATAAATAGAGGAAAATAAATTTCATTTATTTATAATTTGGGGTCTTACAACCTCCCTCTTATGAAATTTCGTCCTCGAAATTGGCGTCTTTTTACACAGTGTTTGAAAAGATGAGAATACCTCGCTTTCATTTCCTTTTCCAACTCCCGTGTCATTTCCTCAATAGCATGGTTTCTCCACAAAACTTTAACTTGTGGTATAACCTCAGATACATAGGACATGTTCTTTCTATCCAAGATCTTGGCAGTACCTCCTCGTACGTTAAGTCTTCATTATCTCGTCCGGTTCTAACTTCAATAGCGTGGTTCGGGTCATCCACATATTTACGTAACATCGATCGTGAAAAGCGTTATGAACACGCGTCATACTTGGCGGTAAAGCGAGTCTATAGGCCACGATTCCTATTCGATCGAGAATTTCAAATGGATTAATAAATCGAAGGTTTGAGCTTTCCTCACCTCACCGATTCTCGCTTTTGAAATAACAACTTCTTGCACCTCCTTCTTCAAATTCATCGACTCCGGTGTGTAGCTTGAGCGACTTTAACATTATAGATTAAAAGTCGATTATACTCAGTATATCATCACGTGGGTACATAGAGTTTTCATCTCCATCTCTATTATTTGTAAATTATACGAAATTAGTCTTTGACAATATCGTACTCGTGCTTATATCGATCTTCTCACTCAACACGTCGGCTACCACGTTCGCTTTTCCAGGATGGCATGGTCGAACATGTCTTTGAAATGAGTCTCCTCTTGAGTTCTTGAAGCTCTTCCCACATTCCTTGCTCCATTCGAATTTTGTATCTCTACGAAGTCATTGCGTTAATGGAATAGCGATTCGAGAATATCCTTCAACGAATCTCGATAATAACCAACTAAGCCTGAAAGCTACGTATTTCGATTCTGAGCTTAGGTTGTTCTCAAGCTGTGACTCATATCCCAACCTTGGATAGCACGTTACAATGACACCTATCGGTTTACTATCGCACGAATATGGTGTCCCCCTACGGAAGTGCGCGGTGCATTCCACAAAGGAAGTCACCGGATAAAGGCTCGGTACCAAATTCTATAGTTGAATTTTTAACTCACGAAGTTCAATAGGATCCATTCAATATGAGATTTTAGAAATGAGTTTTGTTGGGTTCAAAGTCGATACAAAATTTAATATCGGGCTTTGGGAGTAAGCAAGAAATTCTTCAGAAATACGTCGGGAAAAATCAATAACAACAGGGAATATTATTCAAATCGGCGTGTCTTTATTCAAATCCATAACATGGACTAAGAAAACTTGACATCCGTAATAAGCGAATGACTTCATGGCTTGATATGAAAATGTTTGACTACAATGGTTTGATTGCTTGAATTGAATAACGGTTTGCTTAGGAATATAAAAACTAACAACCTTACGAAAGTAATCAATTTCGGCGTGATGAGTAGTTAACCTTAAAATCACATCAAAAGCAAATATCTCTATAGAAATAAGGTTAACGGTAATGTGATAGTGCCAACTGAATCAAACAAGATTTCTAAACAACGGATGTAATGAAAGTTTCTCCTAACGAGTCTCCATAAATAGGTCAAAGTCTAATTTCTCCGTAGTCAAGTTCAAACGTTGAGGCAAGCAAGAGAGATAAAAGAATGGGTAGAACGGGGTATCTAGTAAGGTATAAACTTTGCAAGAATTTATAATTAACTAACTTGCGTGCTAACCGTTCGGGTTCCTCGCATTTAACCGGTCACGACAAAACGCTCTTCCAGAATCCTTGACTTTGACTTTTTACAGGATAGTCTTTTGAGTCACCATTTCATTGGGGATTTGGGTTTCGATCATTGTCTAATCTCGGCGATATGTCCTTCTTTTCTACAATTATAGCATACCTTAAAGCTGTTGTGGGCGGTTTGAATGATATATCCCTCTTTCCCCATTTGTAACATACGACCGGTGGTCTTTCTCCTCCCTTGGAACCCGGTTACTCTTGTTGACGCGTCTTCACATGGTCGTTGTTGAATCTCCTCTTTTAAAATCTCCTCATGACTCGCTTCTTCTATTTTCATGGCCATGATTACCACCAGAGTGGTTACCGCCTTTGTCAGTATTTTTCTTTCTCCATTTGGTTATCGTTATTACGATGGCTCGCTATCTTGATATGATCTGGTTATGGTCCCTCGGTTGAGCGTACTCGTTATCTCGCTCTGCTGTTGAGCCCCATTGACAACATCTGAATAGAGAGAAAATTTATGAGAAATGAGATACCGCGCGTATCGGGTTTCAAACCTCTCGAAACATCCGCGTCATCGTTCCTCATTCTCCACTTAATGAGGTGCAAACTGGATAACTCCGCGAACTTCGCCTCGTCTTTGGGACACCGTCATGTTATTACTGCTCGATCTAATAAACTCCACTTCCTTCATATGATGAATACTTTTAGGGAAGTACTTGTCATTGAACTGTTTCTGAAACGTCTCCGGCGACATCTTTGAGTGCGGTGGATGGGTACGCTTCACAAATTCCCACCAAGATGTCGCCTCGTTACGGAACATAAAAGTTGTGAATGGAACTTTCTGTTCCTCCGTGCATCCCAAGACATCGAATATCTTGGTAATTTTTTTGACCCACGTCTCCACCTTAATCGGATCCGGCTTTCCCTAGAATTCGGTGGTCCCAACTTTTGAAGCTGCTTGTTGTGATAACCCGTGAATTGCTATCATTTCCTCATGTAATTTTGAACACGAGTCTCCTAAATGCGATTTTGCATGAAGCGCAAAAGCTTCTAAACATCCCTTGTTCATCATCGCTTTCGGTGGTGTTGTTCACGGGGAGGTACATTGCACTTTTGTTATACGTTCTCCTCGTTGGTAAGTACAGGCATCTCCACGGTCTCATTTACTCCTTCATTAATATTCTCGATCGACATTCTCAAATCTTGTCATAAAACAAGGGTTAATTAAGGAAATCAATATATCACATAATATCCCTATATCTTAACCAACTAACAAATAAGCTTAGGTAGGACACATTAGCGAAGGATTTACTCGTCTCTTCCTCCTAGTTCTATTCCCCGATCTCCGCCAGAGATCATATCCCTAAGCTACGATACCAATTGTGGCGCCCCAAAATAGGTCCATTCCATCCAACCCATTACGAGTCGCCAAATACATGAGTACGTATATAACTACAACTTTATTATTACAACATATAAAGCTGTGAGTTTCAGATATTGCCATCTGACAATATCCACACACAAATAAATCCCCATCATAATTATTGATACATTATTTTACAAAATGGTGAGGACTATTAAACAACTCTCTCTAGAACCTTCATTCCATACCCAGAACTAGTACTCGCTACATTCTCACCTCACGAGAAGAAAAATGGAAAAAAAGGAAAAGGGTGAGCTCAACTAGCCCGAAGAAAGAATATTATGACTAAGATAATATACAACAAATTATCGTTAATCTTCAATAGGAAAAATCTAATAGAATACAATAGACAACCGGTTTTAAATCAACAAGCTGCGTGGAAACAACAATTCATTAGAAGAGTTAAGTAGAGAATGTAAACTACTATCTTATATATGAATTTAAAACTTCATCGTCGATATTTTATCCTGTAACATCAATCAATATATATCTAGAATCAAATATTCATCTTTGCACTACTGGGCCAAAGATATTCATCGATTGGTCATGTTCGTCTAAACACTTGTTCATCTTTGCACTACTGGGCCAAAGATATTAATCGAAGAGTCGTATTCATCTCAACACTGTTCATCTTTGCACTACTGGGCCAAAGATATTCATCAAGAAATCATTCATCTTTGCACTACGGACCAAAGATATTCAATAATATCATCATTTAGGGTGAGGATGATGAAAAATATTTCAAAGAAAGCGAATCCGGTGAAACAAAAGAACAAATATTAAGGATTCGTATTTTAAACAATCCAAGTTCAAAATACTTCATAAGTAATCGAGTGGAGTAAAATTCAAGAATGATCAAAACATGGATACAATCAAAGCTAGTATCCGAATAGATATTTTGGAAAAAGAAGAAATTTCATTTTTTGGTGAATAGTGCCAGTATACGTGAATAGTAACTGGTCGATAACACGTGAATAGAAATTTCCCAAAAACATCATCACGCTTTGTGAATAGTACTCATGAATAGTAACTCGTGAATAGTAAATGAATAGTAACTCATGAATAGTAACCCCGACATGAAAAAGTTCCAAATTTGATAAAAAATTTTCAACCGATGTTTCTAAGATAATGATATTGAAGAAATAATATCATTTTCGAATAAAATAACATCCCTTACCTCGAAAGACACTATTTCTAGTTGAAACAGGATATAGGCTATGACTTGAACTTGCACCATATAGAAATACTCAAAGTATACTCAAAATACTCACAAGAATACGCTTCGATAATATAGAGAGAAAACTTGATTTACGGTGTGATTTTCAATTCTAACCTAAGCACCCTATTTATAGGAAAATGCTTAGAACACCAAAGTAGAAAATTTAATATAATAATAATATATATATTAATTTGTTTACGCCCACTTAGAATCATCTAAATTCAGCAACTTAGCATGTGTTAAAGATGCCCACCAAACACAAAAAAACGTTTTTCTTATTTAAATTATTTTAAACTTCCAAAAATCAATTATTTCGGAGCTTCGGAACTTCAATAATTCATAATAAATAGCCCTTTTATCAGAAAATTCGAATCCCACCACCTTAAGTAGGAAATTCAATTCTCTACAACTTTTCAGAAGAAAGTTTTTCCAAATTCCAAACAGAAATTGACCGAAATCCATAAAGCGAAGCGATTTTACTGTTTATAATCAAATTTGATCAATAATTGTGTCCACCAACACACAAAATATGTGTTAAACATTTAATGCCACAAAAATACTCTTCCTCCTCATATACTCATATATCCCACATTCATTATAAAAATATCACATAGTTAATATATTATTAAATAATATATTTAAATGAATTATTTTATCGGAAAAAGATAAAATATTAATTTTCAACAATTGTCACATTAAAAATTTTCTCCATCTATATCCACATAAAATTAATATTTTTCTCATCATATAAATCAATAATTAATTATTCACAAATAATATTCTTTGAATCACAAGATCTTGCAACCGGTAGTCCTCAGAAAGAGGGGCTTTCAATAAGGATCTCTCCTTCTTGGTAGCTTGATTAGGTGACCAAACCTCTCCTTAAGCAGAACTTTCTAGACATTTCCAATAATGTTATTCAATAATATTATTCAAATAATATGAATTATTGTCTAGATAATGGAAAATACTATGTAATGACAATTTATTGAAACAACGATAATATAAAATATCAATGCGCAATTATTGAATCAATAAAATAAAATCTTGAATAGTAATTATTGTAATAATTATTGAGTAGTGCCTTCTTACGTAAGAATCAATAATTGGTGCAATACTGGTGTCACTACTTTTTCAACGCAGCGTATTAGTGTGTTTTAAACAACGGGTATTCCAACGAAAGATACTTGGTAACAACTACGTAGTTATTTATAAACAACTTATATTTGTCATTTTCTTCATCCCATCTCTTTCCAGTTATGGGGCCCATAAAAACTGCTGGCTGTCGTCATGCGAATATTCCCCGACAAAGCGACGAATATTCCACGACCAAACGAATATTCCCAAACAATAATGAATATTTTATAACCACTTGCTTATTGAAATATTTGCGTATTTTACCCATAACTATCCACGTTAATCAAATCAACCCTTACTATTTCAAAATAATAAATAGAGGAAAATAAATTTCATTTATTAATAATTTGGGGTCTTACAGCTGGCCCCTCGGATGACCCATTTGGTTTTGAGTGGCGCAGATCCTCCTCTATATAGGCCTGACGTCCCTGTTGATAGAGATCCAGTGACTCAGGAGGAGTTACATCAGGTGGACAGGATTGATGATGTGGACATCGACATTATGGTCTTCTTCTGATGTGTATTCTCGTTATATCTTTTGATAGCCCTCTATTAGATATTGGGTGGCTATACCCCATTCTCGCTATATCTTTTGATAGGCCTCTGTTAGTAGTAGGGCGTCTGTGCCCCATTTCCCTGTATTTGTAGCTGTATAGAGATGATGTATTAGATGATGATATACTTAGGAATGTATAAACAGTTTTTCCATTCCCTATATCATATTGCCATCTATTATCTGCTATGCATGTATCATGTTATACATATGTATGTCAAGAGATATTCGGCATTGACCCCTGGATGGTCTTATGACACGGCCCGTACAGATGTCTTCTTCGACAGTTAGCTGTATAGATCATACCCCACCATTATTGGTGGCATTGGGTATGCGATCATGGTATTATAGCATGTCACCACTAGACAGGGTGACTGTAGATCATTTGTTGTAGCATACCATGACCTTATTGATGATTCAGGTTCCCGCATGGTTTGTGGATGGGATGCTAGAGCATTGGATACCGGATAGGCAGGTTTTCCGATTCGGGACCCATGAGTTAACTCCTACTCTGGAGGAGTATGCACAATTGACAATACTGCCTTTAGACGGACCTTGCGTGCACTGGCTTTAGGGAGACATGAGTAGAGCGATTCATGACTCTCCTTTGGATTGCGGTAGTGAGTAGTCTGAGAATAATGCGAGGATGGTGACGTCGCCACGTGATATCCGGCATTTTACGTATATGATTTGGCTCGAAGGATAGCTATTCACGACATTCCGAGGATTTCACCGTGCTTTGGAGGATCATTGGCGTTTGGCGGGGTTGATGTCTTCTTCACATTATGCGTCTTTGTCGTATGCCTATATATGACACGATACATGGATGAGATAGACATTGGTGTCATCATGGCCGTGAGAGCTCTTAGGGAGGGTCGTACCATTATACCTATGATCGTAGCAGAGACCCTGCGGTTAGCATCTCTCTTCTTTGCACTTATCAAGCGGGAGTGTTCACGAGTAGTTCGATCAAATATATATGTGGTTTATGTCACACTTGAGGCCGATTGGCACTCTTAGGCGGCATGCGTATTGGTTTACCCATGATGTAGCCATGTCATACTCCTTTCAGCCATCGGAGTGTATAGATTCTCTGTCTTGGTCTATATTTTTGGCAAATATCAGAGATCCATTTAGCATATTGCCGTGTTCGGGGCTTAGCTCACCATCTGACTTCATTACTCATGCTCGGGCATGGACTACCTTCCTCTAAATTTGGTTTGAGGCGTGACTACTTATCACCTTGCTGGCCGTGATGTCCTGATTTGACCAGTTTCAGGATTTTCATCCTTTCGAGGGGGCGATAGGTTAGCATTCAGCTTCTCGATATCTCTCAGCAGAGGACCGATCCAAGGTGTACGCTTGTTGGGATCAGCGTGAGATAGCTGCTTTTTCTGTCAGTCATCCGGGTTGTTCTGCAGAGTATTCCGCATGGATGGAGACAGAGATTTTATCGGCTGCAGCAGTATCTGCAGTACCAGATAGCGAGTCAGATGATGTAGAACCCATGGAGGACATCGATTCCTACATTGAGGAAGAGCCCACTGCTGGGTTGCCAACATTTCTCCGGATTCTCCCGATACAGATCTTGTTGTGATTCAAAGACTTTCGGCCACGATACTTAGAGCGAGTCTTCATCGATGACCTTTGAGAGAGATCGGGCTTGATCTATGATGTTAAGCGCCCTTGATGGGAGAGAGGCGCAGACTCTAGAGAGAGAGGCGAGGCATTAGCTCACGGAGATATATTGTTGTTGTTGGCGGGATGAGGCAGATTAGCCAGAGATGCGATGATAGTTGAGCGGGATAGTGCTATATCCTCATGCGGGATGTAGCCGTCGTAGATAAGATTGCAAGTGAGGTCCCTTACCTTTGGCATGATCGCGAGAGATGAACGCATATATTGATGATCATATGGTCACCATGCAGATGGCTGCAGATTTGTTGGGTCGTGTGGATATTCTCGTACAGGAGACCACAGCTTCACCTCCATCTTTTGAGAGGGATGCCATGTTGGGCTTGTTAGCTCGCATATACCCTGACTTGTAGATGAGCTTTTATTTACCTGCACAGACTAGCTTAGCCATTTTGACATGTACAGTTTACATTGTATATATCAAACAACATTATATATATGACAGGGAAATATATTTTTGGATCACTTCCCTTTTAGATATGCTTTGTTACTTGCTTGATATTTTGCCTGCTGCTTCAGGGCTTGTGATCTTGATGTATTCTGAATTCCTCCTGGATGAATGGACATTGAGTTGTCTCTGGATATCTCAGAATGGATCATCGATCTGTATGTATCCCTACCATTTTTGGTGTCTTGGGACTGGTTTCTGTATGGAAATGTGGAGATGAGTGTGGCTTTCCTCTCTAAGATTGACCGCACCACAAATGGTCGCTAGTACTTCTATTTAGAAGAAGCTTAGTTAATTCCATCTCTTATGGATTGGTGTTGCTCTTTAAGGTATGATGACCATGACTTAGATGGTCGTGAGAATCTCTATTTGGGAAGAGTTCAGGTAATTCCATTCCTTTGGTCTGAAGCCGAATGAAATGTAGTGGATTGAAAGGTGATCCCAGTACCAACAGACAAGGGTTTGTGTTTTGGTAGGGGGTGAGACCGCACCATGAATTGTTACCTACGTACTCCTATTGAAGAGGATATCAGGTCTGCGTAGTTCGAACCTGGTGTAAGAGGTTCAACGCGGTATATGGCAGAAATGGTGTAGGAATATTTTTGTTGTTTTTGTTTTTGCGAGGAGAAGAGGGTAGAAATGTTTTTGTTGTTTTTGTTTTATTGCGACCAGGGCCATATGAAATGGTTGCCTACGTACTCCTATTGAAGAGGAGATCAGGTCGGCGTAGTTCGCCCCTCAGGGTGAGATGAAAAGCGTAATCCCATGTGCAGGTCAGGGTGCGGGGAGGAGAAAGTTTAATCCTAGGGTGAGGATAATTTGCAGGTAGGAGAAGTTTGATCCCATGTATGGGTAGCCAAACTGCAAACGCGAGAGGTTCAATCCGTAGTGGGATGACCTAAGTCATAGGAACGCAAAGAGCTAAGGTCATTGGCTTGAAAAGTATGTTTCCACGAGGGGCAAAGTGTGGAAGAGTTGTATGTGGTAAAGGGTTAAAGAACAAGGAATATTTGGTGATCGATGATCCAACACCAGGATGTTTGCTTGATGGTAACTTCAGACATAGTACCATTTCACGGCGTCCGAATTGATGAGTTGTGAAAATTCATCGCCGTCCATTTCATGTAATCTGAGAGTGCCTCTGTCAATACTTCCTTGACAACAAATGGGCCTTCCCAGTTAGGAGTGAATTTTCCCTTAGATTGATCATGGTTGTCAAGGATCTTTTTCAAAACCAAGTCATCTTATTTAAACTGCCATAGCCGGACTTTTTTGTTGTAGGATCTGGCAATCCTTTGCTGATATAACTAACCATGGAAGATAGTCGCGGTTCGCCTCTCGTCTATCAGAGACAATTGGTGATACATGTCTTGTACCCATTGGTCTTCATCCGGTGGCGTCTATCAACACTCACGAGGATTCCATTTCAACTTCTATGGGGAGCACTGCTTCCATCCCATAGGTTAAAGCGTAGGGGGTTGCCCTAGTGGAAGTGCGCATTGAGGTTCTGTTGGCTAACAGCGTGAGAGGCAATAGGTCATGCCATTCTTTGTGGTTGGCGGACATCTTTTGCATAATCTTCTTGATGTTTTTGTTAGCCGCTTCAACAGCACCATTCATCTTCGGATGATAGATGACATAGTTGAGATGTTTGATGTGGAATTTACTGCATAATTCCTCCATCATTTTGTTGTTGAGGTTCTTAGCATTGTCTGACACAATCACCTTTGGTTGTCCGTACCGACAAACGACATTATTTCTGATGAAAGCAATGATGACTTCTTTAGTAACCTTGGGGAAGGAGGCTGCTTCTACCCACTTGGTGAAGTAATCAATCATGGTGAAGATAAATCGATGACCATTACTGGCTTTAGGCTCAATAGGTCCGATAACGTCCATTCCCCACATTGAGAAGGGCCAAGGTGAACTCATATTATGGAGTTCCTTTAGAGGAGCGTGTATAGCATTCCCATGAATCTGGCAGTGATAGCATCTCTTGACGTGGTCATGGCAATCAGATTTGAGAGACATCCAATAATGTCCCGTCCTGAGGACTTTCTTAACAAGGAGGGGGCCACTTATGTGGGGGCCACAGACTCCGCTATGGATTTCATCCATAAGCCTTTGGGCTTGATCTTTGTCTAAACATCTGAGGAGACCTAATCTTGCATCTCTTTTGTAGAGTGCATCTCCACTCAGGTAGAATTTCATAGAAAGTCGATGGATCCTCCTTTTCTCAGTCTGGCTCGCTTCCGCGGGTGTAGATCCATCTCATAGATATTCTTTGATATGCTGATACCAAGGATGTTGGATGGGAGGTAACTCATCCGATACTTCTCCAACGTAATTCCCATAGGCTGGGGCCTTGTGCAGGGAAATTGTGACGCTTGGCAAGTGTTCCTTATCTGATATGCGAATTAAGGATGCCAAAGTTGCTAATGCGTCCGCAAAGTCATTCCTATTATGAGGAATGTGTAGAAAGGAGATTTCTTCGAACTCCAAAGCCATCTTCAAAACCTGCGATAGTAGGGCAACAAATGTAGTTCCTTAGTTTGATAGATTTCGGTGGACTATCTGATTACCAACTCTGAATCTCCAAAGACAGTTAACACTTTGATGCCCATTGAGCGGGAAAGTTTTAGCCCCATGAGGGCGACCTTCATACTCTGTGTATTATTGGTGTGTGACAAGCTGTTAATTTGAATGGCGACGGGATACTGCTCCCCCGTATCAGATACTAGAACTACTCCAGCTCCAGAATCTTCCAGATTAACAGCTCCATCAAAATACATCTTTCATGATTGGCGCGTATCGGACTGATGGTGTTGCTGAACTGTCATTACTCCTTCATCAGGGAAATATGTTTTCAAGGGTTTGAAATCCCCTAAAGGTGCGGCGGCCAGTTAATCCGTAATTCCTTGACCTTTGATGGACTTTTGAGTCACATATACAATGTCAAATTGTTGTAAGATCAACTTCCATCTGGACAGTCGGCAATTTAACATGGGTTTATTGAACACGCACTTGAGAGGATCCACGCGAGATATGAGATGGGTTGTGTGACCATGGAGGTAATGCTGTAACCTCATGGAAGCCCATGCTAAAGCACAACACGTCTTTTCGATCAGAGTATACTTGTGTTCCTTCTTCTTGAATCTTTTCTTTGAGGTAATAGATAGCTTCGTTCTTGGTCTCTATCGTCTTACATCTGACATGCGACCCATGGCATTGTCACTTATGGACGGGTACATGAGCAGGGGAACATCATCCCTGGGTGGTACCAACACGGGAGCTTTGACTAGCTGTTTTTTTGATTGTGAGGAAGGCATTTTGACACTCATCATTCCATTTCATGGAGGAGTTCTTCCTTAATAGCTTGAAGATTGGTTCACAGGTTGTTGTGAGTTGAGAGATAAACCTGCTAATGAAGTTGATTCTTCCCAAAAATCCTCGTATTTCCTTCTCTGTTTGAGGAATGGGCATTTCCGTGATGGCCTCGATTTTGGCAGGATCCAGCTCAATTCCTTTGTGGCTGACTAGAAATCCTAGCAACTTGCCTGATTTAACGCCAAAGGTGCACTTGGCTGGATTCAACTTCAAGTTGTACTTACGCCACCTGTTGAACAACTTTCTGAGATGGTCTAGATGGTCATCCTCCTTCTAGGACTTGACAATGATGTCATCCATATAGATCTCGATCTCTTTGTGCATTAAGTCATGGAAGAGAGCCATCATAGCTCGCTGATAGGTGGCTCCGGCATTGATGAGGCCGAATGACAACCGTCTATAGCAAAAGGTTCCCCAAGGTGTGATGAAATAAGTTTTCTCATGATCTTCTTCAAACAACCAACCATGATCGATGGTACCCCAAAGCAATCAAACAAGGAGTACATGTCGTATTGCGCAGTATTGTCAATAAGAATGTGGATAAATGGCACGGGAAAGCTATCTTTTAAGCAAGCTTTGTTCAAGTCCCGGTAATCCACGCAAACTCGCACCTTCCCTCCAGGTTTAGGCACGGGAACAATGTTGGATATCCACTCAGGATATGTGGATACCATGATGATGCCGGCTTGAAATTGTTTCAAAATTTCCTCTTTTACTTTTAAATTCCACTCAGGTTTCAATCGCCTGAGCTTTTGCTTGACTGGATTAAATCCCTCTTTAATGGGAAGGCGATGAAGGACAATTCAGTGGATAAACCCACCATGTCTTCATGAGACCATGCAAACACATCCTCGAATTGAGTTAATAGCGTAAGCATGTCATTCTGTTGGTTTGGGGTAAGGTCTGAACCAATCTGGATTAACTTAGGACTTTCTAAGGTTCCGAGATTAAAAGAAGTGGTTTGATCAAGATTGGGTTTAGGTTTGTCTTTGACCCATTCTTGAATTTCTGGAGGCACCTCAATGTCATCCTGTATTTCCATCAAGTCTGAATTCATCTCTACATCAAAGTACAATCCTTGTGGAGAAGAGGCATCGTGTCGGCAAATCTGAGCACATCTAAATTGAGTTCTAAAACAAAATATGCTTTCACTTAGTATATATGAAATGTGTTGATCATACATACATTGTTAGCATATCTTGGCAAAATAAAGCGCTAATCTTGTACGAGAAAAGTAGCGGTTATTATATCTATAAGGCGAAAGAGTTTATGCCGCTTTACCCTTGACGACCAATTCGAGGAGTGTTATTCCAATTAGCGAGGGCAAAGTCGGGTGGATCGCGATGATGGAGGATTGTCGTCATCCTCCATTATCCCGAATGATGGCCATTACGTGCAGGCAATCATCGTGCAGGGTGTATCTGTTGGTATGTTCATCATGAGCGATGATGCGTATGCACGACATCATTCGGATGACGTCTTGCTTGATTCTTCATTCCTCTTCTCGGCTGCTTTGGATTTGGAACAAAGACTTCTTTCTCCTTCACAGCAGTCTCGGCTTGGGAAATAACATAGCCATTACATTGGTGGCACCTTTCTGAGGAGGTTGTGCGGACTCGAGCTTGAAAGGCGAAGATAAACGCCGCATGGTTGAAGCTGAAGGAACCTGCTGATGCTTATGAGGATTCATGTGACTAGAACTGGAAGAATAGCTTAGTCCAACTGTTCCAGTTTGCTTGGATAATCGAATTGGGTACTTGATACCCTGACAATCTTTACCCAGCCCTTGTCCCGGTTTATGACCGAATGACATCATTTCTTGAGTAGTCGACATTACCTCGGCAGAAATCTTGGGTTCGGGCAATGGCATTCCAATAGCATGGAATTGGGTATTTCTTACTTCCAAGGCATGAAAACTGATAAGTTCAACATCTGTATTGGCATTGATGAATGGCATGTCTCTGTGCTGAGGAATCTACGGTTCGGCGTTGGTAGTGACCAGGGCTATTGTTGATAATGTATTTTATTGTTGTTGATGAAGAGTGGAGGGGCCTTGACCATATGAATCCATAGTCGTCCCCAAGAAGCGGGTTGTATCCGAATCTATCTTGAGTACATGGAAGATACGCAGAATGTATGAGGACCAATTTCGATTGGCGGCTCAATTACAAAGCCAAATTTCGACGGGCTCCATCAAAAGCTTTGATGATAGTATGGCTACTCCGGATTCGGTTGAGATTGATATTCATCTTCACCAAGGTAGCGTATGGACAGATATTTAGAGAGGAACCTCCATCTATCAAGACTCCAGCTAGCATGTATCTAGAGGACAAGACAGGAATGTGCAACAGTTTGCAATGATCGGTCCCCTCGGGCGGTATGTCATCATCAGTGTAGGATATCACATTTTTGTTGAAAATGTGATCAACCAGATGTTGAAATTTTTCCGTATCAACTGATGTTGGTAGATAGGCTTCTTCTAAAACCTTCAACAAGATCTTTCGGTGATTCTCGGAAGTTAGGACCAAGTCCAGAATTGATATCTGTTGTGGAGCTTCTTTTAAGCTTAAAACCACCGTGGCTTCGTTATGACCCATAGTGTGGAGGAATTTTTCAATATTCTCCATGGGTATTTTCCCCTTTGATTTGATGGTAGACTTCATCACCCGTTGGGGAAGATACATTGGATTTTCCTTCGACACTGTAGCAGTTGTATGGGAGGTGGATCCTTCACCTTCTCCATAATTCCACGGAACTTTGCTCAAGCTAACAATAGGATATTGCGCTCTGCACGGCAAGTTGATTGGCTCGGGAGCGGCCACTTTTAAAGGATTGTTGCTTCCCTTGAGTTGAATTGTTGGCATTGTGAGTAATCTGTTAGCCCCATCAATTTCAGTGGATATGACTGCTACCACAGTCTTCCATTTAGTAGGACCTGAATTCTCACTTGAACGTAACACAGTATCATCGTCTGGTAAGTGCAGGACACCACTGTCAATTAGATTTTGGATAAGGTGGCGGAGTGCCTATCATTCTTCTATGCTGTGATCGCGAGATTGGGAGTGATATGGACATACTCCATCAGAATTGTACCGCCCTGGACGGGGGTTAATTGGAGGTAGAAGGGAACTGATCCTTCCTTCATTGCTTAACATATGAAGGATTTCCTCCATAGACTGGCCCAAATAGGTGAATTCCCTTTTGTTGGCAAAATCCCGACGGGCCTTGGCATTTGCTCTCTTCGTCACTTTGTCTTCGGACATTTCATTTTACGAAAGTGGCGAGGAATATTCATGACAAGAGGTAGGAGGCGGCATGCTCTGGTGATTAATTGACGTGTCACTTGATGTTGATAAGTCACCAATTCCATGATTACTTCAATTTGCTTGCATAGAGCTTTCATCTTTCGTTCCATTATGAACTGAAACTTGGCATAATCCCATTTGTCATCACCGTCTTTGAAGGTCTGGGAGGATTCATAGCTGAAATTGGAACTCTGTCCATTGCTCCAATTGATCATGTTGACCTCTTCTTCTTTGTACTGAGGAAGAGGGTTGTCTTGAATATGAGGCTGATCTGGTTTGGTGACCACGATTTCCCCATTATCTATCAGGTCCTGGATCTTGTGTTTCAAGGCCCAACAATCCTGAGTATCATGTCCAGGTACCCCGGCATGATAATCACATTCGGCGACATTGAAACCCGTCCATTAGAAATTTGGTGGTGGAAGAAGATGCATAATTTTCTTCTGTGTTGTCAGAAGATTGAGAATGTTCTCGAGGGTGTCCCCTAAGGGTGTGAACACTCGAGGGCGTTTGACTTCTCCACCTTTTGGTATTGGAGGGTTTGCAGACTGTGTTTGAAAGGGAGTGTAGTTTCTCCTTTGAATAGGCATGTTTTGATTGCCCTTTTGACCCTGTAGTATCAGGGAAACATCTTCCTCTTTCTTTTTATGGACCCTCTGAGGGTTGTTCCCATAATTACCGGATTGGATGTGATCAGCAACAGCTTTGAGTGCAACTAAGTCTTGAATCTTTCCGGACTTCAATCCCATCTCAGCCATCTCCCCATGTTTGACCATTTCAGAAAATGGTTTACCGATGCCGGCTAAAACTCTTTTATAGAAAGGCGCTTCTTGTATGTCTATGAACGTCATGACCATCTCTGATTCTATCATGGAAGGACTAACTTGGGCAGCCAGGCGTCTCCACCTTTGAGCATACTCTATGAAAGACTCGTTAGACTGTTTCTTGATCTTGGTAATTTGATACCGATCAATAGCCATCTGAGACTGAAAGCTATATTGAGTGAGGAAAGCATGTGCTAGCTCTTCCCAGCTATGGATCTTTGAATTGTCTAATCTTGTGTACCATGA
The DNA here is from genome assembly GCA_020205615.1 of Panax quinquefolius. Taxonomy (NCBI): domain Eukaryota; kingdom Viridiplantae; phylum Streptophyta; class Magnoliopsida; order Apiales; family Araliaceae; genus Panax; species Panax quinquefolius. The sequence continues at coordinate 119,905,976 of CM035172.1, read as the reverse complement.
AAGGGCTTCTCCAGTTAGACTTTTCTGGAACAATTGCATTTTGAGCTTTTCGTCCTCTGCATAAGATCCAAGTTCTCCAATAAACACCTTTAATTGTGTATAAGGATCTCCTAACCCATCATATTTTTTAAAGTCAGGAGTTTTAAACTTTTCTGGATAATGAACACCAGGGAAAATAAAAAGATCAGCATATAAAACACTCCCGTGTGTTCCAATTCATTTGATAGCACGAAGGGTCTCTTCCATTTGAAGGACTTTCTTTTTGATGTCACCAGTGCCTTGGTTTTCAGAGGGATGGGCAACATCATGAGTTTTTTGGTAAGTATCAAGCTGCGATTCGAGTATTATAATGACTGGGTTCCCCCTTGTGTGGAGGTTTCAGTATACATGGGTATTTTTGGACCCTGATTGGACTGGTGTAATTCTTTGAGTAGAACAGCCAAATCTATAATTTGTTTGCTTAATCCATGAATTCTTTGCGAAACTGGATTAAGTTCGGTCTGGTCGGATAATGACATGATTATTTGTAGGCATGTTGCCTTTTGGACTTTAATAGGGTAGTAGGTCTGATTGGTTCCCTATGAAAGACTTGCATAGTTTAGTCTTTAGGGAATGTGTATAATAACATGTCATGTGATGTGTCCATTTTAGGAATTTTATCCTGTAAAACGGATGTCAGCTGTTTGTAGCATGTTAATTAAAATATGTATGTGTACACATTTCTTTATATTTCTCATTACATGGAGATATATATGGAATGAAATTACAAGTGATTGTGTTTACAAGTAATTTGAAATGAGAGAGCATGAAGAGACTTTCCTCCGTTTTGGGTTTATCAAAGGCTGACCTATCTTAGGTTACTCTCGCGGCTTTTTGGCATGAAGGTTCCCAAATCATCATGATTTACTCGGCGGGAAATTAATCCAGGTCTTTCAATTTGGGAAGCGAATTAAGGTGGTGCCTTTCCTTAGCCTCGGAGAATTAGTCTTCTCACGAGTCCAGTAATCAAACACCGATGGGATAGCCTCCTGGTGGAGGGACCACACAACATGCATTCACATACATCGCGTCTCACCGTATGAAAATGATGACATGTGCGAAACACTAATATCACAAGCAGATATGGTGCGAAGCACTAATATCATAAGCAGCTATGGTGCGAAGAACTAAGTGCAATCAAGAAATGCATTCGTACACATTCATCAAATGTAAATGCAACATCCACACATAAACAGATAACAGTTTTGAAAAGATTGAAATAACGGCTTAAGTCCTCTTACTGGAGTCCCCAGCTGAGTCGCCACCTGTCGACGTTGGGATTTTTAATTGTCCCTTTCTGTTACTTTTTCTTTGGTGTTCTCATTTTAGGTGAGATTTGTTTGAAAAAACAAGTGAAAAAGGTCCGACATGTATAATGTTGACGATGGACTATTAAGAGTCGCCAGTTGGTTTTTTAAATGGTTGTACCAACACAACCGAGAAAAGGTTTGCACATTGACCAAGTGATATGGCACTGCTAAACGGGTCAGTGAAACCAAGATTCATTAGGGTCCGGGGACTTTGTTATGCGGAGGGAAGGTATTAGGCACCCAGACATCCGTGTGTTACCACGGTGACCGCCTCTTTTCAAGAAACTATTATCTGAATGTGTGTGTGTGTGTGGGTGATGTGCTTTTATTTGGAAGTAGTCTGAGGCCTCGTTTGCACCTATATATGAGGTTTGAATTTATGTAAAATTCAATTTTAAGCGACGATATGGCGGTGATGTTTTATAAAAGAGGTTTTTTCAAACCACGATGCTCAATAGTAATTGAAACCTTTTACACTCCCATTTTATTAAGTGTTGAAGCTTGATTGATTTTATTTTTCTGGATCTGCGAGGCATCCGTATAAAAATAATATACAAAATAATGCCGACTTCCTCGTGGGTATAGAACCATCGAGGAAATTAGGACATCGCATAATAATTTACAAAAGCTACTTACATTTGAAAATGTCCATCACGGAACCGAATCTAGATCGATAATTTGAATCTGTGATCACATGATTCCTAAGCATACATGATACCATAATTTGTATGAAAGCGATAAGCAAATATATATATAAAAGCTATATATATATATATATATATATATATATATATATATATATATATATATATATATATATATATATATATATATATGATCATCAAACACGAAGCATCTCCATGGGGGATCGGAAATATAAATAAAGCTGCAAAAGCTATCGACCTCCACAGAGGAAACTCCAGGCGAGACGAAACGTAAATAAAACTGTAAATACGGTCAACCACCACGAAGGAAACTCCAGGCGGGACAAAATGTAAAGAAAGTTGTACAAAGCGATCAACTGCCACGAAGTAAACTCTAGGCAGGACGAAACATAAAGAAAGCTGTAAAAGTGATCAACCACCACGAAGTAAACTCCAGGTGGGACGAAAATATATATATATATATATATAAGTGATAAATGTACCTGATGTAACATCCAGGCTCATCGAACGAGTTCGACAAAACAGCAGTTCATATATATATATATATATATATATATATATATATATATATATATATATATATATATATATAAAAGCAAATAAAAGCATAGAATGTAAAATCCAAGCTCATTAAAGCGAGTAAAACACGGTTAATATATATAGTATATATATATTAAAGCAGTAAACGCGCTCAGGATGTAAAATCCGGGCTCATCGAACATAGTCAACACACTACAGTTAATATCTATAAGTATATATATATTAAAGCAAGTAAACGCTCTGGATGTAAAATCGGACTCATCGAAACAGTCCGACACATTAGTTAATATATATATATATATATATATTAAAGCGATAAGCACACCGGGCATCAAGTGCAGGCTCATCGAACAAAGTTCGACACAGTTCATATATATATATATATATATATATATATATATATATATATATATATATACGCTATAGAGGATCTTAAGCTCTTTAAAAGCTCACCTGAGTTTTTTTATAAAAAAACATAACTAATAAAAATGTATAATAATTTTTGGAATTGAAAGTTTTTAAAAAAAGTGTTTTGGGTGTGATTTGGGTACATATAACAACACGGTGTTATACGATGCATGCAACTTTGTTTTTGTTATATGTACTCAAATCACACCAAAAATACTTTTTTTAAAAACTTTCAATTCAAAAATTATTATACATTTTTTATTAGTTATTATTTTTTTATTAAAAAAAGGCGAGGTGAGCTCGAAAGTAACTTCAATAAAGTGAGCTTAAGAAATGGAAATATATATATATATATATATATATATATATATATATATATATATATATATATATATATATATATACAATTTGAAACAAAACCACGGACCAAAGTGCAAGGCAAATCGCATAACACGACTCTCAGCGTGAAGAAGGGTGTGTGCAGAGATGAAGAGAAAGACTCTAAAGTGTGTGAGAAGGCTTACTATGGTTGAGCGCGAAGACTTCTATATCTTTAGAGTGGGTAAACACTTGGCTTTTGTAGGTACAAAAGAAGCTATATATGAGCTCACAGTGTTTAAATGAGAGAAAGTACATTTGTATGGGGTGAGTGCGAGAGCAAATTGGCGGGGGCTTCCTCGTCGTTTTCTCTTACAAAATGGGCACCCCAAGCCCTCTATTTATAGACGAGGGAGCCGCAGGTGTACATGCGGAAGAGCCTCGGGTGTAGCAGAGGCAACCCGGGTGGGCCCGGGTTTCTCGGGTCTGGTCGTCTCGTAGTACATGCACTAGGGCACTGTAATGTCCACTCAAACTTTAAGAAGTGCAATCCGGGCATCCATTTGAGGTATACATGACCTATTTCGGACCGCCGTTGTCGAGAGTTGTACAATGGCATGGGATTAGAGTTTGTACGAAGTCATTGAAGATGGGACGATGCCCTCCGGTCTTCAAGCTTCAAATTCTATTCGTTACCCCGCACAATAGTCACTCAGGAATGGTTAGTCTTGTGGGACATCGTTCCATAGAGATGTTAAGACGACATGGCGTGGCATTGTGTTGGCTAGATGACGATGTTGCCCGTCACCGGTGTTATCGCCGGATTGGGCTGATAAAGCAGACGTTGCTCAAGGCTTCGCTGAGATTGGACTGCTGCATTTGTCGAAGGTCCTCATTGTCATCTTTGAGGTGTGCATGTCCTCCCGGTGTTATCTCCAGGTTGGTACAAAGTATCTCGTTGTGAGCGCCGAGATTGAAGCTAGTCGCATTTAAAACAAGCATTTCGGGGTTATCGCCAAAATTGCTTTCCTTGGGGTTATCAACAAGGTTGGTAGCTATTCCCATGATTGGGACTGACACTGGATACCTCGGGGTTATCTCCGAGATTAATCGGTCTTCTCGGTGTATGTTCCGGTATTGGATCTGCACGCCTCGGGGTTATATCCGAGGTTGGATTTGTTACTCCCATAGTTGGCTCCGGGGTTGATGCTGAACTTTCGGTGGTATCCGGAATGGATATGGATTGTCTTTCAGGGTTCCCTCTTAAAAGACGAATATGTCCTCCTGCAATGTTAGTGACAGGTGTACAGAAAAAATTTTGAGTGTCTACAACTATCATTCAGATATATAGTTCATATAGATACTGTACACTTTTCTAATTTCATTAGATTAACAACTAAATACTGGAACTAACAATTACCTTACACAATTAATAGACCATACATTGATTCAGAATGCTGTCAAATATTACATTATAGTTTTCAAATGGATAACCATGTCTGAAGCCCTTCTATCCACAAATACCAGTACCGCCGGAATATGTTCTTTCTATCTGCAATTGAAGAAAATATTTGCAGGGATGAGCTACAGAAAGCTCAGCAAGTTTTGAACAATAAATGAAGTTATACATGTAAAATCCCAAATTTTACGAATAAAGATTTAATTTTCTCGAAATATTTTTTTTAATATTATAGTGTGAATTTGAGATAATATTATAGTTGTGGGTAGTATTTATAAATTTTGCAAAGTATACAAGTTGTTATATAATATTCGATTAATTGGGGAATATTCTTTTTGTGTGGGGGAATATCCAAATGCGGCGGCATAATCATTAGTGGACCCCATACTTGAAATTATTGTCGGATTGAGAAAAGCGACAAAAGTATTTTATTGAAAATAACGGGCGGAAGTTTTCTTTATTATCTTTTGTTGAACTACTCGGTAGTAAAAAAATCTGATGTCTGGCGTGGTTGCATAGTAGCTACGGTATTGATTATTGATCTTACGTGAGAAGTCACTCAGTTATACTCAATTATTGCTATAGTAATTGTTGCATCATATCTCCCATATTATTGATTCGATTATTGTCATAGTATCATCATATTATATGATATATTATTAAGTCAATAATTGAGATGACAAAGTTATTCATATTATTAAATTGCAATATTTCTGATGTCAGAAGTTACATCGAGGAGAGGTTTGGTCACCTAATTAAGCGCTTGATAGGACAAATCCTTATTGGAAAGCCCCCTCTTTCATGGGAACGACTTGGTTGATAAATATTATGAGTTATAATATTAATGATGAATGTTATTAATATTGAAGTTGTGCTCGGAGTTGAATTTGGAGACACGGACGTGATATTTGAGTCCGGAACGATGAAATTAGTATAAATAAACTATAAACACAAAATTTGCCGGTTTTTACTATTTGGTCAGAAAGTCAACAGTTGACTTTTTCGGGAAAAGTCAAACTTCAAAATTTCAAAATTTATATTTTTGATAAAAATAGTTTCATTATGTTGGAATTATTTGTGTTATCAAAAATCGACATTTATTTCGATAAAAATTGATGTCTGGAGGTTATTTTGACCAAGCGGGTATTTTTCCGGATAAATGAGCAATTGATTGCTATTATTTCACATGATTATAACTATTTGTTCACATGTGTATACTATTGTTTCACATTCTTGTTACTATTAGGGGGAGTTGGTGCAAGATTGATAATACTTACATGACTAAGTTAAAATGGAGGTATAGATGGAATCTTATATTGTAATTGTCATATTTTTACATGTCTAGAACTATTGATTCACATGATTTACTATTGATTCACATTATTTACTATTAGGGGAGGTGGTGTAAGTTTGATAATACTTGCGAGGACTAAATTAAAAATGAAAGAAAAGTTGGAGGTATTGTTACGTAATTTTTGAGCCCCAAAATGTCCAATTATCGAAACTATATTTTTCTATAAATAGAAGCTCATTCTTCCTTCATTTCTCACCAATTCACTAAAGCTATAGAGCACTTATTATAGAGAAAAATTATAGATAGAAGCTATAGAGAGAAAATCTATAGAAGAGAAGCTGCTACTTCACTACTCCTATATCCGATTTCTTTTACGGTGAGGGGTGTTATTTCTTTTGTATTCAAGAAGAGAAATTACATTATTCCATTCTTTATTATTCTATTGGAATAACTCTGTATCTGTGAAGCTACCCTTTACTTGGTGACATTCTTCTATTATTAGTCTTTATTATTACATTTGGAATATCGTATGCGTGCATTTTCTGTTGGACCTAATTTCGTCTTTATTATTACATTGGAATATCACATCGTGTGTTTACAATTTGAGATGGTTCCATCTTTATTATTATTCTATTGGAATATCACATGCATGCGTTCTGTGGGACTGAGTTCCATCTTTATTATTACATTGGAACATCCTCTCGATCACAATTTTGCACGACTTTGGTTTAGTTACTTATTATTACTGTTGGAATAACACATACATACGCAATACCGCATGCATGGTGATTTCTTTTGTTATTCCATTCGTTATTATACTCGGTTGGTTAAAGTTTTGACTATATACTCCATGAAATTAGTAGAATATCCTTGATATTTGCGCTTCGTCGATATCTTTTCATGGAAATATTCTTACGAGCATTCTTGAATTTTACTCTACAAAGCGATATCATGTTGACAATTTGAACGTTATCGGTTCTGGATAAACTAATTCTTGAACTTTTTTATTGAATTCTTATATCATTGTCATCATCCTCATGTTTATATTATGTTGAAAGTCATACGTGGCTTTGTAGTGCATAGATGGACTTGGTATGATTATGATCGGGGATTATTTGGTATAATCATACTTAGTAATGTTACAAATGATGTGGAAAAAAGTCCTCGTTGGCTCGTAGTGCATTGATGGGATGATTTTTGGTATGATTATGGCTATGGATTCTCTTTGGTAGTAGTGTAAAGATGAATTGTTTTATGGCATGATCGGGACCATTGATGAAAAACATGATTATCTTAAGCGATAAGTGCATGGATAATTCGTGGTCGTGATACTAAAGAATATCCTTGGCCGTAGTGCAGGGGTGATTCGATGATGTGGATTATTTATTATGCTGAGTCCCAGCGATAAAAGTGATGACAAACCTTTTAAATCATAGAAGATAGTAGATTTTATTCCCTACTTGACTCTTCTAATGGATTGCTTGTTCCGCTGCAGTTAAACTTGATGTTTGCTATATTTTATCAGTTTAACACTGTTGAAGGCTAACGATAAATTATTATGCATTATCTTAGTCTTAATATTTCTTACTGGGCTAGTTGAGCTCACCCTTTCTTTCACTATTCTCTTCAGGAAATGAGAACGTAACTGAGACTAGTTGGGGAACAGAGTGATGGTCCTAGATGGTGCATTAGTAGTCCTCATTATTCTGTGAAATAGTGTGATAATAATTGTAATAAGGACTCCTTTTGAGTTTGTATAATCTCTAGTAGACAATATTTGTATTCAAACTCACAATTTATGTTTTATCGTATTATACACGACAGTTGTATTATTAAGTTGTATTTGAATTCTGTACCATGTATCTGGCGACTCAAGATGGGTGATGTATACCTAATTTTTGGGGTGTCACAGTTGGTATCAAAGCTTAGGGATATGATCCCTGGTGAGATGTGAGATAAGAACTAGGAGGGAGAGCGGGAATTCCTTCCGCTAGTATGACCTACCTAAGTTTATTTGGTATTTAATTGGTGGACGGAGTATAGGGATAATATGTGATATGTTAATTAACCCTTGTTTTGTGGCGGTGTTTAAAAATAACATCAAGAATGTTGAGAATAGCAATGATAGACATGTGGAGACCGCTGAGTCTCCACAGATCAATAATCAGGACAATGTGCAACAGGATGTCGATAATCCTCCTGTAAATAATGTGAGACCCCAGATTTTATCAATAAAGATTTAAATTTTGTCGAAATAATTTTTTAATATTATGGTGTGAATTTGAGATAATATTATAGTTGTGGGTAGTATTTATAAATTTTGCAAAGAATGCAAGTGGTTATATTATATTCGATTGGTGGGGAATATTAGGTTTTGCGAGGGAATATTAAATCAACGGCTCAATCATTGGTGGACCCTAGCGAAATTATTGTCGGAATGAGAAAGCGACAAAAATATTTTATTGAAATAACGGTGGAAGTTTCTGGTTGATCTTTGTTGAACTACTCGGTAGTAAAAATACGATGTCGTGTGGTTGCATAGTAAGACTGCGGTATTGATTATTGATGCTTATGTGAGAAGTCACTCGGTTTGATTCCATTATTGTCGATTAATAATATGAATTATTATAGCGATAATGACGTTTTGTTTTATTCGTATTATTAACGTAATAAAAGCGAAACATCTTTTATATAAAATGAGAATACTTTATTAAAGTTATTACATAAATAGAATATATTATATTTTATTATGCATAGTGTTGCATAGTATTTTGCATAGTGTTGCATAGTGTTTGCATAGTAAAATGTTTTTATATAAATAGAATATATGATATTTTATTTAAAAGATTTTTCTTTAAATATGGACCGTCAATTAAAGTAAATCAATACTGGATAGTTCATGGATTAATTACTATGCATTCTATTTTCCTATAAATAGAAGCTCATTCCTTCATTATTTTCTTACGAATTCTTTGAAACTCTAGAGAGAAATTATAGAGAGAAGCTATAGAGAGAAAATCAGAGAGAAAGAAGAAAGTATTACGGTACTTCACTACTTTGATATCCGGTGTCTTTTTACGGTAAGGATATTATTCTTTTGTATTCAAAAGAGAACTTACATTATTCTATTTCTTTATTATTACATTGGAATAACTTTTATATCGTGGTTTACCCTATACTTGGTGACATTCTTCTATTATTACATTGGAACATCACATACGCATGTGTTTTTACAGGACTTGGTTAAAATCTTTATTATTATACTGTTGGAATATCACATGCGTGTGTTTTACACGGACTGGTTCCATTTTTTATTATTAGTCTTTATTATTACAGCCGGAATATCACATACATATATCTATCGTGGGACTGGTTCCATCATTTATTATTCGCATTTATTATTACATTTGGAACATCACTGTCGATTGTGAATTTCACGACCTAGTTCGATTATTATTATTCTATTGGAATAACTTGCTGTGCATGCGATCTATCGCATGCATGGTGATTTCTTTTGTTATTCCATTCTTTATTATACCCGGTTGGTTAAAACTTTGACTTCTATACTCCATGAAATTAGTAGAATATCCTTGATATTTGCGTTTCATCCGATATTTTTCATGGAAATATTCTTACGATCATTCTTGAATTTTACTCTACAAAAGCGATGTATCATGTTGACAATTTGACGTTAATAATTCTTGGATAAATTAATTCTTGAACTTGTTTATTGAATTATTATGTCATTGACATCATCCTCATGTTATATTATGTTGAAAGTCATCTTTGGCTTACGTGCATAGATGGACTTAGTATGATTATGACCAAGGATCATTCGGTATAATCATGACCTATTATAAATGATGTGATAAAAGTCCTCGATTGGTTGCGTAAAGCATTGATGAATAGTTTTTGGTATGATTATGACCGGGGTTTATTCGGTATAGTCATGACCATTGATGATTTAATGAAAATTCTTGGTAGTAGTACGGGGATGATTAGATGTGGTGGAATATTTATTAAAATTTGAGTCTAAATTTATAACGATGATGAAAACCTTTTAAATCATAAAAGATAGTAGATTTTATTTTCTACTTGACTCTTTTAATGGATTCTTTGGTTCATTTGTAGTTAAACTTGATGTTCATTATATTTTATCGGTTTAACTTTCTTGTTGTGAGGCTAATGATAATTTATTACGCATTATCTTAGTCATAATATTTCTTCTTGAGCTAGTTGAGCTCACCCTTTCTTTCCTTTGTTCTCTTGGAAGCGAGAATATATTTGGGACGAGTCGGGGAGCGGAGTAATGGTCGAGAGGATAGCATTAGTAGTCCTCACTATTGTGTTAAATAGTGTGACAATAAATGTAATGAGGACTCCTTGAGTATGGATATTGTCTAAATGACAATATTCTATTAGAACTCTCGGTTTATGTATTGTCGTATGTATGTTACACGACAGATGTATAATTAAGTTTGTATTTGAATTTATGTACTATGTAAGTGGCGACCCAAGATGGGTGACGTATACCTAATTTTGGGGGCGTCACAGTTGGTATCAGAGCTTAGGGATATGATCCCTGGCTAAGATGTGAGATAAGAACTAAGAGAGAGAGAGGCGGAAATTCCTTCGCTAGTATGACCTACCTAAGTTTATTTGGTATTTAATTGGTCTGGTCATTGTATGTATAGGGATAATATGTGACATGTTAATTAACCCTTGTTTTGTGACAGTGTTTGAGAATGACATCTGAAAATGCTGAGATAAGCAATGAAGCACATGAGAGTGTTGATTCAGCTCAAACAAAAGGTAACGACCAACAATACGATAATAATCATCTGGTGGTGGCAATGGCTATCGAACAATGATAACCATCGTAGGGAAATTATCATGCTAAGAATGGTAACCACTTCGGTGGTAATCATGACAAAGATAATAGAAGTGGAAATTGCAAGAAAGAAGGTAATTTAGCTCAATTTTGTTATGCATCAAAGTCAAGTCTATTTGGGACGGTGGCACCAAAGGTGGATATGGACAAAACAAAGTCGTTGGTTTTAGGAAGTGCATTTTCATGACTTTTCAAAAGCGAGTAAGCCGAACGAAGTTAGTAGCAGGTTAGTTAATTATAAATTGTGAAGTCTATACCTTATAAGATATCTGGGTTCTACCCATTATTTTATCTCTCTTGCTTTGCGTTCAACGTTTAAATTTGACTACGGAGAAGTTAGACTTTGACTTATTGGTTGAAACTTCGTTAGTAAGAGCCTTCGATTCGCTACTATTTTTAAATCTTGTTTGATTCAAATAAACACTTTCACGTTACTGTCGATCTTATCTTTTTTGAAAACAGTTGCCTTTGATGTGATTTTAGGAATCAATTGGTTAACTACTCATCATGCTTTTCGTAAGGTTGTTAGCTTTTATATTCATAACCAACCTGTTGTGCGAATTCAAGTAACCAAACTACTAAAGTCAATTATTGTCATATCAAGCCATAAGTAAAGATCCCTGAACCTTTCGTTGTTGACTTCCTTGTGTGGAATGCCTGCGAGGCGGACTTTCTCTAGGCGACATCATGAAAGAAGATGGCGAGTTGATAGGCATCATTATGAGGTGCTATCTAGGTTAAAGGATAGAAGTCACAGTTGGTATCAATGTGACGTATTATCCAAGTTTTGGTTGAGAGTCACAGTTTTGAATGATATTTCTATCATTAATAAATTTCTTGACGTATTCTTGAAGACTTTCTAGCCTACCCTAGAGCGTGAAATCGAATTTTGTATTGACCCCAGTACAAAACCCATTTCTTAAACCCTCAAATATTTCTTCAACTAAAAGGATGCATTTACGTGGTTTATGATGAAAGTCATAATAAAAGCATTGGACTAATGAATCATGGGTATACGTGGTATTAGTAAGTGTTATGATGAGTTATGTTGGTTAGTATGTGAAAACATGAAAGTTTCTTAAAAATCACAAGGAGTTAAAAACCATATTTTGGTGAAAAAGCGTAACATGAAATTCAATTGACCAAATCTCCTATTATATTTTGAATTTTTGAGTGTGTGGTCAAGTCCTAGAGTTAGATCTATGAGTTACCTAACTAATCCAAGTGGAATCACTGAAAAAGGTGTTGTAGATTTTTTGTGTGGGTGATTTTAGCAAAGGAGTCAAAACTTCAAAATGTCCAAAAATGCTTTGCTGCCACGTTTTTTGTAAGGGCTGTTTCGGCCACTTAATCAGTGAGAAAAATTCAGGCCTTTTGGGACATGAAAATATATGTTATAAAGTACCTCCTGTCCAAAAATGAGCTCATTTCGACTTAAAATGAACAAGTTATGACCATTTCAATATTTAGGTTTTTTGACGAAAAATGCTATAACTCGGAGTTCTATAACTCAGATGACCATAAAATTTAAAGCTGAGGCTCACATTAACATGTGTAAGGTCTTGCCAAGATTTGGGAATTTTGGAGTTAAACTTGAGGTAGCTAATTTCTTAAGGAATTAATTAGAAATTGATTTTTGAAAAATAGTAAATGAATTTTAAAAATTAGAAAAATATATTTTCATCATGGGACTATATTATGCTAAATCCCAGAAAAGAAATATTTTTGGGACTGATTTGGTATTTTTTTCATAAAAATAGTTTAGTTATGAACATATGAGTTAAATATGTTATGTGAAGTAACAAAATTGGAAAATAGGATTTTATGGCTAGAGAATCCTATATAGAGTATATACATATTTTTTGATGAGGATTTGATCATTGGTGATGATATCTTATGAGTATGGCATTTTGAATGATTAAATGCATTATATGGTAAAAGCGTAAACAATTGAAATAAATTGTTTATAAATTTAAGAAGTGATTAAAATATTGTTATAATATTAATGATATTATATTATAAGATTATTAAGTGATTGATAACATGGAGATATTCTTGAATCTGGATAAATTATATTATAAATATTTAATATTTATCCTTTATCTCATTTGATTGATTCTTTATATCATTGACATGATCCTCATGCTTATTGTAAGACCGAAATTTTTTAAATAAAAGGAATTTCCTTTATTTATTATTTTGAAATAGTAAGGGTGGATTTGATTAATGTGGATAGTTTATGGATAAAATACATAAATATTTGAATAAGCAAGTGGTTATAAAATATTCATTGTTGTCGGGAATATTCGTTTGGTCGTGGAATATTAAATGCTTTGTCGGGGAATATATTAAATGCGATGCGACCATGTATGTGTGGGCCCATAACGGAAGCGATTGGATGAAGAAAGCGACAAATATAAGTTGGTTAAAAAATAGCGGCGTAGTTATTCTCAATTAAGGCTATTTGGAATACGGTTGGTTAAAATCTGATGTCTGGCGTGGTTGCCGCGATAGCATGCGGTATTTGCGCGATATTGTTGAATTATTGATCCTTACGTAAAAAAGGCACTACTCGATAATTTTCACGATAATTCTTATTCGATATTTTATTTTATTGATTCGATAATTTCTTTGCGTTGATATTTTATATTATTGTTGTTCGATAATTGTCAACGCACATTATTTCCATTATCGGATCAATAATTCATATTATTTGAATAATATTATTAGATAGCATTATTGGCGATATCTAGAAAGTTACATCGAGGAGAGGTTTGGTCACCTAATTGCGCCTTGATGAGGAGAAATCCTTATCGGAAAGCCCCTCTTTCACAGGAGCGGCACTGGTTGTCATAAATGTGATTACGTAATATTATTTGTGAATAATTAATTGATTGATTCATATGATAAGGAAATATTTATTTTATGTGAATATAAAATGATGGATTTATTTATGTGGTTATTAATGAAGGTATTAAAAGATCAAATCGATTGTTATTACGACTTTATTGTGTGAGTTATAATATTTAATCAAATAGTTGGATCGTTGTAATTTTGGATATGTTATACATATATAAGTTGAGTATATGTCCACAAATTTTGAGCAGATTAAAAATGAGCGAATAATTTATTATAAATTTTAAGAGGTGGTGATTAGGAAATTAGGTTATAAATGATTTTGGTGGAAAATTCTACAAATTGGTGGGCCCCACTTTTGGTTGGTGAAGAAATGTGCTCAATTGAATTTTTCAAATGTGGTGGGTGGGAATAGTAGCGAGTAAAGCCATCGGAGTTGCGAGTTAAGTGCCTTCGGCGTCTTAACATTTTCTATAAATAGAAATTTAAGTTAGAATTGAAAATCACACGAAACAAGTTTTTCTCTCTTCTCTCTCTATATTATCGGTAAGCGTATTCTTGTGAGTATTTTGAGTATACTTTGAGTATTGTTAGGCGGTCTGAGTTCCTTGACCTTTATATCAGGTGTTTCAACTTAAATCTTGTCTTTTTCAGGTAAGGGATGTTATTTTCTTCTCGAATGATATTATTTCTTGATATCATTATCTTTGAAATATTGGTTGGAATTTTTATCAAATTTGGAATTTTTTCATATGGGGTTACTATTCATGAGTTCTTATTCACGAGTTACTATTCATGAGTTCTTATTCACGATTCTTATTCACGAGTACTATTAATGAAGCGTGAAGATGTTTTTTGTGGAATTTCTATCTTTTGGTGTCGGAGTTACTATTCACGTATACGGTCTTATTCACGTATCTGACCTTTATTCACGTATCTGGCCTTTATTCATAGAAAAATGAAAATTTTTCTTTTTCGTCTAAAATATCTATTACGGATACTAGCTTTGATTGTATCCATGTTTTGATCATTCTTGAATTTTACACCTTGTGATTATTTTTGAGGTATTTTTGGGCGTGGATAAAACCAAATACGAATCTTAATCCTTAATCCTTGTCATTTTGTTTCCTTTGGATTCGTTTCTTTAAAATATTTTTCATCATCCTCGGTCTTAAATGATGATATTATTGAATATCTTTGGCTTTGTAGTGCAAAGATGAATGATTTCGAAGAATATCTTTGGCACATAGTGCAAAGATGAGCAGTGTTTAAATGAACATGACCGGTGATGAATATCTTTGGCCTTTTAAAGATGCAAAGATGAGCATGTGTTGAGATGAGAAGATGAGCATACCGATTGATGAATATCTTTGGCTGTAGTGCAAAGATGAATATTTGATTTGAGATGAATATTGATTGATGTTACGGGGATAAAATATTGATGATGAATTTAAATTAAATTCATAGATTATAGTAGATTTCATTCTCTACGTAACTCTTACATGAATTATTATTTCATTGCGAATATTGATCTGAAACTTGTTGTCTATTGTATTCTATCAGATTTTTCCTGTTGAAGACTAACGATAATTTGTTCTATATTATCTTAGTCGTAACATTCTTCTTGGGCTAGTTGAGCTCACCCTTTTCCTTTTGTTCCATTTTTCTTCTCGGGAGGCGAGAATGTAGCGAGTCTTAGTCGGGGTATGGAATGAAGGTTTAGAGAGAGTTGTTTAGTAGTCCTCACCATTTTTGTAAAATAATGTATCAATAATTATGATGGGGATTTATTTGCGTGTGGATATTATACAGATGACAATATACGTATTTAAACTTCGAGTTTATATGTTGTAATAATAAAGTTGTAGTTATTTATGTACCATGTATTTGGCGACTCGAGAATGGGTTGGATGGAATGGACCTATTTTGGGGTCGTCACGGTTGGTATCGAGCTTAGGGATATGATCTCTGGCGGAGATCGGGAATAGAACTAGGAGGAGAGGCAGAGTAAATCCTCCCATTAGTGTGTGTCTACTAAGCTTATTTGTTAGTTGGTCGATATATAGGGATATTATGTGATATATTGATTTCCTTAATTAACCCTTGTTTTATGGCGGTATTTGAGAATGTCGAATGAGAATATTAATGATGGAGTAAATGAGGTAGTGGAGATACTGTACTCACCAGCGAGGAGAAGCGTGCAACAGTGGCAATGTTCCTTTGTGAACAACACCAATTGGCGAGATGATGAGCGAGGGATGTTTAGAAGCTTTTTGCGGTTCATGCAAAATCAGACGAGGAGACTTCGTGTTCAAAATATAGGAGAAATGATAGCAATTCACGGGTGGTCACAATGAGCGGTTCAAAAGTTGGGACCACGATTGCAGGAAAGCGGATCCGATCATGGCGGAAACATGGGTCGAAACAAATTACCAAGATATTCGATGTCTTGGGATGCGGAGAACGAAAGTTCCATTCGCTACTTTTATGTTCCGTGGTGAGGCGGATTCTTGGTGGGAATCGTGAGCGTACCATCCATTTGCTTCCTCGGCATGTCGTGGGAGGCGTTTGAAGCAGTTCAATGACAAGTACTTCCACGAAAGTATTCGTCTATATGAAGGAAGTGGAGTTTATTAGGCTGGAGCGAGAATAACATGGCGGTATCCCGATGAGGCGAAGTTAGCGGAGTTATCGAGTTTGCACCTCATTTGGTGGAGAATGAGGAGCATTATGGCGGATGTTTTCTTAGAGGTTTGAAACGGCGTCGTCGATATCTCATTCTCATAAATTTTCTCTCTATTAGGATGTTGTCAGCGAGGGCTCGGTTGTTAGGCGAGATAACGAAATGCGTTCAATGAGGGACCATAACCGAGGATCATACCAGAAGATAGCGATCATCGAATAACGATAACCGGCGGAGAAAGAAGAATACGGACAAAAGCGGTAACCACTACGGTGGTAATCATGGCCATGAAAATAGAAAAGCGAGTCGGGAGGAGATTTTTAAAGAGGAGATTTAACAACGACCATGTGAGGCGGCAGTCTGCAGTGATGGCTTGGTTTCAAGGGAGAGAAAGACCATCGGTCAGTATGTTACAAATCTGGGAAGAGGACATATCATCCAAAGCGCCCTGCGAGTTTAAGGTATGCTATAATTGTGGAAAAGAAGGACATATCGCTCGAGATTATGCGATATCGAAACCAGTCCGGTGAAATGGTGACTCGAAAGGATGTCGAGAAAAGTCAAAAGTCGGCGATTTACGGAAGGCGTTTGTCGTGTGAGGTCAAAATCGAGGAACGACGAAGTTAGCAGGTTAGTTAATTATAAATTCTTGCGAAGTTTATACCTTACTAGAATGGGGTTCTACCCATTCTTTTATCTCTCTTGCTTTGCGCTCAGCGTTTGAACTTGACTACGGAGAAATTAGACTTTGACTATGTTATGGAGACTCAGTTAGGAGAAACTTTCATTACATCCAGTTGTTTAGAAATCTTGCTTGATTGAGTTGGCACTATCACATTACACTGTTAACCTTATTTCTATAGAGATATTTGCTTTTGATGTGATTTTAAGGTTAACTACTCATCATGCTTAAAATTGATTACTTTTGTAAGGTTGTTAGTTTTCATATTCTAAACAACACATTATTATCGAATTCAAGCAATCAAACCATTGTAGTCAAACATTTTCATATCAAGCCATGAAGTCATTCGTTTATTACGGATGTCGAGTTTTCTTAGTCCATGTTATGGATTTGAATAAAGACACGTCGATTTGAATAATATTCTGTTGTTATTGATTTTTCGACGTATTTCTGAAGAATTTCTTGGCTTACTCTCAAAGATCGATATTAAATTTTGTATCGACTTTGAACCCGGTACAAAACTCATTTCTAAAATCTCATATCGAATGGCTCTATTGAACTTGAGGAGTTAAAAATTCAACTATAAATTTGGTACTGAGCCTTTATCTGGTGACTTCCTTTGTGGAATGCACCTAAGCGGACTCTCTGTAGGGGACGTCATATTAGATGCGATAGTAAAAGCGATAGGTGTCATTGTAGCGTCTTATCAAGGTTGGGATATGAGTCACGATTGAGAACAACCTAAGTCGATAATCGAAATCGTAGCTTTACAGGCTTAGTTGGTTATTATCGGAGATTAGTTGAAGGATATTCTCGAATCGCTATTCCATTAATGTGGTGACTCGTAGAGATACAAAATTCAAATGGAGCGAGGAATGTGGTAAGAGCTTGAAGAACTTCGAGAGGAGACTCATTTCAAAGACGTGTTACGACCGTGCCGTCACGAAAAGCGAGCGTGGTAGGCGGCGTGTTGAGTAGAAGATCGTATACAAATGCGAATACGATATTGTCAAAGACTCATTTAGAGTATAATATACAAATAATAGAGATGGAGATGAAAACTCTAGGTACCCACGTGATGATATCTGATGCATTGATGATATCTGAGTATAATCGACTTTAATCGATAAAGTTAAAAGTTATTCAAGCTACACCGGGTGATGAATTTGAAGAAGGAGGTGCAAGAAGTTGTTATTTCAAAAGCGAGAGAATCGGTGAGGTGAGGAAAGCTCGAACCTTGATTTATTAATCCATTTAAAATTCTCGATCGAATAGGAGCGTGGCTATAGACTCGTTTTACCGCCAAGTATATGGCGTGTTCATAGCGTTTTTCACGTGTCGATGTTACGTAAATATGTGGATGACCCGAACCACGTCATTGAGTTAGAAGCGAGGATGAGATAGCGAAGAAGACTTAGCGTACGAGGAGGTACTGTCAAGATATTGGATAGGAAAGAACATGTCCTATGTAAAGGTTATACCACAAGTTAAAGTTTTGTGGAGAAACCATGCTTTATTGAAATGACACGGGAGTTGGAAATGGAAATGAAAGCGAGGTATCTCATCTTTTGAAACACCAGTGCGTCGTCGTCGATTTCGAGGACGAAATTTCATAAGGAGGGAGGTTGTAAGACCGAAATTTTTTAAATAAAAGGAATTTCCTTTATTTATTATTTTGAAATAGTAAGGGTGGATTTGATTAATGTGGATAGTTATGGGTAAAATCATAAATATTTGAATAAGCAAGTGGTTATAAAATATTCATTGTTGTGGGGAATATTACGTTTGGTTGGTGGAATATTAAATCTTGTAGGGGAATATTAAATGCGATGGCGCTTGACCATGTGTGGGCCCCCATAATGTGAGCGATTGGATGAAGAAAGCGACAAATATAAGTTGGTTAAAAATAACTTGGCGTAGTTATTACAGATTAAGATTGTTGGAATGCCGGTGGTTAAAATCTGATGTCTGGCGTGGTTGTTGCGATAGCACGCGGTATTATTGCGGTATTGTTGAATTATTGATCCTTACGTGAAAGCCTTTACTCGATAATTATTACGATGAATTATTATTCGATATTTTATTTTATTGATTGATAATTGCTGCGTTGATATTTTATATTATTGTTGTTCGATAATTGTCCTTTTTACATTATCTCCATTATCGGATCAATAATTCATATTATTTGAATAATATTATTAGATAGCATTATTGGCGATGTCTAGAAAGTTACATCGAGGAGAGGTTTGGTCACCTAATTGCGGCGATGAGGAGAAATCCTTATCGGAAAGCCCCCTCTCACAGGAGAGCAACTGGTTGTCATAAATGTGATTACGTAATATTATTTGTGAATAATTAATTATTGATTCATATGATAAGGAAATATTTATTTTATGAATGAATATAAAATGATGGATTTATTTATGTGGTTATTAATGAAGTGTATTAAAAGATCGGAATGGATATTAAAAAAAATTATTACGACTTTTGACGATATATTGAGTTATAATATTTAATCAAATAGTTGGATCGTTGTAATTTTTGGATATGTTATACATATATAAGTTGAGTATATGTCCACAAATTTTGAGCCGATTAAAAATGAGCGTATAATTTATTATAAATTTTAAGAGGTGGTGATTAGGAAATTAGGTTATAAATGATTTTGGTGGAAAATTCTAGAATTGGTGGGCCCCACTTTTGGTTGGTGAGAAATGTGCTCAATTGAATTTTCAAATGTGGTGGGTGGGAATAGTAGCGAGTAAAGCCATCGGAGGTTCTTGAGTTAAATCCGCCTTGGCGTCTTAACATTTTCTATAAATAGAGGCTAAGTTAGAATTGAAAATCACACGAAACAAGTTTTCTCTCTTTCTCTCTCTATATTATCGGCGTATTCTTGTGAGTATTTTGAGTATACTTTGAGTATTGTTAGGCGAGTTGCAAGTTCCTTGACCTTTACTCAGGTGTTTCAACTAGAAATCTTGTCTTTTCGAGGTAAGGGATGTTATTTTCTTCTCGAATGATATTATTTCTTGATATCATTATCTTTGAAATATTGGTTCTGAATTTTTTATCAAATTTGGAATTTTTTCATATCGGGTTACTATTATTGAGAGTTCTTATTCACGAGTTCTTATTCATGAGTTCTTATTCACGATTCTTATTCACGAGTACTATTCATGAAGCGTGAATATGTTTTTTGTGGAATTTCTATCTTTTGGTGTGAGTTACTATTCGTATCGGTATTATTCACGTATCTGACACTATTCACGATATCTGGCCACTATTCATAGAAAAATGAAAATTTTTCTTTTCGTCTAAAATATCTATTACGGATACTAGCTTTGATTGTATCCATGTTTTGATCATTCTTGAATTTTACACCCTTATGATTATTTTTTTGAGGTATTTTTTGGACGTGGATAAAAAACCAATACGAATCCTTAATCCTTGTCATTTTGTTTCCTTTGGATTCGTTTCTTTAAAAATATTTTCATCATCCTCGGTCTTAAATGATGATATTATTGAATATCTTTGGCTGTAGTGCAATGAATGATTTCTGAAGAATATCTTTGGCTGTAGTGCTGAAGATGAGCAGTGTTTAAATGAACATGACATAGTGATGAATATCTTTGGCCTTTAGTGCAAAGATGAGCAGTGTTAGATGATGAATATTTTTGGCCGATTGATGAATATCTTTGCTTTTGTAGTGCAAAGATGAATATTTGATTTGAGATGAATATTGATTGATGTTCTGAGGATAAAATATTGATGATGAATTTATTAAATTCATAGATTATAGTAGATTTCATTCTCTACGTAACTCTTACATGAATTATTATTTCAGCTGCGAATATTGATCTGAAACTTGTTGTCATTGTATTATCGATTTTTCCTGTTGAAGACTAACGATAATTTGTTCTATATTATCTTAGTCATAACATTCTTTCTTGGGCTAGTTGAGCTCACCCTTTTCCTTTTTGTTCCATTTTCTTCTCGGGAGGCGAGAATGTAGCGAGTACTAGTCGGGGGTATGGAATGAAGGTTCTAGAGAGAGTTGTTTAGTAGTCCTCACCATTTTTGTAAAATAATGTATCAATAATTATGATGGGGATTTATTTGCGTGTGGATATTGTCTAGATGACAATATTCGTATTTAAACTTCGAGTTTATATGTTGTAATAATAAAGTTGTAGTTATTTACGTACCATGTATTTGGCGACTCGAGAATGGGTTGGATGGAATGGACCTATTTTGGGGTCGTTACACTTATATTATGTTGAAAGTCATCTATAGCTCACGCATAGATGGACTTGGTATGATTATGACGAGGATTGTTCGGTATAATCATGGTAGTAATTGAAAACATGATTATCTTTGTACGTAGTGCATGGATAATTGTGGTCGTGATCTTAATGAATACACAATTATCTTTGGCACGTAGTGCATGGATAATTTGTGGTCGTGATACTAATGAATACACGATTATCTTTGTACGTAGTGCATGGAAAAATTTGTGGTCGTGATACTAATGAATACACGATTATCTTTTGTACGTAGTGCATGGATAATTATGGTAATTGATACTAATGAATACACGATTATCTTTGGTAGTAGTGCATGGATAATTTGTGGTCGTGATCTTAATGAATACACGATTATCTTTGCATGTAGTGCATGGATAATTTAGTATTGCATGGATGGTCGTGATACTAATGAATACACGATTATCTTTGGTAGTAGTGCATTGGATAATTTGTGGTCGTGATCTTAATGAATACACGATTATCTTTGGTAGTAGTGCATGGATAATTTCGTGGTCGTGATACTTAATGAATATCCTTGGCCCGTAGTGCGGGGATGATTGATGATATGGATTAATTATTGAAATTTGAGTCTCGTGAATGAAATATTAATTCATGGATGTGGTAAAGTCATCTTTGGTAGTAGTGCATTGATAGACTTGGTATGATTATGACCGAGGATTATTCGGTATAATCATAGTAGTAATTGAAAATCTGAATATCCTTGGCGATAGTGCATGGATAATTCGTGGTCGTGATCTATTAATGGTGAGTCTCGGCATTATTGGTTTCTGATTTGTATATCTTTTGCTTTGTAGTGCAAAGATGAATTGTTAATGAATATCTTTGGCGGATTGCAAAGATGAATTTAATGTTTTCAACGATAAAGTTATTCAAGGTATCCTCACCTCTTATCATACAGTGCATTACCCTAATTTAGAGGAGCGAAATTCCATAAGGAGGGAGATTGTGAGACCCAGATTTTATCGATAAAGATTTAAATTTTGTAGAAATAATTTTTTAATATTATGGTGTGAATTTGAGATAATATTATAGTTGTGGGTAGTATTTATAAATTTTGCAAAGTATGCAAGTGGTTATATTATATTCGATTGGTGGGGAATATTAGGGTTTAGCGAGGAATATTAAATACAACTGACTCAATCATTGGTGGACCCCACAATGACAATTATTATCGGATTGAGAAAGCGACAAAAATATTTTATTGAAATAATGGCGGAAGTTTTACTGGTTAATCTTGTTGAACTACTCGGTAGTAAAGAAATACGATGTCGTGTGGTTGCATAGTAGTAGCATTACCGGTAATTATTATTGATGCTTATGTGAGAAGTCACTCGGTTTGATTCCATTATTGTCGATTAATAATATGAATTATTATAGAGATAATGGCGTTTTATTTTATTAAGTATTATTAACGTAATAAAATAGAAACATCTTTTATATAAAGCGAATACTTTATTAAAGTTATTCTATAAATATAATATATTATATTTTATTATGCATAGTGTTGTATAGTGTTTTGCATAGTGTTGCATAGTGTTTGCATAGTAAAATGTTTTATATAAATAGAATATATGATATTTTATTTAAAGATTTTGCTTTAAATATGGACCGTCAGATTAAAGTAAATCAATACTGGACCGTTCATTGAATTAATTATTATGCATTCTATTTTCCTATAAATAGAAGCTCATTCCTTCATTATTTTCTTACGAATTCACTTTGAAACTCTAGAAAGCGAAATTATAGAGAGAGAAGCTATAGAGAGAAAATCTATGAGAGAAAGAAGAAGAGTATTACGGTACTTCACTACTTTGATATCCGGTGTCTTTTACGGTAAGGGATATTATTCTTTTGTATTCAAAAGAGAACTTACATTATTCCATTTCTTTATTATTCTATTGGAATAACTTTTGTATACGTGGTTTACCCTATACTTGGTGACATTCTTCTATTATTACATTGGAACATCACATGCTGTGTGTGTGTTTTACAGGACTTTGTTTCGTTTTTATTATTATTACATTTGGAATATCACATGCATGTGTTTTACACGGACACTGGTTCCATTTTTATTATTAGTCTTTATTATTACGCCGAGATATATCACATGCGTACTATATACGTAGGACTGGTTCCATCATTTATTATTCCGCATTTATTATTACATTGGAACATCCACAGCCGGTGTGAATTTCACCTGACCTGGTTCCGTTATTATTATTCTGTTGGAATAACCTGCCTGTGCGGTCTATCGCATGCATGGTGATTTCTTTTGTTATTCCATTCTTTATTATACCCAGTTGGTTAAAACTTTGACTTCTATACTCCATGAAATTAGTAGAATATCCTTGATATTTGCGTTTCATCCAGTATCTTTTCATGGAAATATTCTTCTGATCATTCTTGAATTTTACTCTACAAAACAGTATCATGTTGACAATTTGGACGTTAATAATTCTTGGATAAATTAATTCTTGAACTTGTTTATTGAATTATTATGTCATTGACATCATCCTCATGTTATATTATGTTGAAAGTCATCTTTGGCTTACGTGCATAGATGGACTTAGTATGATTATGACCAGGATCATTCGGTATAATCATGACTTTTGTTATAAATGATGTGATAAAAGTCCTCGATTGGTTTTGTAAAGCATTGATGAATAGTTTTTGGTATGATTATGACCGGGGTTTATTCGGTATAGTCATGACCATTGATGATTTAATGAAAATTCTTGGCCAAGTAGTACGGGGATGATTAGATGTGGTGGAATATTTATTAAAAGTGAGTCTCGGCTATATAAATTGATGAAAAACCTTTTAAATCATAAAAGATAGTAGATTTTATTTTCTACTTGACTCTTTTAATGGATTCTTTGGTTCATTGTGAGTTAAACTTGATGTTCATTATATTTTATCGGTTTAACACTATTTGTAGGCTAATGATAATTTATTACGCATTATCTTAGTCATAATATTTCTTCTTGGGCTAGTTGAGCTCACCCTTTCTTTCCTTTATTCTCTTTGAAACGAGAATATAGTGAGACGAGTCGGGGAGCGGAGTAATGGTCCGAGGAGGATAGCATTAGTAGTCCTCACTATTGTGTTAAATAGTGTGACAATAAATGTAATGAGGACTCCTTGAGTATGGATATTGTCTAAATGACAATATTCCTATTAGAACTCTCGGTTTATGTATTGTCGTATGTTACCGACAAATGTATAATTAAGTTTGTATTTGAATTTATGTACCATGTAAGTGGCGACCCAAGATGGGTGTGTATACCTAATTGGGGGGGCGTCACAAATAACAACATCGATTAATTAATTAACGAGCAATGATACGTTTAGGAGCTTTTTAGAATTCATGCAACATCGAGGTGAATGCGGCTCCCTGTTCATAATGCGAGGAGAAACAATGGCAACCCACGGTTTGGTCGCTACTACTGACTCGAGCTAAATTTGGGACCACCGTAGTTTTTGGGGAATCCAGAACCGCAAAAGGCGAGGCGTGGTTAAAGCAGATCACCAAGATATTTGAGGTCTTGGGTTGCTCAGGAGCAAAGGTTTCCTTGCCACCTTTATGTTGCGTGAAGAAGCAAATCATTGGTGGGAATCGTAAAAGACGTCTGTGATTGGCCGACTCAAGATGTCTTGGGAGAAGTTCAAGATTACATTCAATGACAAGTACTTTCCTAAAGTATTCTTCACATGAAGGAGGTGGAGTTTATCAAGCTGGAACAAAATAATATGAGCGTGTCGCAGTATGAGGCTAAATTTGCAAAGTTGTCTCGGTTTGCATCCCATTTGGTCGATAATGAGGAGCGAATGACGCGAATGTTTCTAAGAGGTTTGAAACCTGAGATACGTCAATATCTTATTTCTAACAAACTTTGTTTATATTCAGATGTTGTGAATAGGGCTCAATTATTGGAGCGCGATAATGAGTCATCACAACCAAAAGGCAACGACCAACAACACGATAATAATCGTACCGGTGGCAACGATCATCGGAATAATGATAACCATCGTGGGGGAAATTATCATGCCAAGAATGATAACCACTTCAGTGGTAATCATGGCCAAAATAATAGAAGTGGAAATTTTAAGAAGATAAGGTTCAATAATGATGGAAAGATAGCAATACCAACACCCGTTTCAAAGGAAGAAGAACGATCATCGGTCGTATATTTCAAATGCGGACATGAGGGACACATCCGTCCAAACTGTACGCAGCAATCCAAAGCGTGTTTCAATTGCGAAAGAGAAGGTCACCTAGCTCGATTTTATCGTATGGTGAAGTCAAGTTCAGCTGGGATAGTGATGCCAAAGGATGTCCCAGACAAGCCAAAACTGGTAGTTTAAGAGAGAGCATTTTATTTCATAACGAGGAACCTGAATAAAATTATCATGGGTAAGTTAATCATAAACTTTTGCAAAGTTTATACCGTGTTAGATACCGGTTCTACTCACTCTTTTATTTCACCTAGTTGTGTTCAATGTTTGAATTTAGCTCCGGAGAAGTTAAACTTTAATTTATCTGTTGAAACTCAGTTGGGAGAAACCTTTGTTACCTCTACTATTTATAAATCTTGTTTGATTCAAATCAACACTTTCACATTACCTGTCGATCTTATCTCTTTGAAAATATTTACATGGATGTGATTTTTGGAATCGATTGGTTAACAACTCATCATGCTTTTCATAAGGTTGTTAGCTTTCATATTCCTAACTTTTTAAGTAACCAAACCACTAAAGTCAATCACTGTCATATCAAGCCATAAGTAAAGAGCCCCGAGCCTTTCGTTGTTGACTTCCTTATGTGGAATGCACCGAAGCCAGATTTTCTATAGGCGATGTCAGGAATGACGATGGCAAGTTGATAGGTATCAATGTGACGTACTATCCAAGTCTTGGATGAGAGTCACGATTTTGAATGACATTTCTATTGTTAATAGATTTTCTGATGTATTTTTGAAGACTTCTTAGCCTACCCTAGAGCGTGAAATTGAATTTTGTATTGACCCCAGTACAAAACTCATTTCTTAAACCCTCAAATATTTCTTCAACTAAAATGAACGTAATATACGCCAAAGACATTGGCTCGAGCTGTTAAAGATTATGATCGTACCATTCAATATCATCATGGAAGAGCAAACGTGGTAGCTGACATGTTGAGTAAAAGATCGTATATGTTTACGAGTGCGATGTTGTTAACACAAAGACTCATTTCATATAACTTACAAATGATGAAGATAGAGTTAAAGACTCTAGGGACCCACATCAAGATAACGAATATACGTTAGCATTGACTTTAATCGATAAAGTTAAAGCCGCTCGGAGCTGATGAATGAGAAGAAGAAGGTTCAAGAGGGCGTTATTCTAGAAGCAAGAATTGATGAAGAGAGGAAATCTCAACCCTCGATTTAATTGGCCCATTTGAAATCCTCGATCGAGTAGGAACTATGGCTTATAGACTCGTTTTACCGCCAAATATGTTGCGTGTTTATAACGTTTGTCACGTATTGATGTTACGTAAATATGTGCACGACCCGAACCACATTATTGATTTAGAACCGGATGAGATAGCGGATAATTTAACGTATGAAGATGTACCTGCTAAAATCCTGGAATATATTCTACGCTTAAAGGTTATACCTCAAGAGTTAGAATCGGTGAAGTGTGTACTCATCTACATTAGGTATACTAGTATCGCACGTAAATTTCGAGGGCTTAAATTTCAGCAAAGGAGGGAGATTGTAAAATCCCAAATTTTACGAATAAAGATTTAATTTTCTTAAAATATTTTTTTTAATATTATGGTGTGAATTTGAGATAATATTATAGTTGTGGGTAGAATTTATAAATTTTGCAAAGTATGCAAGTTGTTATATAATATTCGATTGGTCGGAGAATATTCTTTTTGTCGGGAAATATCCGTACGATGGCATAATCATTGGTGGACCCCACAACGGAATTATTGTCGGATTGAGAAAATGACAAAAGTATTTTAATGAAAATAACGGCGGAAGTTTTACAGTTAATACTGTTGAACTACTCGGTAGTAAAAGTACGATGTCTGGCGTTGCATAGTAGTAATACTGCGGTATTGATTATTGATGCTTACGTGAGAAGTCACTCAGTTATACTCAATTATTGCTATAGTAATTCTTGCATCATATCTCCCATATTATTGATCCGATTATTGTCACAGTATCATCTGCATTATATGATATATTATTAAGTGAATAATTGAGATGAAAAAGTTATTCTTATTATTAAATTACAATATTTACAATGTCTAGAAGTTCTGTCAAGGAGAGGTTTGGTCACCTAATTGCGCGCCAATACGAAGAAATCCTTATTGGAAAGCCCCCTCTTTCTTAGGAACAACCTGGTTGATAAATATTATGAGTTATAATATTAATGATGAATGTTATTAATATTGAAGTTGTGTTCGGAGTTGAATTTGGAGACGCATACATGATATTTGAGTCCGGAACGATGAAATTAGTAAAAATAGACTATAAACACAAAATTTACCGATTTTTACTATTTGGTCAAAAAGTCAACAGTTGAATTTTTTGGGAAAAGTCAAACTTTAAAATTTTAAAATTTATATTTTTGATAAAAATAGTTTCATTATGTTGGAATTATTTGTGTTAGTGAAAATCGACATTTATTTCCTTAAAAATTGATGTCTGGAGGTTATTTTGACCAATCGGGTATTTAACCGGATAAATGAGCAATTGATTGCTATTATTTCACATGATTATAACTATTTGTTTACATGTGTATACTATTGTTTCACATTCTTGTTACTATTAGGGGAATTGGTGCAAGATTGATAATACTTACATGACTAAGTTAAAAATGGAGGTATAGATGGAGGTACTATACTGTAATTCGTATTTTTACATGTCTAGAACTATTGATTCACATGATTTACTATTGACTCACATTATTTACTATTAGGGGAGGTGGTGTAAGTTTGATAATACTTGCAGGACTAAATTAAAAATGAAAGAAAAGTTGGAGGTATTGTTCTGTAATTTTTCGAGCCCCAAAATGTCTAATTATCGAAACTATATTTTTCTATAAATAGAAGCTCATTCTTTCTGCATTTCTCACCAATTCACTAAAGCTATAGAGCACTTATTATAGAGAGAAATTATAGATAAAAGCTATAGAGAGAAAATCTATAGAAGAAGAGAAGCCTGCTACTTTACTACTCCTATATCCAGTTTTTTTTTACGGTAAGGGGTGTTATTTCTTTTGTATTCAAGAAGAGAAATTCTATTATTCCATTCTTTATTATTCTATTGGAATAACCTGTATATACGCGGGCTACCCTATACTTGGTGACATTATTCTATTATTCCGTCTTTATTATTCTGTTGGAATATCCACATACATGCGTTTTATCTTTGGACTCGATTTCGCGTCTTTATTATTACATTGGAATATCCCGCCTCGTGTCCGTTTTGCTTATGGGACTGGTTCCATCTTTATTATTACACGTTGGAATATCACGTGCATGCGTTTACGTGGGACTGGTTCCATCTTTTTATTATTCTCGTTGGAACATCCACATCGATGCGAATTTACTTTGACTGGTTAGATTACTTATTATTACGTTAGAATAACTTTGTCTATGCAAAGTACCGCATGCATGGTGATTTCATTTGTTATTCTATTCGTTATTATACTCAGTTGGTTAAAGTTTTGACTTCTATACTCCATGAAATTAGTGGAATATCGTTGATATTTGCGCTTAATCTAGTATCTTTTCATGAAATATTCTTCTGAGCATTCTTGAATTTTACTCTACAAAGCAGTATCATGTTGACAATTTGAACGTTATCAGTTCCTGGATAAACTAATTCTTGAACTTGTTTTATTGAATTCTTATATCATTGTCATCATCCTCATGTTTATATTATAT
Organism: Panax quinquefolius; assembly: GCA_020205615.1. NCBI lineage: Eukaryota > Viridiplantae > Streptophyta > Magnoliopsida > Apiales > Araliaceae > Panax > Panax quinquefolius. The sequence continues at coordinate 119,876,558 of CM035172.1, read as the reverse complement.
TAAAAGTCATCTATAGCCTGTAGTGCATAGATGGACTTGGTATGATTATGACCAGGGATTATTCGGTATAATCATAACCATAATGTTATAAATGATGTGGAAAAAGTCCTCATTGGCTCGTAGTGCATTGATGGATAGTTTTTGGTATGATTATGGCTATGGATTCCCTTTGGCCGTAGTGCAAAGATGAATTGTTTTATGGAATGATCAGGACCATTGATGAAAACATGATTATCTTAAGCGGTAGTGCATAGATAATTCGTGATCGTGATACTAAAGAATATCCTTGGCCGTAGTGCAGGGGTGATTCGATGATGTGGATTATTTATTAAGCTGAGTCCCAACGATAAAAGTGATGAAAAACCTTTTAAATCATAGAAGATAGTAGATTTTATTCCCTACTTGACTCTTCTAATGGATTGCTTGTTCCGCTGCAGTTAAACTTGATGTTTGTTATATTTTATCAGTTTAACACTGTTGAAGGCTAACGATAAATTATTCTGCATTAACATAGTCTTAATATTTCTTACTGGGCTAGTTGAGCTCACCCTTTCTTTCACTTTATTCTCTTTGAAATGAGAGCGTAATGGGACTAGTTGGGGAACACAGTGATGGTCCTAGATGGTGCATTAGTAGTCCTCACTATTCTGTGAAATAGTGTGATAATAATTGTAATAAGGACTCCTTTTGAGTTTGTATAATCTCTAGTAGACAATATTTGTATTCAAACTCACAGTTTATGTTTTGTCGTATTATACACGATAATTGTATTATTAAGTTATATTTGCATTCTGTACCATGTATCTGGTGACTCAAGATGGGTGATGTATACCTAATTTTGGGAGCATCACAATACATATACCAAATTTTTAAATGATCATAAAGTTCAGGGTTGTTCCACACACTAAATCTGGATTGAATGAACTTAAAGTTCAGAGTAGTGTCACATGTATATCTTTGAGGTTTGTCACCAAACCACCGCCCATTTCAATTTCATCGGTCGTATAGACTTAGAAATCCGGTTTGATCTGCTCAACCAAACAAACTAGGAGTATGCATATCATCCTCTAAATATTATCCGATCATTGCTATAAATGTCAGAGACAGCTTACTACTGCCAAGGACAACCATAATTGCCCACCAACCGGGTCCTTGGTATCGGTTCTAATAAATGTCGATATATATATGCATGCAAACAAAATTGGTTTCTAACAAATTATGCTTTGATATCAAATCAAAAACATTTTCTATAATAATAACTCCTATGACTTGGTTATGTTTGAACAAGAACTCATAACGTTTGAATAACAAAAATCATAAACATTGTATATCATAAGATCATAAAATAGAAAATTTCATTTAATAAATAAATTAAACGAAACTAGAAGACTGGCATTTGAAATATGAGGTTTGCACAAAGTGCAGAAAACTTGCAATCGAAATATAAAGTTGCACAAAGTGCGGAAAAACTTGCCTACCCGACGATCAGCTAATTTATAATATTTAAATTTGTCTACGCAACCTAAATATGTTTATTGCAGTAATTAGAACCAATAATAGTTGATATTTAATCAATTTACTAGTGTCTGGGTTGTATTCTATGTCTATTCGGTATTTTATAACTTGATCGGATGGTTATCGAATTATCTTTTGAGTAAACTTTGTTTGAAAGTTTAAATATTACTCTAAATATTATTTATACTATTTTCTAGAAACTTAAAACTATTTCTTAATGATTAATATTAATTTTAACTAATTTATTATTAATCAAAATGATTTTTAAAATCATTAATAATATTATTAGGTAATTAATAATCATTCATAATGATTTTTAAATCATCACTATTATTTTCAAATTATTGATAATGATTTTTAAATCATTAGTTTCATTTTAAATAATTTAATATTATTTAAAATGATTTATTATTAATATTATCTAATTTATTACCAATTAAAATGATTTTAGTAATCATTAAAATAATTATTAATTATACATAATAATTATTAAATCATCAAATTTATTTTAAATAATTTATTATCACCGATAATGATTTTTAAATCATTAATTTGCATTATTATTATTCAAAATGATTTATTATCATTTTTACTAATTTATTTAATAGCATTATTAATTAATTTTATTATCATTAATACTCAAATACATTTAATTTTAATGAAATTTAATGTCAAAATATTAAAACTTATTTACAATAATTTAAAATGTATTTTAGGAATTAATTATTAATTTATAGTAATTATTTGGTATTTATTTCTATTTATAATATAATTTTTATTAATTTTCTAGCTAACTGTGGCTAAAGGTCACTTTTAGTGACAGAACCGTCACTGTTGATGTTCTTGAGGTCTGAAGAACAGCCCTTACCTGTGAGGGCCCCGAATTCGAGGTCCCGAATCACCGCGAATCCGGTTCGATCATTCTAAACAACTATTACTATTTGCGGAAGATATAAACATAAATTGTTTATACAATACATTACACACTATTACCCAAGGTCGAGTAACCTTAACTTAATACACAATTCATAACTATCTAACACATAACTTTATTATCAAACTACACTATTACATTTCTAATCGCATACATAAACTAAAGCTGGAACTTTCTTTAATATTTTTTCGTATCAAAACGTTGCTCGTCTTAATCTGCAATGTTTATCATGATATAGCAAGGGTGAGCATAAAATTGCCCAAAGAAGTTTAAGTTCAATAATATAACGATATATCATGATTGAAATGATTTGAATAATTGGTGCATCTATAATTCAACAATATAATTGTGAACTAAAGAGGAACAAAATTTTGGTCAACAAGTATTTTACATGAATAATTATATCTCGAACCAAGAAGGGTAATGAAGGTGATCAACCTTTTCATACACGACTTATACATGCAATATGTACGGAGTACAATTATACATGGAAATCAGCAATGATTAACCATAAGCATATCTAAATGAAACAACTCTTAATAGAGTTAAGTAAAACAAACTTGCCTGAATCGTTGATTACCGCTACGCAATTTATATCGCCTTATCCGAAGACCTAATATTAGTAATATAGATCTCCAATATTAGAATAATATCATCACAATATAATATAATAATATATATAAACATAGAATAACCTATACACATAACACATAACCCTATCAGTCTATTCAGCACATAAAACTTAGCAACAAGTCAGACTATTTAAGTCCGAGTTGAAACCGACACAATTCTATCATCCCGACGGTCTAGTCGAACAAATTTCGAGTTTAAGTTCAATTAAACTCTGGCTAAACGCTTAACTATTATCTAAGATAATTTTAATAATAGTCGAAATATTTTTCAAAGTCTCGTAATAATTTTTAAATAATTATTACTATTTATCAAGAATTTTCAATCATTAAACATGTATTTAAATAATATAAATACCACTTAATTCTTTTATCATTAATATTCATTTATTATCAAATATTAATGAAGTACATGTCATAATATTATAATATATTTTATAATATATCAAAGTAATTTTAAAACCTTAAAATCATTTAAATATGATTTTAAACACTTAAATTCATTATCCGATAATTGCTATTAATATTAAAATATTAATATTTTCATGAAAAAATATCAAAAGTTATATTTTATAACTTAAAATATTTTTATAACACTTAAATCATTTTTATATGATTTATAAATCATTAATTCTATTTTTTCATAATTTATTTAATATATTTATTAAATAAATTAATTATCATTAATATTGATTAATTAATAAAATTCATCAAAAAATATTAAAAGTCACTAAAAATAACTTAAAATATTTTTTTTTATCATAATATTTTTTTCATGATTTTTCATGTATTAAAATCATTTTAAATAATTTATTTAATATTATAACTAAATAAAATAAATACCATTTATATTCCAAAAATATTAAATATTTATGAAATATACTCAAAATAATTAAAAACTATTTTTAGGACTTTAAAATAATTTTTAGAATTTATTATGTATTTTAATAATTAAAACCATTTTTATCTATTTTTAAATAATTTCGGAAAATCGGAAAATAAATAATAATAAAATAAGCTAAAGGGCCCTATACCGATGCAGACAAAGTCGCTATAGGTGTTCTTGAGGTCATTCTTGAGTTGCCCGGATCTTCATGTCAGACAACAAGGTGGGTCGTTTGACCGGTTCTAATCTTATGTTCTAGTTAAATTCTGGACTGGTAATGGTGTTATAGTTATAGTATAAGTGTTATAATACAACTATCAATTGAGTTCATGGCCAAAACGTTACTTAATCGAGAGATCTACGCTGCAGAAAAGAATGTGGAAGTTGTTCTTCATTTACGGGTTTTCGAAATGAAGAACAGCTTGTTAAAGTCTTACTTTGAGCCTCTAGATCTAGGCCTTCCGGTATGAGTAATGTAATATTAAGGTTCCATTGTGTAGTACTCATGTCCCTCAAAACTTCATAACCTCGGATCATCTTAACAACAACATGATCTAAGCTATCAAGTAGAATTCAAACTAGTGGTCGAGAAGCGGGTCTTGAAGATTACAGGTTACCAGAATCTCCTTCCCAAGATGTAGGTCAGTCGGCGGTGGTTTGACCACGTATACATTTGATTCTGAGTATGATCTAAGTGATCTAGTGGTTTGAGAATGTAGATAACATGTCAGACTACAAATATGAAACCAACAACATAACTAAAACACTTAACAGAAGCAAGATCAAGGACTCGAGAAAATGTTGTCGGGACGAGATCAGGTTTCAGGTTGCCCAGCTTCGATTTCCATGACGGGTCAACCCAGTTTGACTGCTCATATCTCTAAATCTAATCATGATCTAGTCATGTTTATAGTTTCAAATCAACGACCATACAACATACTATAAGTTATAACTCTTAAAACATACAAACAATAAACATGAAATGATCTATGAACCCTGACATTAGGCTGTCAGGCCATGTTCTAGGGTTCATAGTCAGTTTTGAAAAATCTTGATTTCATGCATCTTGATGTTATGGATCCATGATCCAACAACCCAGATCACTTAAAGACATCTTATAACACATCTTTAAACAACAACTAACATCAAACAACATCAAATCACTGATTTCGAAAATTTAGGGTTCTTTACCTTTTTCTAACTTTGATTCTTGATTTACGATCATTGGATCGATATTGGCTTGCTTTAAATGATCTTAGCTCAACTTTAACTCTCTCTCACTCTAGATTTCAAAATTGTAGAGAGAAGGTCTTGGATAATATGAAAAGTAAAGTGAGTTACTTTTTTCTTAAGTTTTAAGTTTGATCTTTGGATTGATGAACCAAGAATTTGCTAGGTGGCACTCATATGTGATCTTTTAAGATAATAAGCACATGGGATAAACATAGAGTGATGACTCACCAAGATTGCAAAATCTTTTGCTTAGGTTTTAAGAAAAGGGCATTATAGTCTTTTTCCTTTTAATTTAATGGCATACTAGTAATTGGCCAAACCCTTAGGGTTTAGGGTTAGGGTTAGGGTTAGGGTTTAGGGTTTGGAAAACCTTATTGTTTAGGGTTTAAAACCCTTAGGGTTTGCAATTTAATATTCTAAATTTTCCAATTTAGGTTTCAAAAATAGAAAATTAACGTTTCTAAATTATAATTAGGATTTTCTAATTATATTAAAATTTCTTAATCATAATTTAAATATTGCTAATTAGGATTAGCATTTCCTAATTAAAATCGCTAATTTAGTAATTAGGGTCAAAATTGTCATTAAGATATACAACCCAAGAATTAGGGTTTCTAATAGAAAAATAATTTTTTTATAAATTTGAAAATTAGGGTTTGCTAATTAAGTAAGCTTTACCCTAACTAATCTTATAATTATTTACACTTACGCTATTAAGTTCCCAATTTAGGATTTTATACACCGAATTAGGGTTTCGGATTTCCGAAACTGAATTTAGGGTTTCCAGAACCGGTTTCTAGGATTCCTTATTAATCACTAGGGTTATCTAACCGAACGTTGACGTTCTTAATATATAATTAGGGTTTGTTACGGATATCGTTTATCTGGTTAACCCTTGACCCTTAACCACATCATGCTCACATATACACAGAACATAAACGCTTATTCCCTAATCCTGAATAATTCACTTAAATTCTTCACAGAATTTTGAAATCCTCAAAATTCATTCTTAAAAATATCAAATGCATACACTTATTTTCTGTTTAGGCTCTAATTTTGAACCTTAAATCAATTAATAAAAATTTAAAAAAATATTCAAAATTCTTGGGTTGTCACATTCACCCCTTCTTCTAAAAATTTCGTCCCCGAAATTTACCTTACACCTTACACCTTGAACCATTCACCATTCATCATACACCATTCACACACATTATCACATGCTACCCAATACACCACTCACAAGAGTAAAAATTTTCAAATTTTGCTGAGGAGTTATATAGACTATTTGTCTGTCATTTTCGCAAAGGTTTTATGGAAATTCATCCGAAAACCGTCATTACTTACGAATTAATAAAGGGTGATTGGCCGATATGCCTGTACTTAATCAAATCATCTTTGGTCGGAACAATATGTTCCTCTTAGCCGCCTTGGGCGCGTAAACTTTTACCTCAGTCTTATTGGATTCCGCACCAAAACAATTTGGTTCGGGAAATTTCTTTCAATGAACACTTAGAGTTTTCATAACATTAGTCTAGCTGAATCGAATAGCATAGACTCATATCAATAATTCAATTCAATCGAATTGTTTATGTGTAGCCAAACCCCGTTGGCAAATTAAAAATTTTGAAAATATTTTCGAGAATGACGTCATGATGCCGTACTATATTAACAGTCCGTTTGAGGATGCCATCATTGTATGAATTTGTCATAACACATCATACAATAGTGGAACAATGATTTTAGATCAAATTCAGACTAAGTATTCCTGTATTTACAACTCCATCAAATTTTTATCATCTCGCTTTTGTTTCATGGTACATGAGTGATAAATAAAATAAATTTTGATATTTCAAATCATTTGCGTCTAGCTGAAGTAAGTAGCATAGACTATACTTTAAACCGTTTCAAAAATGATTACGAGTCTACCTTATTATTATTATTATTATTATTATTATTTTAAAAGCACATAGTGCGTATTTAGCTTGATGTCAAAATTTTGAAGTCTAGCATAGCTAAGAGTTTTGGAAAACTTAATTCTTTACTAATAATCATTGGCTTAACAATCTATCTGTTCCTATAATCTTTAATACTCCATTTACACACAACTTGAAAGTAGTATGCACACAAGCCCAATCATGTTTGATGATAAAGCATATACTTTGTAACAATCTTATTCATTTATTAATAAAAAGTATTAATTTATTAAAGGCTTTAATTATCTACATGATCTTTGTTTTATAATATGTGATAAACCCATAGTTTTAAGCAATGCTTTTAGAATAATGATGATGATCATTCTAATGAGATCTAAATTGTTAGAAAGCTTAAAACTAAAATAGTTCCCAATCATTGGATTACTAAATTGGGGATTAGTGAATCCGGATAGATTGGTACATCGTTAACTTGCTCATTGGATGAGGATGATTGATCTCATGATCATTTTTGTGTGGAGACACTAAAGCAAGTATGTAGGTGCTTATTAGAGAATAAGTTCTTTGAGCGTGGCTCGCTAAAGGAATACCTAATGGAGTTTTATTTGCCTGTCAATAGGAATTCTGTAGTGATAGTAGTACAAGTAATCCTTGGACTTGAGATCATCATAGTATCTTGTGTATGATGAGTTATATTTTGACTTATTCTTAAGACCCTTAGGGTATATCAAAGGGTATGCTTGGGTATAATAAGTTGTACATGGAGATAATGTATGATCAATAAAGAATCTACCACTTCTAATAAAAAAGAGAAATGTCCTATGTGATTCGATAAATGACAACCCAAAGAGTCCTTGGTTAAAGCAGAATGAAATTAGAAAGGAGTTTCTAATTTGCATTATTTGAGTTGTGCATTTAAGGATCAAATACATATAATTAAATAAAATAAGACTTGACAAAGTAATTCCACGTCTTATATTTAATTGGGACATTGTATGGTGGAAGAATTGAATTTATTTCAGTAACTATTTACTCAAAGGTTCTTTAATGATTAATGTTGAAATTTATATTATCCGGAAAGTCGTTGATGTTGGGAGAAGCTTATATCCCTATTGTAGAATAAATATTATTTAAATAAATTAATTGTTTAATTTATTTATTTAAATAAGATTAGAATTGTTCTAATTGATTTATTCACAATAGGTTTAATATGGAGAACCTAAAGGGTCACACCATAAAAGGAAGAATGATTATTTAAGAAGTTAATGGCATAATCGTAATAATATGTTATGTATATTTAATTTAATCTATGGTGATAGAATAAATTAAATAGCTTAATATTTATTATTTAATATTTTAGAAATATTAAATATAAATTAATAAGAGAGTCTTATTAATATTATTACAATTATTATTATTTTAATTTCTAAAAGAGTTTAGGAATTAATTTAATATAAGTACTCTCATTTATTCCTAATTGGATTAGGAAGGAAAATTAGTTAAAGGAGTTTAATTAATTATCCCTAATAAGATTAGGAGCTTAATTAATTAAAAGAATTTAATTAATTAAATAAAACCCAATTCCTTAATTGTTAAGATGGGTTGCCCACATCTATAAATAAGAGGAGTCTTATTATGGGTGGTGGGGTTGTTGATTTTTCAACATACGTAATAATTCCAATTGTTGGGAGAGTACACCTTTTCTATAGAGATAGAAAAACTAGGGTTTGAGCCAATACCCTTTCTTCTTGAATTTTCTTCTTCCTTGGTGGATCACCTCTAGAGGCCAAACATTTGGGTGGCTAACGTTGATCAAAGGAAGGAACCAAACCGGTGGATTCAAGATTGAAGCGAAAGGATTTGGAGGTGAACTTGTACTGGGAAGCTCGATCTTCAAGGGTATGATTTATTCTTTATCTTTTCGTTTAATTAATAATTATGCATAAAGGGTGATCCGGGTATATGGTTTGTAAATTTTTAAACTCTGATTTTTACACGCTTTCGCACTTTTTATGCAATTTGATTGCGTTATAAATATTACAAACCTTATTAACTATACCCAGTCAGTCAAACCACACTTATGAGTCCATAAATTGCCACAATCATATGAGTTTAAGAACTTGTCCTTGAACGTTTGGCGTCCATTCATTTGAGGGTTCATAAACATTTCATATAACTATGAGTCAAGAATATCACATAAGTATGAGTTTTAAGAACTCGTACTTAACCTTATATTTTATACCTATGACTTATCTATCTGTTATACACATGAGAAAGGAATCACCCTCTTAACATGCATATATCAAATAGCGTGACACAAACATTTCAATGATTATCATTGCCAGAACTAAGTAGTTTTTACACCAAGTACAATTCCCTGCCCATACAAGGAATCATACAACTCAGCCGCCGACATGAATCCTCAATTGAATCCCCACCTAACACTAACCCCCTTTTCAATACGAATTTCATTTAACTCGTATTCATAATCCTTTTCCTGAATTTGTACCAATTCGTAGTACAACTAACACCCAACAATCTTGCTGTAAACTTTTCAATCATTAGATTGATTCTTCTCCCTACTAAAACCTTATATGATCACGGGGTGATCTCATCGTATATATTACGATTCATTTATATATCTTGATCATTTTGTTTTACGATCTCCTATCACTGTTCTTTTAGTCCTTTAGACTCGATCTATTCATCACTACTGTTCAACTTTATTATCAGAGTTAGGGGACTCTGTATCTTATAACTCTCCAAGATTCGTCTTTGAATCTTACCGATCGACTAACTCTATTTGAGTTACTACTTATCCTAATCACTGCGGTTATTAGTCTCAAGTATTCCTACCTAAGGTTCATAACCTACAACTTTGATACCAACTGTGAGGGCCCCGAATCTGAGGTCCCGAATCACCGCGGATCCGGTTCGATCATTCTATACAACTATTACTATTTGCGAAAGATATAAACATAAATTATTTATACAATACATTACACACTATTCCCCAAGGTCGAGTAACCTTAACTTAATACACAATTCATAACTATCTAACACATAACTTTATTATCAAACTACACTATTACATTTCTAATCGCATACATAAACTAAAGCTGGAACTTTCTTTAATCTTTTTCCCTGATCCGAATAGCGTTAGTCTTAATCTGCAATGTTTATCATGATATAGCAAGGGTGAGCATAAAATTGCCCAGCAAGTTTAAGTTCAATAATATAACGATATATCATGATTGAAATGATTTGAATAATTGGCTATCTATAATTCAACAATATAATTGTGAACTAGCAGGAACAAAATTTTGACTGAACAAGTATTTTACATGAATAATTATATCTAAACCGAAGGGTAATGAAGGTGATCAACCTTTTCATACCTGACTTATACATGCAATATGTACTGAGTACAATTATACATGGCAATCAGCAATGATTAACCATAAGCATATCTAAATGAAACAACTCTTAATAGAGTTAAGTAAAACAAACTTGCCTGAACTGTAAGACCCCAGCTTTTATAAATAGAGATGAATTTTCTATAAATATTATTTTTGAATATTATGGAATAAATTTGATATAATGTTATAGTTGTGGGTAATATTTATAAATTTTGCAAAAGTAAGCAAGTTGTTATAAAATATTCGTTTAATTAGGGGAATATTCTTTTTTTGGGAATATTCCTATGATTACCGATCATTAGTGGACCCCCTAATGAAGTATTGTCGTAGTTAGAAAAGCGACAAAATTATCTTTTATAAAAATAACGGCGAGAGGTGTTACCGTTAAAACTGTTGAACTACCGGTGGTAAAAGTACACTAATACGCATGGTTGCATAACAGATTTTACGGTATTGATTATTGATACTTACGTGAGAAGTCACTTAGTTATACTCAATTATTGCTACGATGAATTCTGCGCATCAAATCTCTTATATTATTGATTCAATTATTGTCACAGTATCATCTGTATAATATGTTATATTATTAATTGAGACGTTTGTGGTAAGTTTGATTATTTTATGGGGGGGCCATATGTCATCATCTAAGAGTCTCTTCGTCAATAGTAATTACCATTGTGAATAGTAATTACCTTTGTGAATAGTAATTATCTTTGTGAATAGTAATTACCTTCGTCAATAGTATTTACCTTCGTCAATAGTAATTACCTTTGTGAATAGTAATTACCTTTGTGAATAGTAATTACCTTCATCAATAGTATTTACCTTAAATCAATAGTAATTACCTTCTTGATATAGTATTTAAATCAATTGTAATTACTTTCGCATCGATAGTAATTACCCCTTCGCAAATAGTAGTAGTTGTCCTTCAATATTACCAAGAGTTAACTCGCCTCTTGATTATTCCAAAGGTTAATTACCCTTCATGAAATAGTAGTTGTCTCTTGATATTACCAAGAGTCATTTTGACCCTTCGTTAAGACCAAGAGCCACCCTCGGTTTTCTATAAATAGAAAGCTCATTCCTTCATTATTTCTTTGAATTCATTGAAACTCTCAGAGAGAAAACTATAGAGAAAGAAGAAAAGTATCTCGCTACTTCACTTTTCCAATATTCAGTTCTTCTAAGGTAGGGAATATTATTTGTTGTACGTAGTAAGGGTGTTATTCTTTCTTATTCATGAAGAGAACTGTTGTTATTCCATTTCTTATTATTCTATTGGAATAACCTATATCGCATGATTTACCCTATACTTGGTGACATTCTTCTATTATTCATTGGAACATCACATCGTGTGTTTTACAGGACCTGGTTAAAATCTTTATTATTATTCATTTGGAATATCACATGCGTGTGTTTTACACGGACACTGGTTCCATTTTTATTATTCCATCTTTATTATTTCGTTTCGGAATATCTCGTCCGTCTTATCTGGGACTGGTTCCATCATTTATTATTCCGCATTTATTATTACATTTGGAACATCCCGTCGGTGTGAATTTCACGACTGGTTTACTTATTATTATTATTACGTTGAATAACTTTTGCTGCAAGGTCTATCTATCATATACATGGTGATTTCTTTTGTTATTCCATTCTTTATTATACCCGATTAGTTAAAACTTTGACTTTATACTCCATGAAATTAGTAGAATATCCTTGATATTTCGTTTCATCCGATATCTTTTCATGGAAATATTCTTACGATCATTCTTGAATTTTACTCTACAAAAGCAATTATCATGTTGACAATTTGGACGTTAATAATTCACGGATAAAATAATTCTTGAACTTGTTTTATTGAATTCTTATATCATTGTCATCATCCTCGTATGTTTATATTATGTTGAAAGTCATCTGTGGCACATGGTGCATAGATGGACTTGGTATGATTATGACGAGAGACTGACCGGTGTAATCATTTGAAGTAATGTTACAAATGATGTGATGAAAGTCATCGTGGCCTATAGTGCATAGATGGACTTGGTATGATTATGATGAGAGACTATTCGATTGTAATCACGTAGTAATGTTACAAATGATGTGATAAAAATCCTCGATTAGGCGTCAGAGTGCATTGATGGACGAGTTGTTGGCATGATCATGACCATTAATGAATACACAACTATTCTCGCACGTAGTGCATGAATAATTGTGGTCGTGACACTAAAGAATATCTTTCGTCAGTAGTGCGAGGTGATTCGATGATGTGGAATATTTATTAAAAGCCAGAGTCTCAACTATATGATGATGAAAACCTTTTAAATCATAAAAGATATTAGATTTTATTTTCTACTTGACTCTTTTAATGGATTGTTGGTTCCATTTGTAGTTAAACTTGATGTTCATTATATTTTATCGGTTTAAACTTTGTTGTAGGATAATGATAATTTATTACGCATTATCTTAGTCATAATATTTCTTCTTGAGCTAGTTGAGCTCACCCTTTCTTTCCTTTATTTCTCTTGTGAAATGAGAATATAAATTGGACGAGTCTGGGGAGCGGAGTAATGGTCCGAGAGGATAGCATTAGTAGTCCTCACTATTCGTGAAATAGTGTGATAATAAATGTAATGAGGACTCCTTTTGAGTTTGTATAATATCTAGTAGACAATATTTGTATTCAAACTCACGGTTTATGTCGTATTATACCTGACAGTTATATTAGTAAGTTGTATTTAAATTACGTACCATGTATCGACTACCCAAGATGGGTGATGTATACCTAATTTTGGGGCGTCACGATTGGTATTATCGAGCTTAGGGATATGATCCTGGCTAAGATGTGAGAATAGTACTTGGAGGGGAGAGGGAATACCTTCACTAGTATGACCTACCTAAGTTTATGTGCTATTTTATTGGTCGGTCGAATATAGAGATAATTTGTTACATGTCAATTAACCTTTTGTTTTGTGGCGATGTCTGAAAATGACATCCGAGAATGTTGAGAATATGAATGGAGCACAAAGCGATCGTTGATTCACCACATATCAATAATCGGGATAATGTGCATCGAAGGCAACAATCCTCATGCAAACAACAACACCGACCAAATGATGAATGATCAAATGTTAGGAGGCTTTATGCAATTTATGCAACAATGAAGCGAGAGCGACTCTGTCCAAAACGTAGGTGGAAACACGGAAAACTCTCGAAGGCGGTCACCGCTAAACAATTCAAGGAGCTGGGACCACCGGAGTTTAAGGGAGAGCCAAAACCACTTTGGCGGAAGCATGGATAAAGCAGATTACCAAGATATTTGATGTCTTGGGATGCTCGAGGAGCAAAAAGGTTCCTTACACCTTTATGTTACGCGGAGAGGCGATTCTTGGTGGGAATCGGTGAAAGCGTACTCAACTCAACAGATCTTGAGATATCTTGGGAGAAGTTCCAGAGTCATTCAACGACAAATACTTTCACGAAAGTATTCGCCACATGAAGGAGGTGGAGTTTATCAAGTTGGAATAAAACAATATGACCGTAGGTTTCGAATACGAGGCAAAATTTGCGAGTTATCACGGTTTCGTCCCACTTGGTGGATAATGAAGAGAGAATGGCGCGAATATTTTTAAGAGGTTTGAAGCCGGAGATACGTCAACATCTTATTTCTCATAAACTGTGTTTGTATCCAGATGTTGTAAATAGGGCTCAGTTAGTGGAGCGCGATAACGAGACAACGCAACTAAAAGAGAGCAGCCGACAAAATTATAATACCAGCGAGAGTAGTCATCGAAGCGGTGACAACAAGCGTGGAAGGAATATTGTGATAAAAGTCATATGTGGCTTACGTGCATAGATGTACTATTGATTGGTATGATTATGACGAGGGATTATTCGGTATAATCATGACCGTAATGTTACAAATGATGTGGTAAAAAAATCCTCATTGGCATGTAGTGCATTGATGGACAGTTGTTGGTATGATTATGACCAGGGATTATTCGGTATAATCATGACCATTGATGATTACATGAATATCCTTAACCCGTAGTACAGGGATGATTCGATGATGTGGTTTATTTATTAAGCTGAGTCTCAGCGATAGAATTGATGATAAATTTTTTAAATCATAGAAGATGGTAGATATCACGCTCTACTTTACTCTTCTAATGGATTGCTTGTTCTGCTGCAGTTAAACTTGATGTTAATTATATTTTATCAGTTTAACACTGTTTAAGGTTAACGATAATTTATTTTGCATTATCTTAGTCATAATATTTCTTCTTTGGGCTAGTTGAGCTCACCTTTTTCTTTCCTTTCATTCTCTTGAGAAATGAGAACGTAGCTGGGACTAGTCGGGGAACGGGGTGACGATCCAGATGTTTGCATTAGTAGTCCTCACTATTCAGTAAAATAGTGTGATAATAATTGTAATGAGAACTTTATTTGAGTTTGGATACTCTCTACAAGACATTATCCGTTTTGAAACTCTCAGCTACAATTTGTCGTACTGTATAAAAGAAGTTTGTATTTAAATTTTGTACCATGTATTTGGCGACTCAAGATGGGTGATGTATACCTATTTTGGGGGCATCACATTTGGTATCAAAGCTTAGGGATATGATCCCTAGCTGAGATGTGAGACAAGAACTAGGAGGGGAGAGATTCCTCCGCTAGTATAACCTACCTAAGTTTATTTGGTATTTAATTGGTCGGTTAGAGTATATGGATAATATGTGACATGTCAATTAACCCTTATTTTGTGGCAGTATTTGAATGTGACAACCCGAGAAAATAAGTGTATGCGTTTGATATTTTTGAGAAGGAATTTTGAGGATTTCAAAATTCTGTGAAGGATTTAGGTGAATTATTCAGGATTAAGGGAAGACGTGAATATGTTTTGTGTTTATGGTTGTGTATGTGTACAGTATGTGGTTAAGGGTCGACGGTTGACCAGATAAATGATATCTGTAACAAACCCTAAGTATATATTAAGAACGTCAACGTTCGGTTAGAAAACCCTAGCGAATTATAAGAAACCCTAGAAACTGGTTCTAGAAACCCTAATTTTAGTTCCGGGAATTCGAAACCCTAATTCGGAAGTTGAAACCCTAATCTGGGAACTTAAAGGACAATTATAATGCTCTAGTGCTATTAATTATAATGTTAATTAGGGTAAAGCTTAATTATTTAGCAAACCCTAATTTCAAATTTTTAAACCTTAATTTATGGATTTGAAACCCTAATTTATAAATAGAAAAAACCTAAGTGTTAATTTAATACTTTTAATGCTAATTAGGAAATATTAAACCTAATTTTAAAGTTATAAGTAATTAAAAATCTTAATCAAATTATGAAATCTAATTTCTAAATTAGGAAAATATTTTTTCTATTAGAAACCTAATTTTGGGTTGTAAACCCCTAATGCATGATTTTGACCCTAATTGTTATATTTGCAATTTTAATTAGGAAGTAATAATCCTAATTAGCAAGATTGAATTTATGATTAGGAAATCTTAAATATAATTATAGAATCCTAATTATAATTTAGAAATATTAATTTTTATTTTGAAAACCAAAAGTTGGAAATTCTAGAAATTTTTTTTTTTTAAACCTAAGGGTTGAACCCTAAACCCACAAGGATTGAGGCAATTGACAAAATGCCATTAAATTAAAAATCAAAATGACATTTTTACTCTTTGTGCATTATTTAGTAAGTTGAGTGCAATCTTGCCAAAATGAGAGTTGTTGAACCACTCTACCAACTCCATGTGCAATATATCATATATCTGGCCAAAATTATCAAGATCAAAGCAACTCATCAATATTTATATAGATTAAGAGAGAAAATGGTTACTTCCATTTTATTTTCTCCAAGCACTTCTCTCTCTAAAATCCGAAAATGAGGAGTGGGAGAGAGTAAGATACAAAGCTAGGATCATGTGTTAGCATCCCAATATCAGATCACTAAGATCAGAATCAAGATCAAGCATTAGAAAGGTATAAGAACCCTAATTTTTAAAATCTTATAATTTGATGTTAAATGTTGTTAATGATTGGTTAGATATGTGTTATAAGGTGTCATTTAGAGATCTGGGTTGTTGGATCATGGATCCATAACATCTAGATGCTCAAATCTAAAGATTTCAAAAATCTGGAAATGTTGAAAATGATGGCCTGACAGCCATAGATCTTGATCAGTTAGTTGTTTGTTGTGTTTTTTGTTTTATATATGTTCTATGTCATGAAGACTATGATCTGCAACTAGAAACACGTCCAGATCATGAATATAATGAGAGTTATGAGTGGTCAAACATTGTTGACCGTTCACGGAAAGCAAGTTAAAGCATTCGTAATCCCCGAAATCTCGACAATTTTTTCAATGACTCTAATCTTGCTCTTGACAAAGTTATTTAGTCATGTTTATTTTGTGGACTTGTAGTCTAGTATCGATTACTACAAAATAAAGCCTTTATATCACTTAGATATTTACGGAATCAAATTTAATAAGGGTCAAAGTAAGCGTTGACCACAGATTATGAAGAAATCTGGAAAACCCGATTTCTTAAGAACTCAAAGTCCGCGATTGGTTTGACCGGCCTTAATTGTTACGGTGTAATGATGTTATCATGTTATGATGTTATATGCTTGTACCTCGACATCTCACTACACGATTAAACCACTATATCACACAAATCAAACACGAGCCGCAAAACAATAAGGATCCAAAGTAGGTACCTTCAATTATGGAAAATTCAGAAAACGAAGAACAGTGTTGTCAGAAAGTTTGGAAGCTTAGATCTATCAGATCTGATGTAGTATGACCATGAAACTTGATTTAACTTGTAATATTACACGAGCACTATAATTATATATAACGCCTTAGCAAATCTAGAAACGTGTTAACCAAGGAATTATTAATTGATTGAACTCTAAGACCGAGAAGCTGGTGATGAAGTTCTGGGTTTCTTCAAGAACAACCTAAGAACACCTATAGCAACGGGTTTGTCGCTATAGGCCCCTTTAGCGACAGTTAGTTTTAGAAATTAATTATTTTATTTAATAAATAGATAAAAATTGTTTTTAATTATTAAAAATACAAATTAAATTCCAAAAAATTATTTCAAAGTCTAAAAAATAGTTTTTAATTATTTTGAGTATATTTCATAAATATTTAATATTTTGGAATATAAATTGTATTTAATTTATTTAATTATAATATTAAATAAATTATTTAAAAATGATTTTAATACATGAAAAATAATATTATGGTATAAGAAAATATTTAAATATATTTTTAGTGACTTTTAATATTTTGGGAGGAATTTCATTAATTAATTAATATTAATGATAATTAATTTATTTAATAACTATATTAAATAAATTGTGGAAAATAGAATTAAGGATTTATAAATCATATAAAAATGATTTAAGTGTTATAAAAATATTTTAAGTTATAACATATAACTTTTGATATTTTGTCATGAAAATATTAATATTTTAATATTAATATAGAGTTATCGGATAATGAATTTAAGTGTTTAAAAATCATATAAATATGATTTTAAGGTATTAAAATACTTTGATATATTATAAATATATTATAATATCAAGTGATGATTTTCATTAATATTTGGTAATAAATAAATATTAATGATAAAAGAATTATGTGGTATTTAATTCATTTAAATACTGAGTTTAATGATTGAAAATTCAAGATAAATGATAATAATTATGTAAAAATTATTACGAAGCTTACGAAACAATATTTTGGTGATATTAAAATTATTTGAGATAATTGTTAAGTTTAGGAAGAGTTTAATTGAACTTAGACTCGATAAAAGTCCGACTAGGCAAATCGGGATGTCGATTTGTGTCGGGTTCAATTGATCTACTATAGTTTGACTTGATCCGAGTCTTATATGTGTTATAGATCGATAGGGTTATGTGTTATGTGTTTAGGTTATTTTATGTATATCCATATATATATAATAGTATTATATTGTGATGATATTATTCTAATATTGAGATCTATATTACTAATATTAGGTCTTGGATAAAAGCGTTATAAATTGTGTAGCTTGAGAATCAATGAGTTCGAGGCAAGTTTTTACTTAACTCTACTAAGAGTTCTTTCATTCAGATATGCTTATGGATAATCATTACTGATTTCCATTGTGGAATTGTACTCGGTACATATTGCATGTATAAGTCAGGTATGAAAGGTTGATCACCTTCATTACCCTTCGGTCCAGATATATTTGTTCATGTTATATACTTGTTCAGTCAAAAGTTTGTTCGTGCTAGTTCGCAATTATATTGTTGAATTATAGCCAGCTTATTATTCAAATCATTTTAATCATGATATATCGTTAAATTATTGAATTTAAACTTGATGGGAAATCTTATGCTCACCCTTGCTATATGATGATAAACATTGTAGATTAAGACGAATACGTCAAATACAAGGAAAGGTCAAAGACGGTTCCAGCTTTAGTTTACGTGTGCGATTAGATTTGTAATAGTATTGTATGATGATAATGTTATGTATTAGACAAGGGATGAATTGTGTATAAGTTAAGGTTACTCGACCTTGGGGAAAAGTGTGTAAGTTTATTGTATAAACAATTTATGTTTATATCTTCAACAAAAATAGTAATAGATGTATAGAATGATAGAACTGGATCCGCGGTGATTCGGGACGTCGGATTCGGGGCCCTCACATTGAAAATGGCATCCAAAAATATTGAGATAAGCAGCACATGAGATCGTTGAGTCACCAACGATCAATACTCAGGATAATGTGCATCGGGATGGAAATAATCCTCAAGAAAACAACAACGCTGACTAAATGATGAACGATGGGATGTTCAGAGGCTTTATGCAATTCATGCAACATCAGGCGAGAGCGGCTCCTGTTCAAAATGCAGGTGGAAACACTGGCAACTATGGGATGGTCACCGCTAAACAGTTCAAGGAGCTGGGACCACCGGAGTTTATTGGAGAGCCAAAACCACTTAAGGCGGAGACATGGATAAAGCAGATCACCAAGATATTTGATGTCTTGGGATGCTCTGAGGAGCAAAAGGTTCCCTTTGCCACCTTTATGTTGCGAGGAGAGACAGATTACTTGTGGGAATCGGTAAAGCATACTCAACATGCCGTACTGAAGATGTCTTGGGAGAAATTCCTAGAACAATTCAACGACAAGTACTTTCCCGAAAGTATTCGTCACATGAAGGAGGTAGAGTTCATCAAGTTGGAGCAGAAAAATATGACCGTGTCACAGTACGAAGCTAAGTTTTCTGAGCTGTCCCGGTTTGCGTCCCACTTGGTTGATAATGAGGAGAGAATGACGCGAATGTTTTTAAGAGGTTTGAAACACAAACTATGTTTGTATTCAGATGTTGTAAATAGGGCTCAGTTATTGGAGCGCGATAACGAGTCAACCCAACCAAGAGAGAGCAGTCGACAAAATGATAATACTAGTGGTAACAGTCATCGAAGCAGTGACAACAAACATGGAAGGAATTAACATGC
This sequence comes from Panax quinquefolius, assembly GCA_020205615.1. Classification (NCBI taxonomy): domain Eukaryota; kingdom Viridiplantae; phylum Streptophyta; class Magnoliopsida; order Apiales; family Araliaceae; genus Panax; species Panax quinquefolius. The sequence continues at coordinate 119,856,471 of CM035172.1, read as the reverse complement.
CAGAAATGGTAACCACTTCGGTGGAAATCATGGCCAAGATAACAGAACTAGAAATTTCAAGAAGAGGATATTCAACAATGATGGAAAGATTTCATCACCAGACGTGTTGTTAAGGAAGGGAACGATGAATGATCGTATGTTACAAATGCGGAGGGGAGGGATATATCAGTCCGAATTCTGGATAAATTAAGTTATAATCTTTAAAAATTTATCCTTTGCTTTCTTTTAATTGAATTCTTATATCATTGTCATCATCCGCGTGCTTATATTGTGATAAAAGTTATATGTGGCTTACGTGCATAGATGTACTATTGATTGGTATGATTATGACGAGGGATTATTCGGTATAATCATGACCGTAATGTTATAAATGATGTGGTAAAAAAATCCTCATTGGCATGTAATGCATTGATGGACAGTTGTTGGTATGATTATGACCAGGGATTATTCGGTATAATCATGACCATTGATGATTACATGAATATCCTTGACCCGTAGTGCAGGGATGATTCGATGATGTGGTTTATTTATTAAGCTGAGTCTCAGTGATAGAATTGATGATAAATTTTTTAAATCATAGAAGATGGTAGATATCATGCTCTACTTTACTCTTCTAATGGATTGCTTGTTCCGCTGCAGTTAAACTTGATGTTAATTATATTTTATCAGTTTAACACTATTTAAGGCTAACGATAATTTATTTTGCATTATCTTAGTCATAATATTTCTTACTGGGCTAGTTGAGCTCACCCTTTTGCTTTCACTATTCTCTTCAGGAAATGAGAACGTAGTTGGGACTAGTCGGTGAACGGGGTGACAATCCAGATGTTTGCATTAGTAGTCCTCACTATTCAGTGAAATAGTGTGATAATAATTGTAATGAGAACTTTATTTGAGTTTGGATACTCTCTATGAGACATTATCCGTTTTTAAACTCTCAGCTACGTTTTGTCGTACTGTATAAAAGAAGTTTGTATTTAAATTTTGTACCATGTATTTGGTGACTCAAGATGGGTGATGTATACCTATTTTGGGGGCGTCACAGTTGGTATCAAAGCTTAGGGATATGATCCCTAGCTGAGATGTGAGACAAGAACTAGGAGGGGAGAGATTCCTCCGCTAGTATAACCTACCTAAGTTTATTTGGTATTTAATTGGTGGAATTAGGAGTATAGGGATAATATGTGACATGTCAATTAACCCTTGTTTTAATGGCGATGTTGAATGTGACAACCCGAGAAAATAAGTGTATCGTTTGATATTTTTGAGAAGGAATTTTGAGGATTTCAAAATTCTGTGAAGGATTTAGGTGAATTATTCAAGATTAAGGGAAGACGTGAATATGTTTTGTGTTTATGGTTGTGTATGTGTACCGTAAGTGGTTAAGGGTCGACGGTTGACCAGATAAATGATATCTGTAACAAACCCTAAGTATATATTAAGAACGTCAATGTTCGGTTAGAAAACCCTAGCGAATTATAAGAAACCCTAGAAACTGGTTCTAAAAACCCTAATTTCAGTTCCGGGAATTCGAAACCCTAATTCGGAAGTTGAAACCCTAATCTGGGAACTTAAAGGACAATTTTAATGCTCTAGTGCTATTAATTATAATATTAATTAGGGTAAAGCTTAATTATTTAGCAAACCCTAATTTCAAATTTTTAAATCTTAATTTATGGATTTGAAACCCTAATTTATAAATAGGGAAAACCTAAGTGTTAATTTAATACTTTTAATGTTAATTAGGAAATATTAATCCTAATTTTAAAGTTATAAGTAATTAAAAATCCTAATCAAATTATGAAATCTAATTTCTAAATTAGGAAAATATTTTTTTCTATTAGAAACCCTAATTTTGGGTTGTAAACCCTAATGCATGATTTTGACCCTAATTGCTATATTAGTAATTTTAATTAGGAAGTAATAATCCTAATTAGCAAGATTGAATTTATGATTAGGAAATCTTAAATATAATTATAGAATCCTAATTATAATTTAGAAATATTAATTTTTTATTTTGAAAACCAAAAGTTGGAAATTCTAGAAATTATTTTTTTTAAACCTAAGGGTTCAAACCCTAAACCCTAAGAGTTTAAACCCTAAACCCTAAGGATTGGGGCAATTGACAAAAATGCCATTAAATTAAAAATCAAAATGACATTTTTACCCTTTGTGCATTATTTAGTAAGTTGAGTGCAATCTTGCCAAAATGAGAGTTGTTGAACCACTCTACCAACTCCATGTGCAATATATCATATATCCTAGCCGAAATTATCAAGATCATAGCAACTTGTCAATATTTATATAGATTAAGAGAGAGAAAATGGTTACTTCCATTTTTATTTTCTCCAAGCACTTCTCTCTCTAAAATTCGAAAATGAGGAGTGGGAGAGAGTAAGATACAAAGCTAGGATCATGTGTTAGCATCCCAATATCAGATCACTAAGATCAGAATCAAGATCAAGCATTAGAAAGGTATAAGAACCCTAATTTTTAAAATCTTAAGATTTGATGTTAAATGTTGTTAATGATTGGTTAGATATGTGTTATAAGGTGTCATTTAGAGATCTGGGTTTTTGGATCATGGATCCATAACATCTAGATGCTCGAATCTAAAGATTTCAAAAATCTGGAAATGTTGAAAATGATGGCCTGACAGCCATAGTTCTTGATCAGTTAGTTGTTTGTTGTGTTTTTTGTTTTATATATGTTCTATGTCATGAAGACTATGATCTGAAACTAGAAACACGTCCAGATCATGAATATAATGAGAGTTATGAGCAGTCAAACATCGTTGACCGTTCACGGAAAGCAAGTTCTAAGCAAACCCGTAATCCCCGTAAAATCTCGATAATTTTTTTTCAATGACTCTAATCTTGCTCTTGACAGGTTATTTAGTTATGTTTATTTTGTGGACTTGTAGTCTAGTATCGACTACAAAATAAAGCCTTTATATCACTTAGATATATTACGGAATCAAATTTAATAAGGGTCAAGTTCGTTGACCACGGATTATGAAGAAATTTGGAAAACCCAGATTTCTTAAGAACTCGAAGTCGACGGTGGTTTGACCCCAAATTTTAATTGTTACGGTGTAATGATGTTATCATGTTATGATGTTATATGCTTGTACCTACGACATCACCACTACACGATTAAACCACTATATCACACAAATCAAACAGAGAACGCAAAACTATAAGGATCCAAAAGTAGGTACCTTCAATTACGGAAAATTCGAAAAGCGAAGAACGTTGTTGTCAAAAAGTTTGGAAGCTTAGATCTATCGGATCGATGTAGTATGACCATGAAACTTGATTTAACTTGTAATATTACACGAGCACTATAATTATATATAACGCCTTAGCAAATCTAGAAACGTGTTAACCAAGGTATTATTAATTGGTCGAACTTAATTTTTAGATAAGCTGGCGATGAAGTTCTGGGTTTCTTCAAGAACAACCCAAGAACACCTATAGCAACGGGTTTGTCGCTATAGGCTCCTTTAGCGATAGTTAGTTTTAGAAATTAATTATTTTAATTAATAAATAGATAAAAATTGTTTTTAATTATTAAAAATACAAATTAAATTCCAAAAAATTATTTCAAAGTCTAAAAAATAGTTTTTAATTATTTTGAGTATATTTCATAAATATTTAATATTTTTGGAATATAAATGGTATTTAATTTATTTAATTATAATATTAAATAAATTATTTAAAATGATTTTAATACATAAAAAATAATATTATGGTATAAGAAAATATTTAAAGATATTTTTAGTGACTTTTAATATTTTGGGAGGAATTTCATTAATTAATTAATATTAATGATAATTAATTTATTTAATAACTATATTAAATAAATTGTGGAAAATAGAATTAAGGATTTATAAATCATATAAAAATGATTTAAGTGTTATAAAAATATTTTAAATTATAACATATAACTTTTGATATTTTGTCATGAAAATATTAATATTTTAATATTAATAGCAATTATCGGATAATGAATTTAAGTGTTTAAAAATCATATAAATATAATTTTAAGGTATTAAAAATACTTTGATATATTATAAATATATTATAATATCAAGTGATGATTTTCATTAATATTTGGTAATAAATAAATATTAATGATAAAAGAATTATGTGGTATTTAATTCATTTAAATACGAGTTTAATGATTGAAAATTCAAGATAAATGATAATAATTATGTAAAAATTATTACGAGCTTACGAACAATATTTTGACTGATATTAAAATTATCTGAGATAATTGTTAAGTTTAGGAAGAGTTTAATTGAACTTAGACTCGATAAAAGTCTGACTAGACCGTCGGGATGTCAGATTTGTGTCGGGTTCAATTCAGACTACTATAGTTTGACTTGATCCGAGTCTTATATGTGTTATAGACTGATAGGGTTATGTGTTATGTGTTTAGGTTATTTTATATATATCCATATATATAATAGTATTATATTGTGATGATATTATTCTAATATTGGAGATCTATATTACTAATATTAGGTCTTCGGATAAAGCGTTATAAATTGTGTAGCAGTAATCAACGGTTCAGGCAAGTTTTTACTTAACTCTACTAAGAGTTCTTTCATTCAGATATGCTTATGGATAATCATTGCTGATTGCCATTGTAGAATTGTACTCTGTACATATTGCATGTATAAGTCAGGTATGAAAGGTTGATCACCTTCATTACCCTTTGGTCCAGATATATTTGTTCATGTTATATACTTGTTTCGATTAAAAGTTTGTTGCGTCTTTAGTTCGCAATTATATTGTTGAATTATAGCCAGCTTATTATTCAAATCATTTTAATCATGATATATCGTTAAATTATTGAATTTAAACTTGATGGGAAATCTTAAGCTCACCCTTGCTATATTATGATAAACATTGCAGATTAAAGGCGAATCGTCGAGATCTGAGGAAAGGTCAAAGACGGTTCCAGCTTTAGTTTACGTGTGTGATTAGATTTGTAATAGTATTGTATGATGATAATGTTATGTATTAGACAAGTGATGAATTGTGTATAAGTTAACGTTACTCGACCTTGGGGAAAAGTGTGTAAGTTTATTGTATAAACAATTTATGTTTATATCTTCCACAAAAATAGTAATAGTTGTATAGAATGATAAAACTGGATCCGCGGTGATTCGGGACGTCGGATTCGGGGCCCTCACATTAAAAATGGCAACCAAAAATATTGAGATAAGCAGCACATGAGATCGTTGAGTCACCAACGATCAATACTCAGGATAATGTGCATCAGGATGGAAATAATCCTCAAGAAAATAACAACGCTGACCAAATGATGAACGATGGGATGTTCAGAGGCTTTATGTAATTCATGCAACATCAGGCGAGAGCGGCTCCTGTTGAAAATGCAGGTGGAAACACTGGCAACTCTTGGACGGTCATCGCTAAACAGTTCAAGGAGCTGGGACCACCGGAGTTTATTGGAGAGCCAAAACCACTTAAGGCGGAGACATGGATAAAGCAGATCACCAAGATATTTGATGTCTTGGGATGCTCTGAGGAGCAAAAGGTTCCTTTGCCACCTTTATGTTGCGAGGAAGACAGATTACTTGTGGGAATCGGTAAAGTATACTCAACATGCCGCACTGAAGATGTCTTGGGAGAAATTCCTAGAACTGTTCAACGACAAGTACTTCTCGAAAGTATTCGTCACATGAAGGAGGTAGAGTTCATCAAGCTGGAGCAGAAAAATATGACCGTGTCACAGTACGAAGCTAAGTTTTTCGAGTTATTCCGGTTTGCGTCCCACTTGGTTGATAATGAGGAGAGAATGACGAGGATGTTTTTAAGAGGTTTGAAACACAAACTGTGTTTGTATTCAGAAGTTGTAAATAGGGCTCAGTTATTGGAGCGCGATAACGAGTCAACCCAACCAAGAGAGAGCAGCCGACAAAATGATAATACCAATGGTAACAGTCATTATGAAGCGGTGACAACAAACATGGAGGGAATCAACATGCCAGAAATGGTAACCACTTTGGTGGAAATCATGGCCAAGATAACAGAACTAGAAATTTCAAGAAGAGGATATTCAACAATGATGGAAAGATTTCATCACCAGCACATGTTGTTAAGGAAGGGGAACGACAACCAATCGTATGTTACAAATGCGGAGGGGAGGGACATATCAGTCCGAACTGTACGCATCAATCCAAAGCGTGTTATAATTGCGGAAGAGAATGTCACCTTGCCTGATTTTTCGTGCACCAAAGTCAAGTCCAACTTGGATAGAGGCATCAAAGGTCGTCCCACACAAGATAAAATAGGTAGTTCAAGGGAGAGTGTTTGTCGTAACCTCCCAAAAAGCGAGGAATCCAAACGAGGTGATCACGGGTAAGCTATTCATAAACTCTAACAAAGTCTATACCTTATTTGATACCGGTTCTACCCATTCTTTTATTTCTCTTACTTGCGCTCAACGTTTAAATTTAACTCCAGAGAAATTAGACTTTGATTTATCTGTTGAAACTCCGTTGGGAGAAACCTTCATTACATCCACTGTTTATAAGTCTTGTTTGATTCAAATCGGTAACTGCTCGTTACCTGTCGATCTTATCTCCTTAAAAATACTTGCATTTAACGTGATTCTAGGGATTGATTGGTTAACTACTCATCATACTAAAATTGATTATTTTCATAAGGTTGTTAGCTTTCATATTCCTAATCAACCTATTATGTGAATTCGAGTGACCAAACTATTAAAATCAATCACGGTCATCTCAAGCCATAAAGCTATTTGTGTATTAAAAATAGATTTCAAGCTTTCTTTACTCATGTCATAGATTTAAACAAAAATACGTCAGATTTGAATGATATTTCTATTGTTAATAAATTTCTTGACGTATTCCCCTAAGAACTTCCTGGCCTACCCTAGGAGCATGAAATCAAGTTTGGTATCGACCTTGAACCCGGTACAAAACCCATTTCCAAAGCCCCATATCAAATGGCTCCTATTGAACTTCAAGAGTTAAAAACCCAACTGCAGGAATTGTTAGACATGGGTTTCATTCAACCTAGTACGTCTCCTTGGGGTGCTCCTGTTCTATTCGTAAAGAAGAAAGATGGAAGTATACGACTTTGTATTGATTATCGGGGGTTGAATCATGTCACCATCAAAAATAGGTGCCGTTGCCTCGCATTGATGACTGTTTGACCCGGTTTCAAAGCGCCAAATTATTTTCAAAGATTGATCTTAGATTACGGATATCATCGATTGAAGATTAAAAGCGATGGCATTCAAAGACTACTTTCGGAACTAGATGCAGGCATTACAAATTCCTAGTTATGTCTTTTGGATTGACTAATGCTCCTGCTGCCTTCATGGATATGATGAACCGAGTATTTAAGGAATATTTGGATCACTTTGTGGTCGTCTTTATTGATGACATCCTTATTTACTCCAAAAGCCGTGAAGATCATAAGCAACACTTGAGGCTGATACTCCAAAAGCTTCTTAAAAATAAGTTATATGCCAAGTTAAAGAAATACGAGTTCTGGCTTGAGGAGGTAGCATTCCTTGGGCACGTGATATCGAATCATGGAATATATGTTGACATGACAAAGATTGAAGTAATTCAAAGCTGGGAGCAACCTAATTTAGTGATCGAAGTACGTAGCTTTCTCGGATTAGCTGGCTATTATCGGATATACGTAGAAGGGTTTTCTCGAATCACTACTCCATTAACTCAGCTGACTCGAAAAAATATAAAATTCGGTTAGAGCGAGGAATGTGAAAAGAGTTTTCAAGAACTCAAGAGGACACTCATTTCAGCACCTGTTCTGACAATACCATCTGGCTCGGAGGGATTTGTCATCTACAGTGATGCTTCAGGCAAAGGGTTAGGATGTGTTCTCATGCAACATGGGAAAGTCATAGCCTATGCCTCACGACAACTCAAGGAATATGAGAGGAATTATCCTACTCATGATCTAGAGTTGACAGATGTCATTTTTACGCTTAAGATTTAGAGGCATTACCTGTATGGAGAGAAGGTAGAGATCTATACGAATCATAAAAGCCTCAAATATTTCTTCACTCAAAAGGAACTCAACATGTGGCAACGACGATGGCTTGAGCTATTGAAAGATTATAATCATACCATTCAATACCATCATGGAAAAGAGAACGTAGTAGCTGACGCATTGAGTAGAAGATCATATGCGGGTACGAGTGCGATATTGTCAACGCAAAGGCCCATTTTGTATGACTTACAAAGGATGGAGATAGACTTAAAGACTCCAGGGACCCATGTGATGATGGTGAATATACGAGTAGAACCGACTTTAATCGATAAAGTTAAAGCTACTCAAGCTACAGACCTGGAGCTGATGCGTATGAGGAAGAAAGTGAAAGAAAGTGCTATTCCGGAAACAAGAATCGATGAAGAAGTAATACTTCGAGTCAAATCCAGACTTTGTGTTCCTAACGATTCTGACTTGAAGTATAAAGTCATGATGGAGGCGCACAACACACCGTTTGCAATCCATCATGGGAGTACAAAAATGTATCGTGATCTTCAACATACATTTTGGTGGAGCAATATGAAGAGAGAGATAGCGGGGTTTATCTCAATGTGTCTAACTTGTCAACGAGTCAAGGCGAAGCATCAAGTGCCAAAAGGTCCATTGTAACCACTTAAAATTCCATAATGGAAGTGGGAGCACATTACCATGGATTTTGTTACTGGTCTTCCCAAGGTTTCTCAAGGCATAGATGCGATTTGGGTCATTGTTAATAGATTGACCAAGTCTGCTCATTTCTTACCGATACGAGAAACTTATATACTTGAACGTCTTGCTCGTATGTACATAAACGAGATTGTAAGATTGCATGGTATGCAAGTATCCATAGTTTCTGATCAAAACCCAAGATTTACTTCACGATTTTGGGTTAGTTTGCAAAAATCTATGGGCACGGATTTACTATTTAGTTCGGCATATCATCCTCAAACGGACGAGCTGTGACACCCCCAAATCTCCAGTACTTCATTACCTCAAGATTTGGTGTTCACGTAATCAAAACATTCATATCTAACTTCCCAATCATAATAAATTGAATAATAAAACACCCCATACTGAGATTACGTTAATAAAAACATTATCTACCAGGATCTCTAACCTTTAATACAATCATTCAAGTGCGGAAATTAAATTATTACATCACGTCATTATTAAAAGCCTATCATAACGATAAAATAAAATTACAAGTCTTCATCACTTGTATATTTTTTTCCTTTCCTTTGCTAGTTGTAGGTTTATCTACCTTCTCAATCATAGCTGCAATAAGTGTATAAATATGCAAGAGTGAGCAAAAAAAGCTCACTTGAAATAAGAATAATATCTTTACATCATTTGCCAAATAATAGGTTCAATAGAACTGAATGATATGTTCTATTAACATTACAACATTTGCCAATTCATAGGCTCAATAGAACTGAATGATATGTTCTATTAACATTACAACATACTACTGAGGGTCTAATGACCACGAACCATGTCCACAGTTATAAGTAATATTTCAACTTTAACTTTACTTGATATATGACTATAAGGACTCCACGCACTTAGGGGATCAATCCTTAAGTACAATGTATTGTGCACAACCATTTCAACGCTAAGTAGCGTAAACCCCTAAACATAGGGTTATTCATCTCAGTATTTAGAGTACAAGTCCGCACTAAAGAAAGTTTGGTTTGGATAAGCTTTCAAGGGTAATAGAAGTTTAATAATCATCAACTAGGGAACTAGTTGAATCAACAATGCTTGATAACACAACAGTTGTTTAATAACAACATAACTTAGAACATTTGAGAATCATAAATGAACTGATTCTACATATCAAACTCATGCTTGAAATAACTATAGAGCATAAACATTCAATAAATTGAATAAAATGGTTAACATTTGCTTGAACAGTAAAATAAGCTAAGGTTCGAGTCTTATAACATTAGAAATGAAATTCCTGAACGTATATTTAACTAATAGCAAGCTGGAAACTAAAAACTTGCCCAACAAGGTATTAACTCATTCAAAGAATTAAAATAGCTCAATAATAGAGATGAGAGTTCAAAACTACGTTCATTATATAATAATAGAACTTAAGAAACTTGTTTAACTGTAAACAAGTTAGAATGAATCAATCTATAAGAATTTCCAATAACATTAGAGTTAGAGTTTGCTAGAATGAATTTTAGTAACAATTGATTTATTCAATAACAGTTAAGATAAGAAGCTTGCTCAATCAAAAGCATGAATTTATACAATATAACAATAGAATTAACTCAACGAAAGTGTAGAGTTAGAAAACTTGCCTCGAGCGTAAGCAAAAATATTAAAACTCACGTTCACCTATACACAGTATTAAAACCACAACATCTGTTAGACATACTAATATTCACTTTTTAATATAAAACGCATTACTAGCTAAACTTGTTATTTTAGCACAAGTCTTATGCTACCATTTACACTTTAAAATTCCCAAGTGTTAATCATCACATCACTTAACTAACGTTCATTGTATTAACTAACGTTCATTGTATAAACTAAGTTATCACATAACACGTTCTCGACTTACTAATCATTTTTACAACCTTGAACTTACTAACCACAATTCACTATGTTATGTTAACCTTAACATAACACATTTAACATGCTAATACAATTTGCATAGTGTTATGATGCTTTCCCAAATCACGCAAAAATAGCGTAAGTCGAGAATCTCAACCGAGGGTATGGCATGATTCGCCCATACAAAGGCTTGGGGCCACAAGCGACTACGCCATTTTCGCCTTGGCACTGTTAAGTAGCTACTGTGGTTCGTATGACGAGCCTTGAGACCTGCATGAGCGATGAACAAGAGTCGACTTTTGCCCAACAAACACAAATTTCACCCAATAGACAGTAATATTAACACGTAAAATAAATATACAACTATCATAAACATGATTGCTCACATTTACAACCAATTAGCATAATTTAACACCAACTAAAACTATTTTAATTTCTTAAAATTCATGTTTTTCATAAAAACTCAATTTTCTTGACATTCATCCTAAAAATCATCACTGTGAATTCATTTGTTGTCCAAATCATCTCATTCCAATTACATTATGTTCGTATCTCAATGAACTAACATATAAAAGGTTTAATTTATACTTTAACATATAATTTAGCCACTAGAATTGATGCTTACATGAGCCATATGAAAAAAAAAATATACACAAACATATACTGTCAAAATTTTCTTCTACTATAAACCGAAATTAGCATGCAATTGTTGTTTAAACATACTTTCTAATCATCATAAACACATGTAATCATCATAACTAAGTTACATAACAAAATTCGGAAGAAATAGAATTTACAGAGCATAGAAAAACTTTGTCGTAGTTCACATATGTAGACATATACATATATGTATTAGGGTTGTATAAGAAATACCTTCAACTAGTGTGATAATTCCTTGCAATTGCAGACAATTCTTCTCAATTTCTCTCAAGCTTTCTCTCAATTCTCTCAAGCTTTGCTAACAAGAATGCGTAATAACAAGAGCTAAGCCAAAAATTAACTAATAGCCAGCGTAGGAAATAAACTGATAGTCTTAATACGTCAACTTAATTCTAATGGTAGTTACCCACTAACGTATATAATATAAATATATTATATTAATTATTTTATTTGTTTTATTTATATTATTTATTCTATTTATTTAATTTAATTTCAAAACTAGAAATCTCAAAAGCCATAAAGGCTTGTTTGGCAAAATCCCTTTAAATATTAAAGAATTAATATATTAAGCCTTGTTTGGCAAAAACTAAATTAAACTACTTTAATTTATTTTAATAACTCCTTATAATATAGTTATTTATCTGCTTATATTTAATCAAGCTTTCATATTTATTTTAATTAATTCAAATAATAATTAATTAAATGCATCCTTTAATCACATAACACAATACAAATAATTAACCATTAAATTGAAATATCAATATAATAATCATTTTCTTAATTCATCAATTATTTATTTAATAAATAATTCTCCAAATAAAATTAAATCAATTAAACAAATATTTATTCAACGATAATCACATCCATTAAATATTTATATAAATCAATAAATATTTAATATTTCATTTAAAATTTTGGAATGTTACATTATTCCTTCCTTAAAAGGATTCTGTCCTCAGAATCACAATTTAAACAATCAAATCGTCACATTCTTCTTTACTTACAAAGATTCTGTCCCCAGAATCGAAGACATAGATTAAACAAATAACTCAGGGTAATTTTTCATCATTTCAGCTTCGAGTTCCCACGTTGCCTCTTCGACATTGTGGTTTTTCCACATCACCTTCATAGAAGGTATCACTTTATTTCTAAGCACTTGTTCTTTCCTGTCGACTATCTGGATAGGAGTCTCTTCATAAGACAAATCTTTATCGAATTGCAATGGTTCATACTCGATCACGTGCTTGTAATCGGGTTTATACGATCGTAACACCAAAATATGAAAAACATTATGAATGTTTTCCAATTCTGGAGGTAGAGCTACCTCATAAGCCACTTCCCCCACTCTTCGTAGTATCTCAAAAGGTCCAATAAATCTTGGGCTGAGCTTTTCTTTCTTGCCAAATCGAATTTTCCCTTCCAAGGAGAAATTTTTAGGAAAACTAAATTTCCTACTTCAAATTCGCGATTCTGCCTATGTTGATCGGCATACTTTTACTCATACGTCTTGGTCACTACCAATCTTGTCCTGATGAGTTTGACAACTTCAGCAGTTTGTTTACCAGTTCTGGTCCTAACAGTTGGAGTTCACCGACTTCATCCCATCACAGTGGAGTTCTGCACTTTCTGCCGTACAATGCCTCGCAAGGTGGCATGCCGATGCTCGCGTGGTAGCTGTTGTTGTAGGAAAATTCTTTCAACGGTAAATGTTCGTCCCAGCTTCCTTTGAAATCCATGATGCATGCTTTCAGCATATCTTCTAACATTTGGATTGTTCGTTCGGTTTACCCGTCGGTTTGCGGATGGTATGCTGTACTCATTCGCAAATCGTGTTCCCATACATTCTTGTAGTCTCTTCCGGAAGTTTGATGTGAACCTTGGATCTCTATCTCGACCTGATTGACACTTTGGAACTCCATGTCTTGACATGATCTCTTTAACGTCTGATTTCACTAGCTGATCAAGATTAAATATAATCTTTATTGGCAAAAAGTGTGCAGATTTTGTTAATCTGTCCACTATTACCCTTATCGCATCGTATCCTTTCTGAGTCGTTGGAAGTCCTACCACAAAATCCATTGTGATATGCTCCCATTTCCATTCTGGTATTTCCAACAGTTGAAGTAACCCGCTTGGTCGTTGATGTTCATCTTTCACCTTCTAACATGTCAAGCATTTTGCAACGCATTCTGCAACGTCTCTTTTCATATTCGGCCACCAAAAATGTAACCACAAATCTTGATACATCTTTGTACTTCCTGGATGAATCGAATATCTTGTGTTGTGTGCTTCGGTCAAGATTTTGTCTTTAAGCTCTGGCACTGCTGGAACCTAAATTCTTTCCTCGAACCGTAGCACTCCTTTGGTATCGATCTTGTATTTTACATCACTACCGTTAACCACTTTCTCTTTGATCGTTTCGCATTCTTTATCTTGTAGTTGAGCACTCTTCACTTTGTCCACCAAAGTTGGACTGGCATCTATCTGAAATAGTCGTTCATCAAATTCCTTTGGAAATTTGATTTCCAATTCTAGCTTTGTCATTGCTGAAATAAGCTACTCCTGAGTGGTTATCAGCATCAACTTCTCTCGACCTTTCCTGCTCAAAGCATCTGCAACCATATTCGCTTTGTCTGGATGATAAAAGATCTCACAATCGTAATCCTTTATCAATTCCATCCACTTTCTTTGTCGCATATTGAGGTCCTTACGTGAAAATATACTTGGACTTTTTATGGTGCGTGTAGATTTCATTACTCTCCATAGAGATAGTGTCTCCATATCTTGAGAGCAAATACTACTGCAGCCAATTTCAAATCATGAGTCGAATAACCTTTCTCATAATCCTTTAGTTGTCTTGATGCATACGCAATTACTTTGTTGTTCTGCATAAGAACACATCCCAACCCTTTATGTGAGACATCACTATACACCACAAAGTTACCTGTACTATCTGGTAATGACAACACAGGTGCCATGCTTAATTTCTTCTTCAAATCCTGGAAACTTTCTTCACATCTCTCGTCAAACAAATTTCCACAGTTTTTCGAGGTCAAATTTGTTAATGGAGTGGCTATCTTAGAAAAATCTTGAATAAATAAATGCGTAATAATAACTTCGGCTAGTCCCAAGAAACTCCTCACTTATAACGGTGTTCTTGGTTGTTCCCAATTGATTACAGCTTTTACTTTTGATGGATCAACCGAAATCCCATCTTTGTCGATCACGTGCCCAAGAAATTGAATGCGATCTAACCAAAATTAGCACTTAGAGAATTTTGCGTACAATTTTCCTTTCTTAGTGTTTCCGATGTCAAGCGTAAGTGTTCCACGTGTTCTTCTTGAGTTTTGGAATACACCGAGAATGTAAATCGATGAATACCACTACAAACTTGTCTAAGAATGGTTTAAACACCCTATTCATCAAATCCATGAATGCAGCAGGTGCATTGGTTAAACCAAAAGACATCACCAGAAACTCGTAATGTCCATACCGAGTTCTGAATGTCGTTCGAGGTATATCCTTCTTCCTCACTTTCAACTGGTGATACCCACTTCTCAAATCTATTTTCAAGAAGTATTTATCACCCTTCAACTGATCAAACAAGTCATCTATTCTTGGTAATGGATATTTGTTTTTAATAGTGACTTTGTTTAATTCTCTATAATCAATGCAAAGACGCATTGACCCATCCTTCTTCTTCACGAATAACACTGGTGCTCCCCACGGTGATACGCTTGGTTGAATATACTTCTTGTCTAACAACTCTTGTAAATGTACCATCAGTTCCTTCATTTCTACTGGAGTCATTCTGTACGGGGCCTTCGATATCGGTGATGTTCCCGGCACTAAGTCGATCACGAACTCAATTTCTCTGTCAGGCTGAAGTCCTGGCAAATCCTCTAGAAACACATCCTCAAATTCCCTCACCACTGGTATCTCTTCCAGTTTCACATTATTCTTCTGAGTGTCGACTATGTAAGCTAAATAGCCCACACAGCCTTGACTTAACAATTTCTTGGCCTGCATAATCGTCTGACATTTCATTTATCTAGGTGACTTGCTACCATAAAATACTACCTTGGGCGGGGTCATAAGGTTTACACACTTCTTTTGACAATCAATTACCGCTCCATATTTGAGCAATGATCCATTCCCAAAATAACATCAAACTCTCCAAGTATAATGGAATCAAATCTACCATCAAGATATTCTCCTTAATGTTCACCCTACGGTTCTTGTGTACGAATCTAACGAGGATTACCTCCTTATTCGCAATTTTAATGTTCAAAGGAAATTCGGTTCTTCTCAGGCAATTCTAACCTCTTAGCAAATTCATCAGAGATAAGCGAGCAAGTAGCTTTTGAATCAAATAATACATAAGCATCAATATCATTGATTGGGATAATACCTGACTTGACATCTTTTGATTGCACACATCTTGTATAGTCATGTTGAAGGTTCTAACTGTGGGTTTGTTTGATGTTGTATCTCCACTGTTACCTCCATTGCTTCTGGTTGTCACTCCATCTTTCTTCTTAGGGCATTCACGAGCAAAGTAATCCTTGGATCTGCACGTGAAGCACATGTTCTTCTTAGGTTGAGTGCAATTTGGGGCGATGTGACCCTCCTGACCATAATTGAAGCATACTCGTTTCCCCATCAAGCACGCACCTTTGTGAAACTTCTCGCATGTAGCACATGCTTCAAACTTCTTATTTTGTTGGTTACCCTGCTGGTTTCAAGCACCCACGTTTCCATTCCCTTCCTCTTCAAGTTATTGTTGTTGTTGTTTCCACCACTACCACCTCCATTCTTAATTTCCCCATCATTCTTCTTCTTCTTCTTCTTCTTCTTCTTCTTCTTCTTCTGTTCCTGATTGAACTTTGTCACTACCTCGCCTCCACCTTCAACGAGTATTTCTTTCTCCATCACTGCTACGAAAGTCTTCAAATGAAATAGGGAAACCCTACTGTACAACCAGGGCTTCAGTCCCTGTTCAAATCTCTTCGTCTTGCGTTCATCCGTGCTGACTTGATAAGGCGCAAACCTCGCCAACTCGTTGAATTTAGCGGCATACTCGGATACCGTCATTGTTCCCTACTTCAGTTCCAGAAATTGCACTTCCAGCTGACCCTTCGAACTCTCTGGAAAATAGGTCTTGAAGAATATCTCCTTAAACCTATCCCAGGTCATCATCCTTGGTCCTTCTTGAGTTTTTTTGGCCTGCCACCAATAACTAGCTTCTGCTTTCAACATGAATGTTGCAAAAGCAGTCTTCTGGTCATCCCCTACCCTAGCAACATCGAACACCTTTTCTATCTCCATAATCCAAGTCTGTGCTTCGACTGGATTCACGGACCCACGAAATTCAGGTAATCCAACCGCCTTGAACTCCTTAAACGTTGTTCCTTGGTTCTGTGGTTGATTCTGCAACGCTCCTGTCAGTAACGTCACTAATTGTTGAACGGGGTTAACATCAATATTGTCATTATTATTGGTTCCTTCAGTGGTTCTCTGTCATGGTGGTTGACGTCTGGGAGGCATTTTCTGTTAAAAATACACTCATTAGATTATTATTCAACTCTTTTAAGTAATTTCTACTTAACTTGCCTCCACAAAAGAAATAACCACATAATCACGTAACACTTTGAATAAAATAAAAACTTTTATTTATTCATAACCTCTTTGAAAATATAAAACAATAGCATCACTGCTATTTACATTACTTTCCTGAACTACAAAAGTTTCAGGACAACATCATCGTCATATCCCATAGGTTACATAACACTTGGGATTTATAATTTATTTAATATTTATAACTCGCATAACAACTACGATGTTCTACTAAGATACTGCTTAGCCTTACTACGCTCTTCTTCCATGATCCGGAACATTGTTCTGCGATCTAAAACATTCGATGGCAGCATCTCGAACTGGATCGGATACCCCATGACCCGATCTTGAGCTCGATTAACCACGGTGTTGAATACTCTATTCATCTCTTCCATCTTCATTCTCTTTGCATGTGCGTCTTTCACTGCTATCCCGGCTCGTTGAAACATTTCCTCGTATGCATCTTCGGCTCTTGCCCTCTTCGTAGCTTCTTCCCTCAGCTTATTCTTCAATTCAGTGACCTCCTCGATCAATTGTTCTTTCTCTCCTTCAGTCTGTACTAGCTTCTCCTCGACATTAGTCAGTTGTTCCTCACGATCCTAGATCTCATCGTCTTTCTGTGTCATTATAGTCTGTTGTTCAGCTATTATCTCTTGCAATACCTCGACTGTATCCTGAAGTTCCATGTTACGGTCGTAGACTTTGTCGTACATGCGAGCAACTATCGAGGTTAGTGGAGTCTCCTCCTCCTCGTCCTCATCATCCTCATCCTCATGTGGCAACTCAACGGGATCCTCTTCATCCGTCTCCACATCATCATCCTCATCTTCAACCACTGTGACCATCGGGGCTGACTCCCGTGGAAGTAGTTGTTCCCAAATTACCTGAATGTCGCTAGGCTCCTCCTCTATAGGCATTTGAGGTCTATCCTCCCTATCCTGACTGGATTCTCCGACATTAGTCATCCTAACAACAAAATTTTAAGTTTCAATTATTAATCATTACTACTCGATACTCACGAGCACATAAGTTATAAACACATAATCACATAAGTGTTTTATTATTTCTTCCTTAAAACTCGATAAGAGTTAATCACCACTAACTTTTCAAAGGTTACTTCCTAAGGTTTTTCCCCACCTAAGGTTCATAACCTAAAGCTTTGATACCAACTTGTGACACCCCCAAATCCCGGTACTTCATTACCTCAAGATTTGGTGTTCACGTAATCAAAACATTCATATCTAACTACCCAATCATAATAAATTGAATAATAAAACCTGCCCATACAGGATTACGTTAATAAAAACATTATCTCCCAGGTTCTCTAACCTTTAATACAATCATTCAAGTGCGGAAATTAAATTATTACAACACGTAATTATTAAAAGTTTATCATAACAATAAAACAAAATTACAAGTCTTCATCACTTGTACATTTTTCCCTTTCCTTTGCTAGTTGTAGGTTTATCTACATTCTCAACCATAGCTGCAATAAGTGTATAAATATGCAAGAGTGAGCAAACAAAGCTCACTTGAAATAAGAATAATATCTTTACATTATTTGCCAAATAATAGGCTGAATAGATCTGAATGATATGTTCTATTAACAATTAAAAACTACTGAGGGTTTAATGACCACGAACTATGTCCACAGTTATAAGTAATCTTTCGACTTTAACAGTCATATGACTATAAGGACTCCACGTACTTAGGGGGGTCAATCCTGTGTACAATGTATTGTGCACAACAATTTCAACGCTAAGTGTAAACCCCTAAACATAGGGTTGTTCATCTCAGTATTTAGAGTACAAGTCCGCGCCAAAGAAAGTTTGGTTTGGATAAGCTTTCAAGGGTAATTGAAGTTTAATAACCATCAAATAGGGAACTAGTTGAATCAACAACGCTTGATAACGCAACAGTTGTTTAATAACAACATAACTTAGAACATTTGAGAATCATAAATGAACTGATTCTACATATCAAACTCATGCTTGAAATAACTATAGAGAATAAGCATTCAATAAATTGAATAAAATGGTTAACCTTTGGCGAGCAAAAAAAATAAGCTAAGGTTCGAGTCTTATAACATTAGAAATGAAATAGTTGAACGTATATTTAACTGATAGCAAGCTGGAAACTAAAAACTTGCCCAACAAGGTATTAACTGATGCAAAGAATTAAAATAGCTCAATAATAGAGATGAGAATTCAAAACTACGTTCATTATACAATAATAGAACTTAAGAAACTTGTTTAACTGTAAACAAGTTAGAATGAATCAATCTATAAGAATTTCCAATAACATTAGAGTTAGAGTTTGCTCGAATGAATTTTAGTAACAATTGATTTATTCAATAACAGTTAAGATAAGAAACTTGCTCAATCAAAAGCATGAAGTTATACAATATAACAATAGAATTAACTCAACGAAAGTGTAGAGTTAGAAAACTTGCCTCGAGCGTAAGCTAAAATATTAAAACTCACGTTCACCTATACACAATATTAAAACCACAACATCTGTTAGATATACTAATATTCACTTTTCAATATAAAACGCATTACTAGCTAAACTTGTTATTTTAGCACAAGTCTTATGCTACCATTTACATTTCAGAATTCCCAAGTGTTAATCATCACATCACTTAACTAACGTTCATTGTATAAACTAAGTTATCACATAACACGTTCTCGACTTACTAATCATTTTTGCAACCTTGAACTTATTAACCACAATTCATTATGTTATGTTAACCTTTACATAACACATTTAACATGCTAACACAATTTCAGACCGTGTTATGACGCTTTCCCAAATCTGCCAAAATAGCAGAAGTCGGAATCTCAAACCAGGGTATGGCACAGCTATGCCATACAAAGGCTTGGGACCAGTTGCAATTGCTACTGCATTTTCTGCTTTTGCCGTGGCAATTGCTTGTAGGTGTTCAAACAAACAGAGAGCACACGGCATGAACAAGAGCAGAACTTTAGCCCAACAAACACAAATTTCACCCAATAGACAGTAATATTAACACGTAAAGTAAATATATAACTACCATAAACATGATTGCTCACATTTACAACCAATTAACACAATTTAACACCAACTAAAACTATTTTAATTTCTCAAAATTCATGTTTTTCATAAAAACTCAATTTTCTTGACATTCATCCTAAAAATCATCACTGTGAATTCATTTGTTGTCCAAATCATCTCATTCCAATTACGTTATGTTCGTATCTCAATGAACTAACATATAAAAGCTTTAATTTATACGTTAACATACAATTTAGCCACTAGAATTGATGCTTACATGAGCCATATGAAAAAAAAATATACACAAACATATACTGTCAAAATTTTCTTCTATTATAAACCGAAATTAGCATGCAATTGTTGTTTAAACATACTTTCTAATCATCATAAACACATGTAATCATCATAACTAAGTTACATAACAAAATTCGGAAGAAATAGATTGCAATTGCAGACAATTCTTCTCAATTTCTCTCAAGCTTTCTCTCAAGCTTTCTAATCAATTCTCTAAGCCAAAAAGCAAGCGATTGCAAGTGTAGGAAATACAAGAATAATATGTAATAATAAACAAAAACTAAGCCACTAACATATATAATATAAATATATTATATTTATTATTTTATTTGTTTTATTTATATTATTTATTTTATTTAATTTCAAAACTATAAATCTCAAAAGCCATAAGGCTTGTTTGGCAAAAACCCTTTCAATATTAAAGAATTAATATATTAAGCCTTGTTTGGCAAAAACTAAATTAAACTACTTTAATTTATTTTAATAACTCCTTATAATATAGTTATTTGTCACACTATATTTAATCAAGCTTTCATATTTATTTTAATTAATTCAAATAACAATTAATTAAATACATCTTTTAATCACATAACGCAATACAAATAATTAACCATTAAATTGAAATATCAATATAATAATTATTTCCTTAATTCATCAATTATTTATTTAATAAATAATTCTCTAAATAAAAATTAAATCAATTAAACAAATATTTATTCAACGATAATCACATCCATTAAATATTTATATAAATCAATAAATATTTAATATTACATTTAAAATTCTGGAATGTTACACGGGCAGTCGGAGAGGACTATTCAAACTCTTGAAGATTTATTAAGACTATGTGTCCTTGACTTCAAAGGAAGTTGGGACAAGTTCTTACCATTAGTGGAGTTTTCCTACAACAACAGTTATCAAACAAGTATTGGCATGGCTCCATTTGAGGCATTGTATGGAAGAAAGTGTTGTTCTCCAGTATGCTAGGATGAGGTGGGTGAAGCAACGTTGTTGGGACCGGAGTTGGTACGTATGACTACAGAAAAGATTCAAACGATCCGATAACATATAAAAACCTCACAAGATCGACAAAAGAGTTATGATGATCTTCATCGAAAAGACGTGGAATTCAATATTGGAGATCATGTGTTGTTACGTATTGCTCCATGGAAAGGAGCTACGAGATTTGGAAAGAGAGGAAAGCTCAATCCTCGATTCAGTGGCCCATTTTTAATCCTCGATCGTGTAGGAACTGTGGCCTATAGACTCGCCTTACCGCCAAATATGTCTCGTGTTCATAACATTTTTTACATATCTATGTTACGTAAATATGTGAAAGACCTGAACCACATTATTGAATTAGAACCAGACGAGATAGTGGAAGATTTAACGTATGAAGAGGTACCTGTTAAAATCTTGGATAAGAAGGATCATATTCTACGCTCCAAGGTTATACCTCAAGTCAAAGTTTTGTG
Source organism: Panax quinquefolius (assembly GCA_020205615.1). NCBI lineage: Eukaryota > Viridiplantae > Streptophyta > Magnoliopsida > Apiales > Araliaceae > Panax > Panax quinquefolius. The sequence continues at coordinate 119,834,768 of CM035172.1, read as the reverse complement.
GAGAAACCACGATGTTGAGGAAATGACCTGGGAGTTAGAATCTGAAATTAAGTCAAGGTATCCTCACCTCTTCGACATACTAGGTACGCACCTTAATTTTGAGAAAGAAATTTCATAAGAAGGGAAGGTTGTAATATCCCAACTTTTATGAATAAACATTAATTTTTCTCGAAGTATAGTTTTGAATATTATGGTGTGGATTTGATATAATGTTATAGTTGTGGGTATTATTTACAAATTTTGCAAAGTAAGAAAGTGGTTATATAATATTTGATTGGTCGAAAAATATTCGTTTTAACAGGGAATATTCGTATGATGGCACAATCATTGGTGGACCCCACAACGGAAGTATTGTCGTAGTTAGAAAACGATATAATAATCTTTTTATAAAAATAACGACGAAAGTTTTACCGTTAAACTGTTGAACTACCCGGTGATAAAAGTACAATAATACGTGTGGTTGCATAGTAGCACACGATATTGATTATTGATGCTTACGTGAGAAGTCACTCAGTAATACTCAATTATTGCTACAGATAGTTGCTGCATAATATCTCTCATATTATTGATTCAATTATTGTCATAGTATCACTACATAATATCTTATATTATTAAATCAATAATTGAGACGACAAAGTTATTCATATTATTATTTGTAATATTGACAATGTCTAGAAAGTTCTGTCAAGGAGAGGTTTGGTCACCTAATTGTGCGCCAATAGGGAGAAATCCTTATAGGAAAGTCCCCTCTTTCTTGGGAATGATCTGGTTGTTAAATATTGTGAGTTATAATATTAATGATGAATAAGTTCGTGTTGATTAAAGATGAAATTGATATTTCTATTGTGTTGGGATTATTAGTGTTAGTGGAAATCGACATCTATTTCGATAATAATGGATGTCTGGAGGTTATATTGACCAATTAGGTAATTAATCGGATAAATGAGCAATTAATTGCTATTAATTCACATGCTTATAACTATTTGTTCACATGTGTGTACTATTGATTCACATGCATGTACTATTAGGGGAGGTGGTGTAAGATTGATAATACTTGCATGACTAAATTAAAAATAGAGGTATAGATAAAGTCTTATCTTTGTAATTAAATTTTTTCCCATGATTATACTATTTATTCACATGATTGTACTATTGATTCACATGATGTACTATTAGGGGAGGTGGTGCAAGTTTGATCATACTTGCAAGACTAAATTAAAAATGAAGGAAAAGATGAAGTTATTATACTGTAATATTTCGAGCCCCAAAACGTGCAATTATCGAAACTATGTTTTCCTATAAATAGAAGCTCATTCTTCTTTCATTCTCACCAATTCACTAAGACTCACAAGAGCAATTATAGAAAGAGAAGCTATAGAGAGAGAAGCTTTAGAGAGAAAGTAGAAGAGAAGTCTGCTATCTCACTATTCCAGTATCCAGTCTTCTTCTAAGGTAAAGGATATTATTTTGTTCAGTATTCATAAGAATAATATTTTCTTCCATACTTTGTAGTATGTGAGTAATATTATTTTGTCTCGTATTCCTGATTATACCATCATTTTGTTAAAGTATTGCTTCTATACTCCGTGAAATTATTAGAATATCCTTGAAATTTGCGCTTCATCAAGTATCGTTTCACAGGATATTTTCTGCACATTCTTGTTAAATTTTAAACTTTTCATGCCGGAGTACTGTCCATGAGTAGTATTCATTTTTATGGTACTATTCACAAAGTACTATTCACAGGTTACTATTCACAAAGTACTATTCATAGGTACTATTCATAAAGTACTATTCATGAGTACTATTCATAAAGTACTATTCATGGGGTACTATTCTCGAAGTACTATTCACGGGATACTATTCACTCGGGTACTATTCACCCGGGGAATTATTCATGACAACAATTGATTTTTTGTTGTTCAAATCATTTTTGATACAATATTATTCTTAAATTTTACTCCACAAAGCAGTATTATGTTGACAATTTAGACATTATTGAATTCTGGATAAATTAAGTTACAATCTTTAAAAATTTATCCTTTGCTTTCTTTTAATTGAATTCTTATATCATTGTCATCATCCGCGTGCTTATATTGTGATAAAAGTCATATGTGGCTTACGTGCATAGATGTACTATTGATTGGTATGATTATGACCAGGGATTATTCGGTATAATCATGACCATTGATGATTACATGAATATCCTTGGCCCGTAGTGCATGGATGATTCGATGATGTGGTTTATTTATTAAGCTGAGTCTCAGCGATAAAATTGATGACAAACTTTTTAAATCATAGAAGATGGTAGATATCATTCTCTACTTGACTCTTCTAATGGATTGCTTGTTCCGCTACAGTTAAACTTGATATTTGTTATATTTTATTAATTTAACACTGTTGAAGGCTAAAAATAATTTATTCTGCATTATCTTAGTCATAATATTTCTTACTGGGCTAGTTGAGCTCACCCTTTTGCTTTCATTGTTCTCTTCAAGAAATGAGAACGTAGCTGGGGACTAGTCTGGGAACGGAGTGACGGTCTAGATGTTTGCATTCCTCACTATTCAGTGAAATAGTGTGATAATAATTGTAATGAAGACTTTATTTGAGTGTGGATACTCTCTACGAGACATTATCCATTTTGAAACTCTCAGCTACGTTTTGTCGTACTGTATAAAAGAAGTTTGTATTTAAATTATGTACCATGTATTTGGCGACTCAAGATGGGTGATGTATACCTATTTTGGGGGCATCACAAACTCTACCTCCTTCATATGACGAATACTTTCAGGAAAGTACTTGTCATTGAACAGTTTCTGAAATGTTTTCCAAGACATATTGAGTGCGACAGGTTGGGTACGCTTCACAGATTCCCACCAGTTATCTGCCTCCCCATGGAACATAAAGGTGGCAAAGGGAACCTTTTGCTATTCGAAGCATCCCAAGACATCAAGTATCTTGGTGATCTGCTTTATCCATGTCTCTGCCGTAAGTGGTTCTGGCTTTCCCAAAAACTCTAGTGGTCCCAGCTTCTTGAATTGCTTAGCGGTGACCATCTGTAAGTTTCCAGTGTTTCCACCTGTATTTTGAACAGGAGTCTCTCTTGTTTCGTTTTGCATGAATTCTAGAGAATTCCTAAACATATCATCGTTCGTCATTTGGTCGGTGTTGTTGTTTACAGGAGGATTATTTTGTTCCTGATGCACCTTATCTTGGTTGTTGATTGTCGGTGTCTCAACGGTCTCATGTTCTCCATTACTTATCTCAACATTTTCAGATGTCATTCTCAAATATTTCCATAAAACAAGGGTTAATTAAACAAATTAACATATCACATTATTAACCCTATGCTCCGACTGACCCATTAAATACCAAATAAGCTTAGGTAGGACACACACTAGTGAAGGATTTTACTCGTCCCTCCCCTCCTAGTTCTAATCTCGGATCTCCGCCAGATATCATATCCCTAAGCTCTGATACCAACTGTGACGCCCCTAAAAGTCGCCAAATACGTGGTACAGAAACAATTACAAACTTCATTATTACAATTGTCGTGCAAAATACGACAACACATATGATGTGAGTTTAAATACAAATATTGTCTTCTAGAAAATATCCAAACTCAAATAAGTCCTCATTACAATTATTGATACATTATTCTACAAAATAGTGAGGACTGCTAAAACAACTGTCTTGATCCATCACTCCACACCCCGACTAGTTCCCGCTATATTCTCGCCTCCTGAGAAGAAAAATGGAACAAAAAGAAAAAGGGTGAGCTCAACTAGCCTAGTAAAAAATATTATAACTAAGATAATGTAGAAAATTATCATTAGCCTTCAATACATCAAATAAAATATAATGGACACCAAGTTTTTGATCAATATTCATAGCAGAAATAACAGTTCATTAGAAGAGTTAAGTAGAGAATGAAGTCTACTATCTTCTATAATTTAAAAGTCCATCATTAATATTTTTTCCTGCAACATCAATCAATACACATCTTGAACCAAATATTCATCTTTGCATTACGACCAAATATATTCATTTGTATCACCAGTTGGTCATGTTCATCTCAACACCTGTCCATCTTTGCATTACGGGCCAAAGATATTCATAAGGTAATCATTCATCTTTGCACTACAAGCCAAAGATATTTATCAAGTATCACCATTTAAGACTGAGGATGATGAAAAATATCTTAAAGAAAACGAATCTAGTGAGATAAAAGGACAAAGATTAGGGATTCGTACTTTAGATAATCCAAGTTCAAAAATACTCCATAATAAACCATAGTGGAGTAAAATTCATGAATGAAGATCAAAACATGGATACAATCAAAGATAGTAACCATAATAGACATCTTGTGTAAGACCCCAACTTTTATGAATAAAGATTAATTTTTCTCGAAATATATTTTTGAATATTATGGTGTGGATTTGATATAATGTTATAGTTGTGGGTATTAATTACAAATTTTGCAAAGTAAGCAAGTGGTTATATAATATTCGTTGGTCGGGAAATATTCGTTTTAACAGGAATATTAAATGCGACGACACAATCATTAGTGGGCCCCATAATGGAAGTATTGTCGTAGATAGAAAACAGACGTAATTATCATTTTATAAAAATAATAGCGAAAGTTTTCTTGTTAAAGCATTGAACTACCCAGTGGTAAAAATACGATGAATGGCATGTGGTTGCATAGTAGCACACGGTATTGATTATTGATGCTTACGTGAGAAGTCACTCAGTTATACTCAATTATTGCTATAGTAGTTTGCATAATATCTCTCATATTATTGATTCAATTATTGTCACAGTATCATCTGCATAATATCTTATATTATTAAATCAATAATTGAGACGACAAAGTTATTCATATTATTATTTGCAATATTGACAATGTCTAGAAAGTTCTATCAAGGAGAGGTTTGGTCACCTAATTACGCGCCAATAGGGAGAAATCCTTATCGAAAAGCCTCCTCTTTCCTGGGAATGATCTGGTTGTTAAATATTGTGAGTTATAATATTAATGATGAATAAGTTCGTGTTGATTAAAGATGAAATTGATATTTCCATTGTGTTGGGATTATTAGTGTTAGTGGAAATCGACATCTATTTCGATAATAATTGATGTTTGGAGGTTATATTGACTAATCGGGTAATTAATCAGATAAATGAGCAATTAATTGCTATTAATTCACATGCTTATAACTATTTGTTCACATGTGTGTACTATTGATTCACATGCATGTACTATTAGGGGAGGTGGTGCAAGATTGATAATACTTGCATGACTAAACTAAAAATGAAGGTATAAATGAAGGTATTATACTGTAATTAATTTTTTCACATGATTATACTATTTATTCACATGATTGTACTATTGATTCACATGATGTACTATTAGGGGAGGTGGTGCAAGTTTGATAATACTTGCAGGACTAAATTAAAAATAAAAGAAAAGATGAAGGTATTATAATGTAATATTTCGAGCCCCAAAACGTGCAATTATCGAAACTATGTTTTCCTATAAATAGAATCTCATTCTTCTTTCATTCTCACCAATTCACTAAGACTCACAAGAGAAATTATAGAAAGAGAATTTATAGAGAGAGAGAAGCTTTAAAGAGAAAGTAGAAGAGAAGTTTGCTACCTCACTATTCCAGTATCCAGTATTCTTTTGAGGTAAGGGATATTATTTTTTTAGTATTTATAGGAATAATATTGTCTTTCATACTCTGTAGTATGTGAGTAATATTATTTCATCTCGTATTCCTGATTATACCATTATTTTATTAAAGTATTGCTTCTATACTCTGTGAAATTAGTAGAATATCCTTGAAATTTGCGCTTCATCTAGTATCGTTTCACAAGGATATTTTCTGCACATTCTTGTTAAATTTTAAGCTTTTCATGTCGGAGTACTGTCCATGAGTAGTATCCATTTTAATGGTATTATTCTCAAAGTACTATTCATGGGGTACTATTCACTTGGGTACTATTCACCCGGGGAATTATTCATGACAAAAATTGATTTCTTTGCTGTCCAAATTATTTTTGATACAATATTATTCTTAAATTTTACTCCACAAAGCAGTATCATGTTGACAATTTGGACATTATTGAATTCTAGATAAATTAAGTTATAATCTTTAAAAATTTATCCTTTGCTTTCTTTTAATTGAATTCTTTTATCATTGTCATCATCCTCATGCTTTTATTGTGATAAAATTCATCTGTGGCTTACGTGCATAGATGTATTATTGATTAGTATTATTATGATTAGGGATTATTTGGTATAATCATGATTATAATGTTACAAATGATGTGGTAAAAAAATCCTCATTGGCCTGTAGTGCATTGATGGACAATTGTTGGTATGATTATGACCAGGGATTATTCGGTATAATCATGACCATTGATGATTACATGAATATCCTTGGCCCGTAGTGCAGGGATGATTCGATGATGTGGTTTATTTATTAAGTTGAGTCTCAGTGATAAAATTGATGATAAACTTTTTAAATCATAGAAGATAGTAGATATCATGCTCTACTTGACTCTTTTAATGGATTATTTGTTCCGCTGCAATTAAACTTGATGTTTATTAAATTTTATCAGTATAACACTATTGAAGGCTAACGATAATTTATTCTGCATTATCTTAGTCATAATATTTCTTATTGGGCTAGTTGAGCTCACCCTTTTGCTTTCATTGTTCTTTTTAGGAAATGAGAACGTAGCTGGAACTAGTCGTGGAACGGAGTGACGGTCCAGATGTTTGCATTAGTAGTCCTCACTATTCAGTGAAATAGTGTGATAATAATTGTAATGAGCACTTTATTTGAGTTTGGATACTCTCTACGAGACATTATCCGTGTTGAAACTCTCACTACGTTTTTGTCGTCTTGTATAAAAAGTTTGTATTTAAATTATGTACCATGTATTTGGCGACTTAAGATGGGTGATGTATACCTATTTGGGGGCGTCACGGTTAGTATCAAAGCTTAGGGATATGATCCCCTGGTGAGATGTGAGACAAGAACTAGGAGGAGAGCGGGGAATTCCTTCGCTAGTATGACCTACCTAAGTTTATTTGGTATTTTATTTGGTCGATTCGAGTATAGGGATAATATGTGACATGTCAATTAACCCTTATTTTGTGGCAATATTTGAAAATGGCATCCGAAAATGTTGAGATAAGCAATGAAGCACATGAGACCGTTGAGTCACCAACGATCAATACCCAGGAGAACGTGCATCAGGATGGCAACAATCCTCAGGAAAACAACAACGCTGACCAAAATGATGAACGATGGGATGTTCAGAGGCTTTATGCAATTCATGCAACATCAGGCGAGAACGACTCCTGTTCAAAATGCAGATGGAAATACTGGCAACTTTCGGACGGTCACCGCTAAACAGTTCAAGGAGCTGGGACCACCGGAGTTTATTGGAGAGCCAAAACCACTTAAGGCGGAGATGTGGATAAAGCAGATCACCAAGATATTTGATGTCTTGGGATGCTCCGAGGAGAAAAAGGTTCCCTTTGCCACCTTTATGTTGCGAGGAGAGGCGGATTCTTTGGTGGGAATCGGTAGAAGCGTACTCAACTTTGCCATGACTTGAAGATGTCTTGGGAGAAATTCCAGGAACTGTTCAACGAAAAGTACTTTCCTGAAAGTATTCATCACATGAAGGAGGTAGAGTTCATTAAGTTGAGCGAACAATATGACCATGTCACAGTACGAAGCTAAGTTTGCCGAGTTATCCCGGTTTGCGTCCCACTTGGTTGACAATGAGGAGAGAATGACGCGGATGTTTCTAAGAGGTTTCAAAACTGAGATACGTCAATACTTAATTTCTCACAAACTGTGATTGTATTCAGATGTTGTTAATAAGGCTCAGTTATTGGAGCGCGATAACGAGTCAACCCAACCAAGAGAGAGCAGCCAACAAAATGATAATACCAGTGGTAGCAGTCAACGAAGCGGTGACAACAAACGTGGAGGGAATCAACATGCCGGAAATGGTAACCACTTTGGTGGTAATCATGGCCAAGACAATAAAAGTGGGAGTTTCAAGAAGAGGAGATTCAATAATGATGGAAGGACATCAGCACCAGCACCTATTGTTAAGGAAAGAGAACGACCGCCGGTCGTATGTTACAAATGCGGATGGGAGGGACACATCAGTTCAAACTGTACGCAGCAGTCCGAAGCATGTTACAATTGTGGAAGAGAAGGTCACCTAGCCCAATTTTATCGTGCACCAAAGTCAAGTCCAGCTGGGATGGAGACATCAAAGGTCGTCCCAGACAAGATAAAACCGGTAGTTCAAGGGAGAGCATTTATCGTAACCTCCCAAAAAGCAAGGAATCCAAACGAGGTGATCATAGGTAAGCTAATCATAAACTCTATCGAAGTCTATACCTTATTTGATACTGGTTATACCCATTCTTTTATTTCTCCTACTTGCGCTCAACGTTTAAATTTGACTCCAGAGAAATTAGACTTTGACTTATCTGTTGAAACTCCATTGGGAGAAACCTTCATTACATCCGCTTTTTATAAGTCTTGTTTGATTCAAATCAGAATCGCTTACGTTATTCGTCGATCTTATCTCCATAAAAATACTTGCATTTGACGTGATTCTAGGGATTGATTGGTTAACTACTCATCATGCTAAAATTGATTATTTTCGTAAGGTTGTTAACTTTCATATTCCTAATCAACCTATTATGCGAATTCAAACAACCAAACCATTAAAATCAATCACGGTCATCTCAAGCCATAAAGCTATTCGTTTATTGAAAAACGGATGTCAAGCTTTCTTAGCTCATGTCACATATTTAAACAAAAATACGTCAGATTTGAATGATATTTCTATTGTTAATAAATTTCTGATGTATTCCTCGAAGAACTTCCTGGCCTACCCCCGGAGCGTGAAATTGAGTTTGGTATCGACCTTGAACCAGGTACAAAACCCATTTCCAAAGCCCCATATCGAATGGCTCTTATTGAACTTAAGGAGTTAAAAACCCAACTACAGGAATTGTTAGACATCAGTTTCATTCGACCAAGTACATCTCCTTGGGGTGCTCCTATTCTATTCGTGAAGAAGAAAGATGGAAGTATGCAACTTTGTATTGATTATCAGGAGTTGAATCATGTCACCATCAAAAATAGTATTGCGATTGCCTCGCATTGATGACTGTTTGACCCGGTTACAATGCGCCAAATTCTTTTTAAAGATCGATCTTCATTCACGGATATCATCGATTGAAGATTAAAAGCGATGACATTCAAAAGGCGCTTTAGAACTCGATGACGGGCATTACAAATTCCTAGTCATGTCTTTTGGATTGACTAATGCTCCTGCTGCTTTCATGGATATGATGAACCGATTATTCAAGGAATATTTGGATCACTTTGTGGTCGTCTTTATTGATGACATCCTCATTTACTCTAAAAGCCATGAAGATCATGAGCAACACTTGAGGCTGATACTCCAAAAGCTTCGTGAAAATAAGTTATATGCCAAGTTGAAGAAATGCGAGTTCTGGCTTGAGGAAGTAGCATTCCTTGGGCATGTGATATCAAATCATGGAATATCTGTTGACCCGACAAAGATTGAAGCAATTCAAAGTTGGGAGCAACCTAAGTCAGTGACCGAAGTACGTAGCTTTCTTAGCTTAGCTGGTTATTATCAGAGATTCGTAGAAGGGTTTTCACGAATCACTACTCCATTAACTCAGCTGACTCAGAAAGATACAAAATTCGGTTGGAGCGAGGAATGTGAGAAGAGTTTTCAAGAACTCAAGAGTAGACTCATTTCAGAACCTGTTCTAAACATACCATCTAGCTCGGAGGGATTTGTCATCTACAATGATGCTTCAGGCAAAGGGTTAGGATGTGTTCTTATGCAACATGGGAAAGTCATAGCCTATTCCTCACGACAACTCAAGGAATATGAGACGAATTATCCTAGTCATGATCTAGAGTTGGTAGTTGTCGTTTTTGCGCTTAAGATTTGGAGGCATTACCTGTATGGAGAGAAGATGGAGATCTATACGGATCATAAAAGCCTCAAATATTTCTTCACTCAAAAGGAACTCAACATGCGTCAACGACGATGGCTTGAGCTATTGAAAGATTACGATCATACCATTCAATACCATCCTGGAAAAGAGAACGTAGTAGCTGGCGCATTGAGTAGAAGATTATATGTGGGTACTGAGTGCGATATTGTCAACGCAAAGGCTCATTTTGTATGACTTACAAAGGATGGAGATAGAGTTAAAGACTCCAGGGACCCATGTGATGATGGCGAATATATGAGTAGAACCGACTTTAATCGATAAAGTTAAAGCTGCTCAAGCTACAGACCTAGAGCTAATGCGTATGAGGAAGAAAGTGCAAGAAAGTGCTATTCTGGAAGGAAGAATCGATGAAGAAGGAATACTTCGAGTCAACTCTAGAATTTGTGTTCATAATGATTCTGAGTTGAAGTATAAAATCATGATGGAGGCGCACAACACACCGTTTGAAATCCATCCTGGGAGTACCAAAATGTATCGTGATCTTCGACATACATTTTGCTGGAGCAATATGAAGAGAGAGATAGCAGGGTTTATCTCAAGGTGTCTAACTTGTCAACGAGTCAAGGTGGAGCATCAAGTGCCAAAAGGTCGATTGCAACCACTTGAAATTCCAGAATGGAAGTGGGAGCACATTATCATGGATTTTATTACTGGTCTTCCCAAGGTTTCTCAAGGCATAGATGCGATTTGGGTCATTGTTGATAGATTGACCAAGTTTGCTCATTTCTTACCGATGCGAGAAACTTATACACTTGAACGTCATGTTCGTATGTACATAAACGAGATTATAAGATTACATGGTATACTAGTATCCATAGTTTCTGATCGAGACCCAAAATTCACTTCACAATTTTGGGTTAGTTTACAAAAAGCTATGGGCGCAGATTTACGATTTTTAGTTGACATATCATCCTCAAAGCGGATCAGGCAATCGGAGAGGACTATTCAAACTCTTGAAGATTTATTAAGACTCTATGTCCTTGACTTCAAAGGAAGTTGGGACAAGTTCTTACCATTGGTGGAGTTTTCCTACAACAACAGTTATCAAGCAATTATTAGCATGGCTCCATTTGAGGCGTTGTATGGAAGAAAGTGTCGATTCTCAAATTATCTTTGGGATGAGGTGGGTGAAGAAACATTGTTGGGACCGGAGTTGGTACGTATGACTACGGAAAAGATTCAAATGATCCGACAACGTATAAAAACCTCACAAGATCGACAAAAGAGTTATGCTGATCTTCATTGAAAGGACGTGGAATTCAATATTGAAGATCATGTGTTGTTACGTGTTGGTCCATGGAAAGGAGTTACGAGATTTGGAAAGAGAGGAAAGCTCAATCCTCGATTCATTGGCCCATTTTTAATCCTCAGTCGAGTAGGAACTGTGGCATATAGACTCGCCTTACCGTCAAATATGTCTCGTATTCATAACGTTTTTCACATATCTATGTTACGTAAATATGTGAAAGACCCGATGTAACATTCCAGAATTTTAAATTATAATATTAAATATTTATTGATTTATATAAATATTTAATGGATATGTTTATTGTTGAATAAATAATTGCTCAATTTGAGTTGATGTGGTTTAGTTAATTATTTGTTGATTAAATAATTAAATATTAAATATTAAATATTTATTGATTTATATAAATATTTAATGGATATGTTTATTGTTGAATAAATAATTGTTCAATTTGAGTTGATGTGGGTTAGTTAATTATTTGTTGAATAAATAATTAAGGAGCTAAGAAAAAAATAATTGTTATGAGGTTATATACTAATTTAATTTAATAATAATTAAGAGAGCTAATAATGATTAAATGAATTATAATATTTTAATTAGATTTTGTAATTAAAATAAGGTGTTAGTTGGATTAAATAAAATTATAATTATAAAGAAATTATAGTTTTGTGATAATGATTTATGTGTTAAAGTAATTTAATAGATTAGTATTTGAATTGATTAAATTGATTATTTAATTTATTAGAAGTGTGATAAATAACCTTGCTATAAAGGAGTTATTAAAATAAATCAAGGGAGTTTAATTCAGTTTTGCCAAACAAAGCCATCTATTAAGTCTTTATTCAAATTGTGTTTTTCCAAACAAGGCATAAGGATTAAATGATTTTAATTTTAGTGGTTAGCCAAACAAGCCTTATGGCTTTTGATTTTCAAATAAAACATAACTGATATAATTATATCTATACTTATATTATATCATTAATAAATATTATTACTATATACGTTATATTATTCTACGTATGTTAGAAGAGAAAAGAAAGACTTAGTTGAAGAAAAGGGAGAGAAGAAGAAGAATACAAAGAATATTTGAGAAAACTCTAGAGAGAAAGTGAGTGATTTCTAACAGGTTTGAGAAAGAAATTGGGAAAAGAAGCTTGAGAATCCAAGATAACTATCATCTTCTTAATCAAAGGTAGGATCTTAATCATTTTATTTTTATAGTTAGTTTTCATCTTCTAAAAAGTTCTTTGTAAAAATCTTCATGAAGGATAAATTGTTTGTTATATATGGCTTTATATGATAAATTAGTGTTGTGAAACTATTTTCATTAGTTTATATATGAGCATAGTCAATGAATTGATGTATGTATACAATTTTTGAAGAAAAATATATTACGAGTGTTCATATGAATATATATATATATATATATATATGAATATGGCTTAGTTTAAAGTAAAAATTAAGGTTTAATTAGTTGTTAAATTGATAAATTGACTATTGAATTTGATAGAGTATGTATAATCATAACCATGGTATTTTGAATTTACTGTTTTGGTTGAAAAACAAAATCACAGTGTTAATTTTCATTGAAAACATCAAAAATGGAGTTTTTATCAAAAATAATGAAATTGGTTGTTGTAATGTTGATGTTTATGTTATTATATGTGTTAAAACATATTAAGAGTATTGAAATTATGTTTATATGAAGTCTATATGTGAATTACATGTTAATTAGCTTATTAGATTGGAGCTTGTAGGCCAATTTGGCTTTTTGTTTATGCTGTTGCCGAGCTTGGTCGCCGAAGTTACGGACTCGCACACTTGTCATGGCCAACAGATCGTAAGTTTTGTACATAAATACGGTGCACGCCATGGCATGACACAAATCTTTGGCTGTGACTCACATGACATAAAGATCATTAAATAGCAGATTCTTACCACAATTACATAAGCTGTGGAAATGCAGTCATGAGTTAGCGAGTAATGGTTCCGACAGTATTAGTTTATTACTCAAATTTTGAAAATAAATGTTATGTGTTGATAATAGGAATGTTAAATGATGATTTCAGTAGTATTAAACTATGAATGAGCATGTTATCAAGGGTTAACTAGTATTAACATAGTTTGATTATGAGAATTGGTAACCTACATGATGTATATACTTGTTTGTATAGATATAAAATGTTGGTAATAACTAATTATGTCATGATGACATATGTATAGGGTATTGATTCAAGTTGTAAGGTTTAGCTTGTGCTCAAGGAAAGTTCTCTAACTCTAAAACTTCATTATGCGAGTTTGATTTTGTTGAGTACATTATTGTTTTGAATGTAATTTCAATTACACAAGTGACTAACTCTGCACTTTCGTAGAGCTAGATGGTTTATTATTGAGAAAGCTCTTGTATCTAATTGTTCATAGGGATGCAAGTATTCTAAATCATATATTTAGTATTGAGCAAGTTTCTTTAATATGTAACTTGTTATTTAGCATGCAATCGCTATATTTTCATATTCTAGTGTTGAACAACTCTATCGTTCAAATTACTATTCATTATGCATGTTTGGTATCAAATTCTCAATAACTTTGAATTAATATTGTTCAAAGAAAATTATGATATTATTATTCAATGCTTATGCTTTTAGATTATTCCTAAAGCATGATGTTAATTTACAAATATCAATTCAGTTATGATTATTCCATAGCATACAGTTATTTCTTTTGTAATCAACTAATCCTTAGTTGATTACCGTGAATTCTAAATTACCCTGTAATGTATCCAAACCAAACTTACTTTGGTGCGGACTTGTATTCTAAATACTGAGATGAACAACTCTTTTATTAGAGGTTTACGCTTAGCATTGAAATGATTGTGCACAATACATTGTACGAAGGGTTGATCCCCCTAAGTACGTAGAGTCCTTATAGTCTTATGACTGTTAAATTTAAAGTTGAAAGATTACTTATAACTGTGGACATAATTCGTGGTCATTAGACCCTCAGTAGCATGTTTAAAAATGTTAATAGAACCTATCATTCAGTTCAATGGAGCTTATTTCTTGCAAAGATTGTAGTTGTAAGACCCCAACTTTTATAAATAAAGATAATTTTCTATAAATATCATTTTTGAATATTATGGAGTAAATTTGATATAATGTTATAGTTGTGGGTAATATTTATAAATTTTGCAAAGTACGCAAGTTGTTATATAATATTCGATTGGTCGGGGAATATTCGTTTTATCAGGGAATATTCGTACAACGGCACAATCATTGGTGGACCCCACAACGGAATTATTATCGGATTGAGAAAACGACAAAAATACTTTATGAAAATAATGGCGAAAGTTTTACCGTTAACTATTGAAACACCCGGTGTTAAAAGTACGATGTCTGGCGTAGTTACGACAAGATAGTTACGGTATTGATTATTGATGCTTACGTGAGAAGTCACTCAGTTTTGTTCAATTATTGTTATAGTAATTGTTGTCAATTTTGCTTATTAGTTGGACCTCCATTTACTCATTTTCAAAATAATCGTTAAGAAGTTATAAAAGTATATATATATATAATTTATGTGTGCCATGTGTGGGTATGCAAGTGTGATTATTTTATATATATAGATTATATATATAGATGTCGTATGTGGCATGTTAGCATTTATATATAAGATATATATATATATATATATATATATATATATATTCTTAATGAAAGTGACTTTGGGGTGGGGGATTGATGTTGTCATGGGTGGAGTAGGATTTTATTATGGTTTTATTTGATCATTATGTATATATATATATATTATATAATAAATGAGAAAACGACAAATATAAGTTGGTTAAAAATGTTTTATTTGATCATTATCACAAGGTGATTTACCGCTCAATATTTTATTTTATTGATTCAATAATCATTGCTGTGTTCAATAATTCACACGCACATTATCTCCATTATCGATCAATAATTCATATTATTTGTTGAATTGTGAATAATTAATTATTGATTCATATGATAAAGAAATATTTATTTTATGTGGATATAAATGATGGATTTATTTATGTTGTTATTAATGAAGGAATTAATGTTGAGGTGTTTTATCAAGATTTTATCTGATTGGAGGTGTTAAAAAAAATCAAATCAGGGTTTTCAGATATATTATGGGGTTATAATTTTTAATCCAAACCGTTGGATTGTGGTAATTTTTGGGTATGTTATACATACATAAGTTGAGTATATGTCCACAAATTTTGAACCGTTAAAATGCACGTAATGAGGCATTTGATGGTCAACAAAATCAATGTGATTTGTTAATTTATTTAATTAACCCTTGTGAATTATCACGAGAACGTTAACAATGGAGTGAATGAGATCGTGGAGACACCTCTAATCGCCAACCAGGATAATGTGATGTCAAAGAAGAAGGAATTAGAGATATCCATGGTGAGTGAAGAATTGATAATGCACCCGAGATAATCGCAGAGGAAATAAATGGTGAGAGTGAGGAAGAAGAGGAAGAAGAGGTACACGAAGAGAGTTTATTAGAGGTATTTTATGATCGAAATATAGAATTGCAAAATCGTATTCATGAGTTAGAAGAGCAAAGCAAAGAATTGCGAGGCGGTTATGGAGCAAAAGGATGCAACGATTCAAGCTTGTGTTACCCGACACGTGATGCTTGACGCTGGAATGTAAGCACTCTTGGTAGAGTATAAGATGATAAAGTCGAATCGATTGAAAAGAAGAAATAAGAACGAACAGTGAGAATGAGTGATGCATGGGTAAAAATGCCGACGACGTTGATATTATGGAAAGAGATGTCCAATCTAAAAGAGAAGATTTAACGATGACGGGAAGACGCGTCGGCAAAGAACATCGCTGACCATCAACAAATTCTAGGGAAGAGAACGATCGCCGGTTAGATGCTGCGCAGATGTGGAGAGGAGGGACATATAAGGTCAAACTGCTCAAAGCCTTCCAAGGTATGCTATAATTGTGGAAAAGAAGGACATATCGCTTCGAGATTGTACGATATCGAAACGATCCAGCGTGAATGGTGACTTAAAAGGATGTCCGAAAAGTCAAATCACGGTTCTTGGAAGAGCGTTTGTCGGACCGCCATCAAATGCGAGGATACGGGTTAGCACGGAGTTAGTTAATTATAAATTTCGCGAAGTTTATACCTTTATATCATTTCACCGACATTTAGAAACTTATTTCCTTGAACGCCTTTCTCGTATGTGTCAGGACGTAAATGAGATTGTGAGATTGCATGGCATGCCAAGATCCATAGTTTTAGATCGTGACCCAAGATTCACTTCATGATTTTGGGTTAGTTTGTAGAAAGCAAGTAGGGCTAATTTATGATTTATTTGGCATACCATCCTCAAACGGATGAGCAATCGTGAAAGGACTACTCAAACTCTTGAAGATATATTAAAACTCGTGTCCTAGATTTCAAAGGAAGTTGGGATAAGTACTTGCCATTGGTGGAATTCTCATACAACAATAGTTATTAAACAAATATAGTCATGGTTCCATTCGAAGCATTATATGGACAAAATGTCGTTTCCAATATGTTGGGACGAGGTGGGTGAAGCAACATTGTTGGGACCCGAAAGTTAATACGATATACTCACTCTAAAAGATCCAAATGATTCGACAACGATATAAAACGGCACAAGATCGACAAAAGAGTTAATCTTCATCGAAAGGACGTGGAATGTAATGTAGGGGATCATGTATTGTTGCGAGTTGCTCATGGAAGGGAGTTACAAGATTTGGGAAGAGAGGAAAGCTCAATCCACGATTTATCTATCCATTTCAAATTCTTGACCGAGTAGGAAATGTAGCCTATAGACTTGCGTTACCTCCGAAAGTATGTCTCTCGTGTTCATAATGTGTTTCACATATCTGCATTTCAGAAATATGTGAAAGACCGAACCACGTTATAGAGTTAGAACCAGGACGAGATAGCCAGTAAGACTTAACGTATGAGGAGGTACCGCCAAGATTTTGGATAGGAAGGAGCATGTCCTACGCAAGAAAGGTCATACCACAAGTTAAAGTTTTGTGGAGGAATCATTATAGAGGAAATGACCGGGAATTTGAAACGGAAATGAAAGCGAGGTATCCTCACCTTTTCAAACAACTGTATATCGCACGCCAATTTCGAGGACTCTAAATTTCATAAGGAGGGGAGGTTGTAAGACCCAAAATTTTTAAATAAAAAGGAATTTTCTTTATTTATTATTTTGAAATAGTAAGGGTTGATTTGATTAATGTGGATAGTTAAGGGTTAAATACGCAAATATTTCAAAATAAGCAAGTGGTTATAAAATATTTCGTTGTTTGGGAATATTCGTTTGGTCGTGGAATATTCGCATCGTTTGGGAATATTAGATTTACGCTTGCAAAGTAGCCATGTGTGGGGCCCCATAACGGAAAGTGATTGGATGAAAACGACAAATATAAGTTGGTTAAAAATAACGGCGTAGTTGTTACCGTTAAGACTGTTGAATACCCTTGGTTAAAATACAAGAATACGCGGGTTCGCATAAAGAGTATTTACTCAGTATTGCATAAAGATTGTTGAATTATTGATCCTTACGTAAGATGGCACTACTCAATAATTTTCACAAGAGTTACTTGCTCAATATTTTATTTTATTGATTCAATAATTGTTTGCGTTGATATTTTATATTATTGTTGTTCAATAATCACAACGCACATTATCTCCATTATCGATCAATAATTCATATTATTTGAATAATATTATTAGATAACATTATTGGCAATGTCTAGAAAGTTCGTCTAAGGAGAGGTTTGGTCACCTAATCACAAGGCCAAGAAGGAGAGATCCTTATTGGAAAGCCCTCTTCTCGGGAACTACCGTTGTCATAATTGTGATTCGTATTATTTGTGAATAATTAATTATTGATTCATATGATAATATTTATTTTATGTGGATATAAATGATGGATTTATTTATGTTGTTATTAATGAAGGAATTAATGTTGAGGTGTTTTATCAAGATTTTATCGGATTGGAGGTGTTAAAAAAATCAAATCGTGGGTTTTGAGATATATCATGGGGTTATAATTTTTAATCCGACAATTGGATTGTGGTAATTTTTGGGTATGTTATACATACATAAGTTGAGTATATGTCCACAAAATTTTGAACCGTTAAAATGCACGAATGATTTGTTGTGAATTTTAAGAGGTGTCGGATTCGGAAATTAGGTTTATAATTGATTTTGGTGGAAAATTCTAGAATTGAGTGGGCCCCACTTGTGGTTGGTGAAGAAATGTGCTGAATTTTATTTCAAATGTGGTGGGTGGCAATAGTAGTAAGTAAAGGTGTAAAAGCCATCACGAAGAGTCAAGTCCGCTTCTATGGGCTAACATTTTCCTATAAATAGAGGGCTAAGTTAGAATTGAAAATCACACCGTAAACAAAGTTTTCTCTTTCTCTCTCTATATTATCGAGCGTATTTTGTGAGTATATAGATACTTTGAGAGTTGTTGCTCAAAGACAAGTTTCATTCAAAGATCACTTCGACCTTCCTTCCAAGCAATCGATTCTTTGAGGTAAGGGATATTATTTTTTTCGTAATGATATTATTTCTTCAATATCATTACGTCGAAATGTCGATCGAAGTTTTATCAAATTTGGAACTTTTTCATGTCGGGTTACTATTCATGAGTTACTATTCACGAGTTACTATTCATGAGTTACTATTCACGAGTTACTATTCACGAGTACTATTCATGAAGCGTGAAAATGTTTTTTTTGTGGAATTTCTATCTTTTGGTGTCTGAGTTACTATTCACGATATCTAAGACTATTCACGATACTCTGACACTATTCACGATATCTGCACTATTCATCGAAAAATAAAAATTTCTTCTTTCGTCTAAAATATCTATTTTGGATACTAGCTTTGATTGTATCCATGTTTTGATCATTCTTGAATTTTACACCACTATGATTATTTTTGAGGTATTCTTGGACATGGATAAAACAAAGTACTAATCCTTAATCCTTAATTTTGTCATTTTGTTTCACAATGGATTCGTTCTTTAAAATATTTTTCATCATCCTCGGCCTTAAAATGATGATATTAGTGAATATCTTTGGCTGTAGTCAAAAGATGAATGATTTTCAAGAATATCTTTGGCATGTAGTGCAAAGATGAAAGGTGTTTAAATGAATATAATGAATCGATGAATATCTTTGGCCTTTAGTGCAAAGATGAACAGTGTTGAGATGAACATGATCGATTGATGAATATCTTTGGCATTCAGTAGTGCAAAGATGAATATTTGATTTGAGATGAATATTGATTGATGTTCTGAGGATAAATATTGATGATGGACCGTTAAATTCATAGATTATAGTAGATTTCATTCTACGTAACTCTTCTATGAATTATTATTTCTGCGAATATTGATCTGAAACTTGTTGTCTATTGTATTCTATCGTATTTTTCTCGTTGGAGACTAACGATAATTTGTTGTATATTATCTTAGTCATAATATTCTTTATTTGGGCTAGTTGAGCTCACCTTTTCCTTGATGTTCCATTTTTCTTCTCAGGAGGCGAGAATGTAGCGAGTACTAGTCGGGGTATGGAATGAAGGTTCTAGAGAGAGTTGTTTAGTAGTCCTCACCATTTTTGTAAAATAATGTATCAATAAATGTGATGAGGATTTATTTGAGTATAGATATTGTCTAGAAGATAATATTTGTATTTAAACTCACAAGATATATTGTCGTATTTCACACCGACATTTGTATTATTGAAGTTGTAGTTTGCTTCTTGTACCTATGTATTTGGCGACTCGAGATGCATCGTCCGATTAAAAGTAAATCAATTTGGACCGTTCATGAATTAGTTACTATGCAGTCCATTCTTCTATAAATAGAAGCTCATTCCTTCATTATTTCTTACGAATTCACTGAAACTCTAGAGAGAGAAAATTATAGAGAGAGAGAAGAAGAGAAGTTTGCTACCTTTCTTTCCCTATATTCAGTTTCTTTTACGGTAAGGAGTATTATTTCTTTTGTATTCATGAAGAGAACTTCTGTTATTCCATTCTTTATTATTCATTGGAATAACGAGATGTCGATGGACTACCCTATACTTGGTGACATTCTTCTAATATTTCGTCTTTATTATTATTCATTTGGAATATCCACATGCAGGCGCGTTTCACGTCTGGACTGGTTAAAATCTTTGTTATTATTCGTTGGAATATCATATGCGTGCGTTCTACGCTTGCCGACGGTTAAAATCTTTGTTATTATTACATTGGAATATCATGTTCAGATGCATACGTTCTGTTCCGACTTTATTATTCTCGTCTTTATTATTACATTGGAACATCACGTAATTTCAATTTCACGACTGGTTCCGTTACTTATTATTCTATTGGAATAACTTTGTCTATCGCGAAGTACCCATGCATGGTGATTTCTTTTGTTATTCCATTCGTTATTATATTCAGGTTGGTTAAAGTTTTGACTTCTATACTCCATGAAATTAGTGGAATATCCTTGATATTCAAGGCTTCATCCAAAGATATCTTTTCATGGAAATATTCTTACGAGCATTCTTGAATTTTACTCTCAAAGCGGTATCATGTTGACAATTTGGACATTATTAGTTCCTGGATAAATTAATTCTTGAACTTGTTTTATTAAATTCTTATATCATTGTCATCATCCTCATGCTTATATTATGTTGAAAGTCATCTGTGGCCTATAGTGCATAGATGAACTTGGTATGATTATGATCGGGGATTATTTGATTGTAATCATGGTAGTAATGTTACAAATGATGTGGTAAAAGTCCTCATTAGCCCGTAGTGCATTGATGGGCAGTTGTTGGCATGATCATGACCATTAATGAATACACAAATATTCTTGGCCCGTAGTGCATGGATAATTGTGGTCGTGATACTAAAGAATATCCTTGGTCAGAAAAGTGCAAGGGTGATTCGATGATGTGAATTATTTATTAAGTTGAGTCTCAAATGATAAAAGTCATGAAAACCTTTTAAATCATAGAAGATAGTAGATTTTATTCTCTACTTGGCTCTTCTAATGGATTGCTTGTTTCTGCTACTTGATTAAACTTGATGTTTGTTATATTGTATCGGTTTAACAATTGTTTAAGGCTAATGATAATTTATTTTCATTATCTTAGTCATAATATTTCTTCTTGTGCTAGTTGAGCTCACCCTTTCTTTTTCTTTGTTCTCTTAAGGAAATGAGAATATAAATTTGGGACGAGCCTGGGGACGGAGTGATGGACCGAGATGATAGTATTAGTAGTCCTCACTATTACATTAAATAGTGTGACAATAAATGTAATGAGGACTTATTTCGAGAGTGGATATTGTCTCAGAAGGCGGTATTTGTATTGAAACTCACAGCTCTCTTGTTGTATATTAAAGATTGTATTTGTATTCTGTACCATGTATTTGGCGACTCAGAATAGGTGATGTATACCTATTTCGGGGGCGTCATAGTAATGTTGTAAAGTTATTCATTCTTATTTCAAGTGGGCCTTGTTTGCTCACTCTTTCATATTAAATACTTATTGCAGCTAAGGTTGAGAAGGTCAATGAACCTACTACTAGCAAAGGGAAGGGAAAAATGTACAAATGATGAAGACTTGTAATAGTTTTGATAGTTTTATTATCAGACTTTGATTTAAAGATTGTAATGAAGTTTATTTAATTTTTCGCATTTGAATGTTTGTAATTAAAGGTTAGAAAACCTAGGATACTTTTATTCAAGTTTAATCCTGTATGGGCAGGTTTTTATTATTCAATTTTATTATGATTGAGTAGTTAAAAATGAATGTTTTGATTAAGTGAACACCAAATCATGAGGAAATGAAGTACCAGGATTTGGGGGTGTCACAGGTTGGTATCAAAACCTTAGGTTATGAACCTTAGGTGGGGGGAAAAGCCTTAGGAAGTAACCTTTGAAAAGATAGTGGAGATAAATCTTATCGAGTTTTAGGGAAGAAGTAATAAAACACTTATGTGCTTATGTGTTTATAACTTATGTGCTCGTGAGTGTATAGTAAGAATGATTAATAACTAAAACTTTAAAATTTTGTTGTCAGGATGACTAATGTCGGAGAATCCAGTCAAGCTAGGGAGGAGGGACTTCAAATGCCTATAGAGGAGGAGCCTCGCGACATTCAGGTAGTTTGGGAACAACTACTGCCACGGGAGTCAGCCCCGTTGGTCATAGTAGTTGAAGATGAGAATGATTACGTGGAAATAGATGAGGAGGATCCCATTGAGTTACCACAGGAGGGTGAGGATGACGAGGACGAGGAGGAGGAGACTCCACTAACCTCGATGGTTGCTCGTATGTATGATGAAGTCTACGACCATAACGTGGAACTTCAGGATATAGTTGAGGAGTTGCAGGAGATAGTAGCTGAACAACAAACTGCCATGTCACAAAAAGACGGTGAGATCCAAGATCGTGAGGAACGACTGACAAACGCTGAGGAGAAACTAGTACAGGCCGAAAGAGAAAAAGAAGAATTGATCGAGGTGGTTGCTGAACTGAAGAACAAGCTGAAGGAAGAAGCTACCAAGAGAGCGAGAGCTGAAGATGCATACGAGGAAGCTTATCAATGAACTGGAAGAACAGTAAGGAACTCATAGGCGAAGAGGATGAAGATGAAAGAGATGGATAAAGTATTTAACACCGCAATTAATCGAGCTCAAGATCAATTCATGGGATATCCGATTCAGTTCGAGACGCTGCCATCATATGTATTAGATCGCAGAACAATGTTCCGGGTCATGGAGGAAGAACGTGATAGGGCTAAGAAGTATCTTAATAGAACATCGTAGTTGTTGTACGATGAATGAAATGTTAAATAAATTGTAAATCCCAAGTGTTATGCAACCTATGGGATATGACTATGATGTTGTCCTGAAACTTTTGTAGTTCAGGAAAGTAATGTAGATAGCAGTAATGCTATTATTTTATGTTTTCAAAAAGGTTATGAATAATAAAAGTTGTTACTTTATTCAAAGTGTTATGTGTAAAGTAGTTATTTCTTTTAGAGACAAGTTAAGTAGAAATTTTTTTTAAAAGAGTTGAACAATAATCTAATGAGTGTACTTTTAACAAAAAATGCCTCCCAGACGTCAACCACCACGATGACAGAGAACCACTGAAGGAACCAATAACGACAACGTTGATGGTAACCCCGTTCAACAACTAGCGACGCTACTGACATGAGCGCTGCAGAATCAACCACAAAACCATGGTACAACGTTTAAGGATTTCAAGGCGGTTGGACCACCTGAATTCCGTGAGTCTATGAATCCAGTCGAAGCACGGACCTGGATTATGGAGATAGAAAAGGTGTTCGATGTCGCTAGGGTAGGGGATGATCAGAAGACTGCTTTCGTAACTTTTATGTTGAAAGCAGAAGCTAGTTATTGGTGGCAGGCCAATAAAACTCGTGAAGGGCCAGGAGTGATGACCTGGGATAGGTTCAAGGAGTTGTTCTTCGAGAATTTTTTCCCGAAGAGTTCGAAGAGTCAGCTAGAAGTGCAGTTTCTGGAACTAAAACAAGGAACGATGACGGTATCTGAGTATACCGCGGAATTCAACGAATTGGCGAGGTTTGTGCCATATCAGGTCAGTACAGATGAATGCAAGGAGAAAAGGTTTGAACAGGATGAAGCCCTGGTCACATCTGAAGAGAGTTTCCATGTTCCATTGAAGACGTTCATAATGATGATGGAGAAAGCTCATTTGAAGGTGGAGGCGAGGCAGTGACAAAGTTCAATCAGGAACAAAAGAAGAAGAATAATGAGAATGAGATTAAGAATGAAGGTGGTAGCGGTGGAAACAACAACAACAACAACAACAACAACAACAACAACAACAGCTTGAAGAGGAAGTGGAATGGGAACATGGGTGCTGGAAACCAGTAGGGTAACCAGCAAAATAAAAAGTTTGAAGCATGTGCGACATGCGGGAAATTTCACAAGGGCGCGTGATTAAAATGCTTGATTCGTGCATCTAGATGTTATGGATCCATGATCCAACAACCCAGATCTCTAATTGACACCTTATCATACATATTTAACCAACAACTAACATTAAACAACATAAGATCAAAGGATTTCGAAATTTTTAGGGTTTACCTTCTTATGCTTTGATTTTTGGATTTGACTTTGTTGTTCTGATCCGGTCAAGCTAAGAACTTAAACTAGCTTATATTATCTCACTTTCTCACTCTACATTTCGAAGTTGGAAGAAAGAGAAGGTTAAGGTTACTTTTCTAAGTAAAGTAAGAGAGGTTTCTTACTTTCTTAATTATAAAACTTTGATGCAACGAACATGGATGTTATATGGCTGATTGCTGAGATTGTAGCACATGCTAGGGCTAGGTTTTGGTGAGCAACTCACCTAAAAGTCAAGACCTACACACCAACTTTATAAAAAAATACAAAAAGGTCATTATGGTCATTTTGATTTTATATTTAATGGCATTTTTGTCAATTAGCCAAACTGTGACGCCCCCAAAAAAGGTATACATCACCCATTCTGAGTTGTCAATACATGGTGCGTAAACAACTACAACTTTATTATTACAACAAGAAAGCTGTGAGTTTGAATACAAATATTATCTTCTAGACAATATCTATACTTAAATAAATCCTCATCACATTTATTGATACATTATTTTATAAAAATGGTGAGGACTACTAAACAACTCTCTCTAAAACTTTTATTCCATACCCCTAACTGTACTCGCTTATATTCTCGCCTCCCGAGAAGAAAAATGGAACAAAAAGGAAAAGGGTGAGCTCAACTAGCCCAATAAAAGAATATTATGACTACGATAATATATAACAAATTATCATTAGTCTTCAACAGGAAAAAATCTAATAGAATACAATAGACAACAAATTTTAAATTAATATTTGCAATGAAATAATAATTCATTAGAAGAGTTAAGTAGAGAATGCAAACTACTATCTTCTATGTATGAATTTAAAAGTTCATCGTCTATCTTTTATCCCCGTAACATCAATCAATATATATCGGAATCAAATATTCATCTTGCACACTACAGCCAAAGATATTCATCGATTGGTCATGTTCATCTAAACACTGTTCATCTTTGCACTACGGGCCAAAGATATTCTTTAGAAATCATTCATCTTTGCACTACTGGGCCAAAGATATTACATAATATCATCATTTAAGATCAAGATGATGAAAAATATTTTAAAAAAACGAATCTAGTGAAATAAAATGACAAGGATTAAGGATTAAGGATTCGTACTTTTGTTTTATCCACGCCCAAAAATACCTCAAAAATAATCACAAAGTGGTGTAAAATTCAAGAATGATCAAAACATGGATACAATCAAAGCTAGTATCCGAATAGATATTTTGGACGAAAAGAAAATTTTTCATTTTTCGATGAATAGTGTAAATCGTATTCGTGAATAAGTGTCGATATCGTGAATAAAGGCCAGATATCGTGAATAGTAACTCCGACACCAAAAGTTCCAAATTTGATAAAAACTTCAGATCAATATTTCAACATAATGATATTGAAGAAATAATATCATTACTGAAAAAAAAAATATCCTTACCTCACAAAAACAAGACTTCTAGTTGAAACAGGATATTGACTATAACTTGAACTTTATCTGAGTATAGCAATACTCAAAGTATACTCAAAATACTCACAAGAATAAACTGATAATATATAGAGAGAAAACTTCAATTTACGGTGTGATTTTCAATTCTAACCTAAGCACCCTATTTATAGGAAAATGCTTAGAACACCAAAGCGAAAATTTAATATAATATTATTATTTATAATAAAATTTCCTACGCCTCTTAGAATTCAGCTCCTAGCATTTCCCACATGCTCACCTTCTAGAAAAAGTAATAAAAACGCGTTTTTCCAATTTAAAATATTTTAAACTTCCAAAAATCAATTATTTTGAACTTGAACTTCAATAATTCATAATAAATAGCCCTTCTATCGAAAATTCGAATCTCGCAATTTTTTATAGGAAATTCAATTCTCTACAACTTTGCGAAGAAATATTTTCCAAATTGAAACAAAAATTGGCCAAAGAAATCCACAAGCAGGGAGATTTTTACATTTATAATCAAATTTCGAATCAATAAATGGGGTCCAATGAGCATGTTTAACATGTTTTAAACATTTATTGCAACAAAAATACTCTTCCTCCTCAGTATACTCATATATCCCACATTCGTTGTAAAATATCACCATTATTATATTATTAAAATATAATAATATATTTAAATGAATTATTTTATCGAAAAGATAAAATTTCAATTTTCAACAATTGTCACATTAAAAATTTTCTCCATCTATATCCACATAAAATCAATATTTTCCTCATCATATGAATCAATAATTATTTATTCACAAATAATATTACTGAATCACAATATTGACAACTGTGCGGTTCCAGGAAGAGGGGCTTTCAATAAGAATTTCTCCTTCTTGGCCGTATGATTAGGTGACCAAACCTCTCCTTAGACAGAACTTTCTAGACATTGCCAATAATGTTATCTAATAATATTATTCAGGATAATATGAATTATTGCTTCGATAATGAAAAAAATGTGTAATGACAATTATTGAAACAACAAACAATATAAAATATCAACGCAAACAATTATTAAATCAATAAAATATTGAGCGGTAATTACGTAACCATTATTGAGTAGTGCCTTCTTACGTAAGAATCAATAATTGGTGCAATACTGGTATCTTCTATGTGTTTTAACCAATTAAGTATTTTTAATGATACTTGTGAATAACTACGCCAAGTATTTTTAAACAACTTATATTTGTCGTTTTCTTCATCCAATCGCTTTCCAAGTTATGGGGCCCACACATGGTCTACTGTAAATGCATTTAATATTCCCCGATAGTATGAATATTCCACGACCAAACGAATATTCCCGACAACAATGAATATTTTATAACCACTTGCTTATTTTGAAATATTTGCGTATTTTACCCATAACTATCCACATTAATCAAATCAACCCTTACTATTTCAAAATAATAAATAGAAAATTAAATTTCATTAATAATAAGTTGGGGTCTTACAACCTCCCTCCTTATGAAATTTCATCCTTGAAATTGGACGTGACGTACTGGTGTTTGAAAAGGTGAGGATACCTCGCTTTCATTTTCGTTTCCAATTCCCGGTCATTTCCTCTATAGCATGATTCCTCCACAAAACTTTAACTTGTGGTATGACCTTTCCGGGCGTAGGACATGCTCCTTCCTATCCAAGATCTTAACAGTACCTCCTCATACGTTAAGTCTTGGCTATCTCATCCGGTTCTAACTCTATAACGTGATTTGGGTCTTTCACATATTTACGAAGTACAGATATGTGAAACACATTATGAACACGAGACATACTCGGAGGTAACGCGAGTCTATAGGCTACATTTCCTACTCGGTCAAGAATTTAAAATGGACCAATAAATCGTGGATTGAGCTTTCCTCTCTTCCCAAATCTTGTAACTCCCTTCCATGGAGCAACTCGCAACAACACACATGATCCCCTATACTATATTCCACGTCCTTTCGATGAAGATCCGCATAACTCTTTTTGTCGATCTTGTGCCGTTTGTATCGTTGTCGAATCATTTTGATCTTTCGGTGGTAGTCATACGTCTTAACTCGGGTCCCAACAATGTTGCTTCACCCACCTCATCCCAACATATTGGAGAGCGACACTTTCGTCCATATAATGCTTCAAATGGAGCCACACCTATACTTGCACGATAAGCTTGTTGTTGTAGGAGAATTCCACCAATGGTAAATACTTATCCCAAGCGCCCTTGAAGTCTAGGACACGAGTCTTAATAGATCTTCAAGAGTTTGAATAGTCCTCTACGATTGTCCGTCTGGTTTGAGGATGGTATCGAACTAAATCGCAAATCCGTGCCCATAGCTTTTTGCAAGCTAACCCAAAATCTTGAAGTGAATCTTGGGTCACGATCGAAACTATGGATCTGGGCATGCCATGCAACCTCACAATCTCATTCACGTACATACTAGCAAGGCGTTCAAGGGAATAAGTCTCCGATGTCGGCAAGAAATGAGCGAGACTTGGTTAATCTATCAACAATAACCCAAATAGCATTGATGCCTTGAGAAACCGTAGGAAGACCCATAATGAAATCCATGGTAATGTGTTCCCACTTCCATTTCGGAATCTCAAGTGTTTTGCAACGGACCCTTAGGTACTAGATGCTTCGCGCTTTTTACGTTGACAAGTTAAACACATTGAGATAAACTTTGCAATCTCTCTCTTCATATTGTTCCACCAAAATGTATGTGAAGATCACGATACATTTTAGTACTTCGAGATGGATTGCAAATGGTGTATTGTGTGCCTCCATCATAATCTTGTACTTCAAATCGTAGTCGTTAGGAACACAAAGTCTAGAGTGGACTCAAGTATTCCTTCTTCATCAATTCTCACTTAGGAATAGCTCCTTCTTGTACTTTCTTCTTCATACGCATCATCCTCCAAGATTCGGTGGGCTTGAGCAACCTTAACTTTTTCTATTAAAGTTGGCTCTATGCGTATACTTGACATCATCGCACTCATTCCCGCATATGATCTTCTACTCAACGCGTCAGCTACCACGTTCGCTTTTCCAGGATGGTATTGAATAGTGTGGTTGTAGTCTTTTAATAGCTCGAGCCAACGTCGCTGCCGCATGTTGAGTTCTTTTTGAGTGAAGAAATATTTAAGGCTTTTATGGTCTGAATATATCTCCACTTTCTCCCCATATAGATAGTGCCTCCATATCTTTAGCGCGAAACGCATTGGCCGCCTAACTCTAGATCATGAGTAGGATAATTCCTCTCATACTCTTTAAGTTGTCGCGAGGCATAGGCTATGACTTTCCCACGTTGCATGAGAACACATCCTAACCCTTTGCCTGAAGCATCGCTGTAGATAACAAATCCATCCGAACCGGATGGTATTTGTTAGAGCAGTCGAAATGAGTCTCCTCTTGAGCTCTTGGAAGCTCTTCTCGCATTCTTCGCTCCAAGCGAATTTTGTATCCTTCCGAGTTAGCTGGGTTAATGGAGTAGCGATTCGAGAAAACCCTTCCACGAATCTCCGATAATAACCAGCTAAGCCCAAAAAACTACGTACTTCAGTCACCGACTTCGGTTGCTCCCAACTTTGTATTGCTTCAATCTTCACGGATCAACGGATACTCCATATGTTTCGACACCACGTGCCCAAGGAATGCTACTTCCTCAAGCCAAAACTCGCATTTCTTTAATTTGGCATATAGTTTGTTTTCACGAAGCCTTTGGAGTACCAGTTTCAAATGGTGCTCATGATCTTCATGACTTTTGGAATATATAAGGATGTCATCAATAAAGACAACAACAAACCGATCCAAATATTCCTTGAATACTTTCGGTTCATCATATCCATGAAAGTCAAGAGAGCATTAGTCGATCAAAGACATGACTAAGAATTCATAATGCCCATACCGAGTTCGAATGCGTCTTTGGAATATCCTCGATTCTAATCTTCATTGATGATATCCGAGCGAAGATCAATTTTGAAAAGAATTGTGCCCCTTGCAATCGGGTCAAACAAGTCATCAATACGAGGTAGAGGATACCTATTCTTGATGGTGACATGGTTCAATTTCGATAGTCAATACAAAGTTGCATACTCCCGTCTTTCTTCTTTTACTAATAAAACAGGAGCACCCCAAGGAGATGTACTTGGGACAGAATGAAACCGATGTCCAACAATTCTCGTAGTTGGACCTTTAACTCACGAAGTTCAATAGGAGCCATTCGATATGGGGTTTTAGAAATGGGCTTTGTACTGGGTTCAAGATCAATAAAGAATTCAACTTCACGTTACGGGGTAGGCAAGGGAAGTTCTTCGAGAAATCGTCGGGAAAGTCGATAACAACAAGAATATTATTCAAATTTGACATGTCTTTATTCAAATCCATAACATGGGCTAAGAAAGCTTGACATCCGTTTTTTAATAAGCGAATAGCTTTATGATTAGATATAACATTGATTGATTTTAATGGTTTAGTTGCTTGAATTGCATACAACAGGTTGGTTAGGAATATGAAAACTAACAACCTTACGAAAACAATCAATTTTGGCATGATGAGTAGTTAACCAATCAATCCCTAAAATCACATCAAAAGCAAGTATCTTTAAAGAGATAAGGTCAGCGGGTAAGGTGATGGTGCCAACTTGAATCAAACAAGATTTATAAGCAGTGGATGTGATGAAAGTTTCTCTAATGGAGTTTCCACGAGATAGGTCAAAGTCTAATTTCTCGAGTCAAGTTTAAACATTGAGCACAAACAGGAGAGATAAATGAATGGGTAGCACCGGTATCAAGTAAGGTATAAACTTCGCAAAAATTTATAAATAGCTTACCCGTGATCACCTCATTTGGGTTCATCGCATTTTGACCGATCCACAACAAACGCTCTTCCCAAAGCTGTTGACTTTGACTTTTCGGGGATGATCTTTTGAGTCACCGTCCCATTGAACTAGGTTTCACTACCGTCTAATCTCGAGCGATATGTCCTTCCTTTCCACAATTATAGCATACCTTAAAGCTGTTGTGGGTAGTTTGGACTGATATGTCCCTCTTTTTCGCATTTGTAGCATATAATGGGTGGTCGTTCTCCTCCCTTAGAACCGATTCTCGCTTAAGACTTTGTCGTCTTCACATGGTCGTTGTTAAATCTCCTCTTTTAAAATCTCCTCGACTCGCTTCTTCTATTTTCATGGTTATGATTACCACCGAGTGGTTACCATTTTTGTCCGTCTGTTTCTTTCTCCCATTTGGTTATCATTATTACATTGTCGCTATCTCCGTACGATCTCGGTTATGGTCCCTCGGTTGAACATACTTAAGTTATCTCGCTCTAACAATTGAGCCCATTAACAACATCATCGAATAGAGAGAAAATTTATGAGAAATGAGATATTGTCGTATGTCGGGTTTTAAACCTCTCGAAACATCCGCGCCATCATCGTTCCTCATTCTCCACCAAATGAGGTGCAAACACGGATAACTCGCAAACTTTGCCTCGTCATCGAGACACCGTCATGTTGTTTTGTTCTAATCGATGAACTCCACTTCCTTCATATATAGCGAACACTTTCGGGAAAGTATTTGTCATTAAATAGTTTGAAACGTCTCCCAAGACATCTTTGAGTGCGTTGGATGGAGTACGCTTCACTGAGACTCCCACTAGTAGTCGCCTCACCACGGAACATAAAGGTGGAGAATGGAACCTTACGTTCTCCGTGCATCCCAAGACATCGAATATCTTGGTAATTTGCTTGACCCATGTTTCCGCCGTGATCGGATCTGGCTTTCCTTAAATTCGGTGGTCCCAACTCTTTGAAGCCTTGCATTGTGACAACCCGTGAATTGCTATCATTTCCTCCCGTATTTTGAACACGAGTCTCCTAAATGCGATTTTTGCATGAACTCGCAAAAAGCTTCTAAACATCCCTCGTTCATCATCGCTCGGTGGTGTTATTCACGGGAGGAACATTGCCACTGTTGCACGTTCTCCTCGTTGGTGAGTCAAAGGCGTCTCCACGGTCTCATTTCCATCATTAATATTCTCGATCGACATTCTCAAATACATGCCATAAAACAAGGGTTAATTAAGGAAATCAATATATCACATAATATCCTATATCTTGACCAACTAACAAATAAGCTTAGATAGGACACACTAGCGAAGGATTTACTCGTCTCTCCCTCCTAGTTCTATTCCCCGATCTCCGGAGAGATCATATCCTAAGCTCGATACCAACCGCGATGCGCCCCCAAAATAGGTATACATCACCCATTCGAGTTTTCAATACATGATGTATGAAATAACTACAACTTTATTATTACAACAAGAAAGCGTGAGTTTGAATACAAATATTATCTTCTAGACAATATCTATACTCAAATAAATCCTCATCACATTTATTGATACATTATTTTACAAAATGGTGAGGACTACTAAACAACTCTCTCTAGAACTTTCATTCCATACCCAGGCTCGTACTCGCTTATATTCTCGCCTCCCGAGAAGAAAAATGGAACAAAAAGGAAAAGGGTGAGCTCAACTAGCCCGATAAAGAATATTATGACTACGATAATATACAACAAATTATCATTAGTCTTCAACATGGAAAAAAATCTAATAGAATACAATAGACAACAAATTTTAAATCAATATTCGCATGCAATGAAATAATAATTCATTAGAAGAGTTAAGTAGAGAATGCAAACTACTATCTTCATGTATGAATTTAAAAGTTCATCGTCTATCTTTTATCCTCGTAACATCAATCAATATATATCGGAATCAAATATTCATCTTTGCTCTAAAAGCCAAAGATATTCATCGATTGGTCATGTTCATCTAAACACACATTCATCTTTGCACTCTGGGCCAAAGATATTCTTTAGAAATCATTCATCTTTGCTCTGGTGCCAAAGATATTCCATAATATCATCATTTAAGATGAAGATGATGAAAATATTTTTAAAAAAAGCGAATCCAAAGTGAAACAAAATGACAAGGATTAAGGATTAAGGATTCGTACTTTGTTTTATCCACGTCCAAAAATACCTCAAAAATAATCACAGTGGTGTAAAATTCAAGAATGATCAAAACATGGATACAATCAAAGCTAGTATCCAGAATAGATATTTTGGACGAAAAGAAATTTTTTTATTTTTCGATGAATAGTGTCGTATTCGTGAATAGTGTCGTATACGTGAATAGTGCCGTATACGTGAATAGTAACTCCGACACCAAAAGTTCCAAATTTGATAAAAACTTCAGATCAATATTTCAACATAATGATATTGAAAAAATAATATCATTACGAAAAAAAAAATATCCCTTACCTCACAAAGACAAGATTTACTTAGTTGAACACAGGATATTGACTATAACTTGAACTTGTACCAGTATAGCAATACTCAAAGTATACTCAAAATACTCACAAGAATACGCTCGATAATATAGAGAGAAACTACAATTTCGGTGTGATTTTCAATTCTAACCTAAGCACCTATTTATAGGAAAATGCTTAGAACACCAAAAGCGTAAAATTTAATATAATATTATTATTTATAATAAAATTTCCTCGCCTCTTAGAATTCAGCTCCTAGCATTTCCCACATGCTCACCTTCTAGAAAAAGTAATAAAACGTTTTTCCAATTTAAAATATTTTAAACTTCCAAAATCAATTATTTGAGACTTGAACTTCAATAATTCATAATAAATAGCCCTTCTATCAAAAAATTGAATCTCGTGAGTTTTTATAGGAAATTCAATTCTCTACAACTTTGCGTAAGAAAATTTTTCCAAATTCCAAATGAAATTGACCGAAATCCACAAGCAGGAGATTTTTACATTTATAATCAAATTTCGATTCGATAAATGGGGTTCAATGAGCATGTTTAACATGTTTTAAACATATATTGCAACAAAAATACTCTTTCTCCTCAGTATACTCATATATCCCACATTCATTGTAAAAATATCACCATTATTATATTATTAAAATATAATAATATATTTAAATGAATTATTTTATCGAAAAAGATAAAATTTCAATTTTCAACAATTGTCACATTAAAATTTTCTCCATCTATATCCACATAAAATCAATATTTTCCTCATCATATGAATTAATAATTATTTATTCACAAATAATATTTACGAATCACAATATTGACAACGAGGCGGTTCAGGAAAGAGGGTCTTTCCAATAAGAATTTCTCCTTCTTGGCCGCAATTAGGTGACCAAACCTCTCCTTAGGCAGAACTTTCTAGACATTGCCAATAATGTTATCTAATAATATTATTCGGATAATATGAATTATTGCTTCGATAATGAAAAATCGTGTAATGAAAATTATTGAAACAACAAAGAATATAAAATATCAACGCAACAATTATTAAATCAATAAAATTTGAGCGGTAATTATCGTAACCATTATTGAGTAGTGCCTTCTTACGTAAGAATCAATAATTGGTGCAATACTGGTGTCTTCTTGTATTTTAACCAACCGCAGTATTTTAACAAGTATTACTTGGTAACAACTACGTAGTTATTTTTAAACAACTTATATTTATCGTTTTCTTCATCCAATCGCTTTTTTAGTTATGGGGCCCACACATGGTCGCTGTTCGTCGTACAAATATTCCCGACAAGCATTTAATATTCCACGACCAAACGAATATTCCCCGACAACAATGAATATTTTATAACCACTTGCTTATTTTGAAATATTTGCGTATTTTACCCATAACTATCCACATTAATCAAATCAACCCTTACTATTTCAAAATAATAA
This sequence comes from Panax quinquefolius, assembly GCA_020205615.1. Taxonomy (NCBI): domain Eukaryota; kingdom Viridiplantae; phylum Streptophyta; class Magnoliopsida; order Apiales; family Araliaceae; genus Panax; species Panax quinquefolius. Next base: position 119,799,929 of record CM035172.1, on the reverse strand, counting down.
ATAAAGAAAATTAAATTTCATTAATAATAAGTTGGGGTCTTACACTTAGGTTTTTCCCTATTTATAAATTAGGGTTTCAAATTTCGAATTAGGGTTTTGTAACTAATTTGTTAAGATTAACCCTAATTAATCCTATAATTATTAACAATTACGCCATTAAGTTCCCGATTTAGGGTTTCATGCACCGACTTAAGATTTCGGATTCCCGGACCTGAAATTAGGGTTTCCAGAACCGGTTTCTAAGGTTTCTTGTTAAACGCTAGGGTTTTCTAATCGAACGTTGACGCTCTTATTATAATTAGGGTTTGTTACAGATATCGTTTATCTGGTCCACCCTTGACCCTTGACCCTTAACCACATCATGCATATATACATAACCATATTCACGTATTTCCTTAATCCTGAATAGTTCACCTAAATCCTTCACAGAATTTTGAAATCCTCAAAATTCTATCTTAAAAATATCAAACGCATATACTTATTTTCTGTCTAGGTTCTAATATCGAACCTTAAATTAATTAATTAAAATTTTAAAAATTTTCTAAATTCTCGGGTTGTCACAATTATATTACATGTAATTATAATTATAATTGTTATCACTAGCATGTATATATGTATATATGTTGTATGCTAAAATACGTTCAAAGAGAAAGAAGAATTGGTTTTACAGTGAAAACGTGTATGAACTTGAGTTGTACAAAATCAAAGGTTATAGATACAATTGTATGCTAGTTGTTAAATTGAAAGTCGGGTATGTTAATTGGATATGAACTACAAAGAATTGTAGTTTAAAAGTAATCAAATTGGTGGTTAGTAGGATTTACAGTATACACTGTGTAACAAATGTCAAACATGGAGTTTTAATTTTAATACATTGTTTTTACGGATTTAGTCTTTCTAAATTTGTTGTTCAGTAGTTTTAAATTAATATATGTATGCTTGGCGAGGTTATGTGTAAATTACATCAGTTATATGTATGTAATTAGTTGCTAGAATTTCTTAAACATACTAGAAAATGGTCTTCGTGCTAGGTTAGTTTTTGGTTTTGGTATACCAGTAAAATAGAGCCCCAATATTTGAATTAACCCAATACCAAAATTCGCACCACCTTGCGCTGTAAATTAGCGTCCAAAGCGCTGAAATTCGTGCCCAAATGCCAATTTCGCTGCTGCAAAGACATCATTAGTTAGCCTAGTTCTCAGCCATGCATGGCCTACGAACAAGTCTGAGTCGGACAATTTTGGCCTCCTGTAGTAAAATGGTCATAACTTTCTCATATGAACTCCGATTGAGGTGATTCAAGATGATCCGGAACGAGGACGAGTAGACCTACAACTTTCGTTCTTTAAGTGTTTCAATTTGAGGTCTGTAACAATAGTCAAAATGGTCATCTTTAGGACTATTATATTTTTGGGGGCAATCGGAGGGCGTCGGGCATGCACATATGCATGTGTAGTGCTCCTGATCATAAAAGATGACGTCCTAAGTTATAAAACATGAATTTTAGTAAATATGATGATACTTAGCATTAATAAATGATGTATTAGATAAGTTATTGAAGCATAGTAAGCATACACAAGAGAGGCAAATCGGGCGTGTGACGAATGAACGTCGAAACGCCGTGCCAAGTGTTAACGAACTTAAAAAGTGTTTTAATTCAATTGAAATGAATATTATAGGATATGAAATGGGTTTAACATAAAACCAATAAGTAGTCCTAGGAAGACTTAAGCACTTGAATGAACTTCGAGTTTGACTAAGAAGAAATATAGTGAGTCATAAGTCAAAAAGTTAACACAATCTAATTGAATATTTTGTGTTAATTAATAGGAAAGATTATGAGATGTGGAGTAGAGTCTACATTACAATTACTATGTGTTGTTATGTGACTAATAGTTGATGTGTATGATTATATAATTGTGTAGGGCACGTGAAGTTCATATAAGTGTAAGCTGTTAAACTGTTATTGGTAAACAACGATCAAGGCAAGTCTTTCAGTTCCTATTTTCTACGTGGACTTGATGAACTATTTTAAATTGCATGATATGTTATGCATGTTGAAATCATGAAATGTTAAAGTCGTTATATGACTGCATTGTTTTGGTTAAGTAATGATGATTGAGTAATGAACTCAATCTTTATATTTGCTATGTGAATTAAAAGCATGTATGCCATGTTACTTTAACGAGATGTATATCGAGCATGTTATTATGTGCTATGTGATGCATGAAAACTGTTAGACTTTGTTGGGCTGTCGAGCTCAATCTTGCTAATAACCACTTTTGCAGGTCAAGATTTTAAGGTAAAGATATGTGTTAAGTGAGTTATAGAGATCTATATTCACGAAGATTACTTATGTTTTATGAGAAATATATTTCATATTTTGAACGTAACATGTTGAATTGTAAGTTGAGATATCCAGTGTATATGGATATCTATTTATGAGGTAAGACTTTGTATAGTCATTTTATTGTAACGATTCATGATATACATTTGAATCGAGGAGATGTAATGTAAAGGTTGCGATTCAGGACAAGAAAGAAGGAAATGTATAAATGTTTTAAATATTCCACAATTTTAGTGTTTTTAATATCGAATAATGATGTAAAATTAGAGTTTTAAATTGTATGGATTTTGGGGTTGTTACAGCTGATGCGTATGAGAAAGAAAGTGAAAGAAGGTGCTATCCCAAAAGCAAGAATCGATGAAGAAGGAATACTTCGAGTCAACTCCAGACTATTTTTTCCTAACGATTCTGACTTGAAGTATAAAATCATGATGGAGGCGTACAACACACCATTTGCAATCCATCCTGGGAGTACCAAAATGTATCATGATCTTTGACATACATTTTGGTGGAATAATATGAAGAGAGAGATCGCGGAGTTTATCTCAAGGTGTCTAACTTGTCATCGAGTCAAGGCGGAGCATCAAGTACAAAAAGGTCCATTGCAACCACTTGAAATTCCAGAATAGAAGTGGGAGCACATTACCATGGATTTCGTTACCGATTTTCCCAAGGTTTCTCAAGGCATAGATGCGATTTGGGTCATTGTTGATAGATTGACCAAGTCGGCTCATTTCTTACCTATACGAGAAACTTATACACTTGAACGTCTTGCTCGTATGTACATAAACGAGATTGTAAGATTGCATGATATGCCAATATCCATAGTTTCTGATCGAGACCCAAGATTTACTTCAAGATTTTGTGTTAGTTTGCAAAAAGCTATGAGCACAGATTTACGATTTAGTTTGGCCTATCATCCTCAAACGAACGGGCAGTCAGAAAGGACTATTCAAACTCTCAAAGATCTATTAAGACTCTGTGTCCTTGACTTCAAGGGAAGTTGGGACAAGTTCTTACCATTAGTGGAGTTTTCCTACAATAATAATTATCAAGAAAGTATTGGTATGGCTCCATTCGAGGCGTTGTATGGAAGAAAGTGTAGTTCTTTAGTATGCTGGGATGAGGTAGGTGAAGCAATGTTGTTGGGACCGGAGTTGGTACGTATGACTACAAAAAAGATTCAAACGATCTTACAACGTATAAAAACCTCACAAGATCGACAAAAGAGTTATGTTGATCTTCATCGAAAGGACGAGGAATTCAATATTGGAGAACATATGTTGTTACATGTTGCTCCGTGGAAAGGAGTTACGAGATTTGGAAAGAGAGGAAATCTAAATCCTCGAACGAGTAGGAACTGTGGCCTATAGTGTGACGCCCCCAAAATAGGTATACATCACCCATCTTGAGTCACCAAATACATGGTACAGAATTTAAATACAAACTTTTTTATCTGAGACGAAAAAAATGTGGTGAGAGTTTCAACACGGATAATGTCTCGTAGAGAGTATCCAAACTCAAATAAAGTCCTCATTACAATTATTATCACACTATTTCACTGAATAGTGAGGACTACTAATGCAAACATCTGGACTATCACTCCGTTCCCCGACTAGTCCCAACTACGTTCTCATTTCCTGAAGAGAATAATGAAAGCAAAAGGGTGAGCTCAACTAGCCCAGTAAGAAATATTATGACTAAGATAATGCAGGATAAATTATCATTAGCCTTCAACAATGTTAAACTGATAAAATATAATAAACATCAAATTTAACTGCAGTGGAACAAGCAATCTATTAGAAGAGTCAAGTAGAGTATGATATCTACTATCTTCTATGATTTAAAAAGTTTATCATCAATTTTATCGCTGAGACTTAGCTTAATAAATAAACCACATAATCGAATCATCCCTGCACTATGGGTCAAGGATATTCATGAAATCATCAATGGTCATGATTATACCAAATAATCCCTGGTCATAATCATACCAACAATTGTCCATCAATGCACTATAGGCCAATGAGGATTTTTTTACCACATCATTTGTAGCATTACGGTCATGATTATACCAAATAATCCCTGGTCATAATCATACCAATCAATAGTACATCTATGCACGTACGCCACAGATGACTTTTACCAGAATAAAAGCATGAGGATGATGACAATGATATAAGAATTCAATTAAAAGAAAGAAAATGATAATTTTTTAAAGATTATAACTTAATTTATTCAGAATTCAATAATGTCCAAATTATCAACATAATACTGCTTTGTGGAATAAAATTCAAGAATAATATTGTATCAAAAATGATTTGGACAGCAAAGAAATCAATTTTTGTCATGAATAATTCCCCGGATGAATAGTATCTGAGTGAATAGTACCCCATGAATAGTATTTTGGGAATAGTATCCCGTGAATAGTACCCATGAATAGTACTTTGTGAATAGTACCCCGTGAATAGTACTTTGTGAATAGTACCATTAAAATAAATACTACTCATGGACAGTACTGCGGCATGAAAAACTTAAAATTTAACAAGAATGTGCAGAAAATATCCTTGTGAAACGATACTAGATGAAGCGCAAATTTCAAGGATATTCTACTAATTTCACGGAGTATAGAAGCAATACTTTAACAAAATAACGGTATAACCACAAATATGAGACGAAATAATATTACTCACATACTACAAAGTATGGAAGACAATATTATTCCTATGAATACTAAAAAAATAATATCCCTTACCTCAGAAGAAGACTGGATACTGGAATAGTGAGGTAGCATGTAAGACCCCAACTTATTATTAATGAAATTTAATTTTCTCTATTTATTATTTTGAAATAGTAAGGGTTGATTTGATTAATGTGGATAGTTATGGGTAAAATCATAAATATTTTAAAATAAGCAAGTGGTTATAAAATATTCATTGTTGTTAGGGAATATTCGTTTGGTCGTGGAATATTCGTATGAGGGAATATTAAATGACCAAATGTAGCAGCCATGTGTGGGCCCCATAACGGAAAGAGATTGGATGAAGAAAATGACAAATATAAGTTGTTTAAAAATAATGGCGTAGTTATTACCATTAATCTTTGTTAAAATACTCGGTGGTTAAAACACAAGGTGCACTGCGGTATTGCACCAATTATTGATTCTTACGTAAGAAGGCACTACTCTCAATAATGGTTCTGATAATTATTATTCGATATTTTATTGATTTAATAATTCTGCGTTGATATTTTATATTCTTTGTTGTTTGATAATTGTCATTTCACAAGATTTTTTTCATTATCGAAGCAATAATTCATATTATCTCGAATAATATTATTAGATAACATTATTGGCAATGTCTAGAAAGTTACATCTAAGGAGAGGTTTGGTCACCTAATTGCTTGGCGCTTGAAGAAGGAGAAATTCTTATTGGAAAGCCCCTCTTTCAGGAAGCTGCTGGTTGTCGATATTGTGATTCTGTAATATTATTTGTGAATAAATAATTATTGATTCATATGATGAGGAAAATATTGATTTTATGTGGATATAGATGGAGAAAATTTTAATGTGACAATTGTTGAAAATTGAAATTTTATCTTTTACGATAAAATAATTCATTTAAATATATTATTATATTTTAATAATATAATAATGGTGATATTTTTACAACGAATGTGGGATATATGAGTATACGAGGAGGAAGAGTATTTTTGTTGCAATAAATGTTTAAAACATGTTAAACATGTCGGTGGACCCCATTTATTGACTGAAATTTGATTATAGCCTGTAAAATCTCCCGTTTGTGGATTTCGGTCAATTTCTGTTTCGAATTTGGAAAATATTTCTTCTGCAAAGTTGTAGAGAATTGAATTTCCTATAAAAATTCGCGAGATTCGAATTTTCTGATAGAAGGGCTATTTATTATGAATTATTGAAGTTCCGAAGCTCCGAAATAATTGATTTTTGGAAGTTTAAAATATTTTAAATTGGAAAAACGTTTTTATTACTTTTTCTAGAAGGTGAGCATGTGGGAAATGCTAGGAGCTGAATTCTAAGAGGCGTAGGAAATTTTATTATAAATAATAATATTATATTAAATTTTCTACTTTGGTGTTCTAAGCATTTTCCTATAAAAAGGGTGCTTAGGTTAGAATTGAAAATCACACCAGAAATTGAAGTTTTCTCTCTCTATATTATCGAGCGTATTCTTGTGAGTATTTTGAGTATACTTTGAGTATTGCTATACGGTACAAGTTCAAGTTATAGTCAATATCCGGTGTTTCAACTAGAAGTACTGTCTTTGTGAGGTAAGGGATATTATTTTTTTTTTGTAATGATATTATTTCTTCAATGTCATTATGTTGAAATATTGATTTGAAGTTTTTATCAAATTTGGAACTTTTGGTGTCAGAGTTACTATTCACGATATCGACCTTTATTCACGAATCTGAAGACTATTCATGAAAAATGAAAAATTTTCTTTTCGTCAAAATATCTATACGGATACTAGCTTTGATTGTATCCATGTTTTGATCATTCTTGAATTTTACACCCTTGTGATTATTTTTGAGCTATTTTTGGACGTGGATAAAACAAAGTACGAATCCTTAATCCTTAATCCTTGTCATTTTGTTTCTTTGGATTTGTTTCTTTAAAAATATTTTCATTATCTTGATCTTAAATGATGATATTATGGAATATCTTTGGCACAGAAGGCAAAAGATGAATGATTTCGAAGAATATTTTTGGCCCGTAGTGCAAAGATGAATAGGTGTTTAGATGAACATGACCAGTGATGAATATCTTTGGCACCGTAGTGCAAAGATGAATATTTGATTCGAGATATATATTGATAGATATTACGGGGATAAAAGATAGAGCGATGAACTTTTAAATTCATACATAGAAGATAGTAGTTTGCATTCTCTACTTAACTCTTCTAATGAATTATTATTTCATTGCGAATATTGATTTAAAAATTTGTTATCTATTGTATTCTATTAGATTTTTTTCCCTGTTGAAGACTAATGATAATTTGTTGTATATTATCTTAGTCATAATATTCTTTTCTTGGGCTAGTTGAGCTCACCCTTTTCCTTTTGTTCCATTTTTTTCTTCTCGGGAGGCGAGAATATAGCGTAGCAAATGCAGTCGGGTATGGAATGAAATTTCTAGAGAGAGTTGTTTAGTAGTCCTCACCATTTTGTAAAATAATGTATCAATAAATGTGATGAGGATTTATTTGAGTATAGATATTGTCTAGAAGATAATATTTGTATTCAAACTCACAGTTTTACTGTTGTAATAATAAAGTTGTAGTTGTTTCTGTACCATGTATTGACAACTCAGAATGGGTGATGTATACCTATTTTAGGGGCGTCACAGTTTGGCTAATTGACAAAAATGCCATTAAATATAAAATCAAAATGACCATAATGACCTTTTTATATTTTTTTATAAAGTTGGTGTGTAGGTCTTGACTTTTAGGTGAGTTGCTCACCAAAACCTAGCCCTAGCATGTGCTACAATCTCAGCAATCAGCCATATAACATCCATGTTCGTTGCATCAAAGTTTTATAATTAAGAAAGTAAGAAACCTCTCTTACTTTACTTAGAAAAGTAACCTTAACCTTCTCTTTCTTCTAACTTCGAAATGTAGAGTGAGAAAGTGAGATAATATAAGCTAGTTTAAGTTCTTAGCTTGACCGGATCAGAACAACAAAGTCATATCCAAAAATCAAAGCATAAGAAGGTAAACCCTAAAAATTTTGAAATCCTTTGATCTTATGTTGTTTAATGTTAGTTGTTGGTTAAATATGTGTGATAAGGTGTCAATTAGAGATCTGGGTTGTTGGATCATGGATCCATAACATCTAGATGCGCGAATCAAGCATTTTAAGAAATCTGGGAAAAGTTTGAAAAATCGTCTGACAGCCATATGTCAGCCCTCATAAATCTATGTGTGTTAGTTGTTTAGTGTTGTTCTTGTTTTGGACCTGTCCTATGCCATGTGGTCTTTAGTGTAAGACCCCAAAATTTATGAAATAAAAGTATTCAATTTTTCTTATAATTACTATTCAGTAAATGGTTAAATTAATAAAAGTTAAAGTTAAGGGTGATATATGAAATTTTTTTCAAAATACACAAGTGGTTATAAAATATTCATTGTTGTCGGGGAATATTCGTTTGGTCATGGAATATTCTTTACGTTGGGAATATTAAATTTACAAGCAGTATGACCATTTGTGGGCCCCATAATGAATAAGCGTTAGATGAAGAAAACGACAAAATTAAGTTTTTATAAATAACGGCGTAATCGTTACCGTTAACACTGTTGGAATACCCGGTTGGTAAAATAAAGTAATACTAGTTGTTGCACAGTAGCACACGGTATTATACAGTATTTTTGAATTATTGATTCTTACGTAAGAAGGCACTACTCAATAATTGTTACAGTAATTACTATTCAATATTTTATTTTATTGATTCAATAATTGTTGCGTTGATATTTTATATTATTGTTGTTTCAATAATTATCACTGCACAATATTTCTCATTATCAGATCAATAATTCAAATTATTTGAATAATATTATTAGATAAGCATTATTGGCAATGTCTAGAAAGTTACATCAATGAGAGGTTTGGTCACCTAATTGCGCTCCGAAGAAGGAGAAATTCTTATTGGAAAGCCCCTCTTTCTGAGGGCACCCTCGTCATTGTCATAATTGTGATTACGTAATATTATTTGTGAATAATTAATTATTGATTTATATGATAAGGAAATATTTATTTGATGTGGATATAAATGATGGATTTATTTATGTGGTTATAAATGAAGGAATTAATGTTGAGGTATTTTATCGGTATTTTTGTCGGAATAAAGGTATTAAAAATTAAACCAAAGTGTTTTTAGAGATATATTACGTGAGTTATAATTTTAATTCCGAATGTTGGATCGTTGTAATTTTGGATATGTTATACATATATAAGTTGAGTATATGTCAACAAATTTTGAACCGTTAAAAATGAACGTATGATTTGTTATGAATTTTAAGAGGTGACTGATTCAGAAATTAGGTTTATAAAAGATTTTGGTGGAAAATTCTAGAATTGAGTGGGCCCCACTTGTGGTTGGTGAAGAAATATGCTGAATTGTATTTCAAATGTGGTGGGTGGGAATAGTAGCAGGTAAAGCCATCAGGTTGCAGGTCAAGTCTGCTAAAATTTTACTATAAATAGAGGGCTAAGTTAGAATTAAAAATCACACCAGAAACACAAGCTTTCTCTCTTTCTCTCTCTAGATTATTGAGTGTATTTTATGAGTATTTAGATACTTGGTGAGTTGATATTCATCAGGCTGCAATTTTTCTTCACGTCATATCCGATATCCAAATGTAAGTGTTGCTTTCTTTTGAGGTAAGGGATAGTAAGGGATTTTAAGGGTTATTATGTTTTTCAATTCGTACTTCTTCTGACCTTCAAAAAAATTTAAAATAATATGTTAATGAGTTTTATTGATTGTGTCCAAAAATGGTGATTTTTGGATGTATAGATTAAGAGTTATGAATTTTATGAGAAAATACTATTTTAAAAGTAACGCCTTATAACTCCTTGTGGTTGACTCCAAAATTGATGAAATTTTTATTGGGAGTACATCTATATAATATCTGTGCACCTTGTGAATTTCAGAATTTTTGGATAAAAGTACAATTTATGATAAATGTCTAAATATTCGGCGGTTTTGGCCATATGAAAAATAGTAAATGAATTTTAAAAATTCTAAGAAAAATATATGTTCAATATGGGACTATATTATGCTAAATCCCAGAAAAGAAATATTTTTGGAACTGATTTGGTATTTTTCATGAAAATGGACTAGTTATGAATAAATGAGTTAAATATGTTATGTGAAGGAAGAAAATTGGAAAATATGATTTTATGGCTTGAGAATCATATATGTGGTATATGCAGATTTTTGATGAGGGTTTTAGTTATTGGTGATGAAATCTTATAAGTTTGGCATTTTATGATGATGAAATGCATTATTTAGTAAAGTGTAAACAATTAAAATAAATTGTTACTAAGTTTACGAAATGTTATTCTTTCAATATCATTATCTTAGAAATATTGGTATGGAATTTGTATTGTAGAATAGAATTTCTACCTTTTGTGTCGTGGTTACTATTCATGAATTATAGTTGATTTATGAATATTACTCCGGAGATTAAAACTATATATTGATTATATTGATTTTATTATCATATATAACATTTTATAACCACGATGTTGAAATTCTCTTTTTTCTTTGGAGTGTAAAGATGAGTAGATTATTGGTATGATCATGACTAGGGTTTTCTTTGGCGATGAGTGAAAAGTTGAATTGTGGATGGTATGATCATGACCATTGAATTTATAATTGAATATCTTTAGCTTAAGTGCAAAGGTGAATTGATCAACATGGTTATAATTATTGTTTATATAAATTTCAAGTGATTATATATTTCTTTGAGATATTAATATATTTGGCACAGAGTCAAAGATGAATTGTTGATGAATATCTTTGGCGATAGTGCAAAGATGAAGTTAATGAATATCTTTGGGCGTAGTGCAAAGATTAATTGAATATCTTTGGCGATTAGTGCGAAGATGGCGTGGATGAATATCTTTGGCCGTAGTGCAAAGATGAATTTATTAGTATGATTATGAAGCGAGAGGCGTGATTTGGTATAACCATGATCTTTGATGTTTCAGGTAAAGACATGTGATGAAAATTATATTCGTCTTGGGTACGAAGAGGAATTTAGAATCACAATTATGATTATGAGATATTCATATGATTGTGGAAAGGAACTGTTGATTGATGTTATAAGGATAAAACATTGTTGGTGGACTTTTAACATGGAGAAGATAATAGACTGTATTGTCTATTTGACTCTTCTAATGGATTGCTCGTTCATTTAACTATGGTTGAAATTTTTATCATCTACCATATGTTCTAAATCTACGATTTGTTATTGATGAAGGCTATTGATAATTTAATTATCTTTACTCATGATATTCTTTATCGAGCTAGTTGTGCTCACCTTTTCTTCACAAATCCTTTTAGGTAATAAAAGTGTAGTATTTGGGTCGAGCGGGGTAACAAGGAATAGAGCGGTGGTCTCTAGGTGTGGAGTTCTCCCCTAAGCAGTATAAACAAGTGTGTTGTATACATCTTTTAGTAGTTATATTTGGTGAATCATATAGGAGAGGCAAACCCAACGTTGGAAGGGTGTTTTGCCACTATCATACAAGATGTCTAATGACATACAACCTCGTGTCATCATAAGGCGTGGTTGTGCTCATCCACTCTGGCCGAGTATATTTCTGAGCACTACTTATATAATCTTGGTGTTTGTTTGAAGTATAATTCTCAATTTGAGACAAGTGGAGATAATGATAAATCAAGAGAAGACTCGCCATTGGGAAGAATATGATAGTAATCTTCTCGTTTTTCTTTGGGGTCTATTGGGTCAACCAAGGAAAATTCCGTGGCCATATGATATCTATCATAACCCTGAAGCATGGCCCCCCGTACGAAGTTTTCCTTGAGCACTTCCCATGATTTTAGTTTCTAAAGCAGGTTTTGACTATACCTTTATGTAAGGTGTCAACTTTGTGAGTCTTTGTCCATGGTTGGGACATGTGTCACATTTGGTATATATTTGTATCCAAACTCACAGTATATGTGTTGTTGTATTTTACACGACAATTGTTGTAATAAAGTTGTAGTTGTTTTCTGTACCATGTATTTGGCGACTCAGAATGGGTTGGATAGAATGGACCTATTTTGGAGTTGTCACATTTAGTTTGGAACTTGAATCATGTTCAGAGCAGATCCAGATTTGTAGTTATGATCAGTCAATTATATTGACCGATCACAAGAATGGGTTTCTGGGCAACCCAGAACCCAGATTGTTGTCTGACAAGCACTTTCAAGGCCTCTGATCTTGCATGTGTTTGAGTTTTTAAACGATTTGTTGCTTTTATGCTGTAGTATGGTATAAGTACTACCCAATAATGCTCTTAGAACAACCAGATACATAACGGAATCCTAGATAATGGTGGTCAAACGACCGTTAACTGTATGACCTGATGAAGATTCTGGGAAAACCCAGATCTTCAAGACCCGTTTACTGACCCCTTGTTTGACCGGCCTTAATATCTTTGATTCAGTGTTGTTATGATGGTCTGATTTTATGTCGTTATACCCTGTCATGTGGTCTACAATATTGAACCAATAGATTATACAAAACAAGTCCAGGATGTTATGATTTAAAGCTGCAAAGTAGGTACCTTGGTTGTTCTTCATTTCTGGGTAACCCAGAAAATGAAGAACAGGCCTGACAAGAGTTTTGCACGCCCAGATCATCATGATAAGTTCTGTTATGACTCAGATGATGATTAAAACTTGTAGTATTACATACCTACTACACGATCAAGGTTTAAAAAGACCCAGAACTCAACACGAACAAAATTTAAATTGTGGTCAAACCAAGCTCCTCGGTGTCTGACATGCGTTTCTGGGTTTGTTGAAGAACAGCCCAAGAACACCATTAGCAACGGATTCGTCACCTATGGTACCTTTAGCGACACTTAATTATTGGAAATTATTTATTTAATTAATAAATCAAATTAAATGGTTTTTAATTATTAAAAATACATAATAAATTTCGAAAAATTATTTTAGAGTCTGAAAAATATTTTTTAATTATTTTAAGTATATTTCATAAATATTTAATATTTTTGGAATATAAATGGTATTTAATTTATTTAATTATAATATTAAATAAATTATTTAAAATGATTTTAATTCATGAAAAATCATGAAAAATAATATTATGGTATAAGAAAATATTTTAAGTTATTTTAAGTGACTTTTAATATTTTTTGATGAATTTCACTAATTAATTAATAGTAATGGTAATTAGTTTATTTAATAAATATATTAAATAAATTATGGAAAAATAGAATAAATAATTTATAAATCATATAAAATGATTTAAGTGTTATAAAAATATTTTAAGTTATAAAATATAAATTTTGATATTTTGTCATGAAAATATTAATATTTTAATATTAAAAGCAATAATCGGATAATGGATTTAATTCGGTTTAAAAATCATATAAATATGATTTTAAGGTATTAAAATACTTTGATATATTATAAATATATTATAATATTATGTGATGATTTTCATTAATATTTGGTATTAAATAAATATTAATGATAAAAGAATTATGTGGTATTTAATTCATTTAAATACGATTTTAATGATTGAAAATACGCGATAAATAGTAATAATTATTTAAAAAATTATTATAAGTCTATGAAAATTATTTTGACTGCTTAGAAAAATATCTAAGTTAATTGTTAAGTGTTTAATACAGAGTTTAATTGAACTTAAACTCGTGAATTGTCCGACTAGACCGTCGGGATGACAATTTTGTGTCAAGTTCAACTCAGACTGTAAAAGTTTGACTTGATACCGAGTCTTTTGTGTGTTATAGACTGATAGGGTTATGTGTTATATGTGTTTAGGTTATTCTATATATATATATATATATAATAATATTATATTGTGATGATATTATTCTAATATTGGAGATCTATATTACTAATATTAGATCTTGGATAAAGCGTTATAAATTGCGTAGCTGGTAATCAAATGATTCAGCAAGTTTGTTTTACTTAACTCTATTAAGAGTTGTTTTATTCGGATAAGCTTATGGTTAATCATTGCTGGTTGCCATGAATTGTACTCTGTACATATTGCATGTATAAGTCAGGTATGAAAGGCTGATCACCTTCATTACCAGTTGTTTCAGATATATTTGTTAATGTATAATACTTGTTCAGTCATAAATTTGTTCCTGCTAGTTCACAATTATATTGTTGAATTATAGCCAGCCAATTATTCAAATCATTTCAATCATGATATATCGTTATATTGTTGAATTTAAACTTGCTGGGAAACTTTCATGCTCACCCTTGCTATATCATCATAAAACATTATAGATTAAGGCGAATACGTCGGATACAAAGAAAGGTCCAAGACTGTTCCAGCTTTAGTATATGTGTGCAGTAGATTTGTAATAGTGTTGTAAGATAATAATGTTATGTGTTAGAAAAGTTATGATTTGTGTATTAAGTTAAGGTTACTCGACCTTGGGGAAAAGTGTGTAAGTTTAATGTATAAACAATTTATGTTTATATCTTCTGCAAATAGTTGTATAGTGATAGAATGATCGAACCGGATCTGCGGTGATTCGGGACCTCGGATTTGGGGCCGTCACAGTTGGTATCAGAGATGTAGGTTATGAACCTTAGGTAGGAATACCTGAGACTAATAACCGCAATGATTAGGATAAGTACTAACTCAAATAGAGTTAGTGCGTCGGTAAGATTCAAAGACGAATCTCGGCGAGTTATAAGATACAGAGTTCCCTAACTCTGATAATAAAGTTGAACAGTAGTGAGAAATAGATAGAGTCTAAAATACTAAAAGTGCAGTAATAGAAGATCGTAAAACAAACGATCAAGACATAGAAATGAATCGTAATGTATACGATGAGATCACTCCGTGATCTAATTAAGTGATAGTATGGGATAAGGATCAAGCGAATGATTGAATGTTTCTGACGAAGATTCTTTGGGTGTCGGTTGTACTTATGAATTAGGCACAGATTCAGAAAGGATTATGAATACGAGTTAAATGAAATTGTGATTGAGAAGGGAATTAGTGTTAGGTGGGGATTCAATTGAGGATTCATGTGTCAAGCAAATTGAGTCAGTATGATTCCTTGTGTGGGCGGGAATTGTACTTGGTGTAAAAACTACTTAGTTCTGACAATGATAATCATTGAAATATTTGTGTCACGCTATTTGATATATGCATGTTAAGAGGGTGATTCCTTTCTCATGTGTATAACAGATAGATAGGTCATATGTAGAGGATATAAGGTTAAGTATAAGTTCTTAAAACTCATACTTATGTGACATGCTTGACTCATAGTTATATAAAATGTTTATGAACCCCTCAGCGAATGGACACCAAAGGTCTGTCTAGGAAAGTTCTTAAACTCATATGATTGTGGCCATTTATGAACTCATAAGTGTGGTTTGACGAACTGGGTATAGTTGTGTGTAAATGGAGTATTAAAGATAATAGGAACAGATAGATTGTTAAGCAAATGATTATTAGTGAAGAATTAAGTTTTTCAAAACTCCTAGCTATGCTAGACTTCGAAATTTTGACATCAAGCTAAATACACACTATGTGCTTTTGAAAAAAAAAATGTAGACTCGTAATCATTTTTGAAACGGTTTAAAGTATAGTCTATGCTACTTATTTCAGCTAGACGCAAATGATTTTAAATATCAAAATTTATTTTATTTATCACTCATGTACTACGTAACTCAAAGTGAGAGATGATAAAAATTTGATGGAGTTGTAAATACAGAATACTTGAGTGTGAATTTGATCTAAAATCGTTGTTCCACTATTGTATGATGTGTTATGACAAAGTAATACAATGACGGCAAGATCCTCAAACTGATCGTTAATAAAGATGCAAGCATCACGACGTCATTCTCAAAAATATTTTCAAAAATTTTAATTTGCCGGTGGGGTTTGGCTACACTTTAATAATTGATTGAATTGAATTATTGATATGAGTCTATGTTATTCGATTCAATTTAGACTAATGTTATGAAAACTCTAAAGTGTTCATTGAAAGAAATTTCCGAACCAAATTGCTTTGGTACGGAATCCTATGATAAGACCGAGGTGAACTATATTGTTTGGATAAATAATCCAATCAAGTAAGCGTAAATATTCGCTATATACATAATTAATAACGTTATGCATGATGTAAAGAGCACGACAGCCGATCACCTAAAGTACTAATAACTTTATAGTTTACCTTCTTTGTGATTGTAAACATACCAAGTAATGTATTGTTTTTGCAGTATGATCACTACCATTAAAACTATGTGTTCATGGTCTATATGACCCCTCAGCACAATTTGAAAACTTTTACTCTTGTGAGTGGTGTATTAGGTAGCATGTGATGCTATGGTGTAAGCTGTATGGTGTAAGGTGTAAGGTAAATTTCGGGGACGAAATTTTTAGAAGAAGGTGAATGTGACAACCCGAGAATTTAGAAAATTTTTAAAATTTTAATTAATTAATTAAGGTTCGATATTAGAACCTTAGCAAGAAAAATAAGTGTATGCGTTTGATATTTTTAAGATAGAATTTTGAGGATTTCAAAATTCTGTGAAGGATTTAGGTGAACTATTCAGGATTAAGGAAATACGTGAATATGGTTATGTATATGTGCATGATGTGGTTAAGGGTCAAGGGTCAAGGGTGGACCAGATAAATGATATCTGTAACAAACCCTAATTATAATAAGAGCGTCAACGTTCGGTTAGAAAACCCTAGCGTTTAACAAGAAAACTTAGAAACCGGTTCTAGAAACCCTAATTTTAGGTCTGGGAATCCAAACCCTAATTCGGTGCATGAAACCCTAAATCGGGAACTTAATGGCGTAACTGTAAATAATTATAGAATTAATTAGGGTTAATCTTAACAAATTAGTTACAAAACCCTAATTCCAAATTTGAAACCCTAATTACAGATTTCAAACCCTAATTTATAAATAGGGGAAAACCTAAGTGTTAATTTAATACTTTTAATGTTAATTAGGATTTATTAATTCTAATTTTCAAGTAAAGTAATTAGAAAACTCTAATCTAATTACAAAATCTAATTTCTAATTTAGGAAAATTATTTTTCTATTAGAAACCCTAATTTTGGGTTATAAACCGTAATCCGTGATTTTGACCCTAATTGCTAAATTAGCAATTTTAATTAGGAAATACTAATCCTAATTAGCAATATTTAAATTATGATTAGTAAATTTTATTATAATTAGAAAATCCTAATTATAAGTTAGAAATATTAATTTGCTATTTTTAAAACCTAAATTGGAAATTTTAGAAAATAAATTATAAACCCTAAAATGGTTCAAACCCTAAACCCTAAACCCTAAGGGTTTGGCTAATTGACAAAAATGCCATTAAATATAAAATCAAAATGACCATAATGACCTTTTTGTATTTTTTTATAAAGTTGGGGTGTGTGGGTCTTAACTTTTAGGTGAGTTGCTCACCAAAACCTAGCCCTAGCATGTGCTACAATCTCAGCAATCAGCCATATAACATCCATGTTCGTTGCATCAAAGTTTTATAATTAAGAAAGTAAGTAACCTCTCTTACTTTACTTAGAAAAGTAACCTTAACCTTCTCTTTCTTCCAACTTCGAAATGTAGAGTGAGAAAGTAAGATAATATAAGCTAGTTTAAGTTCTTAGCTTGACCAGATCAGATCAACAAAGTCAGATCCAAAAATTAAAGCATAAGAAGATAAACCCTAAAAATTTCAAAATCCTTTGATCTTATGTTATTTAATGTTAGTTGTTGGTTAAATATGTGTTATAAGATGTCAATTAGATATCTGGGTTGTTGGATCATGGATCTATAACATCTAGATGCACGAATAAAGCGTTTTAAGAAATCTGGGAAAAGTTTGAAAAATCGTCTGACAGCCATATGTCAGCCCTCATAAATCTGTGTGTTAGTTGTTTAGTGTTGTTTTTGTTTTGGACCTGTTCTCTGCCATGTGATCTTTAGTTTGGAACTTGAATCATGTTCAGAGCAGGTCTAGATTTTTAGTTATGATCAGTCAAACTACGTTGACCGATCACAGGAATGGGTTTCTGGGCAACCTAGAACCCATATTGTTGTCTGACAAGCACTTTCAAGGCCTCTGATCTTGCATGTGTTTGAATTTTTAAACGATTTGTTGCTTTTATGCTGTAGTATGGTATAAGTACTACCCAATAATGCTCTTAGAACAACCAGATACATAACGGAATCATAGATAATGATGGTCAAACGACCGTTGACCGTATGACCTGATGAAGATTCTGGGAAAACCCAGATCTTCAAGACCCGTTTACTGACCCCTTGTTTGACCGACCTTAATATCTTCGATTCGGTGTTGTTATGATGCTCTAATTTTATGTAGTTATACCCTGTCATGTGGTCTACAAGATTGAACCAATAGATTATACAAAACAAGTCCAGGATGTTATGATTTAAAGCTGCAAAGTAGGTACCTTGGCTGTTCTTCATTTCTGGGTAACCCAGAAAATGAAGAACGTGCCCGACAAAGTTTTTTTGACGCCTAGATCGTCATGATATGTCTCATTATGACTCGAGATGATGATTAAAACTTGTAGTATTACATACCTACTACACGATCAAGGTTTAAAAAGACCCGTAACTCAACACGAACAAAATTTAAATTGTGGTCAAACCACGCTCCCTCGATTATACGACGTGCGTTTCGGGTTTGTTGAAGAATGTAACCAAGAACACCATTAATGACGGATTAAATCACCTATGGTACCTTTAGCGACACTTAATTATCGGAAATTATTTATTTAATTAATAAATCAAATTAAATGGTTTTAATTATTAAAATACATAATAAATTAGAAAAATTATTTTAAAGTCCGAAAAATATTTTTAATTATTTTAAGTATATTTCATAAATATTTAATATTTTTGGAATATAAATGGTATTTAATTTATTTAATTATAATATTAAATAAATTATTTAAAAATGATTTTAATTCATGAAAAATCATGAAAAATAATATTATGGTATAAGAAAATATTTTAAGTTATTTTAAGTGACTTTTAATATTTTGTGATGAATTTCACTAATTAATTAATAGTAATGGTAATTAGTTTATTTAATAAATATATTAAATAAATTATGGAAAAATAGAATAAATAATTTATAAATCATATAAAATGATTTAAGTGTTATAAAAATATTTTAAGTTATAAAATATAAATTTTGATATTTTGTCATGAAAATATTAATATTTTAATATTAAAAGCAATAATCGGATAATGGATTTAATTGTTTAAAAATCATATAAATATGATTTTAAGGTATTAAAAATACTTTGATATATTATAAATATATTATAATATTATGTGATGATTTTCATTAATATTTAGTATTTAATAAATATTAATGATAAAAGAATTATGTGGTATTTAATTCATTTAAATACGATTTTAATGATTGAAAATACGCGATAAATAGTAATAATTATTTAAAAAATTATTATAAGTCTATGAAAATTATTTTGACTGCTTAGAAAAATATCTAAGTTAATTGTTAAGTGTTTAATACAGAGTTTAATTGAACTTAAACTCGTGAATTGTCCGACTAGACCGTCGGGATGACAATTTTGTGTCAGGTTCAACTCAGACTGTAAAAGTTTGACTTGATACCGAGTCTTATGTGTGTTATAGACTGATAGGGTTATGTGTTATATGTGTTTAGGTTATTCTATGTATATATATATATAATAATATTATATTGTGATGATATTATTCTAATATTGGAGATCTATATTACTAATATTAGGTCTTCGGATAAAGCGTTATAAATTGCGTAGCGATAATCAACGGTTCAGGCAAGTTTGTTTTACTTAACTCTATTAAGAGTTGTTTTATTCGGATAAGCTTATGGTTAATCATTGTTGGTTGCCATGAATTCTACTCTGTACATATTGCATGTATAAGTCAGGTATGAAAGGCTGATCACCTTCATTACCAGTTGTTTCAGATATATTTGTTAATGTATAATACTTGTTCAGTCAAAATTTTGTTCCTGCTAGTTCACAATTATATTGTTGAATTATAGCCAGCCAATTATTCAAATCATTTCAATCATGATATATCGTTATATTGTTGAATTTAAACTTGCTGGGCAACTTTCATGCTCACCCTTGCTATATCATAATAAAGCATTGCAAATTAAGGCGAATACGTCGGATACAAGGAAAGGTCCAAGACTGTTCCAGCTTTAGTATATGTGTGCAGTAGATTTGTAATAGTGTTGTAAGATAATAATGTTATGTGTTAGAAAAGTTATGATTTGTGTATTAAGTTAAGGTTACTCGACCTTGGGGAAAAGTATTTAAGTTTAATGTATAAATAATTTATGTTTATATCATCCACAAATAGTTGTATAGTGATAGAATGATCGAACCGGATCCGCGGTGATTCGGGACCTCGGATTTGGGGCCGTCACAATAATAACCATTTCTAAAACATGGTTTACAGACACTTTTTGTAAAAACCTATATACAGTGAGGTTGAGTTTCAAGAAACATAGAGGCTAAATAGTTATACTATAAAACCTATGTTAAGATTATAAAACATACCTTTTTGTTGCTTTTAGAAAAATCATTCACTGAGAATCACTACTCTGAACTAGCTTTTGAAATCTCAGTCCTTTCTCAAATGCTCTCTCTGAAATTTCTCACTCTTTTCTTTCCTTAAACACTTCCCTTTTTCCTTTCTCAGACTTAACCAAATAAAATATACGTAACACAACATAAAACTAACGCAGACGTTTTTTTTTAAAAAAACTAACATTATAATAATTTCCCCTAATCAATTATCAGTTATAAAATTATTATATATATTATTTATATTTAATAAATCAAATTTAAAAATCCAAAAGCCAAAAGGCTCCGTTTGGAAAAACTCTTTAAAATTAAAGACTTAATATATTTAAGCCTTGTTTGGCAAAATAAATTAAAACTACTTTAATTTATTTTAATAACCACTTATAATATAGTTATTTGTCACACTTCTAATTAATTAAGTTTTCATACTTAATTTAATTAATTCTAATAACAATTCATTGCATAATATAATAATTTATTTAATCATTATAAACTCTAACTTAATTATTAAATTAAATTAGATTATTATTTCAAAATAATTACTTTCCTTAACTCATTAATTATTTATTAAACAAATAAATAATCAAATCACATAAAATCAATTAAAAAATACTTATTCAACGATAAACACATCCATTAAATATTTATATAATTCAATAAATATTTAAATATTTAATTAAAAATTTGGATTGTTACATCAGCTCTAGGTCTGTACCTTGATCAGTTTTAACTTTATCGATTAAAGTCGGTTCTACTCATATATTCGCCATCATCACATGGATCCCTAGAGTCTTTAACTCTATCTCCATCATTTGCAAGTCATACAAAATGGGCCTTTGCATTGACAATATCGCACTTGTACCCGCATATGATCTTCTACTCAATGTGTCAGCTACCACGTTCGCTTTTCCAGGATGGTATTGAATAGTATGATCATAATCTTTCAACAGTTTGAGCCAACGTCGTTGCCGCATGTTGAGTTCCTTTTGAGTGAAGAAATATTTGAGGCTTTTATGATCCGTATAGATCTCCACTTTCTCCCCATACAGGTAATGCCTCCAAATTTTAAGTGTGAAAACAACTGCTACCAACTCTAGATCATGAGTAGAATAATTCCTCTCATATTCTTTGAGTTGTCGAGAGGCATAGGCTATGACTTTCCCATATTGCATGAGAACACATCCTAACCCTTTGCCTGAAGCATCACTGTTGATGACAAATCCCTCCGAGCCAAATGGTATTGTCAGAACAGGTTCTGAAATGAGTCTCCTCTTGAGTTCTTGAAAACTCTTTTCACATTCCTTACTCCAACCGAATTTTGTTTCTTTCCGAGTCAGCTGAGTTAATGGAGTAGCAATTCAAGAAAACCCTTCTACGAACCTTTGATAATAACCAGATAAGCCAAGAAAGCTACGTATTTTGGTCACTGACTTAGGTTGCTCCCAGCTTTGAATTGCTTCAATCTTCGCCAGGTCAACAGATATTCCATGATTTGATATCACGTGCCCAAGGAATGCAACTTCCTCAAGCTAGAACTCGCATTTCTTTAACTTGGCATAAAGATTGTTTTCACGAAGCTTTTGGAGTATCAGCCTCAAGTGTTGCTCATGATCTTCACGACTTTTAGAGTATATGAGAATGTCATCAATAAAGACGACCACAAAATAATCCAAATATTCCTTGAATACTCGGTTCATCATGTCCATGAAGGCAGTAAGAGCATTAGTCAATCCAAAAGAAATGACTAGGAATTCATAATGCCCGTACCGAGTTCTGAAAGTCGTCTTTGGATTGTCATCGGTTCTAACCTTTAACTGATGATATCCGAAATGAAGATCGATCTTTAAAAAGAATTTAGCGCTTTGTAACTGGTCAAACAGGTCATCAATGCGAGGCAACGGGTATCTATTTTTGACAGTGACATGGTTCAACTCCCGATAATCAATACAAAGTCGCATACTCCCATCTTTTCTTTTCACGAATAGAACAGGAGCACCCCGAGGCGTCTTTAGGATGAATGAAATCGATGTCTAACAACTCCTGCAGTTGGGTCTTTAACTCCTGAAGTTCAATAGGAGTCATTCGATATGGGGCTTTGGAAATGGGTTTTGTATTGGGTTCAAGGTCGATACAAAATTCAATTTCACGCTCTGTAGGTTGGCCAGGAAGTTCTTCAGGGAATACATCACGAAATTTATTAACAATAGAAATATCATTCAAATCTGACGTATTTTTGTTTAAATCTATGACATGAGCTAAGAAAGCTTGACATCCGTTTTTCAATAAACGAATAGCTTTATGGCTTGAAATGACAGTGATTGATTTTAATGGTTTGGTTGCTAGAATTCGCATAATAGGTTGGTTAGGAATATGAAAGATAACAACCTTACGAAAATAATCAATTTTTGCATGATGAGTAGTTAACCAATCAATCCCTAGAATTACGTAAAATGCAATGAAGGTTTCTCCCAACGAAGTTTCCACAGATAAGTCAAAGTCTAATTTCTCCGGAGTCAAATTTAAAAGTTGAGCGCAATTAGGAGAAATAAAAGAATGGGTAGAACCGGTATCAAATAAGGTATAGACTTCACTAGAGTTTATGATAAGCTTACCCGTGATGACCTTGTTCGGGTTCCTTTCTTTCTGGGAGGTCACAACAAACGCTCTCTCTTAAACTACTGGTTTTGACTTTTTTGGGACTGCCTTTGGTGCCTCCATCCCAGCTGGACTTGCCTTCCCTGAACGATAAAATTGAGCTAGGTGACCTTCTCTTCCATAATTGTATCATGTTTTGGACTGTTGCGCACAGTTTGGACTGATATGTCCCTCCCCTCCGCATTTGAAGCATATGATAGGTGGTCATTCTCCTTCCTTAACAACGGGTGTTGATGCTGACGTCTTTCCATCATTGTTGAATCTCCTCTTCTTGAAATGTCCATTCTTTTTGTCTTGGCCATGATTACCACCGAAGTCGTTACCATTTCTGGCATGTTGATTCCCTCCACGTTTGTTGCCACCGCCCGATGTTGCTACCATCGGTATTATCATTTTGTTTACCGCTTTCTCTTGGTTGGGTTGACTCGTTATCAAGGCTCCTATAATCGGAGCCCTATTTACAACATTTGAATACAAACACGGTTTATGAGAAATTAGATATTGACGTATCTCGGGTTTCAAACCTCTTAGAAATATCCGTGTCATTCTCTCCTCATTATCAACCAAGTGAGACGCAAACCGGGACAACTCGACAAACTTAGCTTCGTACTGCGACACGGTCATATTGTTCTGCTCTAACTTGATGAACTCTACCTCTTTCATGTGATGAATACTTTCGGGAAAGTAATTATCGTTGAATAGTTCTTGGAACTTCTCCCAAGACATCTTCAGTGCGGCAGGTTGAGTACGCTTTACCGATTCCCACCAAGAATGTCGCCGCCTCCTCACAACATAAAGGTGGAAAAGGGAACCTTTTGCTCCTCGGAGCATCCCAAGACATCAAATATCTTGGTGATCTATTTTATCCACGTCTCCGCCTTAAGTAGTTTTGGCTCTCCAATAAAATCTGGTGGTCCCAGCTCCTTGAACTGCTTAGCAGTGACTGTCCGAGAGTTGCCAATGTTTCCACCTGCATTCTGGACATGAGTCTCTCTCGCCTGATGTTACATGAATTGCATAAAGCCCCTAAACATTTTGTTGTTCATCATTTGGTCGGTGTTATTATTTGTGTGACGCCCCCAAAATTAGGTATACATCACCCATCTTGAGTCGCCAGATACATGGTACAGAATTAAAATACAACTTAATAATACAACTATCATGTACAATACGACAAAACATAAATTATGAGTTTGGATACAAATATTTTCTACTAGAGAGTATAAAAACTCAAAAGGAGTCCTCATTACAACTATTATCACACTATTTCACAGAATAGTGAGGACTACTAATGCAAACATCTAAGATCATCACTACATTCTCCGACTAGTCCCCACTCACGCTCTCATTTTCACGAAGAAAACGGTGAAAGAAAAGGTGAGCTCAACTAGCCCAAAGATGAAATATTATGACTAAGATAATGCGAGAATAATTTATCGTTAGCCTTCAACGAGTGTTAAACCGATAAAATATAATAACTATCAAGTTTAAGCTGCGGTGGAACAAACAATCCATTAGAAGAGTCAAGTAGGGAATAAAATCTACTATCTTCTATGATTTAAAAGGTTTTCATCACTTTTATCATTTGGGACTCAACTTAATAAATAATCCACATCATAGAATCACCCCGCATTTACTCTGGCCGAGGATATTCTTTAGTATCACGACCACGAATTATCCATGCACTACGACTTAAGATAATCATGTTTTCATCAACGGTCCCCGATCATGCCATAAAACAATTCATCTTTGCACTACTACCAAAGAGAATCCATAGCCATAATCATACCAAAAGCGTCCATCAATGCACTACAGCCAATGAGGACTTTTTCCACATCATTTGTAACATTACGGTTATGAATATACCGAATAATCTCTGGTCATAATCATACCAAGTCCATCTATGCACTACAGGACACAGATGACTTTCAACATAATATAAGCATTAGGATGATGACAATGATATAAGAATTCAATAAAACAAGTTCAAGAATTAATTTATCGAGGAACTAATAACGTCCACATTATCAACATGATACTTCTTTTGTAGAGTAAAATTCAAGAATGCTCGGAAGAATATTTTCATGAAAAGATCTTTGGATGAAGCGCAAATATCAAGGATATTCCACTAATTTCATGGAGTATAGAAGTCAAAGTTTTAACCAACCGAGTATAATAAAGAATGGAATAACAAAAGAAATCACCGTGCATGCGATGGAGCGCGCGTGACAGTGAGTTATTCCAACAGAATAATAAATAACGGAACCGAGTTCAAACGTAAAACGATAAAGCAGGATATTCGACAGAATAATAAATAATGGAACTAGGTAAAGGCGTAAGCCTTGAGACGGGATATTTCGATAGAATAATAAATAATGAATTAACGGAAGAATTTCACCAAGTATAGGGTAGGTTGGCAGCGTATATAGTTTTTCCAACGAATAATAAATAATGGAATAATGAAGTTCTCTTCATAAATACAAAAGAAATAATACCTTACAAAGAAAAAAAACTTAATATAAGAGTAGGAAGTAGCGAGAATATTTTCTATAGTTTCTCTATAATTTCTCTCTCTAGAGTTTCAAAGTGAATTCGTAAGAAATAATGAAGGAATGAGCTTCTATTTATAGGAAAATGTTTGAATAGTAACTAATTCATGAACGGTCCAGATTGATTTACTTTTAAACAGACGGTCCATATTGGTTTACTATTAAAACTTAAAGCAACGGTCCATACTGATTTACTATTAAAACTTTAAACCAGCGATCCATATTGATTTACTATTATACTTTCCACCAGCGGTCCATATTGATTTACTATTATATCTTCAACCAACGGTCTGAAAAATTAGCACATCTCCTCATGGAATAATATTGTACCCAAAAATGATTTGGGACAGAAAAGAAATATATTTTACGGGTGATCAATAGTACCCCGTGAATAGTAACTCATGAATAGTAACTCATGAATAGTAACTCATGAATAGTAACTCGTGAATAGTAACTCATGAATAGTAACTCATGAATAGTAACTCATGAATAGTAACTCGTGAATAGTAACTCATGAATAGTAACTCGTGAATGGTACTCCGACATGAAAAGTTCCCCGAATACCCGATTGAACAATCTAACCTCCAGACATCAATTATTATCGAAACAAATGTCGATTTCCACTAACACAAATAATTCCAACACAATGGAACTATAAAATTCATCTTTAATCAACACAAATTTATTCATCATTAATATTATAATTCACAATATTTAACAACCAAGTCGTTCCCAGGAAAGAGGGAGCTTTTCAATAAGGATTTCTCCTTATTGGCGTGCTATTAGGTGACCAAACCTCTCCTTGACAGAACTTCTAGACATTGTCAATATTGCAAATAATAATATGAATAACTTTGTCATCTCAATCATTAATTTAATAATATATCATATTATGCAGATGATACTATAGCAATAATTTAATCAATAATATGAGAGATATGATGCAGCAACTACTGTAGCAATAATTGAGTATAACTGAGTGACTTCTCACGTAAGCATCAATAATCAATACACAGGTGATACTCTTTTGTGCAACCACGCAGTAATCTTGTACTTTTAACACGGGTGTTTCAACAGATTATTGTAAAAACTTTCGTAGTTATTTTTATAAAGTATTTTTGTCGTTTTTCTCAATCAAATGATAATTCCATTCTTGAGGTCCACCGATTGATTATCTTCGTCGCACGGATATTCCCGATAAAATAATATTCCCCACCAATCGAATATTATATAACCACTTGCTTACTTTGCAAAATTTGTAAATATTACCCACAACTAGAACATTATATTAAATCAACACCATAATATAAAAAATTATTTCGAGAAAATTAAATCTTTATTGATAAAATCTGGGGTCTCACAATATCCCTCCCTTATGAAATTTTGCCCTCGAAATTTACGTGCATTACACAGTATCTTAGAAACGGTGAGGATACCTTGACTTCACTTCAAATTCTAACTCTTGAGGTATAACCTTTGAGCGTCAAATATGATCCTTCTTATCCAAGATGTTAACACGTATCTCCTCATCGTTAAATCTTACGCTATCTCATCCCGGTTCTAAATTAATAATGTGGTTCGAAGTCGTCCACATATTTACATAACAACCGATCGTCGTTAAAAATAATATGAACACGCGACATACTTGGCGGTAAAGCGAGTCTATAAGCCACAGTTCCTACTTGATCGAGGATTTAAAATTGGTCAATTAAATCGAGGGTTGAGATTTCCTCTCTTAAATCGATTCTTGCTTCTAGAATAACGCCTCTTGAACCTTCTTCTTCACATTCATCATTTCCGAGTATGTAGCTTGAGTGGCTTTAACTTTATCGATTAAAGTCGATTCTAATCGTATATTTGTTATCTTCACGTGGGTTCAGTATATTCGCACTTGTAATCGTGATACGATCTTCTACTTAACGCGTCAGCTACCACGTTCATTTTTCCACGATGGTATGGTACGATCATAAATCTTTAACAGCTCGAGCCAACATCTTTGGCGCATGTTACGTTCGCTTTAGTTGAATAAATGTTTGAGGATTTAAGAAATGGGTTTTGTATTGGGGTCAATACAAAATTTGATTTCACGCTCTAGGGTAGGCTAAGAAGTCTTTAAGAATACGTCAGGAAATTTATTAACAATAGAAATATCATTCAAAATTGTTACTCTCATCCAAGACTTGGATAGCACGTCACATTGATACCTATCAACTTGCCACCGTTATTCACAACGCCCCCCTACGAAAAGTTTGGCTTGATTGCATTCCACACAAGGAAGTCACCAAATGAAAGGCTCGGGCTCTTTACTTATGGCTTAATATAACATGGTGATTGACTTTAGTGGTTTGGTTGCTTGAATTCAAGATAATAATGGGTTGGTTAGGAATATGAAAGCTAACAACCTTACAAAAAGCTTGAAGAGTAGTTAACCAATCAATTCCAAAAATGACATCAAAGGCAAGTATTTTCAAATAGATAAGATCGACAGGTAACGTGAAAGTGTTAATTTGAATCAACAAGATCTATAAACAGTGGAGGTAACGAAGGTTTCTACTATCGAAGTTTCAATCAATAAGTCAAAGTCTAATTTCTCCGAAGTCAAATTTAAATGTTGGCGCAAACAAAGAGATAAAAGAATGGGTAGAACCGGTATCTAATAAGGTATAGACTTTGCAAGAATTTATAATTAACTAACCCGTGATAACTTCATTCGTGCTCCTTGTCACAAAAAAAAATGCTCTCTTTTAAACTATCGATTTTGACTTGTCTGGGACATTCTTTGGCGTCAGCATCCCAGCTAGACTTGACTTTGCTATAGAGGACATTCCACCATTAATTGCTTCGTCACATTCCTGATCCATGATTTGAATCATTACTCTCCGATCCATATCGAATTGGGGTTGATTGCTCTGCACAGGGTAATTCCGAACTCGATGTTGGATTCTACCAATTGTTGTCCAAAAAGCGAAATCTATTTCATCTATTTTGGATTTATTGGATCGAACGTCTTTTTTCTACAATATCAACGCGTCGTGCAACTTTTACCCATGCATCCTCTATTCTCATTCGTTTAGTTGTTTGTTATTTCATCAGAACTTTGATCATAGCATTATTAGATTCTATCTCTAATATCTTATACTCTAACAAAGAGTGCTTCTGTTCAAGTATCGCACATCGGGTAACACAATTTTGAATTGTTACATCTCTTTGCTCCACGACCGCATGTCGTTCTTCAGCCTGCTCTTCTAACTCATGAATACGATTTTGCAATTCTACATTTTGATCATAAAGTTCTTCTAATAAATTCTCCTCAAGTTCCTTTTCTTCCTCTTCTTCCTCACTCTCAGCTACTACCTCTACAACTAGTTCGGGTGCAACTATTAGTTCTTCACGCACCACGTAGATAACTCTAATTTCTTCTTAAATCGACATCACATTAACACTGGTTAGTGATTAAAGGTGTCTCAATGGTCTCATGTGCTTCATTGCTTATCTCAACATTTTTTGGATGCCATTTGCAAATCGCCACAAAACAAAGGTTAATTGACATGTAACATATTATCTATATACTACGAATGAGCCAATTAAATATCAAATAAACTTAAGTAGGTCATACTAGCAAAGGAATTCCCGTCTCTCCCTCCTAGTTCTTGTCTCACATCTTAGCCATGGATCATATCCTAAGCTTTGATACCAACCTGTGGCGCCCCAAAATTAGGTATACATCACCCATCTTGAGTGCTTGGATACATGGTGCGTAATTCAAATACAACTTAATAATACAATTTATCACATATGCAATACGACAAAACATAAACTTTGAGTTTGAATACAAATATTTTCTACTAGAGAGTATAAAACTCAAAAGGAGTCCTCATTACAATTATTATCACACTATTTCACCGAATAGTGAGGACTACTAATGCAAACATCTAGGATCATCACTCTGTTCCCGACTAGTCCCGCCTACATTCTCATTTCTCAAGAGAACGGTGAAAGAAAGGGTGAGCTCAACTAGCCCAAAGAAGAAATATTATGACTAAGATAATGCGAGAATAATTTATCGTTAGTCTTCAACAAATGTTAAACCGATAAAATATAATAACTATCAAGTTTAAGCTGCGGTAAAACAAGAAATCCATTAGAAGAGTCAGTGGGGAATAAAATTAACTATCTTCTATGATTTAAAAGGTTTTTCATCACTTTTATCATTTGGGACTCGACAATAAATAATCCACATCATCGAATCACCCCGCTTTTCTGCCAAGGATATTCTTTAGTATCACGACCACGAATTATCCATGCACTACGACTTAAGATAATCATGTTTTCATCAATGGTCCTGATCATGCCATAAAATAATTCATCTTTGCACTACGGCCAAAGAGAATCCATAGCCATAATCATACCAAAAACTGTCCATCAATGCACTACGGGCCAATGAGGACTTTTTCCACATCATTTGTAACATTACGGTTATGATTATACCGAATTATCCCTGGTCATAATCATACCAAGTCCATCTATGCACTACAGGCCACAAATGACTTTCAACATAATATAAGCATGAGGATGATGACAATGATACAAGAATTCAATAAAACAAATTCAAGAATTAATTTATCTAAGAACTAATAACGTCCACATTGTCAACATAATACTTCTTTGTAGAGTAAAATTCAAGAATGCTCAGAAGAATATTTTCTTGAAAAGATACTGGATGAAGCGCAAATATCAAGGATATTCCACTAATTTCATGGAGTATAGAAGTCAAAGTTTTAACCAACTGAGTATAATAAAGAATGGAATAACAAAAGAAATCACCATGCATGCGATAGGCCGCATGCAGACGAGTTATTCAACAGAATAATAAATAACGGAACGGTCGGTAGAAACGCACGCAGACGGGATACTCAACGAGAATAATAAATAATGGAACCGAGTCCCAGTAAGCATGTATGACGAGGATATTTCGACAGAATAATAAATAATGAAATAACAAAAGAATTTCACCAAGTATAGGGTAGCCCGCGTATACAGGTTATTCCAACAGAATAATAAATAATGGAATAACAGAAGTTCTCTTCATGAATACAAAAGAAATAATACCCCTGTGAGACCCCAGATTTAATAATAAAGATTTAATTTTCTCGAAATATTTTTTTTGAATATTGTGGTGTGGATTTGAGATAGTGTTATAGTTGTGGGTAGTATTTATAAATTTTAAAAAGTATGCAAGTTGTTGTATAATATTCGATTGGTCGGGGAATATTCTTTTTGTCGGGGAATATTAAATACAATGACACAATCATTGGTGGACCCCACAACGGAATTATTGTCGGATTGAGAAAGCGATAAAAATATTTTATGAAAATAACGACGGAAGTTTTACAATTATCTTGTTGAACTACTCGGTAGTAAAGTACGATGTCTGGCGTGGTTGCATAAGTAGCATTACCGGTATTGATTATTGATGCTTATGTGATAAGTCACTTTCGGTTTTGTTTTATTGGTATTATTAATGTAATAAAAGCGAGAAAAGCTTTTATATAAAGCAGAATACTTTTATAAAGTTATTCATTTTATTAGGCTAATAGTAAAATCTTTTTATATAAAACAGAATACTTTTATAAAGTTATCTATTTTATTAGACAATAATTAGAATATATTATATTTTATTATGCCTAGTGTTTGCATAGTGCTTGCATAGTGTTTGCATAGTAAAATTTTTTATAAAGTTATTTGTTTTATTAGATTATAAATAGAATATATTATATTTTATTTAAAAGATTTTGCTTTAAATATGGACCGTCAGATTAAAGTAAATCAATCTGGACCGTTCATGAGTTAGTTACTATGCAGTCCATTTTTCTATAAATAGAAACTCATTCCTTCATTATTTCTTACGAATTCACTGAAACTCTAGAGAGATAAACTATAGAGAGAAAGAAGAAAAGTGATACGCTGCTTCACTACTCATATATCCAAAGTTACTTTTCTTCTTCTTAAGGTAGAGGGTATTATTTCTTTTGTATTCATGAAGAGAACTTATGTTATTCCATTATTTATTATTACATTTGAATAACTTTGTATACGCTGCTACCTATACTTGGTGAAATTCTTACATTATTCCATTCTTTATTATTCTATTGGAAAATCACTGCCGGTCGTATTACGCTGACTGACACGGTTCCATTATTTAGTATTACATTGGAATAACTTTTATCTATGTGAAGTACCACATGCATGGTGATTTTTGTTGTTATTCCATTCTTTATTATACATTGGAACATCACATTCGGTCTTAATTTTGCACGACTGGTTCCGTTATTATTATTATTCTGTTGGAATAACATGTCTATGCAAGTACCGCATGCATGGTGATTTACATTGTTTTTCCATTCTTTATTATTACATTGGAACATCCGCTTGCAATGCAATTTACTTTGGCTTTGGTTCCGTTATTATTATTCATTGGAATAACTTTGCCTCTCTGAAATACCGTATGCCTAGTGATTTCTTTTGTTATTCCATTCTTTATTATACTCGGTTGGTTAAAGTTTTGACTTTATACTCCATGAAATTAGTGGAATATCCTTGATATTTGCGCTTCATCCAAAGATATCTTTTCATGGAAATATTCTTACGAGCATTCTTGAATTTTACTCCACAAAGCAAAGAGTATCATGTTGACAATTTGAGCGTTATTGGTTCTGGATAAATTAATTCTTGAACTTGTTTTATTGAATTATTATGTCATTGTCATCATCCTCATGTTTATATTATGTTGAAAGTCATATGTGGCCAGTAGTAGTATATAGATGGACTTGGTATGATTATGACCGAGGATTATTCGGTATAATCATGACAAATAATGTTACAAATGATGTGAAAAAATACTCGTTGGGCCCGTAGTGCATTGATGGACAATTTTTGGTATGATTATGGCTATGGATTCTCTTGACCAAGGTGCAAAGATGAATTGTTTTATGGCATGATCGGGACCGTTGATGAAAAACACGATTATCTTTGGCGCGTAGTGCATGGATAATTCATGGTCGTGATACTAAAGAATATCCTTGGCACGTAGTGCGTGGATGATTTGATGATGTGGATTATTTATTAATTTGAGAGACTCAAATGATAAAAGTGATGAAAAATCTTTAAATCATAAAAGATAGTAGATTTTATTTTTTACTTGACTCTTTTAATGGATTGCTTGTTCCGCTGCAGTTAAACTTGATGTTTGTTATATTGTATCAGTTTAACACTATTGAAGACTAAGGATAATTTATTCTGCTTTATCTTAGTCATAATATTTCTTACTGGGCTAGTTGAGCTCACCCTTTTGCTTTCATTGTTCTCCTCAGGAATTGAGAACGTAGCTGGGACTAGTCGGGGAACAGAGTGACGGTACAGATGTTTGCATTAATTGTACTCACTATTCTATGAAATAATGTGATAATAATTGTAATGAGGACTCCTTTTGAGTTTTTATACTCTCTAGATGACAATAATTGTATTAAAAATCACAAAGATATGTTTAAGTAAGTATTTTACACTCTTTGTTGTATAATTAAGTTGTATTTGAATTTTGTACCATGTATTTGAAGACTCAAGATGGGTGATGTATACGTATTTTGGGGGCGTCACAACCCCTTACAGTAAAAGAAACTGAATATAAGAGTAGGGAAGTAGCAGAATACTTTTCTATAGTTTCTCTATAATTTCTCTCTCTAGAGTTTCAGTGAATTCGTAAGAAATAATGAAGGAATGAGCTTCTATTTATAGGAAAATGGGTGAATAGTAACTAATTCATGAGCGGTCCAGATTGATTTACTTTTTAAGCAGACGGTCCATATTAGTTTACTATTAAAACTTAAAGCAACGGTCCATACTGATTTACTATTAAAACTTTAAACCAGCGATCCATATTGATTTACTATTATACTTTCCACCAGCGGTCCATATTGATTTACTATTATATCTTCAACCAACGGTCTAAAAAATTAGCACATTTCCTCATGGAATAATATTGTACCCAAAAATGATTTGGACCGAAAAGAAATATATTTTACGGGTGATCAATAGTACCCCGTGAATAGTAACTCGTGAATAGTAACTCATGAATAATGAATAGTAACTCGTGAATAGTAACTCGTGAATAGTAACTCATGAATAGTAACTCATGAATAGTAACTCGTGAATAGTAACTCATGAATAGTAACTCGTGAATGGTACTCCGACATGAAAAGTGCCCCGAATACCCGATTGAACAATCTAACCTCCAGACATCAATTATTATCGAAACAAATGTCGATTTCCACTAACACAAATAATTCCAACACAATGGAACTATAAAATTCATCTTTAATCAACACAAATTTATTCATCATTAATATTATAATTCACAATATTTAACAACCAAGTCGTTCCCAGGAAAGAGGGAGCTTTTAAATAAGGATTTCTCCTTATTGGCGTGCTATTAGGTGACCAAACCTCTCCTTGACAGAACTTCTAGACATTGTCAATATTGCAAATAATAATATGAATAACTTTGTCATCTCAATCATTAATTTAATAATATATCATATTATGCGAGATGATCTATAGCAATAATTTAATCAATAATATGAGAGATATGATGCGGCACGTGACTCTCATGAGCAATAATTGAGTATAACCGAAGTGACTTCTCACGTAAGCATCAATAATCAATCTGGTGTACTCTTTGTGCAACTCACGCGACATCTTGTACTTTTAACCTTTGGGTGTTTCAACAGTTAACGGTAAAACTTTCGCCGTTATTTTTATAAAGTATTTTTGTCGTTTTCTCAATCCGACAATAATTCCATTGCGGGGTCCACCAGTGATTGTACCGTCGTACGGATATTCCCCGATAAAAATAATATTCCCCGACCAATCGAATATTATATAACCACTTGCTTACTTTGCAAAATTTGTAAATATTACCCACAACTAGAACATTATATTAAATCAACACCATAATATAAAAAATTATTTCGAGAAAATTAAATCTTTATTGATAAAATCTGGGGTCTCACAATATCCCTCCCTTATGAAATTTTGCCCTCGAAATTTACGTACGTACCTGGTATGCCGAACAGGTGAGGATACCTTGACTTCACTTCAAATTCTAACTCTTGAGGTATAACCTTTGAGCGTCAAATATGATCCTTCTTATCCAAGATGTTAACACGTATCTCCTCATACGTTAAATCTTCTGCTATCTCATCCGGTTCTAAATTAATAATGTGGTTCGGGTCGTCCACATATTTACATAACACCGATACGTTAAAAACAATATGAACACGCGACATACTTGGCGGTAAAACGAGTCTATAAGCCACAGTTCCTACTTGATCGAGGATTTAAAATTGGTCAATTAAATCGAGGGTTGAGATTTCCTCTCTTCGTCGATTCTTGCTTCTAGAATAACGCCCTCTTGAACCTTCTTCTTCACATTCATCAGCTCTGAGTATGTAGCTTGAGTGGCTTTAACTTTATCGATTAAAGTCGATTCTAATCGTATATTTGTTATCTTCACGTGGGTTCGTATATTCGCACTTGTAACCGCATACGATCTTCTACTTAACGCGTCAGCTACCACGTTCATTTTTCCACGATGGTATGTTACGATCATAAATCTTTAACAGCTCGAGCCAACATCTTTGGCGCATGTTACGTTCGCTTTAGTTGAATAAATGTTTGAGGATTTAAGAAATGGGTTTTGTATTGGGGTCAATACAAAATTTGATTTCACGCTCTAGGGTAGGCTAAGAAGTCTTCAAGAATACGTCAGGAAATTTATTAACAATAGAAATATCATTCAAAATTGTTACTCTCATCCAAGACTTGGATAACACATCACATTGATACCTATCAACTTGCCACCGTTATTCACAACGTCCCCTACGAAAAGTTTGGCTTCAGTGCATTCCACACAAGGAAGTCACCAGCGAAAGGCTTAGGGCTCTTTACTTATGGCTTAATATAACAGTGATTGACTTTAGTGGTTTGGTTGCTTGAATTCGCATAACAGGTTGGTTAGGAATATGAAAGCTAACAACCTTACAAAAAGCTTGAAGAGTAGTTAACCAATCAATTCCAAAAATGACATCAAAGGCAAGTATTTTCAAATAGATAAGATCGACAGGTAACGTGAAAGTGTTAATTTGAATCAACAAGATCTATAAACAGTGGAGGTAACGAAGGTTTCTACTATCGAAGTTTCAATCAATAAGTCAAAGTCTAATTTCTCCGAAGTCAAATTTAAATGTTGAGCGCAAACAAGAGAGATAAAAGAATGGGTAGAACCGGTATCTAATAAGGTATAGACTTTGCAAGAATTTATAATTAACTAACCCGTGATAACTTCATTCGTGCTCCTTGTCACAAAAAAAAAATGCTCTCTTTTAAACTATCGATTTTGACTTGTCTGGGACATTCTTTGGCGTCAGCATCCCAACTAGACTTGACTTTGCTATAGAGGACATTCCACCATTAATTGCTTCGTCACATTCCTGATCCATGATTTGAATCATTACTCTCCGATCCATATCGAATTGGGGTTGACTGCTCGCATTGCGGGGTAATTCCGAACTCGATGTTGGATTCTACCAATTGCTGTCCAAAAAGCGAAATCTATTTCATCTATTTTGGATTTATTGGATCGAACGTCTTTTTCTACAATATCAACGCGTCGTGCGACTTTTACCCATGCATCCTCTATTCTCATTCGTTTAGTTGTTTGTTATTTCATCAGAACTTTGATCATAGCATTATTAGATTCTATCTCTAATATCTTATACTCTAACAAAGAGTGCTTCTGTTCAAGTATCGCACATCGGGTAACACAATTTTGAATTGTTACATCTCTTTGCTCCACGACCGCATGTCGTTCTTCAGCCTGCTCTTCTAACTCATGAATACGATTTTGCAATTCTACATTTTGATCATAAAGTTCTTCTAATAAATTCTCCTCAAGTTCCTTTTCTTCCTCTTCTTCCTCACTCTCAGCTACTACCTCTACAACTAGTTCGGGTGCAACTATTAGTTCTTCACGCACCACGTAGATAACTCTAATTTCTTCTTCGTCTGACATCACATTAACCTGGTTAGTGATTAAAGGTGTCTCAATGGTCTCATGTGCTTCATTGCTTATCTCAACATTTTCGGATGCCATTTGCAAATACTGCCACAAAACAAAGGTTAATTGACATGTAACATATTATCTATATACTCTGACCGACCAATTAAATATCAAATAAACTTAAGTAGGTCATACTAGCAAAGGAATTCCCCGTCTCTCCCCTCCTAGTTCTTGTCTCACATCTTAGCCATGGATCATATCCCTAAGCTTTGATACCAACTGTGACGCCCCCAAAATTAGGTATACATCACCCATCTTGAGTCGCCAGATACATGGTACAGAATTCAAATACAACTTAATAATACAACTGTCATGTACAATACGACAAAACATAAACTTTGAGTTTGAATACAAATATTTTCTACTAGAGAGTATAAAAACTCAAAAGGAGTCCTCATTACAATTATTATCACACTATTTCACAGAATAGTGAGGACTACTAATGCAAACATCTAGGATCATCACTGTTCCCCGACTAGTCCCGAATTTACATTCTCATTTTCAAGAGAACAAAGTGAAAGAAAGGGTGAGCTCAACTAGCCCGAAGAAATATTATGACTAAGATAATGCGAGAATAATTTATCGTTAGTCTTCAACAGTGTTAAACTGATAAAATATAATAACTATCAAGTTTAACTGCAGCGAAACAAGAAATCCATTAGAAGAGTCAAGTGGGGAATAAAATTAACTATCTTCTATGATTTAAAAGGTTTTTCATCACTTTTATCGCTGGGACTCAGCTTAATAAATAATCCACATCATCGAATCACCCCTGCACTATGGCCAAGGATATTCTTTAGTATCACGACCACGAATTATCCATGCACTACGGCTTAAGATAATCATGTTTTCATCAATGGTCCTGATCATGCCATAAAATAATTCATCTTTGCACTACGGCCAAAGAGAATCCATAGCCATAATCATACCAAAAACTGTCCATCAATGCACTACGGCCAATGAGGACTTTTTCCACATCATTTGTAACATTACGGTTATGATTATACCGAATTATCCCTGGTCATAATCATACCAAGTCCATCTATGCACTACAGGCCACAAATGACTTTTAACATAATATAAGCATGAGGATGATGACAATGATACAAGAATTCAATAAAACAAATTCAAGAATTAATTTATCTAAGAACTAATAACGTCCACATTGTCAACATAATACTTCTTTGTAGAGTAAAATTCAAGAATGCTCAGAAGAATATTTTCTTGAAAAGATACTGGATGAAGCGTAAATATCAAGGATATTCCACTAATTTCATGGAGTATAGAAGTCAAAGTTTTAACCAATCGAGTATAATAAAGAATGGAATAACAAAAGAAATCACCATGCATGCGATAGGCCTTGCGATGCAAAAGTTATTCCAATGAGAATAATAAATAACGGAACAAGGTCCGGCAGTAAAACGCATGCATGAGGATACTCAAGCGTAATAATAAATAATGGAACCCGGTCCGCCAGAACGCACTTTGAGACGGGATATTTCGACGAATAATAAATAATGAAATAACAAAAGAATTTCACCAAGTATAGGGTAGCTTAGTGTATCTGAGTTATTCCAATGAGAATAATAAATAATGGAATAACAGAAGTTCTCTTCATGAATACAAAAGAAATAATACCCCTGTGAGACCCCAGATTTAATAATAAAGATTTAATTTTCTCGAAATATTTTTTTTGAATATTGTGGTGTGGATTTGAGATAGTGTTATAGTTGTGGGTAGTATTTATAAATTTTAAAAAGTATGCAAGTTGTTGTATAATATTCGATTGGTCGGGGAATATTCTTTTTGTCGGGGAATATTCGTACAATGACACAATCATTGGTGGACCCCACAACGGAATTATTGTCGGATTGAGAAAACGATAAAAATATTTTATGAAAATAACGACGGAAGTTTTACCGTTAATACTGTTGAACTACTCGGTAGTAAAGTACGATGTCTGGCGTGGTTGCATAGTATACACCAGTATTGATTATTGATGCTTATGTGATAAGTCACTCGGTTTTGTTTTATTGGTATTATTAATGTAATAAAAGCGGAAAAGCTTTTATATAAAAATGAATACTTTTATAAAGTTATTCATTTTATTAGGCTAATAGTAAAATCTTTTATATAAAAATGTAATACTTTTATAAAGTTATCTATTTTATTAGACAATAATTAGAATATATTATATTTTATTATGCCTAGTGTTTGCATAGTGCTTGCATAGTGTTTGCATAGTAAAATTTTTTATAAAGTTATTTGTTTTATTAGATTATAAATAGAATATATTATATTTTATTTAAAAGATTTTGCTTTAAATATGGGATAGTCGATTAAAGTAAATCAATCTACGGACCGTTCATGAGTTAGTTACTTATGCAGTCCATTTTTCTATAAATAGAAACTCATTCCTTCATTATTTCTTACGAATTCACTGAAACTCTAGAGAGATAAACTATAGAGAGAAAGAAGAAAAGTATTCTGCTACTTCACTACTCATATATCCAGTACTCTTCTTCTTCTTAAGGTAGAGGGTATTATTTCTTTTGTATTCATGAAGAGAACTTATGTTATTCCATTATTTATTATTCTGTTGGAATAACCTGTATACGCGGGCTACCCTATACTTGGTGAAATTCTTCTGTTATTCCATTCTTTATTATTCTATTGGAAAATCCTGTCGGTGCGTATTACGCCTGACCTGGTTCCATTATTTAGTATTCTGTTGGAATAACCTGTCTATGTGAAGTACCACATGCATGGTGATTTTTGTTGTTATTCCATTCTTTATTATTCTGTTGGAACATCCTGTCGGTGCGAATTTTGCCTGACCTGGTTCCGTTATTATTATTCTGTTGGAATAACATGTCTATGCGAAGTACCGCATGCATGGTGATTTCTGTTGTTTTTCCATTCTTTATTATTCTGTTGGAACATCCTATCGGGTGCAATTTCTTTGGCGCCCGTTCCGTTATTATTATTCTCGTTGGAATAACTCATACATCTGAATCCGTATGCCTAGTGATTTCTTTTGTTATTCCATTCTTTATTATACTCGGTTGGTTAAAGTTTTGACTTCTATACTCCATGAAATTAGTGGAATATCCTTGATATTTGGCGCTTCATCCGATATCTTTTCATGGAAATATTCTTACGAGCATTCTTGAATTTTACTCCACAAAGCAAGATCATGTTGACAATTTGAAGCGTTATTGGTTCTGGATAAATTAATTCTTGAACTTGTTTTATTGAATTATTATGTCATTGTCATCATCCTCATGTTTATATTATGTTGAAAGTCATATGTGGCACTGTGGTGCATAGATGGACTTGGTATGATTATGACTGAGGATTATTCGGTATAATCATGAGCGGTAATGTTACAAATGATGTGAAAAAATACTCATTGGCGCGTGCATGCATTGATGGACAATTTTTGGTATGATTATGGCTATGGATTCTCTTGACCAAGGGTGCAAAGATGAATTGTTTTATGGCATGATCGGGACCAGTTGATGAAAACACGATTATCTTTGGTACGTAGTGCATGGATAATTCATGGTCGTGATACTAAAGAATATCCTTGGCACTTGTATGGGGATGATTTGATGATGTGGATTATTTATTGTCGAGACTTCGGCGATAAAAGTGATGAAAAATCTTTTAAATCATAAAAGATAGTAGATTTTATTTTTTACTTGACTCTTTTAATGGATTGCTTGTTCCACTGCAGTTAAACTTGATGTTTGTTATATTGTATCAGTTTAACACTATTGAAGACTAAGGATAATTTATTCTGCTTTATCTTAGTCATAATATTTCTTACTGGGCTAGTTGAGCTCACCCTTTTGCTTTCATTGTTCTCCTCAGGAATTGAGAACGTAGCTGGGACTAGTCGAGAAAGAGTGTGAGACAGATGTTTGCATTAATTGTACTCACTATTCTATGAAATAATGTGATAATAATTGTAATGAGGACTCCTTTTGAGTTTTTATACTCTCTAGATGACAATAATTGTATTAAAAATCACAGCATATGTTTAGTCGTATTTTACACTACTGTTGTATAATTAAGTTGTATTTGAATTTTGTACCATGTATTTGAAGACTCAAGATGGGTGATGTATACGTATTTTGGGGACGTCACAACCCTTACGAAGAAAAGAAACCGAATATAAGAGTAGGAAGTAGCGAATACTTTTCTATAGTTTCTCTATAATTTCTCTCTCTAGAGTTTCAGTGAATTCGTAAGAAATAATGAAGGAATGAGCTTCTATTTATAGGAAAATGGACTGAATAGTAACTAATTCATGAACGGTCCAGATTGATTTACTTTTAAACGGACGGTCCATATTGGTTTACTATTAAAACTTAAAGCAACGATCCATACTGATTTACTATTAAAACTTTAAACCACCGATCCATATTGATTTACTATTATACTTTCCACCAGCGGTCCATATTGATTTACTATTATATCTTCAACCAACGGTCTGAAAAATTAGCACATCTCCTCATGGAATAATATTTTACCCAAAAATGATTTGGACCAAAAAGAAATATATTTTACGGGTGATCAATAGTACCCCGTGAATAGTAACTCATGAATAGTAACTCGTGAATAGTAACTCATGAATAGTAACTCATAAATAGCAACTCGTGAATAGTACTCCGACATAAAAAGTGCCCTGAATACCCGATTGAACAATATAACCTCCAGAAATCAATTATTATCGAAACAAATGTTGATTTCCACAAACACAAATAATTCTAACACAATGGAACTATAAAATTCATCTTTAATCAACACGAACTTATTCATCATTAATATTATAATTCACAATATTTAACAACGTGTCGTTCCTGAGGAAAGAGGGGGCTTTCCGATAAGGATTTCTCCTTATTGGCGCACAATTAGGTGACCAAACCTCTCCTTGACAGAACTTCTAGACATTATCAATATTGCAAATAATATTATGAATAACTTTGCCATCTCAATCATTGATTTAATTATATATCATATTATGCAGATTATACTGTAGCAATAATTTAATCAATAATATGAGAGATATGATGCAGCAACTACTGTAGCAATAATTGAGTATAACTGAATGACTTTTCACGTAAGCATCAATAATCAATACCGTAGTACTCTTTGTGTAACCACGGCGTACATTGTACTTTTAACACCGGGTGTTTCAACAGTTAATGGTAAAACTTCCGCCGTTATTTTCATAAAGTATTTTTGTCGTTTTCTCAATCTGACAATAATTCCATTGCGGGGTCCACCAATGATTGTACCGTCGTACGGATATTTCCCCACAAAAAGAATATTCCCTGACCAATCGAATATTATATAACCATTTTCTTACTTTGCAAAATTTGTAAATATTACCCACAACTATAACATTACATCAAATCAACACCATAATATAAAAAATTATTTCGAGAAAATTAAATATTTATTCATAAAATTTGGGGTCTCACAGTTTGCATGAGGATTGTAGCCTTCCTGATGCACATTATCACAGGTATTGACATGGTGACTCAAGCGGTCTCTGTGCTCCATTGCTATTCTCAACATTCTCGGATGTCATTTTCAAATACTGCCACAAAACAAGGGTTAATTGATATACCACATATTATCCCTATACTCTGATCGACCAATTAAATACCAATTAAACTTAGGTAGGTCATACTAGCAAAGGAATTCTCCGTCTCTCCCCTCCTAGTTCTTGTCTCACATCTCAGCCAGGGATCATATAACCTAGCTTTGATACCAACTGTGACGCCCCCAAAATAGGTATACATCACCCATCTTGAGTCGCCAAATACATGGTACAAAATTCAAATACAACTTAATAATACAACTGTCGTGTAAAATACGACAAAACATAAACTGAGAGTTTTAATATGAATATTGCCTTCTAGACAGTATTCAACTCAAATGGAGTCCTCAATACATTTATTATCACACTATTTCATAGAATAGTGAGGACTACTAATGCTATCATCCGTTCCCAGACTAGTCCCGGCTACGTTCTAATTTCCTGAAGTGAACAATGAAGGCAAAAGGGTGAGCTCAACTAGCCCAGTAAGAAATATTATGACTAAGATAATGCAGAATAATTTATCGTTAGCCTTCAACAGTGTTTAACTGCAGCGGAACAAGCAATCAATTAAAAGAGTCAAGTAGAGCATAAAATCTACTATCTTCTATGATTTAAAAAGGTTTTTCATCACTTTTATCGTTGAGATTCATCTTAATAAATAATCCACATCATCGAATCACCCCTGCACTACGGCCAAGGATATTCTTTAGTATCATGACCACAAATTATTCATGCACTACGGGCCAAAGATATTCGTGTATTCATCAATGGTCATGGTCATGCCAACAACTATCCATCAATACACTACGGGCCAATGAGGACTTTTACCACATCATTTGTAACATTACGGTCATGATTATACCGAATAATCCCTAGTCATAATCATACCAAGTCCATCTATGCACTACAGGCCACAGATGACTTTTAACATATTATAACATGAGGATGATGACAACAATATAAGAATTCAATAAAACAAGTTCAAGGATAAATTTTTAAAGATTTATAATTTAATTTATCCAGAAATCAATAACGTCCAAATTGTCAACATGATACTGCTTTGTGGAGTAAAATTCAATAATAATATTGTTTCAAAAAAGATTTGGACCGAAAAGTAATCAATTTTTGTCATAAATAGTACCTCGGGTGAATAGTAACCGGGTGAATAGTACCCAGTGAATAGTAACTTCAGGAATAGTAACCCTGTGAATAGTACCCCGGTATGAAAAAGTTAAAACTTAT
Organism: Panax quinquefolius; assembly: GCA_020205615.1. Taxonomy (NCBI): domain Eukaryota; kingdom Viridiplantae; phylum Streptophyta; class Magnoliopsida; order Apiales; family Araliaceae; genus Panax; species Panax quinquefolius. Next base: position 119,755,960 of record CM035172.1, on the reverse strand, counting down.
CAAGAATGCTCAGAATAATATTTCAATGAAAAGATACTGGATGAAGCGCAAATATCAAGGATATTCTACTAATTTCATGGAGTATAGAAGCCAAAACTTAACAAAATGAGTATAGAATTCAAAATCTGAAACGAAATAATATTACTTACATACTACAGAGTATGAAAGAAAATATTATTTTATACGAATATTGAACAAAAATAATATCCCTTACCTTGAAAAGAAGAGTATTCCAACTGGTATAGCGGGAATATTCTTGAAGAAAACTTTCACTATTTTCTACGCTCAAAACTTTCTAAAACTCGAAAGAAATACGCTCAAGATTATAGAAGAAGAATTCTCTAATTCTAGTGTGATTTTCAATTCTAACTAAGCACCATATTTATAGGAAAATGGTAGAACGCCAAAGGAGACTAAATAATAAAATAATATTATTATTTTTTCTTGCACGCCATCTCTGAAAGAACACTTCTTTTGAAAAAAGCTCAGCACATCACAATTGAACTCTAGCAAAGATTTTCCATAAAAAACAAAAGTGGGTCCCACCGATAATTTTAATAAAAACATTTTATTTTCTGAAACTTCAGAAATTCATAATAAATAGCCCTTTTATCAGAAAAATTTGAATCTCATGTCTATTCCATAGGAAATTAAATTCTCTACAACGTTGTAAGTTTAAGTTTTTCTAAATTCCTGACAAAAAATATCTGAAATCCACAAACGGATGATTTTCAATACCTCATAAAATCATAACAAATCATATGTTAGTTTTTAACGATTCAAAATTTGTGGACATATACTCAACTTATATATGTATAATATATCCAAAAATCACAACAGCGATCGGGTGGGATTAAAATTATAACTCACGCAATATAGCTTTAAGAACACTGATTTGATTTTTAATACCTCCATTCCGACAAAAATACTGATAAAACACCTCAACATTAATTCCTTCATTTATAACCACATAAAATTAATATTTTCCTATCCATCATTTATGTCCACATAAAATAATTATTTTCTTATCATATAAATCAATAATTAATTATTCACAAATAATATTACAGAATCACAATAATGACAACCAGATCGTTCCCAGGAAAGAGGGGGCTTTTCGATAAAGATTTCTCCTTACTGGTGCGCAATTAGGTGACCAAACCTCTCCTTGACAGAACTTTCTAGACATTACCGATAATGCTATCAAATATATTATTCAAATAATATGAATTATTGATTTGATAATGGAAAATACTGTACAGTGACAATTATTGAAACAACAATAATATAAAATATCAACACAGCAATTATTGATCCAATAAAATAAAATATTGAACAGTAATTACTGTAACAATTATTGAGTGGTGCCTTCTTACGTAAGAATCAATAATTCAAAAATATTGTGCAATATCGTGTGCTACTGTGCAACAACGCGTATTACTGTATTTTAACCACCATGTATTCCAACAAAGGTTAATTATGATACGATTACGTCGTTATTTATAAAAATTCAAATTTGTCTTTTTTTCTTCATCAGCAGGTTATTCATTTATATGGGGTCCATAAATGGTCGCTACTTGGCGTCATTAATATTCTCGGATGAAAGAATATTCCACGGCTAAATGAATATTCCCCGACAACATGAATATTTTATAACCACTTGCTTATTTTACAAAATTTATAAATATTACCCACAACAATAACATTATATCAAATTTACTCCTTAATATTCAAAAATGATATTTATAGAAAATTCATATTTATTCATAAAAGTTGGGGTCTTACAGTTTTCTTCCCGGTACTTTGACCGGCTCAAATCTTGAGATGGTGTAGTTGTTATAATGATGTTATGTAATATAATTGTTCATTGACATGTTGTCTACAACCCGGAATCATTATATCACACAAACAAGGTACAAAATGCGAGTTATAAAGACCTAAACGTATGAACATGAACTGTTCTTTATTTCTGGGTAACCCATAAATGAAGAACAACCTCTAACAACAACTTTGAGAGATTATATCTCTTTGTTGTGATCTATTATGGCCATGAAATCAGTTTGTGGTTGTAGTATTATATGAATGCTACATCCTTAAAACTTTAGCAGCCCATAAAACGTAGGGATCAAAGAATTACAATTGGTCAAACATGATACCTTATAAACTGACTATGAAGGTCGGCTCAAGAACACCTATAGCGACAGTTTTGTCGCTATAAGGCCTTTTAGCGACACTTAATTTTTGAAAATTATTATTTTATTAAATAATTAGAGAAAATTAATTTTAAATTATTAAAAATAAATAATAAATTACTAAAAATTATTTTAAAGCCAAAAAAATAGTTTTTAATAATTTTGAATATATTTCATAAATAATTAATATTTTTGGATATTAAAGGTATTTAATTTATTTAATTTTATATTAAATAAATTATTTAAAAATGATTTTAATACCGAAAAATCAATTAAAATTATATAATGGTATAAGAAAATAATTTAAGTTATTTTTAATAACATTTAATATTTTGTGATGAATTTCATTAATAAATTAACATTAATGATAATTAGGTTATTTAATAAATGTATTAAATAAATTAGTTTAAAAATGATTTTTATATTAGAAAATCATTTTAAATGAAAATAAAGAGTTTAAAAATGTTTTAAGTTATAAAATATAATTTTCAATATTTAAAGGTAAATTTCATTAATAATTTAATATTAATGATATTAGTTTTATTTAATAATTATATTAAATAAATAGTTTTAAAATGGTTTTATTGATTTAAAAACCATTTAAAAGGAAATAAATGAATTAAAAATATTTTAAGTTATAATTAATGACTTTTAATATTTTTGATAAATAATACATTAATATTTAAATATTAATGATAAAATATTTAAAAATAATTTTAATTATTTTAAAAATCATTTAAGGGTAATAAAATGTTTTACAAATATTTTAGTTATTATAAATAACTTTAATATCTTTGTAATGGTTTCATTAATAATTTAATAATTAAATATTAATGACAATAGAATCAGTTAATATTTAAATTATTTAATAATGATTCAGATGTTTGAAAAATCATGATAAATTATATTAATTATTTAAAAAATATTATAAGTCATTTAAAAATAATATGACTGATATTTATAGTTATTGAATTACGGAATAGAGTTTTAGACTTGATAATTACCCGGTAAAGCCGTCGGTACACCGAAATATTTCAGAAATTGATCCGGACTTAGATAATTGGACTAGATACGTGTTTGTTTATGATTCAATGACCGCTAAACATATGTGACAATGTGATTAAGTTATGTGCTGACTGCAAATAGCAGTACTATGCGATATAATATATTATTCTAATCGAACGAATGATCTTATTAATGATAGGTTTCGGTATAAAAGATAAAACTAAGTTGCGTTATTGTAAGCAGCAGCTCTGGCAAGTATCCTACCTTTGCATTTACTTTATGCAATGGACATGAGTAAGAAAGTTTCAGAATCATATTATTGTGCCAGATTATTAACTCTATTGTTATTGATTATGTATCCAATTATTCATATTCATACAAGTTCTTAAATTATCGATCATTGTTTATCAACACAGTATTAGTGCATAATCCTAATATTTATTCTGTTCGTTAGCTTCTAAATATGGTTATACAAGTGTCCCCACTTGGATAATCATTGTATTTAATCACATGTTGATACATACTTATTGATTTCGAGTATGTATACGTTGACTTAAAAGCCATTTAAGCTATTTGATTTGGCTAGACATAAACTTAAAAACATTATTGAGCAAGATAAACTTTATTATATCCAACCAGATTGTTTTGGTTTGGATTCCCGACTAAGTATGAATATCCCAAACATGGGAAAACTTTTGTGCACCTAAGGTGGATAAGATGAACGATAATATCGTTCTTTCATGTAGTATTGATCAATACATGGCATAACTGGTTGATCACCCCCATGCCTGTAAGTTATGGCGGTTTACAGATGAAGTTCTGTTTAACCTTTTTGAAAATAGAAAACACTGTTCATAGTATGTTGACTGATCTCTAGTTATAGTCAGTACGTAGTTTCAAAAATTTCAAATAGAAGTGATATGTTGTTATTATTGGTTCAACTTACTTCACAACTGTTGATTCATTGTAGAAGTGTCATTCAAAGAAAACATTTAATTCTTTCAGCTAATATATATTTGTTATTACTTGCTGGGCAATCAAATGCTCAATCTTGCTTTAAATTTAAATTTTTTCAGCTAAGTATGATCAACCAGAAAGTTCAGGCAAGAACAAGGGGAAAGGAAAGTTGTTCGAATGAGTTTTATAATATTCTATGTAATAGTTAAGGTTTATTAAGACAGTGATATTTATTATCTATGATGTAATGAATTTTTAAAGGTCGCGTACCTGGGATTTAGACTTTGATATATGTAAATTAAGTTTGATATTTATATTATTGTTATTATTATTAGTATTATTTCGCTCATAGAAATAGTATCGTGAAGCATCGAGTTCGGGTTTCAAGTACCTAAATTTGGGGGCGTCACAACCTTCCCTCCGCATAATCAAGCCTCCGGACCCTAACGAATCTCGGTTTCACAGATCAGTCAAACAGTGTCACATCACTAGGTCAATGTCCAAACCTTTTCTCGGTTGAGTTGGTGCAACCATTTAAAAATACCAACTGGCGATTCTTATAGTCCAATCGTCGACATATACATGTCGGACCTTTTCACAACTTGTTTTTTCAAACAAATCTCACCTAACATGAGGAAACCAAAAGACCAGAACAAAAAAGGGACAAATAAAAATCCCGACGTCGACAATAGGAAATTATTTCCTTTATTTTAAAACATATTTGTGAAATAACATAGTGACTTTAGCTGAGCGGTCATAAGACCTCAAACTTTCATTTTTATTTTCGAAATGGTTTGAACAGCTATTTCGTTGTAAACCGTCATAACTCACGAGTACGTTTGGTGATTTTCCCTTTGTACCCTATATTGATCAATACTACATGGCGAATGACTTAATTTGCATTCTTCCATCACTCGACATTACATGTTGACAACATAAAACATTTTCCCTTATAATAGGGTTGTTCATTCTCAGTCTAAATCCGTACCAAGTAGAAATTAGTTTGGAAATTTAACTTAAACTCAAGAACAATTCAAAAGATCGTATCTAGATCATTAAAAGGTTTTAACATGTGTCTAGCCGATACAAATGGCATTAACATACTTCTTAAATAGTTCATGAATATCATAACTTGAAAACTTGAGCAATTCATGTGTTATAGCAAAGCTTTAAACATTTGATGCATTATAGCATAGCTGAACACTTAGACAACCAACAAAGAGTTTGTATAAGTCTGATGTTTACACAACCGTTAAACATTATGTAAACCAAAGCATAAATAAGGATTATTTATAAGAATTTTCATCCACATACTTTAAGCTAACATTCAAATAAAGATTGAATATAGTTAGAATACTTGCCTTAGCGGTCTTGACAACTTTAGCATTAATTGCCCTTTAATAGTCCTAAACATTTAGTGCACATAAACATCTAATTAGCCGCGTATAAATGTCACTTTTGTTTACATTAACTCTATTCCATATTTTATAATGTTCATCTCATAAGAATCGAAACACTATTTAAGTTTATTAACATTCGACTCAGTGTTTCGACGTTCGTTCGTCGTTCGCCCGACTTTATATCCCGAATGCTTAACCGATACGCCATTGTTGAATTATGTCATACTCTATCATAAATGTTTTGATGATGACCCTATTATATATCTAATCATGCTCTATGCAATTTCATAAAGATTAATGCCATGACAGGAACTTTAAGGGTGAAAACATAAAGACTTGAAGTTATTGAAGGCTAGAAGACAAATTGAGTCCAAGGAGATAAATGTAAGATCTTTGTATTAATTACTTTCCAATACAAGACTTTAGGTCATTTGCATTGCATATAGATTTTATAAATGGAAATGTTTTAAAATACTCTAAATAAATAAAATCGGGTATAAAAAGAGTTTTACAAATCTTGGATTAATTGGGAATCTAAAAACTTTTAGGAGAAATATAAGTCCACTAGAAAATTCACTACAATAATAAAGTGATTCGTGATCCACATGATTGCATAATCTAAGGGTAAAATAAAAGATGTAATAAGATATGCCACTAACTCAATTAACGCTAAATCCTTTAAATTGAATACTCATGTGATAATCAGCTTCATTAAGTTAGTGCATCATAGGTGTCGGTTTTTGAAAGATTACATGACAATATGGAAATTATATCAAACTGATTTTAAAACATGTGGTATTGGGTTTCCATAAATTAAGCCACGTGGTTACTGCTATATAACATAAATCTAGCTAATCCATTAAATCACATGATTACATATGCCAGTGCCTTATAAAAGATATATGAGTGGGAATATTAGTGGATCTGAACATATCACGTGAAGGGCATATAATAAGGATATAAAATCACATATCCTCAATTAGCACATATAATCTGTGTTAATCATGTATTATGTCTTATTTACTTCAAACGGTCCAAGAGTAATTTAAGCATGTCAGCAATGGTAAGATATTTAGTACATCTATAAAAGAGAATGGATTGGTATTGAAGACACGAAAGCATAAAGAGTGAATCATATACAATACTTTTAACCCTTTGAAATTTTAAACCGAGTCTTCTTCATAAAATCTTTGATCAGTTGGAAACAAATTTGAAAGAGTTATTTGTTTGGGTAAAGATTTTTCTGTATTGTCCTTACAGCGTCCTACTGGTAATATTTTTCTTGTTAATCATTGCATACTAGAGCCTTGCATTGCTAAGTGATTAAATGTTTTGATCATTGGTGAGTGGGTTTTACACCCAAGAATCGAGTGCATTTGAGCATAATATTTTGTTTGGTTTTTAAGTGTTATATGTGAATTTCATACAATTTATGTTATTTTTTAGGCTATGACACAACATTGGCATGAAAAAGTAAGGAAAAGCAATTCAAACATCTTTTGGACTAAAATATGCATAAAAATGCAAGAAGGGAAGATTGCAGAGCTTTTAACACCAAGTTAGATTCATTTTCTTGGCTTGGAACTTAGATTTCATTGTAGATCTACTTCTTAGCTTTCCATAACATCTTGAATCATCCCAATCCGAGTTTGGATGCGAGAGTTATAACTTTTTTATCAACAGAGATCAAAGCTTAGAGTTGTCATGCTTACAATTTATATAACAGACATTTCAAGACCAATTTTGACCTTGATCCAACTAGTATCTCTCAATTATCAAAGAATTAAAGTTGTAGATATTGTTGATATCTTCGATTGAATAGGAGGCAGTCCTCGTAACTCCTAGCGGATCAAAAGTTATGCATGTTTTACCAAAGGACGTCGTAGCAAAAAATTGACCGGCACGAGGCGCGCCATAAATGAACTAAGACCAGGCGCGGCGCACTGGACCATCAGATTTTCTACTACTGTAGCGTGGGGCACGACCAAATTAGCCTCTGACGATCTTTGAGCACGCTTCAATTACGGGAGAGAGTTGATTTGGGTGTTATGTTGTCCAATTTGAGCTAGAATAGGATTGTTAGTTGCCTAACTTGCTATGGTTTCCATTAGAACTATAAATACTTGATTATAACTTGTATTAGAGAGACTTCTTCAAAACTTTTGACTAAAATTCATTGAGAGCCATCTTGTGGAGACTTGGAGTTTGCATTGAAGAACATTGAAGGTAGAGATTGAAGCTTGAAGATTAGAGATTCCTCGACATAGTTTTTTTTTTCTTCTCTTAATTTCATTATCTGTACTTATGATGCTATTTAATTGTGATCTTCTTGTTTCTATTATGATGATGAACTAATTTCTCAATTATGGTACAATGGAACCTTTTGCAAAGCATTAATTCAATTACCTAATATTTTCATGTTGATCCTATGGAGTTGATTATTATATTTTATTCTTAATCTATTAATTGTCTAGCTAGCAATTAATTTGATATCTTTGATAGAATTGAAAGAGGAAATCTTAGATTATATCTGAATATAATAACGTATGAATTTTTTGATTCTCTTTAAGGATAACATAACAGTGTTTGAGAAGAAAAAACTTGTATGCCATGTGTAACTGTGTTAGGAGTTTGTGCTTAATGAATCTGTTTTAAGTGTCTTGCACGAAAGTAGCAAAATAACTAAAGTAGGTCATTTGTTAATCATTGATAGATGTTAATAAATTGATAAACAATCCTAGTTGGCAACTCATTGGATTAAATAAGTGGTAATATGGTAAGGAGATTATTGTAAAGCAATTGGGGAAATTGTATTCCTATGTCTTTATCATGTAGTGATCAATAATTGCTAGTTAATTGATTTTTATTTTCTTTTAATCAAAACAATTTCACAAATCAAATGGAGTGATTGTTTAAGTGAATTTAAATTGATTAAAACTTGTTAATTAGATTAATTGTTAGTAATTGTTCTCTGTGGGTTCGACAACTTTTCTTATCACTTTAATACTTGATTGACCGTGTGCACTTGCATGTATTTGTCATTATATTAAATCGTACAACAATCATAACCTCTATTTGTAATTTGATTTTTTATATACTTGATATTGTTTAAGGTTTTGTTAATCCGGTTTGGATTAAGGTTATTTTGCAAACAAGTTCAAGGATGCATAAGTGCTTAAGAGTGCATAGGTGCACAAGGAGCAAGAGGGCTCAAATGTTTGAAACTTGTGACACCCCCAAATCCGGGTACATAAATTTCCACATGATTTGGTGTTCATTGTACAAATATCATCTATCTATCTACCCATAATAAATGCAAACCATGCAATAGATAGAAATAAAATCCTCCCCTTATGAGGTTACAACATCTGAATAATAAATACAATTCCAGGTCAAACTAACCTTAAACATCTGTGCGGAAACATAAACAAATAATAAGTCTTAAACAACATCAAGTCTTGACAATAACATTCATAAAAATTAAATAACAAGTCTTCATCACTTATTAGCCTTGCCCTTGCCTTTGCTAGTAGAAGGCTCATCGTACCTTTCGTTCTTAACAGCAATGTTATTATTACGCAAGAGTGAGCATGATTTCCCACAAGTATAAAATGAAATAACAATATATAATAACATGCGAGTGAATCAAAGACTTCTGAAATAAAAGCTCAACTTTTGAATCAAGAATGAATAAAAAGAATCAAAAGATTTATGAGGGTCATAAGACCTTGAACTATGTCCTAGGTTATCAAGGGTTATACCTGAAACCTTTAACAGTCATAAGACTATGGACTCTTCTACTCGTACTTAGGGGGATCAGCCCTTAGTACCATACTGTGCACAATATCTTAACGCTAACGCATAAGAAATCCCTATACAGGGTTGTCCATCTCAGTTTGACATTAGAGTCCGCACCAAAAGAAGTTTGGTTTGGATAAATCAATAAGGGTTCTGAAATTTAGAACGTTCATCAACTATGGACTAGTCGAATTAAATAGGGGTTCACTAGTCTAACAAGGTTCAACAATAAATGATAATTAGATTGAATAATAATCTCAAGAGGTATACAATAGAACAAATATTGTATAACAGAATCATACTTTGAAAAGATAATTAATCTTTAATATAACAATTGAACTTGGTTAATAATAATGAGAATAACTTGAATAATAATAACAAGTAGGGTTAGGAAACTTGCCTCATGCGTAGATTACACGTTAATTAAACACGTTCCTTGAATTAATCCTACATATCATTTCCATTCACAACTATAGTCAATTATAACGTAACTAGTTATCACAAGTTCATTCTCTTTGTCTAACTTTAATTATGACCATACTTAGTTAAATTACTACATTCATTGTCACATAATTTACATCTCACGAACAATAAGTTAACTATGCATTCAATCATTCAATTTACACATAAATGTGTTGTTGACATGTTAAGAATTTATTTTAACACCTCATTATACATTTAACCTAATTTTATGTTCATTAGATAAAGTTACCAACACATTACTAGACTTAAACATTTTAAAAACTCATTTTTGGACCATTCTGCTAAGTGGCGCTGTGGCGCCACTGTTATACTAGGTCTTGGTGTTTGCGGTGGCAATGGGTATGGCTTGATGACAGTGATAATGATTAGTTTGACACGAGTCTTAGGCCTGGAGTTGGCGCCGCAGTGCGAAACTCCAGTTTCTGAATTTCCAGTTCGCGAAGAACACAGAAACATGCGAATTTAACATTACATGGTCATTGAATTCACCATATTAAACATACCCACATGTTAGAATTCGTATATAATCATTACCCAACATTTATAGAGTGATTTTAACCAATTAAAACACATAATTACATAATTAAAACATACAAATTTTACTATTCTTGGTGTTCTTGAAGGTTTTGAACAAAAACATAAAATTTTAACACTACGGAATCGTTATAACACCAAATCCATCCATTCAAATTTTGTTTTCTTCGTTTTAGCATGCATAATTATATACAAGTGGAAATTTTACAAAATAATTTATGTTTGACATATTAAAATCATGTATAAGGGCCATATGGCCATATTTCTATACTCTATAAATTTTGAGGCCATAACATACGTTGTAATTATAATATTATGAAACTTATGATATGGGAATCTATAATATATAGTAATACATGATATGCTAACATATCATCACCTATATTCTCATAACCATACCATTTACAAATTACAGAGACAGAAACTTGAAAGCCAAATATTTTACAAAACTTAAACAACGTAAATAAACTGGATTGAAGAATTTACCCAAAGCGTAGATTAGTAGGAGGTGAATTCCTTCTCAACTCTTCTTCAATCACACACTCACAATCTCCTCAAAATTATAAATTTTTCTCTCTTAATTCTCTGACTCTCAGGTTGAACACTCAATGAAAATACGTAAAACAAAGCAACTGACCCTTTATATGCATAGAGTTGAGGTCGGTTATCCATACGATGGTTTAAGCGCTTCAACTCCTCTTAAGGCCTCATTTGGCTAGCCTTAAAGGCTTATATCCAATTAATTTAATTAAACCTTTATAATATAGTTTAAATCAAGTCACACCCAATTCAATTATCTTATTTAATTTAATTTAAATAAAATATAATAATTTCTCATTAATTCACATAGTCAAATAATTAAATTCTCATTTATTAATAATGTCAAATTATTAAATCTCTAATTAATTATTAAATTAATTAAAATAACATTAGGCTTATTAAATATTTTTTTAATTCAATAAGCTCACATAATTACATACTTGAATAATAAAATTCTCCACATTAATTTAATAAATATAACACATATAATTAAATTAATCTACCACAACTTCATCAATTAATTATTTAATTAAATAATTAAATCATCGAAAATATTTATTTAATCCAATAAATATAAAAATTAAATTACAAAATCTCGTTTGTCACAGAACTTGTATTGTAATTGAAGGAAAGTAATAAAAGTGAGTCTCCAATACTAGTTGGTATTGGACGTGGATTATAGAGGGTAGTAGTTGAATCACGTACAAATTCCTTGTGTTTGTGTGATTGCTTATTGTGTTACTCTTTATCACTGAGTTAATTGAACTTATAATCCAGTTGGTTAAAAATTCAATCCAATTTGCTGAATTCGTAATCTAATGATCGTAATAATCAATTTGACTGCATTCATATACTGATAATATGATAAGTTTGAATATTATATCCAGCATTCTGCTTTACACATTGGTCATCCTGCATACATAGGAAATTAATTCATCATCTTGTATTGAAAATTTAGTATACATAGATATTGAATCCAGCATCCTGCATTAAATAAAAAAAGTAATTTTAAGTTCCAAAAGTTTGACATTGTTTGTTTTCCACACTTATTCAACCTCCCCCTTCTAAGTGTGCCTACTTAAATTTCAGCCATTATGTATGATTAACACATCACATATTCCTACCAAACCTTGATTTACATTAATCTATACTATATCTCCAAGGCCCAAGGTTTAGAACTCGGAAATATAGGTCAAACATGGCTTAGCACCACAATGGTCAAAAGAAACCAATACGGTTTGCCTTCTTTTGAACAACAATCCTAAAGATGCCCATTTTAGGCCTTGATCCCGACCTCAAATCTCAAAACTTATTGAATAAAATTTGTAGTTCTACTCCTTAACTTTCTGGAGCCTCATGAATCGCCTCAATCAGAGTTCGGACGAAAGATTTATGTCTAATTTACTAAAGGACGTCAAAGTTTTCAAGCCTTACTGCCAGACCAGTGCGCCCTGCGCTACCCCGGCAAGGTTTTTGGTGCCCATTTTTGTCAAATTTAGATTTTGTCGATTTTGACGCATCTATTTCGTTCCTTCATAACTTGCTCGTCCGGTACTAGAATGAGCTCGTTCTTTCATCAATTTCTTCATTGTAACAAATTCTTCAAATCCACCAGGACAGAAAAATTTTCAAAACTCTCTAACTTATCGAGAATTAGGCTCAAAACCCTTCCGGGAGCCATTTTCACCGAAAGACGTTTAAAATGTCGAATTTTCTAAACTCCATAACTTGTTCATTCGAAGTCGAGTTGAACTCGTTCTTGAGCCCACGACTCACATATTCACCCAACCACATATTTCCTGGGAAAAAATTATCTTCTAGAGACATTAACTACCCGTAAACTTGGTTCAAAAAGAGTACAAAGCTAGGGTTTTCAACGCTTAACACCTTTTACGGAATATTTTGCCATAACTTAGTTATGGCGTATTTTTCCTCCATTCCACTTGGAATATTTCCATAACCTACATAATTATGATTTCATCTTTTGAAATCATATCCACTAATTAGTCATGTTCTTCCATCCTCATACTTGGGATTAAGTTTTAGTTATTTGGTTTGCTTAACATATATCATTTTAAGGTGTTTTGTTGTAATAAAACCCTTAAAAATTATCTCTCCAAGATCCTTCAATGATCTATCAAACAACCATCCACCAACGTGTACTTCTCTTATCAAAAAAAAAAAAGTTCTTAAATAAAAATGAATTGAGTGTTTGTTGTTCTTACCTTGCAGCTTTTCTTTTTCCTTTAGGCTTTAATTAGGATTTGATTAGAACTATTCTAGCTCTCTTTTTCCTTCTTGATGTCCGTCCAACTCTTCCTCCTTTCTAGCTTTTGATTTCTTTTACTTTCTCTCTCTTTCTCTCTTTATTGCTTTCAAATTTGGTAAACAACCAAATGACTAAGTGTTGGGCAACTAACTAATTCTCCCAACACTTAACTCGTGTAAGATTAATTTAACTCATGTGAGATTAACCAATAACAACAAGGAACTTGGCCTTTGGGTTAGTGAATTAGATAAGCTAACATTAAATGTGTATTACAACCACCAACTTTCCTCCTTTCTTCACTTCTTTACCCGACCACATGTGGCTCTTTTTAGCCATGTGTGGCCAATTTGCCCTTCCATGTGCCCCCATGTGCTCCCATATATCTTACCCCATGTGCTAGCCTTGTGCTCCCACATGAACAACCATCTCCTTTAGCAAACTTTGGCTCCAAGTCTTGGCTTATTGCCCAAGGCTTGAGCCATGGCTTCCTCATTTAGCCAAGCCACTTACTCCTTAGCTTACACTTGGCTTCTCTCTTAGCTCACATTTAGCCAAGCCACTTTACCCCTTGACTTGGCTTTCATATTTTCCTCTAGGCTCAAAATTAGCCAAGCCTTAAAATTCTCTAACGAGGCCATTAAATTATTAGACTTAGTAAGTCCAACTAAATTCTAGTTAGACATTTATCATTTAGTTAGGTTTTCTAACTTTTTCAGTTACTCTTCATAATCCTCTCGGTTAGCCGAAAATTCAACTTTCAATTTTAAAAAATCTAATTTCGCCACCGATCCCTCTTTTCCGAATAAACGGTATACCATAATTTAAAATTTCAAAAAATTGAGTTTGCGTTTTTAGCGTGGATAGTATTTTTACATCTTTTTTCGGAAAAAACTTATTTTCCACATTTAACCTCTAAACACTCAAATACGCGCACATAATTCGTAGCGCCGTCAAATAATGACCATAAGTCACATAAAACACAAATTATCAATAAAAACTCATTTTATTAAATAATTTTCACATAGTCTCATTTACAAATATTGTTCGATTGTTGCGATCATTACATGAGTGATTGTGGTTATCTAGGGTTATTAATCTTATTGAAGGGTAAATATTGTATAACTTGATTACTCCATAATTGTAAAGAGATGATACTTAACTGAAGAACTGAAGCTTTTAAATCATTATTTATTCTTATCAGTTTATTATTGTTACTTTATTTAATCAAATCAAAACTACCTTTTCATTAGAAAAAAATATGATAAATATAAAATAATACTATCTCTGTGGGATCAACTCTTACTTGTTACTATACTAATTCTTGTGTTAATAGAGTAGAAGTAAGATATTAATTTAGGAGTGTCAACGACAACTCCCATTAACTTACATCATTAGTAGTAATAAGAACATAATTAAAATAGGAATAAATAATAGTTTAATGTTGAAACTATTATAGATATTTGTATGTATCTATATGTGTAGATATAGATATATTACATATATGAATATTGAGAGAAGTCGTACACACATTGTATATATAATAATTTTGCACCATAAAAATCTCTTTTCTTCTTTTAGCTATTCTTCTTGTAAACAAAAAACTATTACAAAGCAGTGCTCTACTAGAATTATTCTATGAATTGTTATCACGAAAAATTCACCAAAGGCTTAACATATATCCTGGAGATATCGTCTACAACCCTTAACAAACTTATCGTGGTGGGGGCGATAAAGACCTTAAGGATAGGGATCACCAGTGTCATGTCTCCCATTCTTGTATTCAATTTTGATTTTATAAAGCTATGATTCTAACAGGTAGTCACATCTTGTTCAGTGCGCATGCAAAAATATATATGTAAATATGTGTCATATTAAACATTCAATGCATGTATAATAATATACTAATATATATAGATAGCATGCACATATTCAATATTATTCACTACTTGGGATGATTATGGACTAGAAATTGTTAAATCCACAACAAAAATTGTTATTTCCACAACAAAAGTGTCGCTATAGATCCTATAGTGACGATTTTCAGCGTCGTCGGTATATATTTACATCGACACTTTTGTTATGAAAATAACAAAAAGTGTTGTGGATGTGACGCCCCAAAATAGGTATACATCACTCATTTTGAGTCGCCAAATACATGGTACAGAAACAAATATAACTTCAGTAATACAATTGTCGTGCAAAATTAGACAACATATATACTGTGAGTTTGAATACAAATATTGTCTAATAGACAGTATACAAACTCAAAAGGAGTCCTCATTAAAATTATTGATACACTATTTTACAAAATAGTGAGGACTACTAAAACAACTATCTTGAATCATCACTCCATACCCCGGCTAGTTCATGCTAAATTCTCTCCTCCTGAGAAGAACAATGGAACAAAAAGGAAAAGGGTGAGCTCAACTAGCCCAGTAAAGAATATTATGACTAAGATAATATAAAATAAATTATCATTAGTCTTCAACAAGGAAAAATATGATAAAATATAATAGACAACAAGTTTTAGATCAACAACTGCAGCGAAAACAGCAATCCATTAGAAGAGTCAAATAGAGAAAGAATTCTACTATCTTCTAAGATTTAAAAGTCCATCATCAATATTTTATCCATGTAACATCAATCAATATACATCTTGAATCAAATATTTATCTTTGCACTACATGCCAAAGATATTCATTTCATATCACCAGGTTAGTCATGTTCATCTCAACACTGCTTATCTTTGCACTACGGCCAAAGATATTCATTAGGTAATCATTCATCTTTGCACTACAGGCCAAAGATATTCATTAGGTAATCATTCATCTTTGCACTACAGGCCAAAGATATTCAGTAATATCATCATTTAGGACTGAGGATGATGAAAAATATCTTAAAGAAAATGAATCCAATAAGATAAAAGATCAAAGATTAGGGATTCGTACTTTAGTTTATCCAAGTTCAAAAATACTCCATAATAACCAATTATGAAGCATAATTCAAAAATAAAGATCAAAACATGGATACAATCAAAGATAGTAACCATAATAGACATCTTGGACAAAAAGGAGAAAATTTCATTTTTCAGTGACTAGTGTCGTATTCGTGAATAGTGACGTATACGTGAATAATGTCGTATACGTGAATAGTAACCCCGACACAAAAAGGTAGAAATTTCACAATAAAATCCATACCAATATTTCGGTATAATGATATTGAAAGAATAACATCATTAGGAAGAAATTAACATCCCTTACCTCAAAATAACAGTACTTCTGATCGGAATATCGGTATAAGGCTGAAAGAAACTTGCACTGAATAGCAACTCACAAAGTATCTAAATACTCACAAAATACGCTCGATAATATAGAGAGAGAAAGAGAGAAAACTTGTTTCTGGTGTGATTTTCAATTCTAACTAAGCACCCTATTTATAAAAAAATGCTTAGAATGTCATAGCAGACTAACCTGCTACCTAATGGCTTTACCTGCTACTATTCAAGCCCACCACTTTTGAAAATAAATTCCAGTACATTTCATTTCTCACCAACCAAAAGTGGGGCCCACCATATTTTTAATAAAAATATTTTATTTTCGAAACTTCAACAATTCATAATGAATAGCCCTATTATCAAAAAAATTCGAATCTCATGTGTTTTCCATAGGAAATTTAATTCTCTACAACTTTGTAAGTTTAAGTTTTTTCAAATTTCAAACGAAAAATTACCGAAATCCACATACAGACGATTTTCAACACCTCTATTCCGACAAAATACTGATAAAACACCTCAGCATTTATTCCTTCATTTATAACCAAATAAAATAAATATATCAATCATTTATATCCACATAAAATAAATATTTCCTTATCATATAAATCAATAACTAATTATTCACAAATAATATTACAGAATCACAATTATGACAACCGGTCGCGTTCTAGGAAAGAGGGGCTTTCAGATAAGGATTTCTCCTTATTGCCAAGCATAAATTAGGTGACCAAACCCCTTTCCTAGATAGAACTTCCTTAGACATTGTCAATAATGCTATCTAATAATATTATTCAAATAATATGAATTATTGATCTGATAATAGAGATACTGTGCAGTGACAATTATTGAACAACAATAATATAAAATATCAACGTAGCAATTATTGAATCAATAAAATAAAATATTGAACAGTAATTACTATAACAATTATTGAGTAGTGCCTTCTTATGTAAGAATCAATAATTTCAAAAATATTGTGCAATACCGTGTGCTACTGTGCAATCACGCGTATTACTGTATTTTAACCACCTGGTATTCCAACAGTGTTAACGGTAACCATTACGTCGTTATTTATAAAAACTCAAATTTATCATTTTCTTCATCCCGATAGTTATCCGTTATGGGGGCCCATAAATGGTTCTTACTGGTCGCATTTAATATTCCCCGACAATTAAAGAATATTCCACGACCAAACGAATATTCCCGATAAAATGAATATTTTATAACCACTTGCTTATTTTGCAAAATTTTCACATTTCACCCATAACCAAAGTATTATATCAAATTAATACCTTATTATTCACAATAATAAATAAAGAAAATTTGATTTTATTCATTAAAAAGTTGGGGTCTTTAACCTTCCCTTCTTATAAAATTTCATCCTCGAAATTGACGTACACGCACAGTGTTTCAAAAGGTGAGGATACCTACGTGGACGCCCCCAAAAATAGTAGTATACATCACCCATCTTGGGTCGCCACTTACATGGTATGTAATTTCAAAACAACTTATTAACATAAGCGCCGTGTATAATACGACATAAAGCGTGAGTTTAAATACAAATATCGTCTACTAGATATTATACAAACTCAAACAAAAGTCCTCATTTACGATTATTATCACACTATTTTACGAATAGTGAGGACTACTAATACTATCTTGAGGACCATCACTCGTTTCCCGGCTAGTCCCGGCCTATATTCTCATTTCACGAAGAGAACAAAGTGAAAGAAAGGGTGAGCTCAACTAGCCCAAGAAGAAATATTATGACTAAGATAATGCGAATAAATTATCAATAGTCTTCAACAATGTTAAGCGATAAAATACAATAGACAACAAGTTTAAGCTGCGGCAATGAATATGCAATCCATTAAAAGAGTCAAGTAGAAAATAAAGTCTACTATCTTTTAGGTTTAAAAACTTTTTCATCATTGTTATAAATGAGACTCGACTTTAATAAATATTCCACATCATCGAATCACCTCACTTTTCTGGCCGAGGATATTCTTTAGTATCACGACCACAATTATTCATGCACTCACGGGCCAAGAATATTTGTGTATTCATTAATGGTCATGATCATGCCAACAATACATCCACCAATGCACTACGACCTTTAATCGAGGATTTTTATCACATCATTTGTAACATTACAATTACCATGATTACAATCGAATAGTCTCTGGTCATAATCATACCAAGTCCATCTATGCACTACAGGCCACAGATGACTTTAAAAAAAAATATAAACATGAGGATGATGACAATGATATAAGAATTCAATAAAACAAGTTCAAGAATTATTTTATCCGGGAATTATTAACGCCCAAATTATCAACATGATCTTTGTTTTGTAGAGTAAAATTCAAGAATGATCAGAAGAATATTTTCATGAAAAGATACTGGATGAAACGCAAATATCAAGGATATTCCACTAATTTCATGGAGTATAGAAGTCAAGGTTTTAACCAATTGGGTATAATAAAGAATGGAATAACAAAAGAAATCACCATGCATCGATATCAAGATGCATGACGAGTTATTCAATGTAGAATAATAAAGAGCGGAACCGGGTCGGTGAAATTCACATGCAAGCGAGGATGTTCCAGCAGAATAATAAAGATGGAACCGGATCCGGTGTAAAAACTGCGAGATAGGATATTCCAATGAGAATAAAAAAGGCGGAAACCGGTCCGAATGTAAAACACATGACGAGGATGTTCCAACAGAATAATAATAAAGAGCGGAACCAGTCAGGTGTAAAACACATGTAGCAGGATGTTCCAACAGAATAATAGAAGAATGTCACCAAGTATAGGTAAACCACTTATACAAAAGTTATTCCAGCGAGAATAATAAGCAATGGAATAACAACAGTTCTCTTCATGAATAAGAAAGAATAACACCCCTTACATTTGGTAGGAGATTGAATATCGCAAAGAAGTGTAGTAACAAAATACTCTTCTTCTTTCTCTCTTATTCTCTCTATACTTTCTCTCTATAGCTTGAATGAATTCGTGAAAAATAATGAAGCCCTAGGCCTCTATTTATAGAAGATTTCTATCTTAGCACTTACTTGGTGTGAAAAGGCAAGTGGCTTGACGAACTGGTTTGGCGCTTTTGTAATGTGAAACGACAAGTGGTTCGGCCTTCGTAATGTGAAACGACAAGTGGTTCGGGACGTCTGGTAAAGGTAATTACTATTAACGAAGGTAAATACTATTGACGAAGGTAAACACTATTCACAAGGGTAATTACTATTGATGAAGGTAATTACTATTGACGAAGGTAAATACTATTATTGTGAAGGTAAATACTATTCACAAGGGTAATTACTATCGACGAAGGTAATTACTATTGACGAAGGTAAATACTATTCACAAGGGTAATTACTATTGTGAAGAGACTCTTAGATGATGACATATGAGCCCCCATAAAATAATCAAACTTACCACAAATCATTTTTTTCATCAACACATATTTAATCTTTCAACAATTATTAATCATTTATAACTTGTCGTCTCAATTATTGATTTAATACTATAACATATTATACTGATGATAATCTTGTGACAATAATTGAATCAATAATATAAGAGATATGATGCATAATTATCGTAGCAATAATTGAGCATAATGGTGAGTGACTTCTCACGTAAGCATCAATAATCAATACCGTAGTGCTACTCTTGCAACTATTCACAGACACATCGTATTCTTTTACTTAACCGGGTAGTTCAATCAGCTTTTAATCAGTAACACCTCCCGCCGTTATTTTTTATAAAATATTTTTGTCGTTTTCAATCCGACAATAATTCTTTTATGGGGTCCACCAATGATTGAGCCATTATCACGAATATTCCCTAACAAAAGAATATTCCCAGACCAAACGAATATTTTATAACAGCTTGCATACTTTGCAAAATTTATAAATATTACCCACAACTATAACATTATATCAAATTTATTCCATAATATTCAAAAATAATATTTATAGAAAAAAATTCATCTTTATTTATAAAAGCTGGGGTCTTACAACCTCCCCTTCTTATGAAATTTTGCCCTCGAAATTAGGGTACGTACACGGTATGTTCAAGAGGTAAGGATACCTTGATTTCATTTGATTCTAACTCCCAAGTCATTTCCTCAACATCGTGGTTCCTCCATAAAACTTTGACTTGAGGTATAACCTTGGAGCGTAGAATATGTTCCTTCTTATCCAAAATTTGAACAGAACCACTTCATACGTCAAATCTTCCGCTTATTTCGTCCCGGTTCTAACTCAATAATATGGTTTCGGTCTTTCACATATTTACGTAACATAGATATGTGAAAAACGTTATGAACACGTAGACATATATTTGGCGGAAAGCGAGTCTATAGGCCACAGTTCCTACACGATCGAGGATTAAAAATGGACCGGATGAATCGAGGGTTAAGTTTTCCTCTCTTTCCAAATCTTGTAACTCCTTTCCATGGAGCAACTCTTAACAACACATGATCTCCTATATCGAATTCCACGTTCTTTCGATGAAGATCAAGATAACTCTTTTATCGATTTTGTGAGGTTTTTTACACGTTGTCGGATCGTTTGAATCTTTTCCGTAGTCATACGCATCAACTCCGATCCCAACAACGTTGCTTCACCCACTTCATCCCAAAGATATCTTGGAGATCGACACTTTCTTCCATACAACGCTTCGAATGGAGCCATGCCAATACTTGCTTGATAAGCTGTTGTTGTAGGAAAACTCCACCAATGGTAAGAACTTGTCCCAACTCCCTTGAAATCAAGGACACAGAGTCTTAATAGATCTTTAAGAGTTTGAATAGTCCTCTCCGATCGTCCGTCTCGTCCCGAGGATGATATGCCGAGCTAAATCGTAAGTCTGTGCCCATAGCTTTTTTGCAAACTAACCCAAAATCGTGAAGTGAATCTTGGGTCTCGATCGAAACTATGGATACCGGCAGATACCATGCGATCTTACAATCTCGTTTATGTACATACTGAGCAAGACGTTCAAGTGTATAAGTTTTTCAGATTTCGGAAGAAATGAGCAGACTTGGTCAATCTATCAACAATGACCCAAATCGCATCAATGCCTTGAGAAACCCTAGGAAGACCGGTGAACGAAATCCATGGTAATGTGCTCCCACTTCCATTCGGAATTTCAAGTGGTTGCAATGGACCTTTTGGTACTTGATGCTCCGCTTTAACTTGTTGACAAGTTAGACACCTTGAGATAAACAGCCGCTTATCTCTCTCTTCATATTGCTCCACCAAAATGTATAGACGAATATCATGATACATTTTGGTACTCCGAGATGGATTGCAAATGGTGTGTTGTGCGCCTCCATCATGATATTATACTTTAAATCGTGGTCGTTAGGAACACAAAGTGCGGAGTTGACTCAAGTATTCCTTCTTCATCGATTCTTGCTTCCAAGATAGCACCTTCTTGCACTTTTTTTTCCTCATACGCATCACTCCGTGTCCGTAGCTTGAGCGGCTTTAACTTTATCGATTAAAGTCGGTTTCTACTCGTATACTCGCTATCATCACATGCGTCCTCGAGTCTTTAACTCTATCTCCATCCTTTGCAAGTCACATAAAATGGGCCTTTGTGTTGACAATAACGCACTCGCATTTTGCATACGATCTTCTCGCTTCAACGCGTCGCCTACCACGTTCGCTTTTCCGAGGATGGTATTGGATGGTATGATCATAATCTTTCAGCAGTTCAAGCCAACGTCGTTGTCGCATGTTGAGTTCCTTTTGAGTGAAGAAATATTTGAGGCTTTTTATGATCCGTAAAGATCTCCACTTTCTCCCCATACAAGTAATGCCACCAAATTTTAAGTGCAAAGACAACAAATGCTTAACTCTAGATCATGAGTAGGATAATTCCTCTCATATTCTTTGAGTTATCGCGAGGCATAAGGCTATAACTTTTCCATGTTGCATAAGAACACATCCTAACCCTTTTCCCAAGCATCACTTTGTGAGATGACAAATCCCTCCGAGCCGGATGGTATTGTCGTAATAGGTCTTTGAAATAAGTCTCCTCTTGAGTTCTTGAAAACTCTTCTCACATTCTTTCGCTCCAACCGAACTTTGTATCTTTAAAGTCATTTGAGTCAATGGAGTAGCGATTCGAGAAAATCATTCCACGAATCCACGATAATAACCAATTTAAACCGAGAAAGCTACGTTACTTCTGGTCCATCGATTTAGGTTGTTCCCATTTTGAATAGCTTCAATCTTTCTTTGGGTCAACAGAAATTCCATGACTTGATACCACGTGCCCAAGGAATGCTACTTCTTCAAGCCGAACTCGCGATTTCTTCAACTTGGCATAAAGCTTATATTCACGAAGCTTTTGGAGTGTCACCTCAAGTGTTGCTCATGATCTTCACGACTTTTGGAATAAATAAGGATGTCATCAATAAAGGCGACCACAAAGTGATCTAAATATTCCTTGAATACTCGGTTCATCATATCCATGAAGGCGCAGGAGCATTAGTCAATCCAAAGGACATGACTAGGAATTCATAATGCCCGTCTCGAAGTTCGAAAGCCGTCTTTGGAATGTCGGTGATTCTAATCTTCAATTCGTGATATCCTAACGAAGATCAATCTTTGAAAAGAATTTGGCTCCTTAAACTGGTCAAACAGTCATCAATACGTGGCAATGGATACCTATTTTGATGGTGACATGATTCAACTCCCGATAATCAATACAAAGTCGCATACTCCCATCTTTCTTCTTCACGAATAGAACAGAGCACCCCAAGGAGAAGTACTAGGACGAATAAAGCCAATGTCTAACAATTCCTGCGGTTGGGTCTTTAACTCTCGAAGTTCAATAGAGCCATTCGATATGGGGCTTTGGAAATAGGTTTTGTCTGGGTTCAAGGTCGATACAAAATTCAATTTCACGCTTTCTGGGGTAGGCCGGGAAGTTCTTCTGGGGAATACGTCAGGAAATTTATTAACAATAGGAATATCGTTTAAAACTGATATATTTTTATTTAAATCTGTAACATGAGCTAAGAAAGCTTGACATCCATTTTTCAATAAACGAATAGCTTTATGGCTTGAGATGACCGTGATTGATTTTAATGGTTTGGTCGTTTGAATTCGCATAATAGGTTGATTAGGAATATGAAAGCTAACAACCTTACGAAAACAATCAATTTTTGCATGATAAGTAGTTAACCAATCAATCCTAGAATCACGTCAAATGCAAGTATTTTTAATGAAATAAGATCAACAGTAATGTGAGGGTACCGATTTGAACCAAACAAGACTTATAAGCGAGTGGATGTAATGAAGGTTTCTCCCAACGGAGTTTCCACAGATAAGTCAAAGTCTAATTTCTCCGGAGTCAAATTTAATCGATGAGCGCAAGTAGGAGAAATAAAAGAATGGGTAGAACCGGTATCAAATAAAGTATAGACTTCATTAGAGTTTATGATAAGCTTACCCGTGATGACCTCATTGGATTCCTTGCTCTTTGGGAGGTCACAACAAACGCGCTCTCCCTTGCACTCACCGATTTTGAATTTTACGGGATGGCCTTTGGTGCCTCCATCCTAGTGAATTTGTCTTGATGAACGCACAAAATCGAGCTAAGTGACCTTCTCTTCCACAATTATAACATGCTTTGGACGGCATGACGCAGCTTTGGATGATGTGTCCCTCTCCTCCGCATTTGAAGCATATGATAGGTGGTCTTTCTCCTTCCTTAACAATGGGTCTTTGGTGCCGACGTCTTTCCACCATTGTTGAATCTCCGCTTTCTTGAAATGTCCATTCTTATTGTTTGGCCACGATTACCACCGAAGTGGTTACCATATCTCGCCCGTTGATTCCCTCCACGCTTGTTGTCACCGCTCGATGACTACTCATTTGGTATTATAATTTTGCCACCGCTCTCTTGTAGTTGTGTTGACTCATTATCGCGCTCCACTAATCGAGCCCTATTTACAACATCCGAATACAAACACGGTTTATGAGAAATAAGATGTTGACGTATCTCCGCTTCAAACCTCTTAAAACATTCGCGCCATTTCTCTTCATTATCCACCAAGTGGGACGAACTGTGATAACTCGCAAATTTTGCCTCGTATGCGACGACACGGTCATATTGTTTTGTTCCAACTTGATAAATTCCACCTCCTTCGTATGGCGAATACTTTCGGAAAGTATTTGTCATTGAACGACTCTGGAACTTCTCCCAAGATATCTTCAAGACAAATGAGGTTGAGTACGTTTTACCGATTCCACCAAGAATCCGCCTCTCCGCAATAACATAAAGGCGGCAAAGGAACCTTTTGCTCCTCGGAGCATCCCAAGACATCAAATATCTTGGTAATCTGTTTTATCCATGCTTCCGCCGAAGTGGTTTTGGCTCTCCTTAAACTCAAAGTGGTCCCAGCTCCTTGAATTGTTTAGTGGTGACCCAGCGAGAGTTTTCCGTGTTTCCACCTACGTTTTGGACAGGAGTCGCTCTCGCCTGCTGTTGCATAAATTGCATAAAGCCTCTGAACATTTGATCATTCATCATTTGGTCAGTGTTGTTGTTTGCATGAGGATTGTTGCCTTCTTGATGCACATTATCCACGATTATTGATATGTGGTGAATCAACGATCGCTGCAAGGCCCATTGCTATTCTCAACATTCTCGGATGTCATTTTCAGATCATCGCCATAAAACAAAAGGTTAATTGACATGTAACAAATTATCCCTATCTTCCGACCAACCAATAAAATAGCACATAAACTTAGGTAGGTCATACTAGCGAAGGTATTCTGTCTCTCCCTCCTAGTACTATTCTCACATCTTAGCCGAGGATCATATCCCTAAGCTTTGATATTAAATCGTGGACGCCCCAAAAATAGGTATACATCACCCATCTTGGGTCGCCACTTACATGGTACATGTAATTTAAAAACAACTTATTAACATAATCACGTATAATACGACATAAAGCGTGAGTTTAAATACAAATATCGCTTCTACTAGATATTATACAAACTCAAACAAAAAGTCCTCATTACAGTTATTATCACACTATTTTACGAATAGTGAGGACTACTAATACTATCTTGAGGACCATCACTCGTTTCCCGACTGCCCCAGCCTATATTCTCATTTCAAAGAAAAAGGTGAAAGAAAGGGTGAGCTCAACTAGCCCAAAGGAGAAATATTATGACTAAGATAATGCGAGAATAAATTATCAATAGTCTTCAACAATGTTAAACCGATAAAATACAATAGACAACCGGTTTAATCATAATGAATATGCAATCCATTAAAAGAGTCAAGTAGAAAATAAAGTCTACTATCTTTTAGGTTTAAAAAGTTTTTCATCATTTGTTATAATCGAGACTCGACTTTAATAAATATTCCACATCATTGAATCACTTACACACTACGGCCAAGGATATTCTTTAGTATCACGACCACAATTATTCATGCACTACGGGCCAAGAATATTTGTGTATTCATTAATGGTCATGATCATGCCAACAACTCGGCCCACCAATGCACTACTGACCCATCGAGGATTTTTATCACATCATTTGTAACATTACGGTCATGATTACACCGAATAGTCTCTCGGTCATAATCATACCAAGTCCATCTATGCACATGTGCCACAGATGACTTTAAAAAAAATATAAACATGAGGATGATGACAATGATATAAGAATTCAATAAAACAAGTTCAAGAATTATTTTATCCAGAATTATTAACGCCCAAATTATCAACATTATCTTTGTTTTGTAGAGTAAAATTCAAGAATGATCGGAAGAATATTTTCATGAAAAAGATCTTTGGATGAAACGCAAATATCAAGGATATTCCACTAATTTCATGGAGTATAGAAGTCAAGGTTTTAACTTATTTGGGTATAATAAAGAATGGAATAACAAAAGAAATCACCATGCATGCGATATAATCGCATGCAAAAGTTATTCCAACAGAATAATAAAGAACGGAACCAAAGTCGTGAAATTCACACCGGACAGGATGTTCCAAATGTAATAATAAAGATGGAACCAGATCCGAAGTGTAAAACACATGATAGGATATTCCAATGAATAATAAAGAGCGGAACCAGTCCGGTGTAAAAACACATGCACGAGGATGTTCCAATGTAATAATAATAAAGAGCGGAACCGGTCGGTGTAAAACACATGCATGACGAGGATGTTCCAGCGAGAATAATAGAAGAATGTCACCAAGTATAGGGTAAACCACTTATACAAAAGTTATTCCACACAATAATAAGCAATGGAATAACAACAGTTCTCTTCATGAATAAGAAAGAATAACACCCCTTACATTTGGTAGGAGATTGAATACGCAGCAGAAGGTAGTAATAAAAATACTCTTCTTCTTTCTCTCTTATTCTCTCTATACTTTCTCTCTCTATAGCTTGAATGAATTCGTGAAAAATAATGAAGCCCTAGGCCTCTATTTATAGAAGATTTCTATCTTAGCACTTTCTTTGTGAAAAGGCAAGTGGCTTGATTTAATTCGGTTTGACGCTTTGTAATATGAAACGACAAGTGGTTCGGCCTTTTGTAATGTGAAACGACAAGTGGTTCGACGTCAGGTAAAGGTAATTACTATTAACGAAGGTAAATACTATATCGACGGAAGGTAAACACTATTCACAAGGGTAATTACTATTGGCGAAGGTAATTACTATTGACGAAGGTAAATACTATCATTTCGAAGGTAAATACTATTCACAAGGGTAATTACTATCGACGAAGGTAATTACTATTGACGAAGGTAAATACTATTCACAAGGGTAATTACTATCGATTGAAGAGACTCTTAGATGATGACATATGAGCCCCCATAAAATAATCAAACTTACCACAAATCATTTTTTTTCATCAACACATATTTAATCTTTCAACAATTATTAATCATTTATAACTTGTCGTCTCAATTATTGATTTAATACTATAACATATTATATCTCAGATGATAATGTGACAATAATTGAATCAATAATATAAGAGATATGATGCAAGAATTATCGAAAGTAATAATTGAGCATAAATGAGTGACTTCTCACGTGTAAGCATCAATAATCAATACCGTGTGCTACTGCAACCACGGCGTATTTGTACTTTTACCACAACGGGTAGTTCAAGCAGCTTTTAACGGTAACACCTCCGTAGTTACTTTTTATAAAATATTTTTGTCGTTTTTCTCAATCCGAAACAATAATTCTTTTGTGGGGTCCACCAATGATTGAGCCATTGTACGAATATTCCCTAACAAAAAGAATATTCCCCGACCAAACGAATATTTTATAACAACTTGCATACTTTGCAAAATTTATAAATATTACCCACAACTATAACATTATATCAAATTTATTCCATAATATTCAAAAATAATATTTATAGAAAAAATTCATCTTTATTTATAAAAGCTGGGGTCTTACAACCTCGCTTTCATTTATGATTCCAACTCCCAGGACATTTCTTCAATAGCATGGTTTCTCCACAAAACCTTAACTTGTGGTATAACCTTGGTGCATAGGACATGCTCTTTCCTATCCAATATCTTAACATGTACCTCCTCGTACATTAAATCTTCGGCTATCTCATCCGGTTCTAACTCAATAATGTGGTTCGGGCATTTCACATATTTACGAAGCATAGATATGTGAAAAACATTATGAACATGAGACATGCTTGGAGGTAATGCGAGTCTATAGGCCACATTTCCTATTCGGTCAAGAATCTCAAATGGACCAACAAATCATGGATTGAGCTTTCATCTCTTCCCAAATCTTGTAACTCATTTCCATGGAGCAATACGTAATAATACATGATCCCCAATATTAAATTCTACGTCCTTTCGATGAAGATCCGCATAACTCTTTTGTCGATCATGTGCCGTTTGTATACGTTGTTGAATCATTTAGATCTTTTCTATAGTTATGCGTACCAATTCTAGTCCCAATAATGTTGTTTCTCCCACCTCATCCCAGCATACTGAAGAGCGATACTTTCGTCCATACAATGCTTCAAATGGAGCCATGCCTATACTTGCTTGATAACTGATGTTGTAGGAGAATTCCACCAATGGTAGGTACTTATCCCAACTCCCTTTGAAATCTAGGACACATAGTCTTAATAGATCTTTAAGAGTTTGAATAGTCCTCTCTGATTGCCCGTCCGTTTGAGGATGGTATCTTGCCAATCGAATCAGAACTGCGTTTCATAGCTTTCTGCAAGCTAACCCAAAATTGTGAAGTGAATCTTGGGTCACGATCCGAAACTATGGATACTAGCATGCCATGCAATCTTATAATCTCATTCACGTACATACGAGCAAGACGTTCAAGGGAATAAGTCTCCCGTATAGGCAAGAAATGAGCAGACTTGGTTAATCTATCAACAATAAACCAAATCGCATATATGCCTTGAGAAACCTTGGGAAGACCCGTAACGAAATCTATAGTAATGTGTTCCCACTTCTATTTCGGAATCTTAAGTGGTTGTAATGGACCCTTTGGCACTTGATGCTCCGCCTTCACACGTTGACAAGTTAAACACCTCGAGATAAACTCTGCGATCTCTCTTTTCATATTGCTCCACCAAAATGTATGTCAAAGATCATGATACATTTTGGTACTCCCAGGATGGATTGCAAACGGTGTGTTGTGTGCCTCCATCATGATTCTATGCTTCAAGTCAGAATCATTAGGAACACAAAGTCTGGAGTTGACTCGAAGTATTCCTTCTTCATCAATTCTTGCTTCTGGAATAGCACTTTCTTTTTCATACGCATCATCTCCATGTTCGTAGCTTGAGCAGCTTTAACTTTATCGATTAAAGTCGGTTCTACTCGTATGTTTGATATCATCACGTGGGTACTTGGAGCCTTTACCTCTATCTCCATCCTCTGCAAGTCATACAAAATGGACCTTTGTGTTAACAACATTGCACTCGTACCCGCATATGATCTTTTACTCAATGCGTCAGCTACTACGTTTGCTTTTCCAGGATGATATTGAATGGTATGGTAGTAATCTTTCAACAACTCGAGCCAACGTCGTTGCCGCATATTGAGTTCCTTTTGGGTGAAGAAATACTTGAGGCTTTTATGATCTGTATAGATCTCCACTTTCTCCCCATACAGGTAGTGTCTCCAGATCTTCAACGCGAAAATGACTATTGCCAACTCCAAATCATGAGTAGGATAATTCCTCTCATATTCTTTGAGTTGTCACGAGGCATAGGCTATGACTTTCCCATGTTGTATGAGAACACATCCTAACCCTTTGCCTAAAGCATAGCTGTAGAAAACAAATCCATCCGAACCATATGGTATTGTCAAAACAGGTGCTGAAATGAGTCTCCTCTTAAGTTCTTAAAAACTCTTCTCACAATCCTCGCTCCAACCAAATTTTGTATCTTTACGAGTCAGCTGAGTTAACGGAGTAGCAATTCGAGAAAATCCTTCCACGAATCTCCGATAGTAACCAGCTAAGCCCAGAAAGCTATGTACTTCGATCACCGACTTTGGTTGCTCCCAACTTTGTATGGCTTCAATCTTCGCTGGGTCGACAGATACTCCATGTTTTGACACCACATGCCCAAGGAATGCTACTTTCTTAAGCCAGAACTCGCATTTCTTCAGCTTGGCATATAGCTTGTTATTGTGAAGCCTTTGAAGTACCAGCTTCAAATGGTGCTCATGATCTTCATGACTTTTGGAATAGATGAGGATGTTATCAATAAAGACAACAACGAACTGATCCAAATATTCTTTGAACACACAGTTCATCATATCCATGAAAGCAGCAGGAGCATTAGTCAATCCAAAAGACATGACTAAGAATTCATAATACCCGTACCGAGTTCTGAAGGCAGTCGGAATATCCTCAGTTTTAATCTTCAGCTGATGATATCCAGAATGAAGATCAATCTTTGAAAGAATTGTGCTCCTTGCAACTGGTCGAACAAGTCATCAATGCGAGGTAGCGGATACCTATTCTTGATAGTGACATGGTTCAATTCTCGGTAGTCTACAAAGTCGCATACTCCTGTCTTTCTTCTTTACAAATAACACAGGAGCACCCCAAGGAGATGTACTAGGACGAATGAAACCGATGTCCAATAACTCCTGTAGTTGGACCTTTAACTCCTGAAGTTCAATAGGAGCCATTCGATATGGGGCTTTATAAATGGGCTTTGTACCAGGTTCAAGCTCAATAAAAAATTCAACTTCACGTTCTGGGGGTAGACCAGAAGTTCTTCAGGAAATACGTCAAGAAATTCATTAACAATAGAAATATTATTCAAATCTGACGTATTTTTGTTCAAGTCTGTGACATAGGCTAAGAAAGCTTGACATCCATTTTTCAATAAACGAATAGCTTTATGGCTTGATATGACAGTGATTGACTTTAGTGGTTTGGTTGTTTAAATTTGCATAACAGGTTGGTTAGGAATATGAAAACTAAAACCTTACGAAAACAATCAATTTTAGCATGATGTGTGGTTAACCAATCAATCCCTAAGATCACATCAAATGCAAGTATTTCCAACGAAATAAGATCGGTAGGTAATTTTATGGTACCAACCTGAATCAAGCAAGATTTATAAACAGTAGATGTAATGAAAGTTTCTCCTAATGGAGTCTCATCAGATAAGTCAAGGTCTAATTTCTCCGGAGTCAAGTTCAAACGTTGAGCACAAGTAGGAGAGATAAAAGAATGGGTAGAACCGGTATCTAATAAGGTATAAACTTCGCAAGAGTTTATGATTAGCTTACCCGTGATCACCTCGTTCGGGTTTCTCGCGTTTTGGCCAGTCACGACAAACGCCCTCCCTTGAACCACCGACTTTGTTTTGTCCATAGTCGCCTTTGGTGTCACCATCCCAGCTGGACTTGACTTCGCTATCGGAAAAAACCAAGCTATATGACCGTCTTTTCCACAACTGAAACACACCTTGGAAGGCTGTGAACAGTTTGGACTTATGTATTCCTCCTCTCCGCATTGTATATCTAGCGACCGCGGTCGTTCTCCTCCCTAGGAATTGTTGTTGGTGTTGGTGGTTGTTCCTTGATGTCTTCCCGTCATTGTTGAATCTCCTCTTTCTGAAATTTCCACTTGACTCACATCTCCTATTATCATGGCCACGATTACCACCCGAGTGGTTACCGCTTTTGTCTATATTCTTTCCTCCCCGCTGGTTATCATCGCTCCGATGACTGTTGTCATCGGTATGACCCTGATTGTGGTCCCTCGGTTGGGCATACTCATTATCTCGCTCTAATAATTGAGCCCTGTTGACAACATCTAAATATTAAGAAAATTTATAAGAGATAAGATATTGTCGAATCTCGGGTTTTAGACCTCTCAGAAACATCCTCGTTATTCGTTCCTCATTCTCGACCAAATGAGGTACAAACCTGGATAACTCTGCAAACTTCACCTCGTACTGGGACACCGTCATGTTGTTTTGTTCCAGTCTGATAAACTCCACCTCCTTCATATGACGAATACTTTCAGGAAAGTACTTGTCATTAAACAGTTTCTGAAACGTTTCCCAAGACATATTGAGTGCGACTGGCTGGGTATGCTTCACAGATTCCCACCAGTAATCTGCCTCACCGCGGAACATAAAGGTGGCGAATGGAACCTTCTGTTCCTCCGTGCATCCTAAGACATCGAATATCTTGGTAATTTGTTTGACCCACGTTTCCGCCTTAATCGGATCCGGCTTTCCCGCAAATTCTGGTGGTCCCAACTCTTTGAACTGCTTGGCTCTGACAAGGATCGCATTGCTATCATTTTCACCTATATTTTGTACACGAGTCTCCCTCTTCTAGTTTTGCATGAACTGCAAAAAGCTTCTAAACATCCCGTCATTCATCATTTGTTCAGTAGTGTTGTTCATAGGAGGAATATTGCCTTCTTTTTGCACGTTCTCCTGGGTGGTGATTAAAGATATCTCACACTCTCATTCACTCCATTGTTAATATTTTCAGCTGCCATTCTCAAATACTGCCACAAAACAAGGGTTAATTGACATGTCACATATTATCCTTATACTCTGACCGATCAAATAAATACCAAATAAACTTAGTCAGGTCATACTAGTGAAGGAATTCCCCGTCTCTCCCCTCCTAGTTCTTGTAAGACCCCAACTTTTTGAATAAAGATTAAATTTTCTCGAAATATATTTTTGAATATTATGGTGTGGATTTGATATAATGTTATAGTTGTGGGTAATATTTACAAATTTTGCAAAGTACGCAAGTTGTTATATAATATTCGATTGGTCGGGGAATATTCGTTTTAACAGGGAATATTCGTATAATGGCACAATCATTGGTGGACCCCCATAACGGAATTATTGTCGGATTGAGAAAACGACAAAAATACATTATGAAAATAACTATGAAGTTTTACCGTTAATCTGTTGAACTACCCTTAGTAGTAAAAGTACAAGAATCTGGCGTGGTTGCATAGTAGCACACGGTATTGATTATTGATGCTTACGTGAGAAGTCACTCAGTTATACTCAATTATTTCTACAGTAATTATTGCATCATATATCTCATATTATTGATTCGATTATTGTCATAGTATCATCTGCATTATATGTTATTTTATTAAATCAATAATTGAGACGACAAAGTTATTCATATTATTAAATTATAATATTTACAATGTCTAGAAGTTTCACAAAGAGAGGTTTGGTCACCTAATTCAGGCCGCCAATAGGAGAAATCCTTATTGAAAGCCCCCTCTTTCCTGGGAACGACCTGGTTGATAAATATTGTGAGTTATAATAATAATGATGAATGTTATTAAAATTGAAGTTGTGTTCGGAGTTGAATTTGGAGACGCCGACGTGATATTTGAGTCCAGAACGATGAAATTAGTAAAAATAATCTATAAACACAAAATTTTTCCGAAATTCACTATTTGGTCAAAAAGTCAACAATTGACTTTTTCGGGAAAAGTTAAACTTCAAAATTTTAAAATTTATATTTTTGATAAAAATGGTTTCATTGTGTTGGAATTATTTGTGTTAGTGAAAATCGACAATTATTTCGATAATAATTGATGTCTGGAGGTTATATTGACCAATCGGGTATTTAACCGGATAAATGAGCAATTGATTGCTATTATTTCACATGATTATAACTATTTGTTCATATATGTATACTATTGTTTCACATTCTTGTTACTATTAGGGGAGTTGGTGCAAGATTGATAACACTTGCATGACTAAGTTAAAAATGGAGGTATAGATGGAGGTACTATACTGTAATTCATATTTTCACATGTCTAGAACTATTGATTCACATAATTTACTATTGAATCACATTATTT
Organism: Panax quinquefolius; assembly: GCA_020205615.1. Classification (NCBI taxonomy): domain Eukaryota; kingdom Viridiplantae; phylum Streptophyta; class Magnoliopsida; order Apiales; family Araliaceae; genus Panax; species Panax quinquefolius. The sequence continues at coordinate 119,722,110 of CM035172.1, read as the reverse complement.
ACTATTAGGGGAAGTGGTGCAAGTTTGATAATACTTCCATGACTAAATTAAAATGAAAGAAAAGTTGGAGGTATTGTCTTTGAAATTTTTGAGCCCCAAAACGTGCAATTATCGAAACTATATTTTTCTATAAATAGAAGCTCATTCTTCCTTCATTTCTCACCAATTCACAAAAGCTTTAGAGCGATTATTATAGAGAGAAATTATAGAAAGAAGAAGAGAAGTCTACTACCTCACTATATTAAGATCCAGTTTTTTCTAAAGGTAGGGAGTATTATTTCTTTCTTATCTATGAAGAGAACACATTATTTCATTCTTTATTATTCTATTGGAATAACTCAGATACGCTGGGCTACCCTATACTTGGTGAAATTCTTACATTATTCCATTCTTTATCATTACGTTGGAACATCACATGCATGCGCTTTTGGGACACTGGTTCCATTATTTATCATTCTGTTGGAACATCACATGCAATGCGTTTCTACTTTGGACCGGGTTCCGTCTTTATTATTCTCGTTGGAATATCACATGCATGCGCTTTTCTGACGGACTGATTCCATCTTTATTATTCTGTTGGAATATCCCGCTTCGCATGCGTTTTATGTTGGACCGATTCCGTTATTTATTATTCTATTGGAATAACCCGCATGTGTGGTCTATCGATGCACGGTGATTTCTTTTGTTATTCCATTCCTTGTTATACTCGGTTGGTTAAAGTTTTGACTTCTATACTCCATGAAATTAGTGGAATATCCTTGATATTTGCGCTTCATCCAAAGATCTTTTCATGGAAATATTCTTACGAGCATTCTTGAATTTTACTCTACAAAGCAAAGATCATGTTGACAATTTGGACATTATTAGTTCCTATATAAATTAATTCTTGAACTTGTTTTATTGAATTCTTATATCATTGTCATCATCCTCATGTTTATTTTTTTTTTTGAAAGTCATCTGTGGCATGTAGTGCATAGATGGACTTGGTATGATTATGACCGAGGATTATTTAGTGTAATCATGGACCAAGTAATGTTACAAATGATGTGGTAAAGTCCTCATTGGCCCGTAGTTCATTGATGGATGAGTTGTTGGCATGATCATGACCATTAATGAATACACAAATATTCTTGGCCCGTAGTGCATGGATAATTGTGGTCGTGATACTAAAGAATATCCTTGGCCGTAGTGCAGGGGTGATTCGATGATGTGGATTATTTATTAAGCTGAGTCCCAGTGATAAAAGTGATGAAAAACCTTTTAAATCATAAAAGATAGTAGATTTTATTCTCTACTTGACTCTTTTAATGGATTGCTTGTTCCACTGTAGTTAAACTTGATGGTTGTTATATTGTATCGGTTTAACTTCGTTCAAGGCTCACGATAATATATTCTCGCATTATCTTAGTCATAATATTTCCTCTTAGGCTAGTTGAGTTCACCCTTTTACTTTTATTGTTCTCTCTGTGAAATGAGAACGAAAGTGGGGACTAGTCGGGAGCGGAGTGACGGACGGATGATAGCATTAGTAGTCCTCACTATTCAGTGAAATAGTGAAAAATAAATGTAATAATATTGAATTTGAGTTTGAATATTGTCTAGACGGCAATATTTGTATTAAAACTCACAGCTTATGTTTTGTCGTACTTTACACGACAGTTGTATAATTAAGTTGTATTTGTATTCTGTACCATGTATTTGACGACTCAGAATAGGTGATGTATATCTATTTTGGGGGCATCATAGTTGGTATCAGAGCTTAGGGATATGATCCCTGGCTAAGATGTGAGACTAGAACTAAGAATGGAGAGACGGGGAATTCCTTCGCTATTATGACCTACCTAAGTTTATTTGGTATTTAATTGGTTGGTCAGAGTATATGGATAATATGTTGCATGTCAATTAACCCTTATTTTGTGGTAGTATTTGAAAATGGCATCCGAGAATATTGAGAATAGCAATGGAGCACAAAAGACCGTTGAGTCTCCACAGATCAACAATCAGAATAATGTGCATCAGGAAGGCGACAATCCTCATGCAAACAACAAACATTGACCAAATGATGAACGATGGAATGTTCAGGGGCTTTATGCAATTCATGCAACATCAAAGCGAGAGCTGCCTCTGCCCAAAATATAGGTGGAAACTTTGGAAACTCTCTGAATGGTTCTCGCTAAAGCAGTTTAAGGAGCTGGGACCACCGGAGTTTATTGGAGAGCCAAAACCACTTAAGGTCAAGCATGGATAAAGCAGATCACCAAGATATTTGATGTCTTGGGATGCTCCGAGAGCAAAAGGTTCCTTCGCCACCTTCATGTTGCGTGAAGAGGCGGACATGGTGGGAATCAGAAACATACCCGACTGGACTTTTCATGATGTCTTGGGAGAAGTTCCAAGAGCTATTCAACGACAAGTACTTTCCCAAAAGTATTCGTCACATGAAAGAGGTGGAGTTTATCAAGTTGGAGCAAAACAATATGACCGTGTCGCAATACGAGGCTAAATTTATGAGTTATCGGTTTGCAGATCCCATTTGGTCGATAATGAGGAACGAATGACACGAATGTTTTTAAGAAGTTTGAAACCAAAGATACGTCAATATCTTATTTCTCATAAACTGTGTTTTTATTTAGATGTTGTAAATAGGGCTCAGTTATTGGAGCGCGATAACGAGTCAACACAACCAAGAGAAAGCAGCCGGCAGTGTAACGACCCCAAAATAGGCCCATTCTATCCAACCCATTCTGAGTCGCCAAATATATGGTACGGAAAACAACTACAACTTTATTACAACAATTGTCATGCAAAATACAACAACACATATGCTGTGAGTTTGGATACAAATATATACCAACTGTAGCACGTCACAATGACACCTTACATAAAGGTATAGTCAAAAACTGTTTTAGAAATTAGAATCTTTGGGAAGTGCTCAAGGAAACCTTCGTACATGGGAGGCCATGCTTTTAGGTTATGGTAGATATCATATGGCCACAGAATTATCCTTGGTTGACCTAATAGACCCCTAAAGAAAAACGAGAAGATTACTATCATATTCTTCCCAATGGTGAGTCTTCTCTTGACATATCATTATCTCCACTGTCTCTAATTGGGTATTATACTCCAAACAAACACCAAGATTATATAGGTAGTGCTTGTAAATATACTCAGCAAGTGGATGAGCACAACCATGTCTTATGATGACACGAGGTTGTATGTCATTAGACATCTTGTATGATAGTGGCAAAACACCCTTCCAAGTTAAATTCACCTCACCCTCAACATCTATAGACCACCATTCTATTCCCTCGTTATCCCCCGTTCGACCCAGCTACACTTTTATTACCTGAAAGGAATTGTGAAACAAAAGGGTGAGCACAACTAGCTCAGTAAAGAATATTATGACTAAAGATAAATAAATTATCAATAGTCTTCATCAGTAATAAATCAGAGATTTAGAACATATGGTAGATGATTAAACTTTTCAACCATAGTCAGTGCGTGAACGAAAGCAATCCATTAAAGAGTCAAATAGACTATAAAGTCTATTATCTTCTCCACATTAAAAGTCCACCAACAATGTTTTATCCTCAGTAACATCAATCAACAGTTCCTTTCCACAATCATATGAATAACTTCATAATCATAATTGTGATTCTAAATTCTCTTCTCATCCAGACGAAGATAATTTTCATCACTGTCTTTTACCGAAACACCAAATATCATAGTTATACCAAATCACAGTTCTTGTTCATAATCATACTAATAAATTCATCTTTGCACCACGGGCCAAAGATATTCATCAACAGTTCATCTTTACACTACAGGCTAAAGATATTCAACAACAGGTCATCTTTGCATTACGAGCCAAAGATATTCATCAATAATTCATCTTTGCACTACAGGCTAAGATATTCATCAACAAGTCATCTTTGCACTACGAGCCAAAGATATTCATATATCAAATAAATACATAATCATTTCAGAAGTTATATAACAATAATTATAACCATGTTGATCAATTCAATTAAGCTAAAAATATTCAATTGTAAATTCAATGGTCATGATCATACCAGTCAACAATTCAACTTTTGCACTACTGGCCAAAGAGAACCTATAGTCACGATCATACCAATAATCTACCCATCTTTACACTAAAGTCAAAGAGAAATATCATCATTAGGGTTATAAGAATGTTATATAAAAATAATATAATCAAAACATGGTTTTAATTTCAAGAGTAAGATTCATAAATCAACGATAATTTGGTCGGAGAAGAAACCAATTTGTCGTGAATAGTACCGTATTAAATTACATATAATCTCGTATATCGTGCATAGTAACCTCGACACGAAAAGATAAAGTTTCATAATAAAATCCATATCAATATTTATAACACCTTAATCCAAATATTATAAAATCACTTAATAATATCAAAATCTTAATATTCTTAATATTACAACAATATTTAATAATTTCTAAAACTTATAAACAATTTAATTAAATTGTTTACACTTTACTAATTAATGCATTTAATCATCATAAAATGCCAAACTCATAAGATTTCATCACCAATAACCAAAACCCTCATCAAAAATCAGCATATACCTCATATATGATTCTCGAAAGCCATAAAATCATATTTTCCAATTTTCTTACTTCACATGACATATTTAATTCATTTACTCATAACTAGAACATTTTCATGAAAAATACCAAATCAGTTTCAAAAATATTTCTTTTCTGGGATTTAGTATAACATAATCCCATATTGAACATATATTTTTCTCGAAATTTTAAAAATTCATTTACTATTTTTCATATGGCCAAAACCATCGAATATTTAAACATTTATCATAAATTATACTTTTATCCAAAAATTCTGAAATTTACATGGTATACTGATATTATATAGATGTACTCGTAATAAAAATTTCATCAATTTTGGAGTTAATCACAAGGAGTTATAAGCAATTACTTTTAAAATAGTCTTTTCTCATAAAATCCATAACTCCTAATCTATACATCCAAAAATCGCCATATTTGGACACAATCTACAAAACTCATCAAAATATCATTTCAAATTTTTCCAGAATTTTTGAAGGTCCGAAAAAATACAAAACTGAAAAACATAATCACCCTTAAAAATCCCTTACTATCCCTTACTATCCCTTACCTCAAAAGAGCAGTACTTCTAACTAGAATAACGCTGAACAAACTTGCACCGTATAGCAATACTCAAAATACTCACAAGAATACGCTCGATAATATAGAGAGAAAACTTTGATTTTCGGTGTGATTTTCAATTCTAACCTAAGCACCCTATTTATAAGAAAATGCTTAGAACACCAAAGCAGAAAATTTAATATAATATTAATATATATAATTTTTATTCCAACGCACACTTATTTTGCTAAACCTCAGCCACCAAACAGCCCACCTCACAAGACTTGCACAAAAAACGTTTTTGTTATTTAAATTATTTTAAACTTCCAAAAATCAATTATTTTAGAGCTTCAGAACTTCAATAATTCATAATAAATAGCCCTTTTATCAGAAAATTCAAATCTCGCAAGTTTTTATAGGAAATTCAATTCTCTACAACTTTGCGGAAGAAAGTTTTTCCAAATTCCAAACAGAAATTGACCGAAATCCACAAACGGGAGATTTTACAGTCTATAATCAAATTTCAGTCAAGAAATGGGGTCCAATCGAAACACATAAAATATGCTTTACATATTTTGGTAACAAAATACTCCTCCTCCACATAAACTCATATATCCCACATTCATTGTAAAAATATCATCATTAATATATTATTAAAATAATATATTTAAATGAATTATTTTATCAGAAAAAAAATAAAATATTAATTTTCAACAATTGTCACTTTAAAAATTTTCTCCATCTATATTCACATAAAATCAATATTTTTCTCATCATATAAATCAATAATTAATTATTCACAAATAATATTATGAGAATCACGAAGATCGGAAACCGGTAGTTCCTAAAGAAAAGAGGGCTTTCAATAAAGATTTCTCTTCTTTGGTGGCGCAATTAGGTGACCAAACCTCTCCTTAGACAGAACTTTCTAGACATTGCCAATAATGTTATCCAATAATATTATTCAGATAATATGAATTATTGCTCCGATAATAGAAAATATTGTGTAATGACAATTTATTGAAACAACAGTAATATAAAATATCAATGCAGCAATTATTGAATCAATAAAATAAAATACTAAAAAGTAATTACTATACCAATTATTGAGTAGTGCCTTCTTACGTAAGAATCAATAATTGGTGCAATACCGTAATCTTCATTGTGTTTTAAACCAAGGAGTATTTTAACAAGATTAATCTGTGAATAACTAAGCCGTCATTTATAAACAACTTATATTTGTCGTTTTCTTCATCCAATCGCTTTTCGTTATGGGGCCCACACAAGGCTGCGTCATCGTACTGATATTCCCGACAAAAAGAATATTCCAAGACCAAACGAATATTCTCCGACAATAATAAATATTTTATAACCACTTGCTTATTTTGAAAAAATTATATATATCACCCTTAACTTTAACTTTTATCAATTTAACCATTTACTGAATAGTAATTATAAGAAAAATTGAATACTTTTATTTCATAAAATTCGGGGCCTTACAGGCAGAATGAAAATACAAGTGGTAACAGTCATCGAAACGATGACAAGCGTGGAGGGAATCAACATGCCAGAAATGGTAACCACTTCGGTGGTAATCATAGCCAAGACAATAAAAATGGACATTTCAAGAAAAGGAGATTCAATAATGATGGAAAGACATCAGCACCAGCACCCATTGTTAAGGAAGGAGAACGACCATATATCATATGCTTCAAATGCGGAGGGGAGGGACACATCAGTCCAAACTGCGCGATGCCATCCAAAGCATGTTATAATTGTGGAAGGGAAGGTCACTTAGCTCGATTTTATCGTTCACCAAAGACAAGTTCAGCTAGGATGGAGGCACCAAAGGCCATCCCAGAAAAGTCAAAGCCGGTAGTGCAAGGGAGAGCGTTTGTCGTAACCTCCCAGAAAGCAAGGAACCCAAACGAGGTCATCACGGGTAAGCTTATCATAAACTCTAGCGAAGTCTATACCTTATTTGATACCGGTTCTACCCATTCTTTTATTTCTGCTACTTGCGCTCAACGTTTAAATTTGACTCCGGAGAAATTAGACTTTGACTTATCTGTTGAAACTCCATTAGGAGAAACCTTCATTACATCCATCGTTTATAAGTCTTGTTTGATTCAAATCCAGAATCGCGACGTTACCCGCCGATCTTATCTCCTTAAAAATACTTGCATTTGACGTGATTCTAGGGATTGATTGGTTAACTACTCATCATGCTAAAATTGATTGTTTTCGTAAGGTTGTTAGCTTTCATATTCCTAATAAACCTATTATGCGAATTCAAGCGACCAAACCATTAAAATCAATCACGGTCATCTCAAGCCATAAAGCTATTTGTTTATTGAAAATGGATGTCAAGCTTTCTTAGCTCATATCACTTGATTTAAACAAAAATACGCCGATTTAAAGGATATTTCTATTGTTAATAAATTTCCGACGTATTCCACGAAGAACTTCTGGCCTACCCCAGGCGTGAAGTTGAATTTTGTATTGACCTTGAACCCCAGACAAAACCCATTTCCAAAGCCCCATATCGAATGGCTCCTATTGAACTTCAGGAGTTAAAACCCAATTGCAGGAATTGTTAGACATTGGTTTCATTTGTCCTAAGACGTCTCCTCGGGGTGCTCCCTGCTCTATTCGTGAAGAAGAAAGATGGGAGTATGCGACTTTGTATTGATTATCGGGAGTTCAATCATGTCACCATTAAAAATAGGTACCTATTGCCACGTATTGATGATTTTGTTTGATCGGGATTATAAGGAGCACAATTTTTTCAAAGATCGATCTTCATTCGGATATCATCATTTGAGGTTAAAAGCGAGGATATTCCAAAGGCGCCTTGAACTTCGGTGACGGGCATTATGAATTCTTAGTTTTTGGATTGACTAATGCTCCTGCTGCCTTCATGGATATGATGAACTGAGTATTCAAGGAATATTTGGATCACTTTGTGGTCGTCTTTATTGATGACATCCTTATTTATTCCAAAAGCCGTGAAGATCATGAGCAACACTTGAGCTGATACTCCAAAAGCTTCGTGAATATAAGCTTTATGCCAAGTTAAAGAAATGTGAGCTCTGGCTTGAGGAAGTAGCATTCCTTGGGCACGTGATATCAAGTCATGGAATATATGTTGACCCAGCAAAGATTGAAGCTACACTACAACAAAAAGTTTAAACCGCTATTGATCGACGCGATCGCAGATAGCTATCATATGAAAAGTGCCGATCGCGATAGTCGTCAAGATAAAATCTGGTCATTGGGATGCACATCGGCGACCACTATTAGCGATCGAGATATCTGCGATGACGCTATGAAGCGCAAAATGACAAATCCGGTCATTGTTGAGTCAAAGATGGTCCAAGGCCAAAGGCGGCGTGGTCAAGCGACCATTATCCAACCGGCCGGTCACGCTATCTGTCTTGAAATCTAATAACATGTGACGCGTCACCGGTCGCTGATATGAAAAAAAATTACAGCCAGATTTTTCTTTGTTTTGCGAGAATTTTTACTGCTTTTCTACCTGCTTTATCCCAACACACATACACACCAAGATAAACAACATACAAAACAATATAAACATCCATCGTCCACCAACACATACACCAAACTAGTATATAAACCTTTAAAAACCAATATGATTTGAATAAATATAATAACATTTCAAAACTTGTTTAAGTAACATATATACAAACATCCAAATAATGAATATACAAGTACAAGGTTATGTCAAGCGTCATCCCCTCCTTGATCACCCTGTAATTAACAAAATAATAAAACAAGTTACAAATATAATAAATATGTTGATACTGGTATATATTACGACAATACATACAACAAATTGATTTTATACCTCGTCGCCATCCCCATGTTGTCCTGCTGCTGCTGCCGCTACTGCTTCAAGTTAACTCCTCGGGATCAGAGAGCCCCGGTGCCCGCCCAGTATCTTCAGAAGATTTCGATCTTGACATATAGCTCTCACACAGTCAGCCGGAGTATGAACAACTGGATGACTCGATGACTGTGAAGACTGGGTAGCAGAGCTGCCTGAGCCACTGAAGGATGGGCGTCGTCATTGTCCTTGACCTTTAATGTAGTTCTTCTTCTGTGAGACGCCTCTCCCACAACTCTTGATCAATAGGCGGACGTGGAGTGCCTTGAGGATAGTATTTCATTCAATAAACGTTTATAAGTATCCTATCATCATGTTAACACTTAAATAGTTAAAAATAATATTTTGTAAGTATTAATAAACAAGATCGGTTGTTAAAACTTATTACCGCTTATCCGGATAGCCTCAGGCGGAACCATCACGGGTATTACATACACATCCAAACCAATGGATAGGTGACCTTGAGATCGAGACTCTATACAAAAAATAGACAATATTACTAAGTAAAATGGGATATTTTCTACAATTCATAATTGTAAACATATTAAAACTTGTAAATACGTGCATTCGGGGCGTTGATATGTTTTAATCGTGAAATCTGCCGCCCTTGTATGTTCCTTAGCCTTTTTGCCATCTAATACACCCGAGGCTCTCTTGGTGGCGGCGATCTTTCATCTTTTCACTTGACTCTCGGCTCTCCATTGGGCACACATCTCAAATTTATATAATTTGGGTGCACCACCAGGGGCTATGCTCGTGCATATAATCCTCTCCCTGGCTTGGATGGTCGATCTCGGCATTGTGAATGGCTTTTTGTCGTTCTTTATTCAAGTTGTCCTTGGTGCGGACCGCGCACTTTTGCCAGAATAATGTCTGAATCACTGAAGCCTGCGCGTCCTCCCATCTATACCGTTTCTGCAAATAAAAAAATAATAATAACATTACTAAATAATTATCCTTTGAATATTATATTAATATTATATAAATATTATTTGTCATAATTAAAAAAACATATACAAATTCTACCAAATACAAATTACGTAATCACGTGTGTAGGCCAATTCGTAAACACACGGTACGTGATATGCACTTGACGATCTTATTATCTGAAAAATCACTATAATATACAACATCAATTAGCATATATTAAAGCAATTTACATCTAAGTTATAATATTTGTGAACATTTTCAAACTTATACTTATAATACTTAAAAAAATTAATCATAGTCTCCCTATAATATAGACTAGCCACATGCACGACGGCATGCATATATGGACATTTCTAGGCACCCAAGACACAAACCAAGAGAAATATACAAATTTTCAATACAATAAGACCAAAACAAAACATTACCAATATAATATCAATCAAAACATTACCAATATACAATAAATGGAATCTTAAATGCTTTTATATAAATGATATATGCGGACGACGTGCTATTAATCTGAATAAGAATCCGATCATCCGGATTAGTAGGGGCCTTGGGCACATTATTAGGCCCCTACCCAAGCCGCGCGACTTTTCATATTTGCTTGAGAAGCCATTGTATATTACAAATTTCAAGATGTTATTAGAGTCATATTTGATTACATGTATATATGACAATAAACACAATGATGATATAAACATGTATATATATGAATATAAAATGACAATAAACAAAAGTTGCATTTAAATAGTTTAGTACATAAACACGACAAATGATATAAACATGTATATATATGAATATAAAATGACAATAAACAAAAGTTGCATTTAAATAGTTTAGTACATAAACATGACGATTGATATAAACATGTATATATATGAATATAAAATGACAATAAACAAAAGTTGCATTTAAATAGTTTAGTACATAAACATGATAATGATATAAAAAACATGTATTGCTAAACATACATTTTATGAGTTCAAGTGTCAATGTCCGATTCGTAATCATCTCAGATCGTGTTGCGATTCATAACCATCATCTCGCTTCAGATTCGTGGTCGATTCGATCAATAACTCTTCCTCCTCGTGATCAATGTCATCCGACACAAGTATTGACTCAGATCTAATTCATGTGGTTCATCTCCACCATCTAATCGGATTACTTCATTGTCGTCCTCCACATTTATTATAGTCTCGACTATGAAGCATCGCGCTTGGTAAATCTCCCCATCAACTAATTCTACACGACTACGCCGGGAGTATAAATTACAACTTGCCAATCAAGAGGCGGTTCATCCCTTTTCCTAACAGGACTAGGAGTGTAGTATACTTGTATTGTTTGAGTTGGTAAAACAAACGGTTCGTTGGAGTAAGCAGACCTATGGAGGTCAATATCGACGATTCCATGTCTGTCAACACGTATCCCTTTTTTGAATCAAACCAACGACACTTGAACAAGTGAATATGACCCCGAGACGCCCCTCAGACGACAACTCTACGATTTCCTCCAACTCCCCATAAAAGGCACGACCAAGCTCATTGTAACAATCTCCCTCGACACACACTCCGTAGTTCGTTGTTCTTTTACCGCGCCCATATGCCTTTTGTGTGAAATTCACAACCATTTATTTTGTAACCATTGCGGCTGACTTGATCCTTGTCTGGTCCCATAGCTAGGACTTGTACATTAGCCGTAATCGTTGATCCCTCATTCAAAGCCTACAAAAACTCCATCTTATTAAATGAAGTCATAGTTAACATATGGAATATATATATATATATATATATATATATACACTACGTGCTTAAAAATTGAACTTACTTTGTCCTTTAGCCAAAGTGCAAAGTTTTTATCCCGATTGATTTGAATATCTTTATCGCTTATGTTTGCGATGCTTCACTTTTAACTCGTCATCGCACAATCTATACCATGTTATAAACATTAACATATTGGAATAAATTTTCAACTTAAAAGATAAAATATCAAGTTTACATGTGTACCTCACAAATTCGCCAATCTCCTCGCAATTGAGAAGAATGTAAGTATATGCGGCATATAATTCTTGCTCGAGAGAGGAATACGCGCTTCCCTTTTCTATAAGCGCTTACCGATAGACCAAATACTGAGAGAGCCGACCATTTAGTTCAACATTTCCCCATCATCATGTCTCGATACTCGATTGGCCTTTGTCAAGACTTCGTCGTCCAAAAATAGTCCGAGACAAACGTAGATATCTCATCAAAACCGTATGCCTCACATATCGACCCCTCACATAAGCTCTATTCTTCACCTTCCTCTTAAGGTTTCCCATCACCTCTCAAAAGGGTACATCCATCTATATTGAATCGGACCCCCAACACGAGCTTCATAGGGAAGATGGATTTGCAAATGCTCCATGGAGTCAAAAAAAAACCAGTGGGAATATTTTTCCGGTTTACACGTGATCTCTATGATGTTCTTCTCAAGTACAAACATGTCCTTCTCATTCAATGATTTTGAACACAAGTCTTTGAAGAAACGACTAAGATCCGTCAAAGCATCCCATATTGGTTTATCAAGCAGATCCGAAATGCTATAGTAATGAGTCTCTCCATGAACACACGAAGTCATGACTCTTCATCCCTTGCAATTTCCCACCGTAACACACCTTGCAATGTTTGACGATATCCATCCGGTAGTTTCAGGAGACTTAACCCATGTGCACACATCTTCAACTTTCTTTTTAGACAATGTGTACCTTGCATGCGGTTTAACAATCTTACCATTAGGAGATTCATAAAGTTCTAATCCAGACGCTTTATAAATATCTTTCATGTCCAAACGTGCCTTATCGTTATCTTTTGTCTTCCCAGTAACATTCATCACAAGTTGTTAAACACATTATCAAACACATTCTTCTCAATATGCATCACATCTTAATTATGATGAATCAAATTTGTAGACCAATAAGGCAATTCCCAAAAGATGCTTCTCTGAACCCAGTTATGAGATTCACCAAACCCATTGATTATGTTTGTCACATCAACCTTACCAAATGGGATAACCGACAATCTCATCACACGATCTCGCATCTCCGTTCCCGACAATCGCGGTAAAGGCATATCATTATCTACTTTCCCTTTCCTGAAGTGTTCTCTATTTCTTCGAAACGGTGATCTACCCAGAAGAACCAACGATGACAATCAAACCAACAAGGCTTTCAACCTTTTGATAGATTAAACGACTTCAGTATGCTCCATATAATACGGACAAGCCAACTTCCCGTGTGTACTCCATCCGCCTAACATACCATAAGTCGGGAAGTCACTTATAGTCCACATAACCACGCCGCCTAAGGTTGAAATTTGTTTTCATTGCAACATCCCAAGTCTCAGACTCCATCCTCCCACAATACCTTTTTAACTCGTCTATAAGAGGTCTCAAGTAAACATCTAAGTTCTTTCCGGGACTCTTAGGACCGTGAATCACGAGTGAAAGAAATAAGTATGGTCTTTTTCATACACATCCAAGGAGGCAAGTCAGACGGAGTAACAATCACAGCCAACATGAGTACGGAATAAATTGAGTGGCTAAACGGATTGAAACCATCGGTGGACAATCCAAGCCTCACATTTCTAGGTTCCAATGCAAATTCGGATGTGCTAAGTTGAAATCTTTCCAAGCCCCGCCCATCTCTGCGGGATGATTTAGTTCTCCATCTTTAGTTGGAGATTTCAGATGCCAACTCATATGTTCAAATTGATCTTCAAGACATGTACAATCTTTTTAGTCGATGTGTTATTGGAAAATACCTTAAAATCTTAAACGGTATACTTGATTTTTTGTAGTCACACCTCTTTATTAGGCCTAAACCGATCATGACCGCAAAACGTGCACCTTGTCATCCTGCTCATTTTCCTTATAAAACAACATGCAATCGTTGGGACATGCATCGATCTTTTGGTATCCAAGACCCAACTTCTTCACCATTTTCTTACAAAAGTAATAGTTACTGTGTAATTTTTCACCGTCAGCAACATACTCTTAATTGCCTTCAAGAGCAACTCAAAACACTCATGGCTCATGTTGTGATCATCCTCGATGTTAAGTAATGTCGCCACCGCAGATAATGTAGTGTGTTTGGTGCAACCATGCCACAATGGCTTGCTACCCTCGCCTAACAACTTAAAGAAGTCTTTGGCATCGTAATTCATAGGTTGCTCTCGCCTTGCTCCCAATCAAAATCGCCCCGCAATATCATGGACCATTTCATTCATACGATGAGTACTACTCGCCTAATTGTGTACTTGTGTGATGCCACCATCTCTTCTCTCGCCCATGTGCCCACCAAAGATTCTTCGTAATTTCTCATGAACCCGTAAACAAGTAAATGATAGTTTACCATGTCTCGTCCATATAATTTACATTCTTACACTTTAAACATGGACATCGATCTGCGATTTACCATTCATACATTCGGGTGACTATACGATACTCCAAAAACACTTGGCAACCAAATTTCTAAATTCAATCAGAAGATCTATCTGGGCACTTGACTTTCGTCGTGCCATCCAACTACTATTCTCAATAGAGGTCCATGATTCCACAAGACCTACTATGCAGACAACATTATAAATGTTAACATATGACTTGAGCATACTTATAACTATATGACTTGAGCATACTTGTAAGCATGCATATGATTAACATTTAAGCATACTTCTAAGCATACGACTTAAGCATACTTGTAACCATATGACTTGAGCATACTTGTAAGCATATGATTAATATTTAAGCATACTTGTAAGCATATGACTTGAGAGCATATGACTTAACGAATGAATGCAAATTAAAAAGTAGATGAGAAACTTTAAATGTTATTAAATTTAGTATGAGAAACTAAGTAAATGCTACTTAGTTTAATAGTTATATTATATCATGTTATTTTATTTTAATTTGTTTTAAATTTGTTTTTATTGTTTATCGTAAGTGAATACGTAAGGTATTTCATTCATGCTAGCTTTATATCAGAGTTTGCTAACTCATTTATCCAACTTTTGAGTATTTTGGAGATTCATTCATATCAACTAGTGTGCTAAGGCGCCTAACATGTTTTAAGATTATACCCCTCACTATTCCCTTTCTATAATCTTTTATGTTTTGGGATAGTCACAACATGATTGAGCAATTTATAGCTTTTTAAACATTTTATAGCTTTATTCTTGTATACATAAGTGTTAAATACCCTTGTTTTTTCTCGTTATAGCCAAAATAGTCTCTTTATTGACTAAGTGTGTCTAGTTACCCTTCTCATTGCACTAATAGTTCCTTAAGATCGCCTATTTTGGCTTAATGTTCTAATAGCTTAAGATGCTAACAACCAAGCTTGGCTTGGCCTCGTGAGGCTTGGCTAAGTCTTGAGCCTCGTGTGGCCTCATGCCCCAAGCCCACCCATCACTCTAACATCCCTTAATAGGCTCTAGTGGATCACCAATAGGCTCGTTAATAGTATAAATGTTTCGCAACTACCCGACCAATAAAAAATTTTCGCCGAGTCTCCCCTATAATATGGACTAGCCACATGCATTTACGGCATGTATATACTGATCATTTCTAGGCACCCAAGACACAAACCAAGAGTCCACATGACGATCTTGCATAAGTATAAGTAATGTGAAGAAAAGCCTAACTATTACCCATGTACGATCTTGAATAAGTATAGTTCTCATATAAGCATAGATTTGACTATAATTTCATAAACAGTCCACATGTAGGCAAAAGAAACCTTTAGGCATTCAAACAACTTTAAAATTATGATAATAAAAGGTACTTTAGGCATGATTAAGTACTAAATTATAATAAGAGTCCCCAAGCCTTCCATTATAAATATTATTACATCAAATAATTGTTATAAATATCAATACCTATAATATGATGGCTATACAAATTGACTGAAAATAAAAGAAGAAATAGAGTAAAACAAACTTATCGACGTAGAGTCTCAAATGATAAACCGTTGTGTTGAGGATACACTTTTTGAAAGCCCCTTCCTAGAACCTCTTTATATCGCAAATTACATCACATAAATCAGATTGACGTTATAATGCAGTTGACTCAACTAAATCGCAATGAACACATAATGATAATATCATAAATGATAACAATTGAAAAGTTTCATTGAACAATACCCTGAGATTCCTAATCGCTAAAATATTCCCAATGCTTCCTTCCAATATCTATTTGAACAATACTCTGAAATCAAACTATTCCAATCTAGCATACATATCAATCAAAACATTACCAATAAGCTAATTTCTATATATAGGAACAAATAACACAATCAACAGAACCAATTCCATAACATCCTATTCAATTTCCAACTGATTAATTAGAGCAACCCCAATTCATATCTAAGTCAAACAAACCAAAAGTTCAAGCACCAATAATAACAAAAATGAAAAAAAAATTAGGCTATGTTTCATAATAACAGTTTATTTTATAAATTTTAAAATAAACTTTAATTAGTTCATTGTCATTAGTTGCCTTTTTAATCTTAATTAAGGCATATTCATTTTTGATTTAGGGTTTGTCTAAACCACATTCAATTAACAAATTAACAAGGTTTCTAGTAGATTTTAAGTGGGTTACCTTTGTAGAAAGTGTAAGGTGGTGGTAGGAGGCGGCGGCGGACGCAAGCAGCATTTAACTTCTTCTTCTTCTTCTTCTTTCTCTCTCTCTCCCTTTTCTCCCTCTTCTCCTTTTCTCCTTTTCTCTGCGTTCGTCGGTCGAGCTTAATGTCGGGTAATCGATAACATTTAGTTTGATCAATGATCGCATCGCATATCGAATCGTGACGCGGTCGCCGATTTTAATGACATGGATTTATCAAATAATCGCGATGCGGTCATTCGATTTCAAGTGGTCGCGACAAAAATTGGCGCCTAACATTTCCAAACCAAAATTTTGGTGGCAAATTTATACTTAGCGATCGATCAATGATCGCGACGCGGTCGCCGTTAAAACATTAGCGACTAGATTACGCTTTGATCGCAGATGATTCGATCATTGTGATTAATATCAATGACGACCGATGGTCGTCACGATCATCGTTGGTCGCTGATAGACCTTTTTCTTGTAGTGCTATTCAAAGCTGGGAGCAACCTAAATCAATGACCGAAGTACGTAGCTTTCTCGGATTAGCTGGTTATTATCGGAGATTCGTGGAAGGATTTTCTCGAATCGCTACTCCATTAACTCAGCTGACTCAAAAAGATACTAAGTTCGGTTGGAGTGAGGAATGTGAGAAGAGTTTTCAAGAACTCAAGAGGAGACTCATTTCAGCACTTGTTCTGACAATACCATCTGGCTCGGAGGGATTTGTTATCTACAGTGATGCTTCGGGCAAAGGGTTAGGATGTGTTCTCATGCAACATGGGAAAATCATAGCCTATGCCTCACGACAACTCAAAGAATATGAGAGGAATTACCCTACTCATGATCTAGAGTTGGCAGCTATCGTTTTTGCGCTTAAGATTTGGAGGCATTACCTGTATGGAAAGAAGGTGGAGATCTACACGGATCATAAAAGCCTCAAATATTTCTTCACCCAAAAGGAACTCAACATGCGACAACGACGTTAGCTTGAACTATTGAAAGATTATGATCATACCATCCAATACCATCCTGAAAAAGTAAACGTGGTAGCTGACGCACTGAGTAGAAGATCATATACAAGTACGAGTGCGATATTGTCAACGCAAAGGCCCATTTTGTATGACTTGCAAAGGATGGAGATAGAGTTAAAGACTCCAGAGACCCACATGATGATGGAAAACATACGAGTAGAACCGACTTTAATCGATAAAGTTAAAGTTGCTTAAGCTACAGACCTGGAGCTAATGCGTATGAAGAAGAATGTGCTATGCCGGAAGCAAGAATCGATGAGGAAGGAATACTTGAGTCTACTCGGACTTTATGTGTTAACTAACGACCGATTTAAAGTATAAAATTATGATGGAGGCGCACAACACACCGTTTGCAATCCATCCTGGGAGTACCAAAATGTATCGTGATCTTCGACATACATTTTGGTGGAGCAATATGAAGAGAGAGATAGCAGAGTTTATCTCAAGGTGTTTAATGTAAGGCCCCGAATTTTATGAAATAAAAGTATTCAATTTTTCTTATAATTACTATTCAATAAATGTTTAAATTGATAAAAGTTAAAGTTAAGGGTGATATATATAATTTTTTCAAAATAAGCAAATGGTTATAAAATATTATTGTCGGAGAATATTCGTTTGGTCGTGGAATATTCTTTTTGTCGGGAATATCAGTACGATGACGCAGCCTTGTGTGGGCCCCATAACGGAAAGTGATTGGATGAAGAAAACGCATAAATATAAGTTATTTATAAACGATTGCAGCGTAATTATTACAATTAATCATCGTTAAAATACTCGGTGGTTAAAACACAAGAAGACACTGCAGATTGCACCAATTATTGATTCTTACGTAAGAAAGTACTACTCAATAACTGTTACAATAATTACTGTTCAATATTATATTTTATTGATTCAATAATTGTTGCGTTGATATTTTATATTATCGTTGTTTTAATAATTGTCACTACACAAGATTTTCCATTATCGAAGAAATAATTCATATTATCCGAATAATATTATTAGAAAACATTATTGGCAATGTCTAGAAAGTTCGTCTAAGGAGAGTTTGGTCACCTAATTGCGCCAAGAAGGAGAAATCTTTATCGAAAGCCCTCTTTCCTGAACCGCACTGGTTGTCATTATTGTGATTCTCAGTAATATTATTTGTGAATAATTAATTATTGATTAATATGATAAGGAAAATATTCATTTTATGTGGATATAGATGGAGAAAATTTTTAAAGTGACAATTGTTGAAAATTAATATTTTATCTTTTTCTCGATTATATAATTCATTTAAATATATTATTTTAATAATATATTATCTGTGATATTTTATAATGAATGTGCGATATGTGAGTATATGAGGAGGAAGAGTATTTTGTGGCATTAAATGATTAACACATGTTTTGTGTGTGGTGGACCCCATTTCTTGATTGAAATTTGATTATAGCTTTATAAAATCGCCTGTTTATGGATTTTGGTCAATTTACATTTGGAATTTGGAAAAACTTTCTTCCGTAAAGTTGTAGAGAATTAAATTTTCTATAAATAATCTTGAGATTCGAATTTTCCGACAAAAAGGGCTATTTATTATGAATTATTGAAGTTCAAGCTCAAAATAGTTAATTTTGAAGTTTTAATTATGTTAAATAAGAAAAACGTTTTTAAAAGTTTTGTGAGGTGGGCTACTTGTCTTGAATGCTGAATTTAGTTGATAAAAAAGTGTGCGTAAGAATTTAATAAATATATATTAATATTTTATTAAATTTTTCGCTTTGGTGTTCTAAGCATTTTTCTATAAATAGGTGCTTAGGTTAGAATTGAAAATCATACCGTAAATCAAGTTTTCTCTCTATATTATCGAGAGTATTCTTGTGAGTATTTTGAGTATACTTTGAGTATTGCTATACGGTGCAAGTTCGTTCAGCGTTATATCCGACATTCCAGTACTGCTCTTTTGAGGTAAGGGATAGTAAGGGATTTTAAGGGTTATTATGTTTTTTTAGTTTCAAAATTTTTCTGAACCTTCAAAAATTCTGGAAAAAATTGAAATGATATTTTGATGAGTTTTGTAGATTGTGTCCAAAAATGGCGATTTTTGGATATATAGATTAGGAGTTATGGATTTTATGAGAAAAGACTATTTTAAAAGTAACTGCTTATAACTCCTTGTGATTAACTCCAAAATTGATGAAATTTTTATTGGGAGTACATCTATATAATATCAGTATACCGTATTAATTTCAGAATTTTTGGACAAAAGTACAATTTATGATAAATGTCTGACTATTCGGTAGTTTTGGCCATATAGAAAATAGTAAATGAATTTTAAAAATTCTCGAGAAAATATATATTCAATATGGGACTATATTCTTCTAAATCCCAGTAAAATAAATATTTTTGGGAACCGAGTGGGTATTTTTCATGAAAATGTTCTAGTTATGAGTAAATGAATTAAATATGTTATGTGAAGTAAGAAAATTGAAAAATATGATTTTATGGCTTGAGAATCATATATGAGGTATATGCAGATTTTTGATGAGGGTTTTGGTTATTGGTGATAAAATCTTATGAGTTTGGAATTTTATGATGATTAAATGCATTAATTAGTAAAGTGTAAATAATTTAATTAAATTGTTTATAAGTTTTTAAAATTATTAAATATTGTTGTAATATTAAGAATATTAAGATTTTGATATTATTAAGTGATTTTATAACATTTGGATTAAGGTGTTATAAATATTGATATGGATTTTATTGTGAAAGTTTTTTTTATTTGAAAGTTATTATTCACGATATACAAGACTATTCACAAATACTAAGATTATTCACGGAAAAATGAAATTTTTCTTTTATCCAAGATGTTTATTATGGTTATTATTGATTGAATCCATGTTTTGATAATTTTATTTTTATTATCATATATAACATTTTATAATCCGGTGAAGAAATTTCTCTTTGTCTTGAGTGTAAAGATGGGTAGATTATTGGTATGATTGTGACTATGAGTTCTCTTTGGCCAGTAGTGCAAAAGTTGAATTATTAACTGGTATGATCATGACAATTAAATTTACAATTGAATATTTTTAGCTTAAGTGCAAAGGTGAATTGATCAACATGGTTATAATTATTGTTATATAACTTCTGAAATGATTATGTATTTCTTTGATATATGAATATCTTTGGCTCGTAGTGCAAAGATGACTTGTTGATGAATATCTTAGCACTTTGTAGTGCAAAAAGATGAATTATTGTTGAATATCTTTGGCCCGTAGTGCAAAAGATAACTGTTGTTGAATATCTTTGGCTCGTAGTGCAAAGATGACTTGTTGTTGAATATCTTTGGCATGTAGTGCAAAGATGAACTGTTGATGAATATCTTTGGCCGTGGTGCAAAGATGAATTTATTAGTATGATTATGAATAGGAACTGTGATTTGGTATAACCATGATCTTTGATGTTTCAGGTAAAGACAGGTGATGAAATTATCTTAAATCTCCGGATGAGAAGAGGAATTTAGAACTACAATTATGATTATGAGTTATACATGTGATTGTGGACAGGAATTGTTGATTGATGTTACAGGGATAAAACATTGTTGGTGGACTTTTAACATGGAGAAGATAATAGATTTTATGGTCTATTTGACTCTTCTAATGGATTGCTCATTCCGCTGCAACTATGGTTGAAAAGTTTTATCATCTACCATATGTTCTAAATCTACGATTTATTCTTGATGAAGACTATTGATAATTTATTTACCTTTAGTCATAATATTCTTTATCGAGCTAGTTGTGCTCACCCTTTTGTTTCACAATTCCTTTAGGTAATAAAAAGTGTAAATTTGGGTCGAAAGCGGGGGATAGCGAGGAATAGAATGGTGGTCTATAGATGTTGAGGGTGAGGTGAATTTAACTTGATGGGTGTTTTGCCACTATCATACAAGATGTCTAATGACATACAACCTCGTGTCATCATAAGACATGGTTGTGCTCATCCACTTGCTGAGTATATTTACAAGCACTACCTATATAATCTTGGTGTTTGTTTGGAGTATAATACCCAATTAGAGACAGTGGAGATAATGATATGTCAAGAGAAGACTCACCATTGGGAAGAATATGATAGTAATCTTCTCGTTTTTCTTTGGGGTTTATTGGGTCAACCAAGGATAATTCTGTGGCCATATGATATCTACCATAACCTAAAAGAATGGCCTCCCATGTATGTGAAAGTATTATGCATACAAGCCAATCATGTATGATGATAAAGCATATACTGTGTAATCAATCTTATTTATTTATTAATAAAAGAATTATTTATTAAAGGCATTTATTATCTACATGGTGCTGTTTTAATAATATGTGATAAACCCATAGTTTTAAGCAACGCTTTTAGAAT
The DNA here is from genome assembly GCA_020205615.1 of Panax quinquefolius. Classification (NCBI taxonomy): domain Eukaryota; kingdom Viridiplantae; phylum Streptophyta; class Magnoliopsida; order Apiales; family Araliaceae; genus Panax; species Panax quinquefolius. The sequence goes on along the minus strand of CM035172.1, from coordinate 119,700,054 downwards.
AATGATGATGATCATTCTAATGAGATCTAAATTCTTAGAAAGCTTAAAACTAAAATAGTTCCCAATCATTGGATTACTAAATTGGGGATTAGTGAATCCGGATAGATTGGTACATATGTTGCTTGCTCATTGGATGAGGATGATTGATCTCATGATCATTTGTGTGGAGACACTAAAGCAAGTATGTAGGTGCTTATTAGAGAATAAGTTCACTGAACGTGACTCGCTAAGGAATACCTAATGGAGTTTTACTTACCTGTCAATAGGAATTCCTGTAGTAATAGTAGACTTGAGATCATCATATTATCTTATATATAATGAATTACACTTTGACTTATTCCTTAAGACTCTTAGAGTATATCAAAGGGTATGCTTGGGTGTAATAAGTTATATATGAAGATAATGAATGATCAATAAAGAATCTACCACTTCTAGTAAAAGGAGAAATGTCCTATGTGATTCGATAAATGACAACCTGGGAATCCTTGGTTAAGGTGGAATGAAATTAGAAAGTAGTTTCTAATTTGCATTCATTAGAGTTGTTCATTTAGGAATCGAAAATACATATAATTAAATAAAATAAGACTTGACAAATAATTCCATGTCTTATATTTAATTGGGACATTGTATGGTGGAAGGATTGAATTATTGCAGTAACTATTTACTCAAAGGTTCTTTTATGATTAATGTTGAAATCTATATTATCCGGAAAGTCGTTGATCGCTATGGGAGGCTTATCCCTATTATAGAATAAATATTATTTATTTAAATAAATTATTTGTTTAATTTATTTATTTAAATGAGATTAGAATTGTTCTAATTGATTTATTCACAACCAGGTTTAATATGGAGAACCTAAAGGGTCACACCATAAAAGGAAGAATAATTATTTAAGAAGTTAATGGCATAATTGTAATAATATGTTAAGTATATTTAATTTAATCTATGGTGATAGAATAAATTAAATAGCTTAATATTTATTATTTAATATTTTAGAAATATTAAATATAAATTAATAAGAGGAGTCTTATTAATATTATTATAATTATTATTATTTTAATTTCTAAAAGGTTTAGGAATTAATTTAATATTAGTACTCTCATTTATTCCTAATTGGATTATGAAAGAAAATTAGTTAAAGGAGTTTAATTAATTACCCTAATAGGATTAGGAGCCCATTTAATTAAAAGAGTTTAATTAAATAAATAATACCTTGTTTTAATTAAAATAGGTTACATGATATCTTTATAAGAGAGTCTTATATTAGATATCGAATATAACGTAATTTCTAGATTTTGAGAGAACACCCCTTTTCTATCTGATAGGAAAACTAGGGTTTGAGCCATATATCCCTTCTTCTTGATAATTATTCTTCTTTGGTGGATCACCTATAGAGGCCATACACTTGGGTGGCTTACATTGATCAAAGGAAGGAATCTACTGGGAGATTCAAGGAGATCATGGAGAAGTAGGAGGTGAACTTCACTACGAGGAAGCTCGTTCTACAAGGGTATGATTTCATAATTTCTTATTCTTCGTTTAATTAATAATATGCATAAAGGATGATCAGGGTAATTGGTTTGTGAAAAATTTTAAAATCGATTTTATTTCGCTCCGCTAAATTTTGCAATTTGATTGCTACTTTGATTTTCATAAAACCTAATAAAGGTATCAAGAGCCAAACTTTATGCTAATTATTAATTATTTTGATTTCATATATGTATGGGTATGTATTTTGAATAATTTATTGGGCATAATTTGTTGCATAAAATTATTATTTTATGAAAGAAAAAAAAAAAAAATGCATCACTCACGCGTAGTCCGTGCATAATCGCGTGCGTATGTCATGTATATATATATATATATATATATATAGTATATATATTTATAACTTTGTCCAGGATTAGTATATATATAGTATATAGTATATATATATATATATAACTTTGTCCGTGCATAACACGTTAGCATATTTTTATTTTTTTTTTTGTCGGCATGAATTTTTTTTTTTTCAAAAGGTTGAGTCCTGCTACTTTGCACATCCGTGTGGCTACTGATATAGCAAAATCCCATATTGTTATATAATATATATAAATATGCTTATAACACCGCTTGGTCAAAAAAAAAATTTATGAATTTTCACATGAATAAGTTGGATGTCACTTGCTCAATTACTTAACATGTTGAAAACTGAAGGTCACTTCCCATCCAAGAAGAACCATGTCTTCTTGGTGGATGATTCTTCCAAGAAAAGGAAGAGGCCCAAGGTATCTTCCGAAAGGAAGAAATCCAAGAAGGCTAAGGAAAGGCAAAAGTGAAGGATCAAAAGAAACCCGATCCAATTTAGCAAAGGAATTTGCTTCCATTGCAATAAGTAAGGGTCATTGGAAGAGGAACTGCAAGGATTATCTCGCAGGACAAAAGCGGAAGAAGCTTGGAGAAGCTTCAATCCTAATCAAGGTTTGTTTATGATTGAAATTAATTTTTTCGAAAGTCAATCTTCTACTTGGGTATTGGATACCGGATGTGGTTCTCACATATGTAATAATATGCGGGGATCGGTCAAGTAGAAAGTCGAAAGAAGGATGAGGTCGCCCCCTACGAGTGGGAAATGGAGCAAAGGTTCTTTGCATTATTAATGTAGGGACTTATTGTTTAGCTTTACGCTACTGGGCAAGTTCATTAATTTAAATAATTGTTATTTTGTTCTAAATATCATTAGAAACATTATTTCTATCTCTCGTATTGGATATGGATGGTTTTAATAATATAATAAAGAACAACAGTTGTTCCATTTATAATGATAATGTTTTATATGGTGTTGGTAATTTACTGAAATGGACTTTATATACTTGACTTGCATGAAAATATATTTCAAATTGAACAAACTAAGAAAAGGAAAAGAGATGATGTTAATTATACCTTCATGTGGTAATCGTAGACTTGGTCATATTAATGAAACAAGATTATCCAAGTCGCATAAAGATGGGCTCCTAAAGCTATCTCGATTATGAATCATATTCAACTGTGAATCTTGTCTCATGGGTAATGACTAAATCTCCTTTTAGTGGAAAAGGAGAAAGAGTTACTGAGTTGTTAGCATTGGTACACACGGATGTATGTGGACCTATGACAACTAATCGCACTTGCGAGGAGGGTATTCTTATTTTATTACATTCAATCGACGACCACTCAAGATTTGGATATGTGTATTTAATGAAATACAAATCTGAATCATTTGAAAAGTTCAAAGAGTTCGAAGTGAAGTTGAGAAGCAAGCGGTAAGAGTATTAAGATTCTTGATCCGATCGAGGAGGAGAATACTTAAGTGGTGAGTTTCTCAATTGTCTCAAAGAAAATGGTATAATCTCATAATGGACTCCACACGGGGACGCCACGGATGAATGGTGTATCTGAAAGGAGAAATCGAACATTGTTGGACATGGTTCGATCTATGATGAGTTTTACCGACCTTCGAGCTTCCTTTCGGGGATATGCCTAGAATGGTCGCATACCTACTTAACAAGGTACCTACAAAATCTGTCCCCAAGACCCCATATGAGTTATGGAAGGGAGAAACCAAATCTTAAGCATGTTAAGACTTGGGGTTGTCCGACTTATGTCAAAAAGTTTGAAAGCGATAAGGCGCGGACTAGATCCGACAAATGTAGATTTGTGGGATACCCTAAAGAAACATCGGGTATTATTTCTATCATCCAAGTGATCAAAAGGTGTTTGTTGCGAAACATGTCGCCTTCTTGGAAAAGGAGTTTATTCTTGAAGGGTCGAGTAGGAGTAAGATATATCTTGAAGAAGTTCAAGAACCACAAAATACTACTGAGATCAAAGTGAGGTACCTAATCAAGTAGAGATTCTTCCATACCACACCCCATTCGTAAATGCGGAAGAGTACCAAAGATGCAGACAGGTATGGACTTGTCATAGAAGATGACAATGAGGTGCACGATCATAGATGATGATGATCCATTGAATTACAAACAAAAGCTATGAGTAGTAAAGACTCGAGAGAAATGGCAAGAAGCCATGAAATCCGAGATGGACTCCATGTATGAGAACCAAGTATGGACTTTGGTCTCACCACCGAAGGCATTAAGCCTATTGGGTGTAAATGGGTCTTTAAAAGAAAGATTTGGAGCGGGGCGGCAATGTAGAGACCTATAAGGCCCATTTGGTTGCAAAAAGGTTTCAAACAAAGACAAGGAGTTGACTATGGCGAAACCTTCTCACCAAGAGCAATGCTCAAGTCCATTCGGATTTTGCTTGCGATTGCGACTTACCATGACTACGAAATCTGGCGGATGGACATGAAAGCGGCCTTCCTCGATGGGAAATGTGGCGCCCCCAAAATTAGGTATACATCACCCATCTTGGTCGCCATGCAGTTCCTACTCGATCGAGGATTAAAATGGACCAGATGAATCAAGGATTAAGTTTCCCTCTCTTTCCAAATCTTGTAACTCCTTTCCATGGAGCAACTTTTAACAACACATGATCTCCTATATCAATTCCACGTCCTTTCGATGAAGATCAAGATAACTCTTTTGTCGATTTTGTGAGGTTTTTATACGTTGTCGGATCGTTTGAATCTTTTTCAAGTAGTCATACGCGTACCAACTCCGGTCCCAACAACGTTGCTTCACCCACCTCATCCCAAAGATCTTTGGAGAACGACACTTTCTTCCATACAACGCTCAAATGGAGCCATGCCAATACTTGCTTGATAACTGTTGTTGTAGGAAAACTCCACCAATGGTAAAAACTTGTCCCAACTCCTTAAAATCAAGAACACGAGTCTTAATAGATCTTCAAGAGTTTGAATAGTCCTCTCCATTCGTCCGTCCGTCCCGAGGATGATATGCCGAAGCTAAATCGTAAGTCCGTGCCCATAGCTTTTTGCAAACTAACCCAAAATCGTGAAGTGAATCTTGGGTCTCGATCGAAACTATGGATCCCAGATACCATGCGATCTTACAATCTCGTTTATGTACATACGAGCAAGACGTTCAAGTGTATAAGTTTCTCGATCGGTAAGAAATGAGCGGACTTGGTCAATCTATCAACAATGACCCAAATCGCATCAATGCCTTGAGAAACCTTAGGAAGACCCAGCTTGAAATCCATGGTAATGTGCTCCCACTTCCATTACGGAATTTCAAGTGGTTGCAATGGACCTTTTGGTACTTGATGCTTCGCTTAACTCGTTGACAAGTTAGACACCTTGAGATAAAATACGCTATCTCTCTCTTCATATTGCTCCACCAAAATGTATAGCTAATATCACGATACATTTGGTACTCGAGATGGATTGCAAAATGGTGTGTCATGCGCCTCCATCATGATATTATACTTTAAATCGTGGTCGTTAGGAACACAAAGTCCGGAGTTGACTCAAGTATTCCTTCTTCATCGATTCTTGCTTGAAGTAGCACCCTCTTGCACTTTCTTTTTCATACGCATCGCTCCAGTGCGTAGCTTGAGAAGCTTTAACTTTATCGATTAAAGTCGGTTCTACTCGTTATATTTGCTATCATCACATGCGTCCACAGAGTCTTTAACTCTATCTCCATCCTTTGCAAGTCACATGTGAATAAAATAAAAGCGTCATTATCGCTATAATAATTCATATTATTAATCGACAATAATGGAATCAAACTAAGTGACTTCTCACAAGCATCGATAATCAATACCGCGTGTGCTACTACGCAACCACACGTATTCTTTGTACTTTACTACTACAAGAGTAGTTCAACAAGATCAACGGTAAAACTTCCGTCGTTATTTCAATAAAATATTTTGTCTTTTCTCAATCCAAACAATAATTACATTGTGGGGTCCACCAATGATTGAGTAGTTGTACGCGAATATTCCTCGCTAAACCGAATATTCCCCGACCAATCGAATATAATATAACCACTTATATACTTTGCAAAATTTATAAATATTACCCACAACTATAACATTATATCAAATTATTCCATAATATTCAAAAATAATATTTATAGAAAATTCATCTTTATTTATAAAAGCGGGGTCTTCTGAGAAACTTGAGGAGGACGTGTATATGACACAACCGAGGAGGGATTTGTTTCAAAGGTTGGAACAAATCAAGTCATAAGCTACAACGATCCATTTATGGATTAAAGCAAGCTTCTCGTGGGTGGAACATCCGTTTTGATGAGACAATCAAAAGTTTGATTTTATCAAAATGAGGATGAACCATGTGTACAAGAAGGTTAGTGGGAGCGACTGTTTCATTCCTTGTATTATATGTTGATGATATACTACGATAGGGAATGATATTCCTATCTTTGCCGCAATCAATTAAAATCAAGTTATCTAAACACTTCTCCATGAAGGACTTGGGAGAAGCATCCTATATTTTGGGGATAAAGATCTATAGAGATAGATCTAATAGGATGCTTGGCTTATCCCAAGGGCGTACATTGACATGATGCTAAAAAGGTTTAGCATTGAAGATTCCAAAAGAGGTCTCATGCCGATGAGCCATGGAATACATCTCTCCAAGAAACAAGCCCCAAAGACTGAGGAGAGAAAGCGCATGAGTAAGATTCCTTATGCTCAAAGACAATAGGATCTATCATGTATACAGTATGATATGTACTAGACCAGATATGCATCTGAAAGCAAGTGGGAGATCATGTATGATGATAAAGCATATCTTGTGTAATCAATCTTATTTATTTATTAATAAAAGAATTATTTATTAAAGGCATTTATTATCTACATGGTCTTTGTTTTAATAATATGTGATAAACCCGTAGTTTTAAAGCAAGCGCTTTTAGAATAATGATGATGATCATTCTAATGAGATCTAAATTCTTAGAAAGCTTAAAACTAAAATAGTTCCCAATCATTGGATTACTAAATTGGGGATTAGTGAATCCAGGATAGATTGGTACATCGTTAACTTGCTCATTGGATGAGGATGATTGATCTCATGATCATTTATTGTGGAACACTAAAAAAGCAAGTATGTAGGTGCTTATTAGAGAATAAGTTCTTTGAGCGTGACTCGCTAAGGAATACCTAATGGAGTTTTACTTACTGTCGATAGGAATTCTGTAGTGATAGTAGTACAAATGATCCTTAGACTTGAGATCATCATAGTATCTTATATATAATGAATTACACTTTGACTTATTCCTTAAGACTCTTAGAGTATATCAAAGGGTATGCTTGGGTGTAATAAGTTATATATGAAGATAATGAATGATCGATAAAGAATCTACCACTTTCTAGTAAAAGGAGAAATGTCTATGTGATTCGATAAATGATGACCAGGAATCCTTGGCGAGGTGGAATGAAATTAGAAAGTAGTTTCTAATTTGCATTCATTAGGAGTTATTCATTTAGGAATCGAAATACATATAATTAAATAAAATAAGACTTGTGATAATTCCATGTCTTATATTTAATTGGGACATTGTATGGTGGAAGGATTGAATTATGCGGTAACTATTTACTCAAAGGTTCTTTTATGATTAATGTTGAAATCTATATTATACGGAAAGTCGTTGATCATTAGGGAGAACTTATCCTATTGTAGAATAAATATTATTTATTTAAATAAATTATTTGTTTAATTTATTTATTTAAATGAGATTAGAATTATTCTAATTGATTTATTCACAATAGGTTTAATATGGAGAACCTAAAGGGTCACACCATAAAAGGAAGAATAATTATTTAAGAAGTTAATGGCATAATTGTAATAATATGTTAAGTATATTTAATTTAATCTATGGTGATAGAATAAATTAAATAGCTTAATATTATTATTTAATATTTTAGAAATATTAAATATAAATTAATAAGAGAGTCTTATTAATATTATTATAATTATTATTATTTTAATTTCTAAAAGGTTTAGGAATTAATTTAATATTAGTACTCTCATTTATTCTAATTGGATTAGGAAAGAAAATTAGTTAAAGGAGTTTAATTAATTACCCCTAATAGGATTAGGAGCCCATTTAATTAAAAGAGTTTAATTAAATAAATAATACCTTATTTTAATTAAAATAGGGTTACATGATATCTTTATAAGAGAGTCTTATATTAGATATCTAATATATCGTAAATTCTAGATTTTGAGAGAACACCCCTTTTCTATCTGAGATAGGAAAAACTAGGGTTTGAGCCATATATCCCTTCTTCTTGATAATTATTCTTCTTTGGTGGATCACTATAGAGGCCATACACTTGGGTGGCTTACATTGATCGAAGGAAGGAATCTACAGGAGATTGAGGAGATCGCGGAGAAGTGGGAGGTGAACTTCGTACACGAGAAGCTCGTTTCTACAAGAGGTATGATTTCATAATTTCTTATTCTTCGTTTAATTAATAATATGCATAAAGGATGATCAAGGGTAATTTGGTTTGTGAAAAATTTTAAAATCGATTTTATTTTTAAGCTTCCATTAAATTTTGCAATTTGATTGCTACTTTGATTTTCATAAAACCTAACGATTGGTATCATGAGCCAAACTTTATACGAATTATTAATTATTTTGATTTCATATATGTATGGGTATGTATTTTGAATAATTTATTGGGCATAATTTGTTGTATAAAATTATTATTTTATGAAAAAAAAAAAAAAAAAATTTTTTAAAATATATATATTTTAGCATAATCCGTGCATGTAAATATATATATATATATATATATATATATATATATTTATATATTGTCTTATTTATATATATATATATATATATATATATATATATATATATATATATATATATATATATAATATATATATGCATAACACGTTAGCGTTTTTTTTTTTTTTTTTTTAATATTTTTTTTTTTTTTTTCAAAAAGGTTGAGTCCTTTACTTTACTTTACATCCGTTTGTATTCTTTTGATATAAAAAAATCCCATATTTATTATATATATATATATATAAATATGCTATATATATATTTTTATATATAAAAAAAAAAATTATATATACGTTAATGAGAATCAAGTATTGTAACAAATCAAAGGTCTACTATTTTTAAAAAGTAGGACTTTTTTTATATATATATATATATATATATATATATTATATATATATATATTAATCTTAATAATTTTATAATTAAAATAAAAGAGTTTATTTTAATCTTGAAATTGGATTTCATGCTGACATAAAATTGCCCATTAAATGATACTCATATATATATGGAATGATTTTATTTATTGATACATATGATGATATGTATGATAATAAATGGGATTGATTATGGACAATTGACCAATATGATTGGATTTATTTTAGTTGGATGTTTGAATGAATGGGTTTTATTAAATGGGGAATTCTGCGTGCCTCGTCTTTTACGGTTTTCTTCTTCAGATGTAAATTCTATCTCTCTCTATGTACTTCCCTTATTTTTGATCGAGGTTTCTATTTAAATTAAATAGTTTATGTAATAGGATTAGTTAGAATTTTTTGAAGAAGCATCGAGGAGAATCGAGGCGCTTGAAGACCCGTTTGTAATGGAGCAGGGTTTAAATGTAATAGTTATATTTAAATGTTTATTCTTTGCACCCTAGGGTTTGACCTTTTGGTTCACTTGGTGGCTCTAGTGAACAAACTAGAATAAAAGTCCATAATCAATCGGGTAGAATATAGTATTCTATATATGCATGCTAGTATTATATATATTATATATTATGCAAACATGCTTCGCATGTTTAATATATACAGCGTATTTTTATATATATATTTGCATGCGTAAACAAGATGAGACAAATAATAACAAATCCCTCAAAGTTTTTATATATTAAGTCTTAAGCGTTCAAAGATATTTAGAATATCGAGCATTAAGCCTTTAGCATGATAAAATTAATAGAGTATTAAATATTTAATATGAGTTTGTTGTGTCACCACACAAGGCAAGTATTAAGTATTTAAGATGTTAATTTATCACATTTGATGCTTATAAAGAAAATTGAACAATATTGTTTTGTTGTTGTGTCACCACAAGGCGATATTTTCTTTTTGAATATATGGAAGTGCTAGGTTGGACTTAACTTAGATAATTTTGATTCGGATGTACACCACTTGATCAAAATAATCTAAGAGGCAAAACATAAGGAGTTACATGTTGATGTAATTGACAAGGAGTTGTCTACCTATTTATTTATATATAGTTTGTTGTGTCACCACAAGGCTATATATATTTGAAATGGGATCCTTATTCTCACTAGCAAAAACTTTAATTAGATTTTTTAGAACTATATAAATGAGGTAATATAGTTTGAAGAAAATAGTGGGAGATACCGATATAAAATAAGACCTAATTTATTTTGGTAATTAATTAAATGAATGTTTGCTAAAATATTGTCTTTTTACATGCGAGAATTTTGAAAATGTCACATTCACTAATTTCAACTGCGTAGCATACTTGATCTAACAAAATTGGTGACCGGACCGAACTACGAATTTGGTTAAGGAATCGAGAATTGTTCTCATTTCTTTGAAAAGATTTCTTATGTCCTAAATTCGCCCGTGATACTGCAAAAGAGAGCGGCCCTCGAGGAAGAGATTGCTACTTTTAAGCGGTGGCAAGATGATGCATCGTGGCTCGATGCATCATGCTCGCATCCATGAGTAATGAGCTTGGTGTCGGCATGAAAACATGGATGCTCCTCTTATCTTCTTGCACCTTGGAGAGTTGTATGGTGAGCAAAGTAGGACTGCTAGATATGAAATATCTAAGGAGCTCTTAGATCTCGGATGGCCAGAGGGCACTCTGGTTGAGACTCATGTCCTAAAGATGATCAATCGATTGAGCGTCTTGGATGACTTGGGTTTCGTCGTGGATGGGGAGTTGAGTCAAGATTTAGTCTTGCGGTCACTCCCGGACACCTCTCTCACAATTTGTTGTGAATTTTCACATGAATAAGTTGGATGTCGACTTGCTGAATTACTTAACATGTTGAAAAGCTGCTGAAGGTCACTTCCATCCAAGAAGAACCATGTCTTCTTGGTGGATGATTCTTCGAAAAAAGAAGAGGCCCAAGGTATCTTACGAAGGAAGAAATCCAAGAAGGCTAAAGGGAAGGCGAAAGTGAAGGATCAAAAGAAACTGATCCCTAGCAAAGGAATTTGCTTCCATTGCAATAATAGGGTCCTTTGGAAGAGGCTGCAAGGATTATCTCATGAGAACAAAAGCGAAGAAGCTTGGAGAAGCTTGAATCCTAATCAAGGTTTGTTTATGATTGAAATTAATTTTTACGAAAGTCGATCTTCTACTTGGGTATTGGATCTGGGATGTGGTTCTCACATATGTAATAATATATCGAGAATTAGTTAGAAGTAGAAAAAATTTGAGCGAGGATGAGGTAGATCTACAGTGGGAAATGGAGCAAAGGTTCTTTGCATTAAATTGTGAGGACTTATTTTTAGCACTACTACAGGCAGTTTCATTAATTTAAATAATTGTTATTTTGTCTAAATATCATTAGAAACATTATTTTTATATCTGTATTGGATATGGATGGTTTTAATATTATAATAAAGAACAACAGTTGTTCCATTTATAATGATAATGTTTTATATGGTGTTGGTGGTAATTTCTGAAATGGACTTTATATACTTGACTTGAATAAAAATATTTCAAATTGAACAAACTAAGAAAAGGAAAGATGATGTTAATTATACCTTCTTTATATGTGACTGCATGAAAATGTGAACTTGGTCGTATTATTATGAAACAAGATTATCAGAGTTATCAAGTTGCGTAAAGATGGGCTCTAGAGCTATCGATTATGAATCATATCGACTTTGTGAATCTTGTCTCATGGGTAAAATGACTAAATCTCCTTTTAGTGGAAAAGGAGAAAGAATTCTGAGTTGTTAGCGTTGGTACACGGATGTATGTGGACTATGATGACGACCACCTTACGAGGAGGTATTCTTATTTTATTACATTCAGCAGCGACCACTCAAGATTTGGATATGTGTATTTAATGAAATACAAATCTGAATCATTTGAAAAGTTCAAAGAGTTGAAGTGAAGTTGAGAAGCAAGCTGGTAAGAGTATTAAGATTCTTGATCGATCGAGGAGGAGAATACTTAAGTGGTGAGTTTCTCAATTGTCTCGAAAGAAAATGGTATAATCTCACAATGGACTCCACCGGGGCGCCACGGATGAATGGTGTGTATCGAAAGGAGAAATCGAACATTGTTGGACATGGTTCGATCTATGATGAGTTTCTGAGCCTTCGGTTTCATACGGGGATATGCCTAGAATCGGTGCATACCTACTTAACAAAGGTACCTACAAAATCCGTCCCCAAGACCCCATATGAGTTATGGACGGGGGAGAAACCAAATCTTAAGCATGTTAAGACTTGGGGTTGTCCGACTTATGTCAAAAAAGTTTGAAAGCGATAAAGGCTGCAGACTAGATCGACAAATGTAGATTTGTGGGATACCCTAAAGAAACATCGGGGTATTATTTCTATCATCCAAGTGATCAAAAGGTGTTTGTTGCGAAACATCTTTGCCTTCTTGGAAAGGAGTTTATTCTTGAAGGGGTCGGTGGGAGTAAGATATATCTTGAAGAAGTTCAAGAACCACAAAATACTACGAGATCAAAGTGAGGTACCTAATCAGTAGAGATTCATACATACACACACCTATTAAGTAAATACGGAAGAGTACAAAGATACGGACGGTATGGACTTGTCATAGAAGATGACAATGAGTCGCATCATAGATGATGATGATCCATTGAATTCTGAGCAGGCTATGAGTAGTAAAGACTCGGAGAAATGGCAAGAAGCCATGAAATCGAGATGGACTCCATGTATGAGAACCAAGTATGGACTTTGGTCTCACCACACAGAAGGCATTAAGCTATTGGGTGTAAATGGGTCTTTAAAAAAAGAAAGGCTGGAAGCAGGCGGCAAGAGTGTGAGAGACCTATAAGGCCCATTTGGTTGCAAAAGGTTTCAAACAAAGACAAGGAGTTGACTATGATGAAACCTTCTCGATAGCTAGCAATGCTCAAGTCCATTCGGATTTTGCTTGCGATTGCGACTTACCGTGACTACGAAATCTGGCGGATGGGCGTGAAAGCGGCCTTCCTCGATGGGAAACTTGAGGAGGATGTGTATATGACACTGACGGAGGATTTGTTTCAAAGGTTGGAACAAATCAAGTACATAGCTTCTGACGATCCATTTATGGATTAAAGCAAGCTTCTCGTGGGTGGAACATCCGTTTTGATGAGACAATCAAAAAGTTTGATTTTATCAAAAATGAGGATGAACCATGTGTGTGTACAAGAAGGTTAGTGGGAGCTTTGTTTCATTCCTTGTATTATATGTTGATGATATATTCTGCGATAGGGAATGATATTCCTATCTTTGCAATCAATTAAAATCGGTTATCTAAACACTTCTCCATGAAGGACTTGGGAGAAGCATCCTATATTTTGGGGATAAAGATCTATAGAGATAGATCTAATAGGATGTAGCTTATCCCAAAGGCGCGTACATTGACATGATGCTAAAAAGGTTTAGCATGGAAGATTCAAAAAGAGGTCTCATCTTGGATGAGCCATGGAATACATCTCTCGAAAGAAACAAGCCCCAAAGACACGAGGGAGAAGCAGTATGAGTAAGATTCCTTATGCTTGACAATAGGATCTATCGTATACTGGTATGATATGTACTAGACGAGATGTCGCTCATGCACTTAGTGTAACAAGCGGATATCGGTCGAATCGGAGAGAAGAAGAACTTTGGAAGGCGGTGAAAAATATCCTAAAGTACTTAAGAAGAACTAAGGATGTATTTCTTGTCTACGGTGGAGTGCGAATTAAAACTAGAGGGCTTCACGGACTCAAGTTTTCAAAGCAGACCAAGAGATGACGAAATCCAGTTTGGGGTATGTGTTTACCTTAAGCGGTGGCGCGATGAGTTGGAAAAGTTCAAGCGATGACGATTCTTGATTCGATGTGAGGCGATACATAGGCTGCAAGTGAAGGCTGCGAAAGGAAATTTATTTGGATGAAGAAGTTCATTCTAGAACTTGGTGTGGTTCCTAGCATTAAAGGACCGGTGCCTTTATTACGTGACAACCTTTGGGGTACATTGCATGAGCTAAGGAACCAGTCTCATCGAAATCAAACCGTGTTGCGGCGATTTCATTTGATCGGAGAGATCATTGAAAAGAGAGCGTCACCACAGGCGTGTGGACTCTCAAGACAATATTGCGAGATCCATTTACTAAAGCGTTAACACAATGACGGTTTGATCGTCACTTAGAAGATGGGTATGAGATACCGCGGCGATTGGCTTTAGTGCTGAGTGGGAGATTGAAAGTATTATGCATCTGAAGCGATCATGTATGATGATAAAGCATATCTTGTGTAATCAATCTTATTTATTTATTAATAAAAGAATTATTTATTAAAGGCATTTATTATCTACATGGTCTTTGTTTTAATAATATGTGATAAACCCATAGTTTTAAGCAGCGCTTTTAGAATAATGATGATGATCATTCTAATGAGATCTAAATTCTTAGAAAGCTTAAAACTAAAATAGTTCCCAATCATTGGATTACTAAATTGGGGATTAGTGAATCCAGGATAGATTGGTACATCGTTGCTTGCTCATTGGATGAGGATGATTGATCTCATGATCATTTGTGTGGAACACTAAAAAGCAAGTATGTAGGTGCTTATTAGAGAATAAGTTCTTTGAGCGTGACTCGCTAAGGAATACCTAATGGAGTTTTACTTTTTGTCGATAGGAATTCTGTAGTGATAGTAGTCTGAAATGATCCTTAGACTTGAGATCATCATAGTATCTTATATATAATGAATTACACTTTGACTTATTCCTTAAGACTCTTAGAGTATATCAAAAGGTATGCTTGGGTGTAATAAGTTATATATGAAGATAATGAATGATCGATAAAGAATCTACCACTTCAGTAAAAGGAGAAATGTCTATGTGATTCGATAAATGATGACCCGGGAATCCTTGGCGAGGTGGAATGAAATTAGAAAGTAGTTTCTAATTTGCATTCATTAGGAGTTATTCATTTAGGAATCGAAATACATATAATTAAATAAAATAAGACTTGTGGTAATTCCATGTCTTATATTTAATTGGGACATTGTATGGTGGAAGGATTGAATTATGCGGTAACTATTTACTCGAAAGGTTCTTTTATGATTAATGTTGAAATCTATATTATACGGAAAGTCGTTGATCGCTAGGGGAGGCTTATCCTATTGTAGAATAAATATTATTTATTTAAATAAATTATTTGTTTAATTTATTTATTTAAATGAGATTAAATTGTTCTAATTGATTTATTCACAATAGGTTTAATATGGAGAACCTAAAAAGGGTCACACCATAAAAGGAAGAATAATTATTTAAGAAGTTAATGGCATAATTGTAATAATATGTTAAGTATATTTAATTTAATCTATGGTGATAGAATAAATTAAATAGCTTAATATTATTATTTAATATTTTAGAAATATTAAATATAAATTAATAAGAGAGTCTTATTAATATTATTATAATTATTATTATTTTAATTTCTAAAAGGTTTAGGAATTAATTTAATATTAGTACTCTCATTTATTCTAATTGGATTAGGAAAGAAAATTAGTTAAAGGAGTTTAATTAATTACCCCTAATAGGATTAGGGAGCCCATTTAATTAAAGAGTTTAATTAAATAAATAATACCTTATTTTAATTAAAATAGGGTTACATGATATCTTTATAAGAGAGTCTTATATTAGATATCTAATATCGTAATTCCTAGATTTTGAGAGAACACCCTTTTTTTATCTGAGATAGGAAAAACTAGGGTTTGAGCCATATATCCCTTCTTCTTGATAATTATTCTTCTTTGGTGGATCACTATAGAGGCCATACACTTGGGTGGCTTACATTGATCAAAGGAAGGAATCTACAGGAGATTGAGGAGATCGTGAGAATGGGGAGGTGAAGTAGGAGGTGAACTTATTCTTCGTTAATTAATAATATGAGGAAGCTCGTTTTCTAAAAGGTATGATTTTCATAATTTCTTATTCTTCGTTTAATTAATAATATGCATAAAGGATGATCCAGGGTAAAATTGGTTTGTGAAAAATTTTAAAATTGGTATATATTTTATTTATATATGTTGTTGTATTTTGCACGATACAATTGTTGTAATTTTGCATATTTGATTGGGCTACTTTGATTTTCATAAAACCTCTTCACTAGTGTGTCTACCTAAGCTTATTTGTTGGTCGGTCATAATATCGGGATATTATGTGATATATTAATTTGTTAAATTAACCCTTGTTTTGAAGTCAGTATTCTAGAATGATATCTGAAATATCTGGGAGATGAAGCAATGGAGAAATCATGATGACAGAGGAGATAGAATGCGAAATGAAAGCAAGGTATTCTCAACTCTTTGAAATGCAGCACGTAAATTTTGGGGACGAAATTTCATAAGGAGGGGAGATTGTAAGGCCCGAATTTTATGAAATAAAAGTATTCAATTTTCTTATAATTACTATTGATAAATGGTTAAATTGATAAAAGATAAAGTTAAGGGTGATATATATAATTTTTTCAAAATAAGCAAATGGTTATAAAATATTATTGTCGGAGAATATTAGTTTGGTCGTGGAATATTCTTTTTGTCCGAAGAATATCAAGATCTGATGCAGCTTGACCTTGTGTGGGCCCATGTGAAAGCGATTGGATGAAGAAAAAACGTGAATATAAGTTGTTTATAAATGACGGCGTAATTATTCAAGATTAATCTTTGTTAAAATACTGGTGGGTTTAAAACACGGTAGCTTTGCAGTATTGCACCAATTATTGATTCTTACGTAAGAAAGTACTACTCGATAAGCTATTACAATAATTCTTTATTCAATATTATATTTTATTGATTGATAATTGTTGCGTTGATATTTTATATTCTTTGTTGTTTTAATAATTGTCACTACTACGGTATTTTCCATTATCGAAGCAATAATTCATATTATCCGAATAATATTATTAGAAAATATTATTGGCAATGTCTAGAAAGTTACATCTAAGGAGAGGTTTGGTCACCTAATTGCGCGCCAGTAAGGAGAAATCTTTATTGGAAAGTCCCCTCTTTCACAGGAGGCTTGCTGGTTGTCATTATTGTGATTACGTAATATTATTTGTGAATAATTAATTATTGATTAATATGATAAGGAAAATATTCATTTTATGTGGATATAGATGGAGAAAATTTTAAAGTGACAATTGTTGAAAATTAATATTTTATCTTTTTACGATTAAATAATTTATTTAAATATATTATTTTAATAATATATTAATGGTGATATTTTTATAATGAATATGCGATATGTGAGTATATGAGGAGAAAGAGTTTTTGTGGCATTAAATGATTAACACATGTTTTTGTGTGTCGGTGGACCCCATTTCTTGGTGAAATTTGATTATAGCTTTATAAAATCGCTTCGTTTATGGATTTCGGTCAATTTTGTTTGGAATTTGGAAAAACTTTCTTACGCAAAGTTGTAGAGAATTAAATTTTCTATAAAAAGTCACGAGATTCGAATTTTCTGACAAAAGGGCTATTTATTATGAATTATTGAAGTTCTAAAGCTCCGAAATAGTTAATTTTTGAAGTTTTAATTATGTTAAATAAGAAAAACGTTTTTAAAAGTTTTGTGAGGTGGGCTACTTGTGTTGAATGCTGAATTCAGTTGATAAAAAGTGTGCGTAAGAATTTAATAAATATATATTAATATTTTATTAAATTTTCTGCTTTGGTGTTCTAAGCATTTTCCTATAAATAGGGTGCTTAGGTTAGAATTGAAAATCATACCAGAAACTGAAGTTTTCTCTCTCTATATTATCGAGCGTATTCTTGTGAGTATTTTGAGTATACTTTGAGTATTGCTATACGGTGCAAGTTAGATTCGACATTATATCAAACATTCGATCTTTCTCTTCTTTTTGAGGTAAGGGATAGTAAAGGGATTTTAAGGGTTATTATGTTTTTTAGTTTCAAAATTTTCTGAACCTTCAAAATTCTGGAAAAAATTGAAATGATATTTTGATGAGTTTTGTAGATTGTGTCCAAAAATGGCGATTTTTGGATATATAGATTAGGAGTTATGGATTTTATGAGAAAAGACTATTTTAAAAGTAGCGCTTATAACTCCTTGTGATTAACTCCAAAATTGATGAAATTTTTATTGGGAGTACATCTATATAATATCAAGTATACCGTATTAATTTCAAATTTTTGGACAAAAGTATAATTTATGATAAATGTCTAACTATTAAGTAGTTTTGGCCATATAGAAAATAGTAAATGAATTTTAAAAATTCGAGAAAAATATATATTCAATATGGGACTATATTCTTCTAAATCCCGGAAAATAAATATTTTTGGGCCGAGTGGGTATTTTTCATGAAAATGTTCTAGTTATGAGTAAATGAATTAAATATGTTATGTGAAGTAAGAAAATTGGAAAATATGATTTTATGGCTTGAGAATCATATATGAGGTATATCTGATTTTTGATGAGGGTTTTGGTTATTGGTGATAAAATCTTATGAGTTTGGCATTTTATGATGATTAAATGCATTAATTAGTAAAGTGTAAACAATTTAATTAAATTGTTTATAAGTTTTAGAAATTATTAAATATTGTTGTAATATTAAGAATATTAAGATTTTGATATTATTAAGTGATTTTATAACATTTGGATTAAGGTGTTATAAATATTGATATGGATTTTATTGTGAAAGTTTTTTTTTTTTTTGAGTTCTTATTCACGTATCTATGACTATTCACAAATACTAAGATTATTCATAGAAAAATGAAATTTTCTTTTTATCCAAGATGTTTATTATGGTTATTATTGATTGAATCCATGTTTTGATAATTTTATTTTTATTATCATATATAACATTTTTATAATCTTGGTGAAGAAATTTCTCTTTGTCTTGAGCGTAAAGATGGGTAGATTATTGGTATGATTGTGACTATGAGTTCTCTTTGGCCAGTAGTGCAAAAGTTGAATTGTTGACTGGTATGATCATGACAATTGAATTTACAATTGAATATTTTTAGCTTAAGTGCAAAGGTGAATTGATCAACATGGTTATAATTATTGTTATATAACTTCTGAAATGATTATGTATTTCTTTGATATATGAATATCTTTGGCTCGTGGTGCAAAGATGACTTATTGATGAATATCTTAGCGATGAAAAAGAAGGTGAATTGATCAACATGGTTATAATTATTGTTATATAACTTACGAAATGATTATGTATTTCTTTGATATATGAATATCTTTGGCTCGTAGTGCAAAGATGACTTATTGATGAATATCTTAGCCGATGAGTGCAAAGATGAAATATTGTTGAATATCTTTGTCCGTGGTGTAAAGATGGCCTGTTGTTGAATATCTTTGGCTCGTAGTGCAAAGATGACTTGTTGTTGAATATCTTTGGCATGTAGTGCAAAGATGAACCTGTGGATGAATATCTTTGGCCATGGGCAAAAGATGAATTTATTAGTATGATTATGAACAGGAATTGTGATTTGGTATAACCATGATCTTTGATGTTTCAGGTAAAGACTGGTGATGAAATTATCTTCGTCCTAGATGAGAAGAGGAATTTAGAACTACAATTATGATTATGAGTTATACATGTGATTATGGACAGGAATTGTTGATTGATGTTACAGGAATAAAACATTGTTGGTGGACTTTTAACATGGAGAAGATAATATATTTTATGGTCTATTTGACTCTTCTAATGGATTGCTCATTCCATTGCAACTATGGTTGAATTGTTTTATCATCTACCATATGTTCTAAATCTACGATTTATTCTTGATGAAGACTATTGATAATTTATTTATCTTTAGTCATAATATTCTTTCTTGAGCTAGTTGTGCTCACCCTTTTGTTTCACAATTCCTTTCGGGGTAATAAAAGTGTATTTGGGTCGGCGGGGATAGCGAGGAATAGAATGGTGGTCTATAGATGTTGAGGGTGAGGTGAATTTAACATGGAAGGGTGTTTTGCCACTATCATACAAGATGTCTAATGACATACAACCTCGTGTCATCATAAGACATGGTTGTGCTCATCCACTTCTTTGAGTATATTTACAAGCACTACCTATATAATCTTGGTGTTTGTTTGGAGTATAATACCCAATTAGAGACAGTGGAGATAATGATATGTCGAGAGAAGACTCACCATTGGGAAGAATATGATAGTAATCTTCTCATTTTCTTTGGGGTTTATTGGTGAACAAGGATAATTACGTGGTCATACGATATCTACCATAACCTAAAAGCATGGCCTCCCATGTATGAAGGTTTCTTGAGCACTTCCCAAAGATTCTAATTTCTAAAAGCAGCTTTTTGACTATACCTTTATGTAAGGTGTCATTGTGACGTACTTCTGATTGGTATATATTTGTATCAAACTCATAGCATATGTGTTGTTGTATTTTGCACTAAAATTGTTGTAATAAAGTTGTAGTTGTTTTCCGTACCATATATTTGGCGACTCAGAATGGGTTGAATGGAATGGACCTATTTTGGGGTCGTTACATTTAACTTGTCAACGAGTCAAGGCGGAGCATCAAGTACCAAAAGGTCCATTGCAACCACTTGAAATTCCAGAATGGAAGTGGGAACACATTACTATGGATTTCGTTACTGGTCTTCCCAAGGTTTCTCAAGGCATAGATGCAATTTGGGTCATTGCTGATAAATTGACCAAGTCTACTCATTTCCTACCTATACGAGAAACTTATATACTTGAATGTCTTGCTCGTATGTACATAAACGAGGTTGTAAGATTGCGTGGTATGCCAGTATCCATAGTTTCTGATCGAGACCCAAGATTCACTTCAAGATTTTGGGTTAGTTTGCAAAAAGCTATGGGCATGGATTTACGATTTAGCTCAAAGATATCATCCTCGGAAGGACGAGGCAAATGGAAGGACGATTCAAACTCTTGAAGATCTATTAAGACTCTGTGTCCTTGACTTTAAGGGGAGTTGGGACATGTTCTTACCATTGGTGGAGTTTTCCTACAACAACAGTTATCAAGCAAGTATTGGTATGGCTCCATTCAAGGCGTTGTATGGAAGAAACTGTCATTCTCCAGTATGCTGGGATGAGGTGGGTGAAGCAACATTGTTGGGACCAGAGTTGGTACGTATGACTACGGAAAAGATTCAAATGATCCGACAACGTATAAAAACCTCACAAAATCGACAAAAGAGTTATGCTGATCTTCATCGAAAGGACGTAGAATTCGATAGTGGAGATCATGTGTTGTTACGTGTTGCTCCATGGAAAGGAGTTACAAGATTTGGAAAGAGAGGAAAGCTCAATCCTCGATTCATTGGCCCATTTTTAATCCTCGATCGAGTAGGAACTGTGGCCTATAGACTTGCGTTACCGCTAAGTATATCTCGTGTTCATAACATTTTTCACATATCCATGTTACTTAAATATGTGAAAGACCCAAAACACATTATTGAGTTAGAACCGGACGAAATAGAGGAAGATTTAACGTATGAAGAGGTTCCTGTTAAAATCTTGGATAAGAAGGAACATATTCTACGCTCAAGGTTATACCTCAAGTCAAAGTTTTTGGAGAAACCACGATGTTGAGGAAATGACACGGGAGTTAGAACACGAAATGAAATCAAAGTATCCTCACCTCTTGACATACCAGTCGCACCCTAATTTCGAGGATGAAATTTCATAAGAAGGGAGGTTGTAAGACCCCAACTTTTGAATAAAGATTAAATTTTCTCGAAATATAATTTTGAATATTATGGTGTGGATTTGATATAATGTTATAGTTGTGGGTAATATTTACAAATTTTGCAAAGTACGCAAGTTTTTATATAATATTCGATTGGTCGGGAAATATTCATTTTAACAAGGAATATTCGTACAACGGCACAATTATTAGTGGACCCCCCACAACGAAATTATTGTTGGATTGAGAAAACGACAAAAATATTTTACTGAAAATAACGGCGGAAGTTTTACCGTTAGCTGTTGAACTACGCGGTAGTAAAAAGTACAAGATGTCTGGCGTGGTTGCATAGTAGCACACGGTATTGATTATTGATGCTTACGTGAGAAGTCACTCGGTTATACTCAATTATTGCTACGATAATTGTTGCATCATATCTCTCATATTATTGATTCGATTATTGTCACAAGATTATCATCGCATTATATGTTATTTTATTAAATCAATAATTGAGGACGAAAAAGTTATTCATATTATTAAATTACAATATTTACAATGTCTAGAAGTTACATCGAGGAGAGGTTTGGTCACCTAATTGCGGCCGCATGATAGGGAGAAATCCTTATTGGAAAGCCCCTTCTTTCACAGGAGCGACTGGTTGATAAATATTGTGAGTTATAATATTAATGATGAATGTTATTAAAATTGAAGTTGTGTTGGAGTTGAATTTGGAGACGCGGACGTGATATTTGAGTCGGAATAATGAAATTAGTAAAATAGTCTATAAACACAAAAAATTTTGAATTCACTATTTGGTCAAAAGTCAACAGTTGACTTTTTTGGAAAAAATCAAACTTTGAAATTTCAAAATTTATATTTTGATAAAAATGGTTTCATTGTGTTGGAATTATTTGTGTTAGTGAAAATCGACAATTATTTCGATAATAATTGATGTCTGGAGGTTATATTGATTAATCGGGTATTTAACTTAGGATAAATGAGCAATTGATTGCTATTATTTCACATGATTATAACTATTTGTTCACATGTGTATACTATTGTTTCACATTCTTGTTATTATTAGGGAAGTTGGTGCAAGATTGATAATACTTGCATGACTAAGTTAAAAATATAGGTATAGATGGAAGTCTTATCTTTGTAATTCATATTTTCACATGTACAGAACTATTGATTCACATAATTTAATATTGAATCACATTATTTACTATTAGGGGAGGTGGTGCAAGTTTGGTAATACTTCCATGACTAAATTAAAAATGAAAGAAAAGTTGGAGGTATTGATTGAAATTTTCGAGCCCCAAAACGTCTGTAATTATCGAAACTATATATTTTCTATAAATAGAAGCTCATTCTTCCTTCATTTCTCACCAATTCACAAAAGCTTTAGAGCGATTATTATAGAGAGAAATTATAGAAAGAAGAAGAGAAGTCTGCTACCTCACTATTCCAGTATTCATTTTTTTTAAAGGTAGGGAGTATTATTTCTTTCTTATCTATGAAGAGAACTTTTGTTATTCCATTCTTTATTATTCTGTTGGAATAACCTGTATACGCGGGCTACCCTATACTTGGTGAAATTCTTCTTTTATTCCATTCTTTATCATTCTATTGGAACATCTTGTCTATGCGTTACACGGGACTCGGGTTCCATTATTTATCATTCTACATTGGAACATCCTGTCTCATGCATGCGTTCTCACGGACTTGGGACTGGTTAAAATCTTTATTATTCATTGGAATATCACATACATGCGTTTTACGATGGACTGATTCCGTCTTTATTATTCTATTGGAATATCCTTGTACAAATTATGCGTTTTACGTCGGACTGATTCCGTTATTTATTATTCTATTGGAATAACTACTACGTATGGTCTCATCGCATGCCCGGTGATTTCTTTTGTTATTCCATTCCTTGTTATACTCGGTTGGTTAAAGTTTTGACTTTTATACTCCATGAAATTAGTGGAATATCTTTGATATTTGCGCTTCATCAAATATCTTTTCATGGAAATATTCTTTTGAGCATTCTTGAATTTTACTCTACAAAGCAAAGATCATGTTGACAATTTGGACATTATTAGTTCTGTATAAATTATTTTTTGAACTTGTTTTATTGAATTCTTATATCATTGTCATCATCCTCATGTTTATTTTTTTTTTTGAAAGTCATCGTGGGTAGTAAAGTGCATAGATGGACTTGGTATGATTATGATTGAGGGATTATTTAGTGTAATCATGGACCGTAATGTTACAAATGATGTGGTAAAAGTCCTCATTGGCCCGTAGTTCATTGATGGGACGAGTTGTTGGCATGATCATGACCATTAATGAATACACAAATATTCTTGGCCCGTAGTGCATGGATAATTGTGGTCGTGATACTAAAGAATATCCTTGGTAGTAGTGCAGGGGTGATTCGATGATGTGGATTATTTATTAAAAGTCGAGTCCCAATGATAAAAGTGATGAAAACCTTTTAAATCATAAAAGATAGTAGATTTTATTCTCTACTTGACTCTTTTAATGGATTGCTTGTTCCGCTGCGATTAAACTTGATGGTTGTTATATTGTATCGGTTTAACACTATGAAGGCTAACGATAATATATTACGCATTATCTTAGTCATAATATTTCCTCTTAGGCTAGTTGAGCTCACCCTTTTACTTTTATTGTTCTCTTGAGAAATGAGAACGTGGCGAGGACTAGTCTGGGGAGCGGAGTGACGGACGGATGATAGCATTAGTAGTCCTCACTATTTGATTGAAATAAAGAAAAATAAATGTAATAATATTGAATTTGAGTTTGAATATTATGCAGGCGGCAATATTTGTATTAAAACTCACGACTTATGTTTTGTCGTACTTTACATGACGGTTGTATAATTAAGTTGTATTTGTATTACATACCATGTATTTGCGACTCGGAATAGGTGATGTATATCTATTTTGGGGCGACAGTTCTTGTCTCACATCTCGGTCGGGGATCATATCCTCAAGCTTTGATACCAACATGACGCCCCAAAATAGGTATACATCACCCATTATAGTCACCAAATACATGATATAGAAATAAATACAACTTCAATAATACAATTGTCGTGCAAAATATCTATAAACACATATCTTGTGAGTTTGAATACAAATATTGTCTAATAAACGATATACAAACTCAAAAAATCCTCATTATAATTATTGATATACTATTTTACAAAATAGTGAGGACTACTAAAACAACTATCTTGAATCATCACTCCATACCCCATTAGATTAGTTCTCGCTAAATTCTCTCCACCTGAGAAGAACAATGGAACAAAAAGGAAAAGGTTGAGCTCAACTAGCCCAGTAAGAATATTATGACTAAGATAATATGCAACAAATTATCATTAGTCTTCAACGAGGAAAAAATCGATAAAATATAATGACAAAAAGTTTTAGATCAATAAGCTGCAATGAAAATAACAATCCATTAGAAGAGTCAAGTAGAGAAAGAATTCTACTATCTTCTAAGATTTAAAAGTCCATCATCAATATTTTATCCCTGTAACATCAATCAATATACATCTTGAATCAAATATTCATCTTTGCACTACAGACCAAAGATATTCATTTATATCACCAGTTGGTCATGTTCATCTCAACACCTGTTCATCTTTGCACTACGGGCCAAAGATATTCATTAGGTAATCATTCATCTTTGCACTACAGGCCAAAGATATTCATTAGGTAATCATTCATCTTTGCACTACATGCCAAAGATATTCAGTAATATCATCATTTAGGACTGAGGATGATGAAAAATATCTTAAAGAAAATGAATCCAGTGAGATAAAAGATCAAAGATTAGGGATTCGTACTTTAGTTTATCCAAGTTCAAAAATACTCCATAATAACCAATTGTGAAGCAGAATTCAAAAATAAAGATCAAAACATGGATACAATCAAAAATATTAACCATAATAGACATCTTGGACAAAAAGGAGAAAATTTTATTTTTTGGTGAATAGTGCCGTATTTGTGAATAGTGTCGTATACGTAAATAGTGTCGTATACGTGAATAGTAATTCCCAACACAAAAGGTAGAAATTCCACAATAAAATTCATACCAATATTTCGGTGTAATGATATTGAAAGAATAACATCATTAGGAAGAAAATAACATCCATTACCTCAAAATAACAGTACTTCTGATCGGAATATCGGTATAAGGCTGAAAGAAACTTGCACTGAATAGCAACTCACAAAGTATCTAAATACTCACAAAATACGCTCGATAATATAGAGAGAGAAAGAGAGAAAACTTGTTTCTGGTGTGATTTTCAATTCTAACTAAGCACCCTATTTATAGGAAAATACTTAAAACGACATAGCAGACTAATCTGCTACCTGATGGCTTTACCTGCTACTATTCAAGCCCACCACTTTTGAAAATAAATTCCAGTACATTTCATTTCTCACCAACCAAAAGTGGGGGGGCCCACTATATTTTTAATAAAAATATTTTATTTTCGAAACTTCAACAATTCATAATAAATAGGCCTTTTATCAAAAAAATTGAATCTCATGTGTTTTCCATAGGAAATTTAATTCTCTACAACTTTGTAAGTTTAAGTTTTTCCAAATTTCAAACGAAAAATTACCGAAATCCACATACAGACGATTTTCAACACCTCTATTCCGACAAAATACTGATAAAATACCTCAGCATTTATTCCTTCATTTATAACCAAATAAAATAAATATATCAATCATTTATATCCACATAAAATAAATATATCCTTATCATATAAATCAATAACTAATTATTCACAAATATTATTACAGAATCACAATTATGACAACCAGGTCGTTCCCAGGAAAGAGTGGGCTTTCCGATAAGGATTTCTCCTTATTGGCGCGCAATTAGGTGACCAAACCCCTTTCATAGGTAGAACTTCCTTAGACATTGCCAATAATGCTATCTAATAATATTATTCAAATAATATGAATTATTGATCTGATAATAGAGATACTGTGCAGTGACAATTATTGAACAACAATAATATAAAATATCAACGCAGCAATTATTGAATCAATAAAATAAAATATTGAACAGTTATTACTGTAACAATTATTGAGTAGTTCATTCTTACGTAAGAATCAATAATTTAAAAAAAATCTTGTAATACCGGTAATGCTACAGCATGCAACCACACGTACATCGTATTTTAACCACTGAGTATTCCAACAGTGTTAACGGTAACCATTACGTCGTTATTTATAAAAACTCAAATTTATCATTTTCTTCATCCGACCGTTATCCGTTATGGGGCCCACAAATGGTTGCGTCGTCGTACGAATATTTCCTGACAGCAAGAATATTCCACGACCAAACGAATATTCCCCGACAAAATGAATATTTTATAACCACTTGCTTATTTTGCAAAATTTTCACATTTCACCCATAACCAAAGTATTATATCAAATTAATACCTTATTATTCACAATAATAAATAGAGGAGATTTGATTTTATTCATTAAAAAGTTGGGGTCTTACAGTGGAGTTAAATATTACCTTATGGACTTGATTCTAGTTTGCTTCACTCGAGCCACCAAGTGAACCAAAAGGTCAAACCTAGGTTGCAAGAATAAATAAATTAATATAACTATTATATTCAAACTCGGATTCCTTTACAAATGGGTCTTCAATGCCCCTACTCTTCAGCTCTAATTTACCAAGTAATTATACTAAATCCTATTACAATCAATTTCTTTTAAAAACAGAAACATTGATTAGATGTCAATGGGAAGTACATAGAGGGGGTAGAATTTACACCAAAAAATTAGAAAGACAAGGTACGCAAACCCGATTTATAAAAATCCATTCATTCAAGCATCCAAAAAAGTTAATCCAATCACATTGATCTATAGTCCATAATCATCCCCTTATAATCATACATGCATCACATATATCAATAATATACATCTCAAGAATTAAATATTTCGTATATATATTAATATCATTTAATGGGAAATTTTAGCTTGCATAAAATCAAATTCCAAGTTCAAATAAACTCTTTATTTTAATTTTAAACAATTTAAAATTAGAATTAATTTTTGAAATAAAAATGTACAATTAATTTAATTAAATTCCAAGTGAAAATTAAATTTTAAGTTCAATTTTAAACTATTTAAAACCTAAGAGCATAATTTAAATCTTAATACAATTTAAATTTCAAAAATCAATATTACAAAAAAAAGGTAAACTATTGATCAAAAATCTTTAAAAGAAATAATCATCAAGCATTCAAGTCAAACTTCAAAACCAGAATTGAATAGTTTACGTATTAAACATGTTGATCATTAATCAAAATTGATTCTGATGTAGTGCTAAGGCTTGCAAAATAATGGCCAAGAGGTTAAGGGTTTAAAACCCTCTAGTAACAAATTTATATTTCTTTTTAAAGGAGGACGTTAATGTCAACGCCTACTCAGCACTACATCAGTATGTCAACAGTTGATCAATCACCGCCAAGTCAGTAGGTCAATAATTATATCCACTCTAATTACAACAACTCCATTAATAATTTAATTTAAATTACTCAGTATTTGTATCATTCACCTAAAAATGTGTTAATTAAACTAAATTATATTTTTTTATAATTTACAAAAAAAATTGAATGACATGATCTTATTTACAAACAAAACTATAATTCAAATGTATTATATTAGTGAAATAACCCGGGTCAAATCCCGAGTCCGGAATAAATCTCGGGTCAAATCTCAAGTCCGAATCGAATCAAATCCATCAAAATAAGGCCTCAAATTACTGTCCCAATAGTATCTTCTTGGGTCATCTTAGCCTACCACAGGCTCCCAAAAGGTCATGACTTGAAGGTACTATTGGTAGTAACTTATTTCCTTATATCTTGAGATAAATTTTTCCCTATCTTTCGATGTGGATTTGAGTGTTACAAACTCCCCACTTAAATTTCGACGTCCCCGTCAGAATCGATCACACACACTACCAAAGATCTTTGCCTCTCTAGCCATTGTGGGATAATTTGATCGGCTTCTTGTCCCCCACCTCAGGACCTCCATCTCTCCATCAGGATAATACCACGACCTTCCGTGTCCCCACCTCCGAAACCCGGTCGGATGACCCAGGCTTCGTGCTTTCGAGAGTCGGCTCTGATACCATATGAAATAACTCGGGTTAAATCCCGAGTCCGGAACAAATCTCGGGTCAAATTTCAAGTCCGAATCGAATCAAATTCATCAAAATAAGGCCTCAAACTACTGGTCCAATAGTATCTTCTTGGGTCATCTTAGCCCACCACAGGCTCCCAAAAGGTCATGACTTGAAGGTACTATTGGTAGTAACTTATTTTCCTATATGCAGACAAATTTTCCCTATTTTCGATGTGGGACTGGAGTGTTACAATTTGACTATGATAATTTTGTCAATAAATATAATTATTTTGTTCATGAATTATAATTTGATAACATATAAGGATAAATATGTGTAAGGCCGAAAAATGTAAGACATAATTAGATGATAATTGACACAAGATTAATTGACAAATGACATTTCATTCATCATTAATCTCTTTAATGAACTTTACAAATATAATAATTCCCTATACTATTACACTTCCCGTTGCGGTCGGGTTCATTGATTGATCAATGTGAGGCGAGAATTTCACTAAGGCATGCGAGATTGATGGAGTGTTGGATGAGGGGAGAGATCGTAAACAGATTCCTCAATACAATATGGGCTTCACTTTGTGTTAGGGTCGCGTATGTGTGTATGGGCTTGGGTGTAATTAGGGACTTAGCTCCATAGGGGTTAAGACCTTAAAGAAGTCCCTTAGACTCGTGAAGACTAAGTATAGAACTTAGTCAACCAAACCAATAAGGTAGGTCTCTAATGCAAATAACTTGGTGTTTGTGATTTTAGAAAGAGAAAGTTGATTCTAGAGATAGAAGCTCTCAAGTTCTTTAAGTTTTTCTAGTTTTCAACCTTGATTCCAAATGGCAAGGTGAGGGGTATTTATTGGCCTCATTGGTGTTAGTGTAGAAAATATAATTACACACAATCATATTGATGTAAAACGAGGAAGCATGACATAAATCATATTTTAAAAAATTCTACAATCCCAAGAATCACCTTTATGCGTTATTATTAATTGAGAACGGTTTAAAATCATATCGTATGAAGACAAATTAACTCATGATTTGATCTCCAAGTTCCAATTCTTCGTTCCTTCACGCTCCTTCAATTCCATTGATAAAACGCAAGCTACTCAGTATGTGTATCACTCTAAAGGTGATCCACCAAGAGAATATAAATGATGAAGAAGTAATTTAGGTTTATAAAAACTCTAGGGTGACTAACCCTTTTTCTCTCTATCTCTCCGAAACTATTTAGGCTTGAGAGAATAATAATAGTAGTGTAGTAGTGTCAACCCTAATCTATAATAAGGTCTCTCCTTATATAAGTAAATCATCTTTCCTAAAATATTTAGGACTTAGGGTTTTTAATCTAATTCATAAACTATTTAGGAACTAAATTATTTATAATAATAATAATACTTATTAATTTATAATTAGTATTTCTTAAATACTTTATTATAAATACTAAGCTATTTAATTTTTCAATTACAAATTAAATATACTTAAGTTATTATTATTTGAATTAATTACTTCTAAATCAATATTTCTCTTTTATGGTGTGACCCTTTAGGTTTAATATTATGCTGGTAGTACAATAAATAAAATTAAAACTATTCCAATTTTATTTAAATGAATTAAACTCTTTTAATTTTGTTATATAATTAATAAATTAATTATATTTATTCTACATCATGAGTGACATCTCTTAGCATATCATGACTATCCAGATAATATGAAATCAACGTTTAACCACAAAGAACCTATTCAGTAAATAGTTACCGTACAATTAAATCATTCTACCACATAATGTCTCAATCAAATATAAAACATGGAGTTATCTGTCAAGTTTTATTTATTTGATTATATGCATTTCAATTCTCAAAAGCACAACTTAATCTAATGTAAATTATAAACTCCTTTCTAAATTAGAAACCCTTTTCTAATTTTTATTCAACCTTGACCAGGGATTTCTGAGTTGTCATTGATTGAATCACATAGGACATTCTCTCCCTTTTCTAGAAGTGGTAGATTATTTGTTAATCATTTACCTACCTCCATGTACACTTTGGTACACTTGAACAAATCCTTTTATATTCCCAAAAAGTCTTAAGGATTATGGCAAAGTATACCTTGGAATACACAAGGTACTATGATGATCTCAAATCCAATGATCACTTATACTACTATCACTATAGAAAATCATATTGACAAGTATGTAAAACTTCATTAGGCGTTCCTTTAAATGAGTCACATTCAATGAACTTATTCTCTAATAAGCACCTACATACTTCTTTTAGTGTCTCTAGGTAAATGATTATGAGATCAATCATTCTCTTTAAAAGAGCAATCATAATATATACTAATCTATTCGGATTCACTAACCCCATATTAGTGATCCTATGATTAGAACGTTTTAATTTTGAGATATCTAGATTTTAGATCTCATTAGCATGATATCATCATGATTCTAAAAGTATTGTTCCAAATTATGGGTTTATCACAACAATTAACTATAACAATTAAACATTAATAAATATATGCCTTTAAATAAATAAATTCTTTTATTAATAAATGAATAAGATTACAAAAATAAATGCTCTATCACATCAAATATGATTGGCTTGAGAACATACTATTTTCAATGGGGGGTGCCCCATGTGTCATGCACATGTCCTATGTCACTTATAAATTGTGACTATAATATAAGTTCTAAGTGTGAATATCACTTTTTAGAGTCCGTTTTTTCCTACGTCTCTAGGTGCCAGTCCAAGACTTTCACCGAATCTCACTTCCAAACAAACTTTTAACCTCTACAGGAGGTTAGAGAGGTCATTCTCCTGTCTAGAGTAACTATCTCTGACAATATTTCTTCATATCGACTTAATTAGAACAGTCGGAAATGATCAATCTTCTAGGTATGACATCATTGCTGTTTTGGTGACATTGCTCATGACATCATTATTCATACAAGGATTATCATTCTTGCAGCACCGACCTTGGGCTAAAGCCCAAGGTGCCCGGGCTTTAGGCCTAAAAAATTTTAGGGCCCCCTAAATAGCATATTGGTCAGATAGTCTCCTTCTGTCCTTCACAGTTCGTCTCTTTCACAATTGTCGAGCTTTTAGTTCGTCTCCTTCATCTCAGATTGTCTCCTTCACAGACACAAATAGTTCATCTCCTTTACACAAATCAATCAATGTGAAAAGTAAATAATCAATTGAGCTTCTCCTTCGTCTCCTTCAGTCCTTCATCACTGTTTAATTTCAGGATTCAGGTATTAATTCTATTTTTTAGGGTTTTGAAATTAATTATTTTGTTTATGAGATTTAGAAGCATTGTTTAATTTAATTGGGCTTGATGACTGATTGAGTAGATTTGTTTATGCTATTATAAATAAATTTGAATTTAGTGCTAGATATTTTATTTGTTAGATGTTCATTTTGTGCGTTATTGACAGAATTTGCTTGGAGAAAGGGATTCTACATATATGTGTTTGTTTGAATAGTACTGTTGTACTAGTTTGCAACGAAAGTATATTGTGCTTTAACATACTAGTAATCACTAATCAGATTGAGCTTATACCAATTTAGCAAATAAATAAATAAATATTTTGCCAATATATCACACCACTATTGAGCTTATAACAATTTAGTCTTTTGGGTTTTTTTAATTGTTTAGGAGTTGTGTTAGACTCTTAATAAAGGAGGCCCTATTTGGTAATTAATTTATAGATAATCATGAGATTATGCTGGAATTTTGCAGATTTTTAAATTTTAATTCACCATGGCTCCTAAAAAGTATATGTCTGGATCTGAAAAAAGAAAAAGAAAGAAAAAAGCGGATGAATTAATTCAATCTCAAGCGGGTTCACTCGATAAATTTTTTTGTAGTAAGAAACAAAAGGAGAGTTCTAGTGTTGTTGAACAGTCAGAGAATGCAGAACATATAGTAGATACGGGGAATTTTTTGGTCGTATTGATTTGTTCAGGATAAGTTCTTCGTTTTTTATGCCTATCTTAATAGCAATTCGCAAAAGGCCCATTTTTTTGTTGTCCGCTTTAGGCCCTTCAAAACTCAGGGCCGGCCCTGCATTCTTGAAGCCTTGGCATATGTTTTGTGCTCATGGTGTCAATTGTTAACTTGAAAGCTTGAGTTTTTGCTCAACTTGTCCCCTTCGGACCTACTTGCTCATTTCTGGCCTTCTAGACAACTTCAGATCTACTTGCTCACTTTTGGGCCTACTTTAAGGAAGTACACTTCTCTTTTTCTTCTTCTTTGCCTTCATGTAAAGTCTTTGTCTTGCCCTTTCCTTAAAATCTCCTCATTTGGAAACACTTCAAATTTTTGACTAAGTGTTGAAACCATAAGAAGACTGGATAAACATTCCATAAGGGGGAGTCCCCTTTGGGGCCGATCTTGGGGTGGCCTCCCACCTTATGGTGGCCTTTCCCTTGCTTCTTTATGTCTTGGCCTTCTTTTCTATAGCTTCATTCAATTTGACTAAGAATTGAGAGTGAGATATGGTGATAGTGTTACTTTGCAAAAACGAGAACATACATACAATCATATTGTAATAAATCGGAAGCATGACATACATCATATAAAAAAAATTCTGCAATTCTAAGAATCACTATGAGAATATTGATTGAAGAAGTAAATTTAGGTTCTACAAGATCTTGGGTGGCTAACCCTAATTATCTCTCTCTCCTAACTCCTAAGGTTTTAGAGAATACTTGCAAGAGTTGCATTAGTCTTTTCCACAATATGACCCCTCTTATTTATAAACTAACCAACCTTCCTAAACCTTTTAGGAATTAGGATTTTAATTTAATTCCTAAAATATTTAGGAACTGAATAATAATAATAATAATAATAATAATAATAATAATAATAATAATAATAATACTCTTCTTATTAATTTATAATTAGTATTTCTCCAACTACTTAATTATAAATATTAAGTTATTTAATTTATTCCACTAATAAATTAAATACGCTTAATTCATTATTATTAAGCCAATTTATTTATAATAATACTAATCGACTTCTCTTATTAATTTATAATTTAATATTTCTCCAAATACTTAATTATAAGTATTTGCATTTGTCCAAGTATTAAATTATTATTATTAAGACAATTTACTAACTTAATATACTTTCTCATAGGCATTGATAAACTATAAGTTCATATGACTAATGCAACAACCTTTGTTTCATTCTCCATACGCAGGATTACTTCTCCTTTATTTAGCTTTCTACTTCTGCTTAGTCCCTGCATAGAATATTATATGTGAGAACTACAACAGGTATCCAATACCCAAGTATAACTTTGACTTACAAAATGATTTATTTCAATCATAAACAAACATGTATCTGTAGCCGAAGCTGAATCTTTACCAAGCCTCTTTTGCTTCACTTTTGCAATATATTCCTTGCAGTTTCTCTTCCAATGTCCGGCTTGTTGCAGTGAAAGCAAACTCCTTTGCTATCAGCATCAGCTTTCTTTTTGTCCTTGGTTCTTGCCTTTCCTTTTGCATTCTTTGAATTTTTCGTCTTTTTAGAAGATCCTTTGGCCCACTTCCTTTTCTTGGAAGGTTCATCTACCAGTAAGACTTGATCTTTCTTGACTGGAAAGTGACTCTCAGCAGTTTTTAACATGTTAAGCAACTCAAGCAAACTGACATCTAGCTTGCTTATGTGAAAATTCACAAAAAATTGTGAGAAAGAGTCCCAGAGTGACTGCAAGATCAAATTTTGGCTCAACTCTCCATCCATGATAAAACCCAATAGTCCCAATTGTTCAATCAAATTGATTATTTTGAGAACATGTGTCTATACTGTAGTGTCATTGGTCATTTTAGATCAGAAGAGCTCCTTAGATATCTGATATCTGGTAGAACTACTCTACTTACCATACAAATCTTGAAGGTGCAGCAACATAGTAGGCACATCCATTTTCTCATGTTAACGCTGTAACTCGTTACTCATGGAGGCCAACATGATGCACTGAGTCACCTGTGCATAATCTTGCCATTTTTTAAAAGTAGTAATCTCTTCCTCAGAGGCATTGTCTGCAACCGTTGCAGGAACATGCGAATTAAGGACATAAGATAGCTTTTCAGCCGCGAGAACTATTTTCAAAATCCTTAACCAATCTGTATAATTCATTCCGTTTAACTTATTAGCATCCAATATGCTTCCTAGTGATGGTGAATTAGACATTGTAAAATTCTATAAATGAAAATTTTAACAACATTAACATGCATTCATTTTATTAATTATCAAATTAATTAGGTCTTTATTAAAATGATGTCTCCCACTATTTTCATCAAACTATATAACTCTCTATATATATAGTTCGGTAAATCTTAATTAAAAGTTTGTGTAAAATCTGCTAGTGAGAAAGGATCCTATTGCCATAAATATATAGTCTTGTGTGTACACAACAAACTATATATTTATTCAATAGGTAGACAACTTTTGGCAATTACATCTCCATGCAAGTCCTTTTGTTTTTTGCATCTTAGATAATAATGGTCATGTGTGTGCACATCCAAACTAAAATTATCCAAGTTAAGTTAGACCTAACATTTTCATATAACTGAAGAGAAAAATACAGTCCTTGTGTATGCACAACAAAACAATATTATTCAATTCCTTATAAAAATCAAATGTAAGAAAGCCAACATCTCAAATATTTAATATAAGTCTTGTGTGTGCACAACAAACTCATATTAGATATTTGATAATTTATTGTTTTATCATACTAGAAGGCTACGTCCGACATTCTGAATGTCATTGAACGTAATCAACTTAATATTTTTATCCTTGAGGGTTTTTGTTATTAATGGTCTCATCTTGTTTAGCGTGCATGTAATATATATAAATACACGTCATATTAAACATACATCGCCATGCATAATAATATAATAATATATAATTAACATGCACATATAGAATATTATATTCTACATGAGATGATTATGGACTTAGTTTGGTTTGCTTGAGCCACCAAGTGAATCAAAAGGTCAAATCTATGGTGCAAGAATAAAACCATGAATATAACTTACATTCAACCCATGCTCCATTACAAATGAGTCTTCAATGTTTCTTCTCTTCATTTCCAATTTCCTAAGTAATTCTACTAAAATCTATTACAATCTATTTTTAATAAAACAGAAACCTTGATCAGCAATTAAGGAAAAGTACATAGAAGGGAGATAAAATTTACAACAAAAAAATAGATAGGTGAGGTATGCAAACCCCATTTATGAAAATCCCATTCATTCAAGCATCCATTCAAAAATTAAATCTAATCTCATTGGTCAATAGTCCATAATCATCCCGTTTATTATCACACACATCATCATATGTATCTATAAAATATTTATCTCATGTAATTAAAACATTCTATATATATATATATATATCATTTAATGGGAAATAAAAGTTTGCATGAAATCTAATTTTGAAACAAAATAAACTCATTTATTTTAATAAAATTTCAAATAAAAAAAACTCATGCGCGCTAAGTTAACATGAAATCCAATTCTAAGTAAAAATAAACTCCTTTATTTTAGTTAACATAGATGTTCACCCAATTCCAAGTCAAAATAAACTCCTTTATTTTTGTTAACATGGAATCCAATTCAAAATCAAAATAAACTCTTTTTATTTTAGTTAACATGGACTCCAATTCTAACCCTAATTATCTTTCTCCTAACTCCTTAGGTTTTAGAGAATTCTTGCAAGAGTTGCATTAGTATTTTCCACAATAAGAACTCTCTTATTTATAGACTAACCCTCCCTCCAAAATCTTTTAACACCTAGGCTATGTTTGTTTGCAATGATTATACTTGGAATAAGACTATTAATCTCAATTGTCTTATTTATTTTTAAATTTAGACTTGAAACTATTAGTCCAGGGATTAGAAAATGGCTTAATAGTCTTAAAATTATAATTATAATCCCAGGATTATAATCCTACAATTAATAGTCTTGGGATTATAATTCTTGCAAACAAAAATAGCCTTAAGGTTTTAATTTAATTCCTAAACTATTTAGTAACTAAATTAT
Source organism: Panax quinquefolius (assembly GCA_020205615.1). NCBI lineage: Eukaryota > Viridiplantae > Streptophyta > Magnoliopsida > Apiales > Araliaceae > Panax > Panax quinquefolius. The sequence continues at coordinate 119,662,971 of CM035172.1, read as the reverse complement.
TTTATAATAATAATAATAATAAAGACTCTTTTTATTAATTTATAATTAGTATTTCTCCACATATTTAATTATAAATATTAAGATATTTAATTTATTTCACTAATAAATTTAATACGCTTAATTTATTATGATTAAGCCAATTTATTTATAATAATAATAATAAGACTCCACTTATTAATTTATAATTTAGTATTTCTCCAAATACTTAATTATAAATATTAGTATTTCTAAATACTAAATTATTGTTATTAAGACAATTACTTTTAAAATAATATTTCTCTTTTTTATTATGCGACCATTTAGGTTTAATATTAGTTTAGGTAGTAGAATAAATAAATTAGAACCATTCTAATATTATTTATAATGAATTAAACTCTTTTAATTCAAATATAAATAAATATATTTATTGTACATAATGAGTAACACCTTACATTAGTATATCATAACTATCCAGATAATATAAAATCAACGTTTAATCACAAAGAACCTATTCCGTAAATTGTTGTAGTACAATTCAATCATTCTACCACATAATGTCCCAATCAAATATAAAATATGGAATTACTATCAAATTTTATTTATTTGATCATATGCACTTCGATTCTAAAATGTACAACTCGATTAATGTAAATTAAAAACTCCTTTGTAATTTTTATTCATCTTGCCCAAAGATTTATGAGTTGTCATTTATCGAATCGCATAAGACACTCTCTCCATTTACTAGAAGTGGTAGATTCTTTGTTGATCATTCACGTACCCCCATGTACACTTTATTATACCTGAACATACCCTTTGATATACCCAAAAAGTCTTAAAGAATATGACAAAGTATAACTCAGAATACACAAGGTATTATGATGATCTCAAGTCCAATGATCACTTGTACTACTATCACTATATGAACTCCTATTGACAAACATGTAAAATTCTATTTGGTGTTCCTTTAAGTGAGTCACGTTCAGTGAACTTATTCTCCAATAAGCATTTACATACTTACTTTAATGTCTCCACAAAAATGATTATGTGATCGATCATTCTTAATTTTCAACAGAGTAAACATAGTATGTATTAATCTATCCGGAATTAGCAACCCCACATTAGTGATCCAATGATTAGGAACATTTTAGTTTTGAGCTATCTAGAATTTAGATCTCATTAGTATGATCAATATCATGATTATAAAAGTATTGCTCTAAAACTATGAGTTTATCACATTTATTTAATTCAACCAATTAAACACTCTTTTATGGGTATACTACTTTTAGATAGAGCTCTTAGGCAGCGCCCACCATGAGGGGGAGCCCCCTTGGGGCCAACCCTAGGGTGGACTCCCACCTTATGGTGGTTTCTTCCTTCATTCTTTCCTATTTTGATCCTTCTCGTATGTTTTTTAAATTTGGTCAAGTGTTGGAAGTGAGGCATGATAAATGAACACTTGGGTAACCCCACCAAGAGGGGGAGCCCCCTTGAGGTTGACCCTAGGGTGGCTTCCCACCTCATGGTTATTTCACTCTTGGTTCCTTCTCATTTTGATCCTTTTTTAAATTTGACTAAGTGTTGAAAGCAAGACATGATGGAGTGTTTGGGCAGCCTCACCATGAGGAGTAGCCCCCTTGGGGTCGACTTCTACACTTACGACCAACCTTGGGGTGTGCCCCCACCTCAAGGTGGTTCTTTGCTTGGTTGTTCCTCACTTTGACCCCTCTTTGCATGACTTTCTTGAATTTGACCAAGTGTTGGAAGCAAAGACATGATGAAGGAGTGCTTGGACAATCTCACCATGAGGGGGAGCCTCCTTGGGCCCAACTTCTACACTTGGGATTGACCTTATGGTGTGTCCCCACCTCATGATGGTTGTTTTCTTACTCGGTTTTGCTTCCTTAGTTGTTTATCTTCATGCTTTACTTGTTTGATATTCTTTTTCTTCATTATTTCTTGCTTGCTCGTGGGGGTGGGAGGTGTGCAACATGTGGTGGCATAGGGCATCTCCTCTTAGTGGTTCACCTAGTGAGGTTTTCCTATACTTGGATATTTTCTTGTCGGTTTCCCATACTTAGCCAATTTTGGCTCATTTGGGTGGAAATCGCCAATATTTTGCATCTCCTTCTTGGGCACTCATGATCGATGGTGAGGAATGTCAATGAGAGTGCTAAGTCTTTTAGAGCTGATGTGACTATACGGGTACCAAGGTGGCCTCTTGGGTGGGGCCCGTTGAAACGATTTTATGACGATGCATTTTTCTTGATATGATCAAATATATGGATTAATTATCACTAATTAAAATTTTGTTAGAATAATTAGTGTAATACCCGGAAAAGATAAATTAAATAATAATAAAAAAATTATTTTATTTTAAAATATATTAATTGGACTTTGTCATTTATTTGGATCAAACTAGTTATTTAATTTGTGTGAGCTAATAAATATTAACAAGTGATGGGTAAATTAATTTAGTACAATTTGGGCCTTAAAAATTAATTGGGTTTAATTTATATGTGGATAATAAATCCTATTAGAACTAGGAGAATTAATAAAATATTGATAATAAATAACTAAAACACAAACCCTATTGTATACTCAAGCCATTATTCGTCAGAAAGAAGAGGGAAGAGGCTGCCGCTTAAGGAGAAAAGGAAAAAGAAGGGGTTTTCATATATCATTGATTTACAGAAGAAAACATGTGTCTTTTCTCTTCTTTTTGTTTTATGTATATCATGACTATTAGGTATTGAATCTTATCATGTATTATAACACACAGCCATGTGATGATTGGTTTTAAAAAAAAATCGTTAACATGATCAGTACTTGATATGCAACACTAATTGATGTATATTATATATATTTCGTATGTAATACTAATTTGGAAAAAGGTTTCTATATGAGATTTGATCTCCTGTTGATTGTTAATTATTGGGTTCATAAGGAAAAGATACATATAAGTTAGTTGTCCTCTATAATACGAAAATAAAATATATTTGATTTAGAGGCTTTCGTAATTTAGTTTGGATTTACTTTTGTAAAATTAATTATAATTTCATAAAGGAGAACATAGTCATTCTGGTGCATATTTCAATGGGATAATTAATTATGATATAGTCTTCCATCAAATTCTTGTTACATATATTTTATAATATGGTGGTTAGAAAGTTAGAAATCAGTAAGTTAATAAACTTAGCATCAAGAGGTTCAACCGAATTAATAAAGAATGAATCTATATTATATTATATATATTATTTTTGGAACAAAAGTTAGTATGAATCTTGGTGTACCTTGTATATAACAAACATGAAGCTCATATTATTTTATAATAGTAATATTATTAATAACAATAGTAATAACAAATCATGGAAAAAGGGAAATTATTAATTATGAATTTAATATACTGTTATTAATTTATTTATGTTAATTTGTGTAATTAGCTCGGACGGATGAAACTTAACGAGTTATATTTGGGATATAAATTTTGGGTATGACGTTGCTCAATCCAGGTACAGATTTCGTACTCTTTCAGCGATACTCTAGTTAAATTTGATTTGTTCGTTTGGTTCCTTATTTCGAATTATGTTATGATTTCACATAATTGTTTCCTGTGAAATAAATATATTAGTTTCATTTTGGAGTTGATACACATGACTCATAGTTGTACTCTTTGAATTAGGATATCATGTTTAGTATTTATTTTTGATAATTGTAGAGCGGTACATGTTGCTACCTTCATTTTGAGACCTTGTGACTATAATTTGATTTGGTTCAACATGTACATATAGAACCTTTTTGTTGATATTATGTCGCATGGGTTGTGACATAGTATTTTTGTTAGAATATACCGTAGGGTATACGAGCTATAACACATTGTGGGGTACCCTGAGCATGTCGTCTTGGCACGAGAGACATGACACTTTCCGTGGCGGTGTGATTAGTCCACGGCGTCTTCGTTTTGGGCTCCGGAGGAAGTGGGCCATTTGGTGTTTTGTTGTGGGAGGCATATGGGTTAACCCTAGTTTTCTGTTCTGCGGATTTGTGATGTTGTGCCAAACACACCTATCCGATTTGCATACATTTGGATTCGCGATTCAATGTGTGACTTGCATGTGTGGCATTATTTTGACTTGCATGTGTGGCATTATTTTGACTTGCCTGTGTGGCATTATTTTGACTTGCCTGTGTGGCAATGTATATTTCTGAGCTCATTCGGTATGAAATAACACCCAACCATTTGATTCAGCCTATTATTTCATTGTATAAGTTTTGTTTGTTTCTGTTCAGTTCAATTCATTGAGTTAGTTATTTCAGTTCGTTAGTTCTTTACTCTTTTATTAGTTTCGTTAATTCTGTTGATTCCGATATATTCCATTCAAGTCTTGGGATATTATATTTTCATTAGTATTTATACTTGAGGCTTTGTTCAGTATTTTATCTCGGTTGATTTCATATATCAGTTGTACATCTTTGTATTATCTATATCCGTACTGGGCAATTGGCTCATGCTATATTTTTCTTCCGGTAGGTTTGCAGGGGTGATTCAGGGCTAGTGTGATGATAGAGTTGTCTTTGACCATCTAGGTTGTTTTGAATTTTAGTTTTGGTTATTTTGACTCTATTTGGAGAATTGTATTTAGTACTTCATTGATAGATTTCACTATTAATATTTTGAAGTTATTAGTACTCTATTTACTTATTTTGAGGTTTGTTGTGCTTTGCACGTGACCTCCCTTTCCTTTTCAGGAAGGGGGTGTTACAATTAGTCTCTTAATTTATACTCAAAATATAATATGTAATTTTATCTATGTGATCAACTCAAAAAACTTATAGGAAACTATGTGTTACTTAAAAAAAAATTAGAGGAGAGGTGAATGTTAGGGTTGTCAAGAAGGGTGTTGGTATACTTAACTCAATTTTTTCCCCAATCCCTTTATAAAATATATAGATAAATTTATCTAACAAAATACAATTAATTTTGAATTTTCCACCTATCCTAATAAATCATCTTGCTCATCCAAAAGTTTGGGATAAATGTCATGTAATGCCAGAGGCACCGATACACTTCATCTGTCCCTATTTAAATGATTTAAAGTTTTTTATTTGTCTCTAAATAATTGACGTTTGTTTAAATCTAGGAGAATTAATGATAATTTTTCCAAAATTATCATTCATTACTCTGTCTATTTTTTTGGTAATTTAAACTCTTGTGCTATGATAAATTAATGATTTAAAGGTATTATAGACAATTGAGTACTATATTAATATTTTCTAATCATTATCTTAATTCTTGTGCACATGTTTAAAATGTCATTTAAATTTAAACAGCGACGGAGGGAGTATTATAGAAACTATACATACTATAGTTACAAAACTCAATACATGCGAAGATCTTTCGACCGTAAGGATAGGCTTTCGGTTTTTCAGTGCAGCATATTTGGGGAGAGTTCAGAAGATGGCTGCAGATAATGAAAAACCGATCACCCGTCTTATCTTTTGTGGCCCTCATTTCCCTGCTTCCAATAACTATACAAGAGAATATTTGCAGAAATACCCATTCATCCAGGTAGTTCTGATTACGCATTTCTCTGCTTAATTTTGTCTCGCATCTAATCTAATCTAAGATGTGTATTGAATAAGTTGTTGGTAATAAAAATTCAGATAACTTAAATTCACCCCTCATAATTTTCCATAAACAATGGTATATCAATTAGTATTCAAAATTGTACTACTATTTACTGTTTCTTGTCTTATTACATTACATAGAGCTTCTTCTCTTATTTAGTTGGAAGTGTGTGTGGTTTATTGTGGTTAAATTTGTTGCCTGGGATTTTTGATAGAAACTGTATATTCAAGCTCCATTGGGTCTTGATTGGTGCGTTGATTAGGCTGGGAAACCTTAAATTGAGATTATGAAAACCAAGTACTCTTAATTTTTTTTTAAATACTTGCCTCTGTAGCCTGTTTAAGAAGACTTTTGAAAGTTAAATTTGAGACTTTTAAACTTAAAGTTGAGTTAATTTATCAAAAATTATGAAAAAGACAAATCTTACAATGAGTAATATTTGTTTAGATAGTTTACAATATTCATCATTGTATTAACTAAAATTAAAGGAATCCATGTCAATTTTGAGTTTGCAAATGTCTTAAATTGATTTTAAAAAGTCAATAATGATCCTATATTTTGGAATGGAGAGAGTTTAATGTTTTTCAAGATTAATAAGTGCCATTTCTAAAAAGACAACAATGAGAGATTTGGGGGATTAATTGAGTTGAGTTATGAAAGGATTCAAATGATAAACCTGTTGGGTTACTCTTCGAATTGTATTAAGAAAGGAATTACTATTATGGAAAGGGAGGTGTCCTATTTTTAGTAGGCTATTTATTCTATGTTGGATTCCTATTATGAGAAGGAATCTTATTTTTGGTAGGAGTATTATTTTGGAAGTGTCTTTTTTTGAATAGGAATAGGAGATTTATAGGTACTCTATAAATAATAGTCTTATGTTTAGTTGTTGAAGTGTAGCACAATCAAAAGTCATGTAGCATCTTAAGAGTTGAGAGAGGGTGTGAGTGAGTTTTGTGTTTGTGTGAGGAAGAAGCTTTTTGCAGTTTTTATATTACTTGCAAAAAAGTTGTATTGTGGGTGAGATAGTTTTGCAGCTTTTAGTATGTACAAAAATTTGTGTCGTGGTATTGTAGAACCTCAAGTTTTAAAGCATAAAACTTGGGAGGATTATTGTAAGCCCATTATATTAATATAGTAGGAGATTCGGAGTTTGACTGGTAGTTTTTCCTTTTAAGAATTTTCCACGTCAAATATTGTGTTTGATTATCTCTGTGGTTTGCGTTGACTTCATTCCCAACAAAACCAATAGTTATCTAGACCCAGTGTTGTGGTAGATTGGTGAGAAAAGAGAGAATAGATAGAAAGATGAAAGAGTGTAAAAGAGGAAGAAGACTAAGAAGATAGAGCGGTTGAAGAGGATGATGGGAATAGAAGCAGAAATTGAGAACTAGAAGGAAAAAATTGATTCTAAATATGCTGTAAGCAGTTATCAAAACATTCTGTATCACAGGAAGAATGCAGATAGCAAATAATAGAGGATAAAGATTAAATTTAAAACTTGAGCAAGATACTAGAATCTCAAAAAAAACAAACCGAATTACAATAATTTCTAAATAAAGTATTAATCTACTGAGCTAGGCTTATGTCTACGATTATGAGGGACATGTATGGTCTTGCTTGGTGTCAATCCTGTTATGTTCTTGAGGTGGAAAAGAACTCTTGTCCTGAAGATGAGGATTGTACAAGTGAATAATAAATCCCATTTTCTAGAATTATGACATTGTTATTCAGTCAAATCCTCCGTATTCTAAATAATGTAGGTATAGTCCATAATGAGAAAAAAGAAATGCATCTGTATGTACTTCTGAGATGCCTTCTGTTTTATTCCAACAAATATAACTCTATGATTTTCCAATTTAAACATACACACTATTGCTTCAGGTGGTATTCCCCAAAAGGTTGCATTGACAATTGAAGGTTCGCGAGTTAATGACACCAACCTGCCAACAGTTATTAACAACTTTGATCTCCCTCGACATCTTGAAAACAATAGTAATCTTAGTTTCAGGATTTACATCTTTACAATGATAGCAAGGCTTGTAAATTTTTTGATAGGTAAATAAATCACATAGAAGAAATAATACGATTGCTTTTTTTTTTTTTTTTTCTTTTTTTTTTTTGAGGGGGGGGGTAAGGGGAATTGACGTAGGACAAGGTGGAAGAGTTATAAGGCTTCAATAGAAAACCTAAACTTGGAGAATAAGTAAAAATCCTAATAAAAAGGAAACTACTATTAATACTATACTGCCTTAATATTCTAGAAATTTCTACTTAATCTAATACAAATATAATTACACAAATACTTAAGTATTTATCTCTAAACAATAATAAAAAAATATTATTAACTTTTTAATTTTCTTCTTCCATTTTGTATCAGGAACCCATGCACATTATGCACATCATTGGGAAAAAGGCACATTTGTGTCTCAAACAAACCAACACCTATAGATGAAACCTCCAAAAAACATACACCTACATTAGGTTCCTAATGTAAACTCTCAAAAAAATCCACAAAATGCATAATGAAACTCAAATACACATCATGAAGTTAAAAAAAGAAGAGAAAATTTAAAATAAATAAAGTGAAAAAAAAGTTATCGCTTTGCCTTCCCAATATTGGTTGTTCTATTTCTTCCAAATCTACGTGGCACCAGCTCTCGATGCCTTTTCCATTTCTTTTTCACCTTCACCTTGTGCCTGACCTTCAGCATCAACATCGCCCAAGAGATGCCGCACAGAGAAAACTCAAATGTCCATAAACTCCTTGCCGCCTCGCTAGGGTAAAAAACAAGTAATGAACTGTCTCCTCCTCACAACCACCATCACGTATACTACTAGTTGATGACCTCTACTGGTTAATTATTGTGCATCGAGTAGAATTTCATTGTTTTTATGGGATTATTCTGATTGACGAGGGTAAGCTTGAAGTTGAGAAATTATTTTTGACCACATTCCCTTGGATGCTGCACAAGAGCAAATGTATATTGGAGCCTGAATCATATGTTTTAATCTCATTATTAGTGTTTAAGACAGTTTAAAGTTTCTTTGTAGTTCCCAATTGGTTAGGGGTTTTGTTAAAGAATTCTGCACAAGTTAGGAGGGTATTTTGGCAGTCAAGGCACAGATTTAGTGCAGGCTTAAAATATTCAAAAGATTGGGCTCTCTAAACTGTTTTAAAAATATGTTTTGAGACTATTGAAGGAGAGTTGATACTTGATAGTAAGGCTCCCTCAGAAACTTTGCTGCTGCTTAACAAGATTTGTGCAAATTAATCTACTTCCTATTTGGTCATTACTCTGTTTTCTAGTTTTTCTTTTTTATTTTTTCACTTTATCCTATTTATTTATCCTATCCACATAATTTCGTTAGACTTGGACATGTGAACTAAGTTACTTGGTAATTGTCCGTGGAAATTGTTAGGTTCGGGGTAGTAATAGTCGTCAAAGAACAAAGTTAAATTTTGACTACACTAGTATGCTAAACAATGTGTATACTTTTATTTTTTTGGTATAAAGAGAAACTGAGCACTTAAAAATTAAGAAGGATGAAGATTACTGATGACATAGCAAGGGTGAGTGCTAAGCCTTCTTGAAGAAAAATAAAATTGTGAAGATGCCAGGATGAAAGCAAATGCAGAGTCTTCACATCTGATTGTGAATCCTACAAATTGTCCCTATGGACACCAATGACTCACTCTCATCCATAGAAAACTATGATGAAACTATGCTTTTTTTATTTGTGTGGATAGTTTGGCTTTAGTTATGAAACCTCGCACCCTCAAAATGTTAGATAATTGGCTCTTTTGGGGGAGTCACACCCCCACCGAATAACTGAACCCAATGTTCAAAAAAGCTAAAAGCGGTACGACGCGTTTTTCTCCGGACGAGGCGATGCGTAAGCTTCGAGGCGGAGTGGAAGCCTCGATTTGAAGACCTAAAAGTCCCCAAAAAATTATAAAAATATGCTAATAAAATCATAAAATATTCCATCATTGTCATCAAGGTCATAAAAGACATAAATAACCAACGTCACGTTAATGTATCATTACAAAACATTAAAACAACATAATATCATCAACTACTTATATAGTGATCATCCATCACTATATAAGTAGTGTATCCAGCGGTCTGAAAAATAGATCAAATCTTAGATCATCACCACCATCATCTCCATCATCATCCCTATCATCACTAAGAGGATCCTCCATGGAATCATCATCGTATCTAATAGCTCTGTCATCCTCCTCATTGTCAGTGCTAAGATCCTCAAGTCCGGTTCTTCATCTACCAATTGCAATCCCTTCCCTTTATCTATAAATAAACAAGTGAATATATATTTAATCCAAATGATTATGTTTTTTTGAAGAACACTTTAAAGACAACTTAAGTAATGACACTAACCTTTTGTTTTAGTTTTTGACTGCAAAGTCTTTCTCTTTTGATTTCTTGTTTACTACTTGTTCCCCGAGTCCTTTTCCCTCCAAGTGTAATCTCCCTCACATTAGTCTCTTCTCCTCCAACTGTCTTTTCATTCCCATGAGTCCCTTCACTCTCCTCCTCCATATCATCATTCCCATAAGTCACTCCCTTGATATTTTCATCATTTTCCCCCGCAACCCACTCGTTATCAGATGACACACTATCAACAACCAATAAATCCTCTTCTTCCGTTGGTGCCTTTTTCTTGATGCGCCGATCTTTCAATTTTTTATTGTACATAATTTAAGTCAATGAGTTAAGCCTGGATGCGGACATTCGATTCATTCTCTTTGTATGTATCTATATTACAAGTAATTGAGCATTAGTGAGATCTCATAAAATCTTAATAGATTTGAGAATATAAATAGATTTGAGAATATAAATGATTTATATCTAATGAATATCTGACTGTGAATGTACTCCAATTACGCTCACACGGCGAAGATGAGCAAGTTAAACTCAAAATCTTCACTGCAAAGTTTCTTAATCCTGGAGCTTCATCTTCAAATGCGATCCACCAATCAGCTGGATCAATATTAAAACATATATCAATCTTACCGATAGAATGGTACTTGCCAAGAGCATGTTTAATCAAAATGAAAGCATAACTATACATTAATCATCGGTACTTGTAGGGAGCACGTTTCTTACACGTTTTTGGCATTTGTGTAGCCAAATAACCCTTGCCTCAATCGGAATGCATCTAATTGCAAATCAGCTTTCTCTCTTCCCTCGAAGTTAGGAATAAACTTGTCCATACAAGCGTACAATCCCACCTTAAGTTCCACATTGGCACAAAAATTGTCATCATATTGAAAATAAGGATTCAAAAATATGCAAGATACGTGTAAAATGCCGATCTGTTGATTTATCCACTTAGCATCTATTATGCTCCATATCTCTTTATAGGCCCCCCTCATTATCCAAAATTTTTACAATCTCTTCTTTTGCATTGTCCATGACACCATATAAAAATCCCATTCCCGGCACCTTCTCTGAATCTGCCATCTTTAATACACTTAATAGAGGTTTTGTGTTCTTAATTGCATATCCCACACTATCCCAAAAATTCCTATCACTCAGAATAATTTTTCTCGCCTCTCTACCTTCAGGTTTTTTTTGCTCGAGTACAATTTACCCACTTCCTAGATGTAAACATAGCCTCTAAAGGTTGTCTCAAACTATGCATACTCTGCAGAGTTAAATAAGCAATGACAAATCTAGTGGCGGCTGGCCGAACAAAGTCTTTATTAGTGTTGGCCCTCATCAATGCCAAGACCCATCCATGATTATATATGAAGTTGCTTACCTACAATTACATAATGGCATTCATCAAATAATAATAATAATTCAAGTATTCATTAAATAAAAAAAATTATAACCAAATAATAATAATAATAATAGTAATTACCTTCTTTGCCTTTGTCAAAGTATTTTTACGTTGAGGCAACTCTCCAAGCTTCTCAAGCATCAAATCGATGCAATGCGCGACACACAGTGTCCACCACATACGTGACCTTTTCTGCATTAACATTCTCCCCGCCATCTTATAATTAGATGCATTGTCAGTGACTACTTGAATGACAATGTCTTCTCCCACTTCCTCAGCAACCTCATCAAGTAGTTTAAACATCAAATTAACATCTTTAACTGCATCAGATGCATCAACAGATTTCAAAAATACAGTTCCATGGGGTTGTTTACAAGAAAGTTTATTAGTTGTCTTCCCCTAATATCTTTCCAACCATCCGACAAGATTGACACCCCCGTATGCGCCCAAGTCTTCTTTACCTCTTTAACAAAGGCCTTTGTAGTCTTCTCTTCCTCCTTCAATACCCAAGAGCTAAGCTCGTATGGAGTGGGGGGTTCAAACCATGACCATAGTTCCCAATTGACCGGAACATATTTATAAATGAAGGACTATTTGCAACATTAAAGGGAATCCCGTTTTCAAAGAAGAATCTACCAATATCAAGACAGACTGCATTACGAGCCTCCTCGAAAATACGGTACGCTTTGTAGTAGCATCATCATCAACAACATCAACATTTACAACAAATCTGTCCATGGGTCCCCGAACTCCCCTCGCGGAGGCACTACCCACACTTGAATCTCCCAAGGATGGATGACTACTATAATAAGACTCACTTTGTATTTTTTCAGCTTCATTTCTTTATCTTTCCTCCTTTGAGTCGATATTTTTCTTCATATATGAAACACAAAATTTTCACTTCACTTCACTTGGTACTTTTTTGCAAGCCTCAACGTTACTATGATTACCCACAAGAAATTTTCAGCCTTGTAATCCCTCCTTTACAAAATTTCTTACAAAAATTACATTCCACATATAAATGAGATTTATCAACTCCAGGAGCTGCGGAGCCATATTTCCAAGCTGGATCTTTCTTACCCATAATAACAATTCACTATAAATCTGTAATAATTTTTTTTTGACTACGATCATTAATTGAAATTGACTAACAATTCACTGTAAATCTGCATTCTACATATGATTGTTATATAATTGTAACTTATATATATATAATATATAATTGTAATAAAAAAATTGCCTAAGATCATTAATTTCAACAATGCCAAGTGACTAATAAAAAAAAGTACCTAAGATATAATATATACTGTATATATAATATATATATCATTACCCAGATTATTAATATATAATGTATATATAATATATACTATATAAGTTATTAATTAAGTACCTAAGATCAATAGATCATTACCCAGTTGAAGAAGAAGAAGAACGAGAGAGAGAGAAGAATTGAAGAAGAAGATCATACCTGTCGAAGTCGAACTGAAGTCGGCGACCTGAGCTGAAGTCTAAATGAAGTCGCAACTCGTAAGAAGAAAAGAGAGAGAAGTCGAATTGAAGAAAAGAAGAAAAGATGAAAAGAGAGAAGTCGATCAGATAAAACTAAGGCGTAGGCCTTGAAGCGCCTTGAGGCCCAACTCCTCGAGGTGTAAGCCTCAGGCATATAAGGTGCAAGCACCTGATTTTCCATCTGAGGCGTCAGCCTTGTCATGGCCATCTCCCGCTTCGCTTTGAGGCGCGCGCCTCGAGGTGCATGCCTCGACCACTATTTCGAACATTTACTGAACCATGGAACTCCTAGATCGACCCAAGAGGGCAGTAATGCAAATGATGAATGTCCAGTATTCTTTTCATAAGGGTTGCAGATTGCAGAAAAGGGTAGGGCCACTAGTTTATCTTGCAGAAGACTACACATGGAGAATGTTCGCATTTACCATGAGAAAAATTTGCAACAGCATCTTGAGTGGTGAAAAATGGAGTCGGTATTACCTGGAGTTCATCATTTGCTTGTGAAATTTTCAATTCAGGAGATCATTGGAAATTAAGGCTCTGTCTGAATGGCGGAAAACATTTTCAGTAAGGCATTATTCATATCACACACAGGCTCCTACACTATCTCTTCTCCATTTAATTTTTTTAATTTAATGTTCTATTTGTGCCATGGATATCTAAACCTTTGTTATAATTATCTTCATGGACAAGCGGGAATAGAACTTGATCTTCAAGTGAGGAAAAACTTCTTCAATCCGAGTTTTCTTTGCTTCATAGATAACCATCGTTGAATCTTCCATTCGTATGACACCTGCTGTATCAATTTTTTTGGTAACTGGCTCATCTTTGATTGCTTGAATGTGTTTAAGATCAACAAGTATAGAACTCAAAAATTCAAGGTCATCTGCTTTCGATTGTGCTACTTCAGATTTGTCAACTTGATGAATCACCTTTAGAAAATATAAAGGAGTGGTTGCTTCCGCATACTTCACTTGTAAATCTCTAAGTCGTCTCTCATATTGCTTTAAATCTTAACATTATTTCTCATAAGCAAAACCAATTGGATAAAAAAACTCGTAATTTTGTTACGGCAAACAAAAATCTGATATTCAACTTGCTTTATTTGAGCCCAAAGATAATCAGGAGTTATGTAAGACATTGTAAAAAAAAGGAAAAAGAAGACTTTTTTTTTTGGACTCTAGGAACCTTGGTGAAAATAAGAAACAAAATAGGGAATTTTTTTTTGCAAAAATATTTGATTAGGTTACTTAATATTTTACTTGGTCATCAAGTATTTGGGTCTTTCTTATTCCTATATAAATATTTGTAATCATGGTTGACCAACTGTTTTACAGATAGTCCAGAACTCTAAGAGAGAGAAAGAGATGGAGAGAGAAACTGTTTATTGCTGGTCGAGTTGCCGTCGCAACTTGGTTCCTGTAACTAGAGTGCTGACTGAATAAACATGATAAATGAACCGTTGATTTATGTTTGGCTTTTATTTGAGTATGGCTGTATGGGTCGGTAGGATCTTATCCAAACAGGCCTTTGCTAAAGGATTAATGCTTGTTAAAAGTAATGTACATGTGGGTCCATATGTCTCCCACTAAAGAGATACTTTTGGTTTAGTGGGTTACCAAGACTAAGGTTGTGTTTGATAAACTTGGGAATTAAGATCTGAATGATTATGATGTCTTAATAAATTAGATCATCTTAATGGTTATGAGGTCTGAATCTCAAAAATTGTTTGATAACTAAAAAGTAAGTTGTCTCTTAATGACACTATTTTACCATTTTAAATGGTAAAATTTTATTTAATAATTTTAAATATTCAATTTAATAAAAATGAGTACATAATATTGTTGAATATATTTATATAAAAAAAAATTATCAAAAAAATTTCATTAAGAGGTACCTCTTAATTATTAAGATTTCATTTTCTGTCTTATCGATTAAGAGACATTCAGAGGTAAAAAAAACAAAACAAACAACATCATGCCTCTTAGCGAATAAGAGGCAGTCCATTAAGAGGCAATCAGATGTAAACATGTGGTCATATGCTTTGCCACGTGTTAACTCCTCCAAGTTACAGCTTTAAATTAAAATGTTTTAACTTTCATGACTATTTATATGCTAAACTGACATTTAAATTCCCACTTAAATATACCAAATAATTATCTTGTATATTCAAATATATCATAGAACTTTGACATTCTTTCACTACACACCCTTGAACTTTTGTTCTTTGCAGTTTTAGCCCCTTTTAAAGTAAATAAAAGAAATTTTTGACTTGTATATGTATATATGTGTGTGTGTATGTATATATATATATAATATACCTATTATTTCAAGTTTTAATGCCTATAATGTTCTTAAGTTTAATGTATTTGAGAAATACAATACACTTAAAATTATACATGTATAAATTTTACATTGTTAACGACTTGACGCCTTGTGGACGACTAGTTGGGCGCCTTATTGTCTAAGCGCTTAAGGTCCCGGTTACCGCCTCACCTTGACTTGTTGCCTTGACAACTATGGTTGTAATCCATCATTATTATTATATTCTTGAATGATTGATATTATTGAATTAAGCCTTGTGCTTTGTGGCTTTTTAGCCTAATTATCTTCTTTAAATCCCCTTTATTCCTCCCTATCTTTGTCCTACATCATGGTCCAACAAGACGAACATTTGAAACAAATTGAAGATTCTAGCTCACATCAAATGTTCAAGGGTCCATAATAGCACTTAAAACAAAAGTCGACATGCTTATGGAATGCGTAAATAAAGGAAACGAAGTTGTTCATGAGGATCTTGACGGTCTGCCTCTTGATCCTAATTATATGGTAGTACTTCTACAACAGGATGGACCCAAGCCATGAATAAATCTCCATGCCCCGTACACTAGGTCGAATGCAGTGGATAGAGGAGCAAAATTGGATTTTGGAGAGTTCAATGGTGATCGTGACCTTGAGCTATTCTTTGATTGCATTTGCACTTTGGAAAATTTGTTTCGCTAGTGTTAGCCCCTTAGTGGGTTGACACACACTTGGCATGCAGGACGCTCAGATAGCATGCCAAGTCAAGCCTTGACAATCAATGAGAGCACTCTGAGCTTGCGATGTCAAAGAACAGTCTGGCAAAGCCTGTTGTGTTGTTGCGGCTGACAGCCTTGTTGTCATTGATAATACTTGTCCACTTAACCACTAAACTAGTTTGACACTCGGCCATTTGGGCGATGAAACGATTTTATGGCAAAGATTGGGTGACACTACAGTGACTTGGGGCATTAGGCAAACAAATGGGCAAATGTCGAAAAACTATCAATTTAGAGGGTTTGCATTATGCTTCCTCGCATGTGTCCGATGTTCAATCTTGGCGATTTGGAAATTTTTTCATAAGTGCTACTTATAGGGGAGGGTACTCCGTGAAGGTTACCCGGGACCATGGGCGGTTATGTCGTAGGCGTGCGTGCGGGGGGCATTAGGACATTGTTGGGCTCTCTTCCAACAATGTCAAACATCGAATGGTGGCTTGGATCGAATCAACCAAGATCGTTCAGCGAGTTAGGCATGAAAAGCCGAAAACGCTGTTAGATGACGTTGGGTACGGCACAGCGTGCAGCGAAAGTACGGCGTTGAGCTTGAAGCATGTCGAGGAATGAACGGTAGTTGGTTGGCATCAAAGATGCAACAAGCGTCAAGCATGTGGACAGACGTAAATTTGGGCGTGACGCAACAACAAGACCGGCAAGACCTTAAGCGAAGTGCGTGGTCGGTGGACATTAAATCTGAAGCTAGTTGACAAAGCATTTGATGGCACCATGTTGGGCAACTCGTGGGCTAGACATCAACAATGTGGGCAGACAGCGTAGGCTAAGACATCAACAAGGATGGGTTGACACAGATGGGTTGGTTGGGTTGGTGGTTGGACGAAGACCAAAATGACAAGCGCCAGGGCGGTTATAGATCTCACCAACCTCCAAGCACATAATTTGGCGTATCTCCGGCGATTCAGCAGATCACGGGGCGCACACACCGCTAGTGGGCGTTAGTGAGCGATTCTTATTCAAAATGTTGGTTTCCTATTGGCTGAATGTCCTAGCAGTTGGGGATGTCAACTGCAGCCTAAATTCTGTATGCTTATATATAGATGTAGCATAGGGCTTGGCTAGACACGAAATCACTAACCAAGTGAGTCTTGCAGCCCTAGTCAGATTTGTATTCCTTGTTATTGAGAGCAATAAGAAAAGGTTGGGACGTTGTCCTGTAAACACCGTAATGTCGACTTGTGTGTGTCGTTATATATATGGCTATGGTTTGTGTGAGTGATGAGTTCTTTGGTTGGTTAGGCGAACCAACTGCATCACAAGGAGGTCAAAGACGCGAAAAATTTGTGTCAGATTGTACACTCTGTGACAATTGGTATCAAAGCTTCGTTAGCGAATGATGGCGAACACTCGGATCAATGAACTGCAAGAGAAGTTGCAGGCGTTGGAGACTTATGTGGGGGCACGTTTGGTTGGTGAAGAAGGTTCGTTGGCGGACCAATTCAGAGCATCATCTGCTCTACTGGAGAACCTTCGTGCTGAAGTTGCTGAGCATGTCGTGGAATTCAATAAAAAGTTTGACGACATGGCTGTTGACTTGTTGGCTGTCACGAATCGGACCCTAGAAGTTTCTGAGCGATTCGAAAGCATGACTGAAGACATGGCACTAGTTAAATGTGCTGTGGCTGGTGGTTCAACGAGCGGAGGTGGACACCACTCGAAGTTGCGAGTCCCTGAACCCAAATCCTTTGGGGGCAGTCGGAATGCCAAGGAATTGGAGAATTTCTTATGGGACATGGAGCAATACTTCGTGGCTGCCCATATCCTAGATCGAGAGAAGGTCACAATTACTAGCATGTACCTGACGGAGGATGCAAAGCTTTGGTGGCGAACTCGGACTGAGGATGATGTGAGTGCGGGCAGGCCAAAGATTGAGACGTGGGCAGTTCTCAAGAAGGAATTAAAGGATCAATTTCTGCCTCTCAATACTTCATGGCTGGCGAGGGACAGTTTGAATCATTTGAAACAGACCGGGTCTGTTCGAGAATATGTGAAAGAATTTAGTTCGTTGATGTTGGACATCAAGAACATGTCCGAGGAGGACAAACTATTCAATTTTTCATCGGGTGCATGCGGTGAGGTGCAGATCAATTGCGTGAGCAAGGTGTAAAAGATCTGCCCACAAAGAAATTGCGGTGACGAAATAGCCTTGTCGACTACAAGTTTTCTGGTTCCAACGCTGATGGAAAGAAAAAGCAGATGGGAAAGAAAGACAAGGGCGGATCCAAAGATGGTAAGAAGGACAAGAAGTTTAAGAAAGGCGGTGACAAACAGTCAAAGCCTAAATTGGATGGACAGTCCAAGGATAAGAGCAAAGGTTGCTTCCTATGTGGGGGTCCCCATCGAATGAAGGAATGCCCAAAGCGCGAGAAGGTAAATGCTCTGGTTGCTGACTCGAGTGAAGACGGAACATCAGATGGTCCCAGAATGAGCCCATTGCAACTGTTGGGTGCTTTGCAGACCGAAAAGGCAAAGACACCTACTCCACGTGGACTGATGTATGTGTCAGTGGTTGTTAATGGCCAGGACGTGTTGGCCATGGTAGATACTGGTGCTACCAACAACTTTGTTGCAGAAAGGGAAGCGGACAAACTGAAGTTAAACTTGCAGGAGAACGCAAGTAAAATCAAGGCTGTAAATTCTGAGGCCATACCAATTCGTGGCACAGTGGCAGATTTGATGGTTGGCCCGTGGGAAGGAAAGTGCAGCTTGATGACTGTTCCTTTGGATGATTTTGATCTCATCCTAGGAATGGAGTTTCTAATGTCGGCTAAATGTATGGTGATGCCTCATCTTGGTGGATTAATGATCACAGATGAGAAGATGTTAGGATTTGTGAATGCTATATACCCAAATTTGGAGAAGAAGGAAGGCAAACGGAAGGCTAGTTTGTTGTCTGCGGTGCAGCTCGAGTCTGGGCTTAAAAGAGGCGAAGAAACCTACTTGTGTGTTTTGATTGAGATCATGCTTGGTGTAGCCCAAGAAGTGCTAGATATTGTTGCTAAGGTGCTGAATGATTTCAAGGATGTAATGCCTCCAGAACTACCAAAGACCCTTCCTCCAAGGCGTGCTGTTGATCACAAGATTGAGTTGGAGCCGGGTGCGAGACCCCCTGCCCAAGCCCCTTACCGGATGGGACCTGCAGAATTGTCTGAGTTGAGAAAGCAGTTGGCTGACTTGTTGGAATCTGGCTTTCTTCGACCATCAAAGGCTCCCTATGGTGCTCCAGTGCTGTTTCAAAAGAAACAAGATGGCTCTATGAGGATGTGTGTCGACTATCGAGCATTGAACAAGGTTACTATCAAAAACAAGTATCCTATTCCAAATGTTGCTGATTTGTTCGACAGATTGTCTCGAGCCAAGTACTTCACAAAGTTGGACTTGAGGGCAGGCTATTGGCAAGTGAGGATTGCCGCTGGTGATGAAGCAAAAATTGCATGTGTGACAAGGTATGGTTTATATGAATTCCTTGTAATGCCGTTTGGCTTAACCAATGCTCCAACAACATTTTGTAATCTTATGAGTGATGTCTTTTATGAGTATCTAGATAGGTTTGTTGTTGTTTATCTAGATGATATTGTGGTATATAGCGAAACACTAGATGGTCATGTAGAACATTTGAGATTGGTATTCCAAAAACTGAGGGAATATCAATTATATGTCAAAAAGGAAAAGTGCGAGTTTTGCAGGGCAGAAGTCATGTTCCTTGGGCATTGGATTAGCCAAGGAAAAGTGCGAATGGACGAGAGAAAAGTCCAAGCCATTGTTGATTGCATGCTTGTTAAGTCGTCGACTAGTCGTCGCCTAGGCGACGACTAGGCGTCAAGTCGGAAAAATTTTTCGAGTCGTTGGGACGACTTGGTTGGAAAGCGAAGGCTGGCTTTCAGACAAACTCGGACGCCTTGGGCGACTTCCGAAAGCGACTTGGGACGACTATATTTGTAAGTCGTCGACTTGTTTGAGCGGGTTTGGTCCGAGTTCTGACCCAGTAAAAAAAAGCTAAAGCAAAAAAACCTAATCACTAGCTCTCGGAACTTCAAACACGATCGACCCAAACGAAAAGAGAAAAACAGAGATTACGATCGACCCAAAGTCCAAACACGATCGATCTCGCAACTGACTCCAAAGTCCAAACATTCGCAAGTCGCGAACGAGTGAGAGAGAGAAACAAACCTGCTTCGGCGCTCGGCGGCGATGACTGACTTCGGCGACGACGACTGACTCCGACGGCGACGACTTGACAGTTAACAGGTATGGAGCTCTTCTCAGTTCTTCTCTTCTTCTTCTTCGACTCTGCTTCTCGTCAAACCCATCCTCTGATTTTGTTCAGTTCTAGATTTTGTTTTATTTATTTCCTACTTTTTGTTCAGTTGAAGAGGGGAGTGAGTCGAGTGACAGTAGCTGCTGTTGTAAGTTATTGATTATGTATTAATTTAATTACGATTCTTTTTTGCAAGTGATAAACACAATTTAATATTTTATTTTAATTTTTTTAAAATAGTACTTTTTGATCACAAATTAAGTTGAGGGATTAATTGATCAATTAGGATTGTGTTTTATTACTATGTTGTAAAATGTCATGCATTGTGATTTCTGGTAATATAAAGCAGAAAGAGAAGTTATTAACTATGATTATATTTTAGTCCTTTTTCTTTTGTAGTTCTTGATTATAAATAAATTTATAATGTCATCTATGTTTAGTTGTTTACTTGTTTTGTTATTACAATTTTACAAATTACAATGTCTTGTTTGTTTGTTTAATTGTATTTTGTAGAATTGTAGATAATTAAATGGCGGAAAGTTCAGGAGCTGAGGATTATGATCCAACTAAGGATCCTAAAAGAAAGGCCAAGTCTAAAGATCCGGTGGAAATATGCATTTTTGGCGTAATCGAAGCGATAAAAATCTTGTGGTAATGCATTCTATGTGGAAAAAGGTTCATGGAGGAATCAAGAGATTTAAACAACATCTTACCGGTGGGTATGAGGATGTGTCCAGTGTGTCCGAACTACAAATGAAATTTCAAATGAGATGCATCAAGCAATAATGGGTAACAAAAGGAATAAGCCAATTCAATTTGATGACCATGACGAAGTAGAAGAAATTCAGTCATCTAATATTCCAAACAATGCTTCCAATGCTTCTAATGCTTCTTCTACAGCTGTTCCAAGTTCTAGGACTGCATCTAAAAGGATGAAGAGTGTATTTCAATTCCCTAAGCCACAATCACAAACAAAACAAACAAAGACCATTGAAACGCATTTTAGGAAATCTCCTGAAGAAGTTGTGGACGAAAGGCATCGAAAAGGTTCTAGCCAAACTACTTTGGAGAATCGTCTAAGGACACCGGAAGAGAAAGAGAAAGTTAACATGCATGTTGCCAACTTTTTTTATGAGTCTGACATCCCTTTTAATGCGGCAAATCAAAGAAGTTATGAGGTGATGGCAGAGGCTATTGGGCAATATGGGCCGGGTTACAAGCCTCCTTCATATCACGAGTTGAGGATTCCTCTTTTAGCGAAGGCCAAGACTAAAACAGAGGAACTGAAGGAGAAACACAAAAATTCTTGGAAGCAGTACGGTTGCAGTCTTATGTCAGACGGATGGACGGATAGAAGAGGCAGACACTTGATAAATTTTCTTGCAAATAGTCCTGCAGGTACTTACTTTTTGGGATCAGTTGATGCCTCTGCTCAATCTCAGGATGCAAACATGTTGACAGAGCTACTTGATGGGAAGATAAAAGAGATTGAAATTTGAGTATGTTGTCAAGTGGTGATGGACAATGCCGCCAATTATAAAGGCAAAAGAGTCGTCGTATGTTGATGGAGAGGAGACCAACTTTGTTCGGACACACGTGTCTTTGCCCATCGCTAGACTTGATGTTAGAGGACATAGGCAATATGAAGCAATTTAAGTCTACAATCGTGAAGGGCGGAAAAATAACTGGATTCATTTACAGTATACATGGTCGCCTTCTCGAGGCGATGAGGACCAAAACAAATGGGAGGGACCTTGTGAGATCGGAGTCACCCGATTTGCTACATCATTTCGACTCTTCAAAGCTTATGCGAAGCACAAGGATGCTTTGAGACACTTGTTCATCAAAGTGATGATTGGACAAATTCGAAATTTGTCAATCTACAGAGGTGGGGAAACAAGTGTATGATATAATTATTTCTTCTACTTTTTGGCACAACGTAGAAGATCAGATTAGAACCTCACAACCATTACTTGTAGTCTTGAGGATTGTGGATTCGGATGAAAGGCCGGCTACTTTTAGAGATTCTTGCTTCGATGGAATATCAAAGAAAAAGATCAAAGATGTCTTTAACAACAAATAAAGGCAGTATAAGAAAGTGATTGACATCATTGAGCGAAGATGGGCATGCCAAATGGAGCGAAAGTATATACGGGCAACATTGTTTCTCAATCCGGAAAGTATTTTGACATCAAAGAAGAAGAAGAATCTAATTTTGCTTACAAGTTGCAGAAGCAACTTCCAATGATATTCTTCAAAAATGGTTCCATCAAGTTTTGGCGAGATAAGATAAGCGACTTAGCCGATGTCAGGAGAATCTTCTCGTGATGACTTTTCTAAAGACATGGCGATTAGACAATCGACGAAGAAAAAAATCCTAGTAAGCATATTATATTAACTATAAATTTTTCTTTTAAGTTTAATAATTAAGACTATATTTGATTTTTTTAAATTTTTACATATAATGTAGTTGATTGGTGGAATGCTTTTGGCGGTTGTCTTTATTGAGCTTACAAAGTTTTGTAAAGCGAATCCTCTACTTTTTTGTTCTTCTTCTTAGGTTGTGAACTTGATTAGAGCACTTTCGAGTTTGTAAGTATTTAGTACATAACTAAATGTATAAATATTTTATATATTCTTTTGCTTAATATTTTTAAAAAAATTTTTGATTCATACGAAGAAGAGAAATAGTTGGAGCATCAACGGTTAAATGATTTGGTGCATGTCCAATACAATCGCCGAATTGTTGATAGGTTCCAAAGGAGGCGCGAACTTGGAAGAAACTTGATCCATTAGTCTAGATGACTTTGATTGGGGTAATGAGTGGATAGTGCCTAACAAGATATAGTTCATGATGGAGATGATCTTACGTGGGAGGATGTTGATAGAAATTTGGTGCATCCGATGCGTCGAGGGACGAATCTTCCTCGTGGGGAGATCGGTCTATTCTACTCACATGGCGTGGTAATGCTTCGACTTCAAGAGCTGTGATTGTGAATGAAGCTGATTCTGATGTTGGAGAAGAGGAGGAGGGCCTTCCTAATGATGATGAGGATGTTGATGATGATTATGGCCAAGAGTAACTTATGGTTTGAGTGATGATTCCACTTCCTGGGAGAGATGATGATGATTTGATCTTTGATGATTTTGTTTGATAGCTCGAGTGATATTTTCATTATGAATTTTTATGACTTTGTTTTCATTTCTATATTATGTTTGTTTTTGGCAATGTCACAATGAACATGTCTTTATCTTATAAAGGATGGTTGTCTAATTTTATGATATGATATCGTGATTATATGCTTGTATATACCTTTATCTTAACAATATTTGTTAACTTGTTTTATCATAAATTATTGAATTTTATACATATATAATTTTATATGTTTAAAATTTACATTGTTAACGACTTGTCGACTTGCGGACGACTAGTCGGGCGCTTTGTCGACTAAGCGCTTAAGCTCCCGGCTACCGCTTTGCCTCGACTTAACGCCTTAATAACTATGGTTGATTGGACTGCCCCTACAAAAGTTGCTGAGTTGAGATCGTTTTTGGGACTGACAAACTACTACAAAAAGTTTATCAAGGGCTACTCGAAGAAGGTGGCCCCTTTAACCGATTTGCTGAAGAAGGATGCGAAGTGGGACTGGTCAGCAAGCTGTCAAGAGGCATTTGACAACTTAAAGGTGGCAGTGTCGTCGGAGCCCGTGTTGAGACTCCCCGACTTCGAGATTCCTTTTGAAGTACACACTGATGCATCAGACAGAGCTATTGGCGGGGTGCTTGTGCAAGACAACCATCCAGTTGCCTATGAGAGCCGGAAACTGAAAGATGCTGAACAACGGTATAGTACTCACGAAAAAGAAATGACTGCAGTGGTGCATTGCTTGGAAACATGGAAGCATTACCTTTTGGGCACGAAGTTTGTGGTGGTTACCGACAATGTAGCCAACACCTACTTCAAAACTCAAAAGAAGCCGACTCCGAAGCAGGCACGTTGGCAGGAATTCTTGGCAGAATTTGACTTTGTGTGGGTGCATAAGCCGGGAGTGCAGAATTCGGTTGCTGATGCATTGAGTCGGAAAGTTGTCCAGGAGTTTGTTCTCGCTCTCACACGGTTGGTGAGGCAGTACCGGACAAGATCTGAAACGATACCTAAATGATGTTGTTTACCAAAAACTTCGGTCACAAGTGCAGGAGGGCTTGGTTCGAAGATATTGGATTGAAGATGAGTTGCTGTATGCAAAGGGCGGTAGGCTGTTTGTTCCTTGTGGAGGGAACTTGAGGAGACAAATCATGCACGAAACGCATGATTTAAAATGGGTTGGTCACCCAGGCATGGAGAGAATGTTGGCGTTGCTGTCTCGCTCATACTACTGGCCAAAGATGGAGAATGACGTGGAGGCGTACGTCAAGTCTTGTATAGTCTGTCAAGTTGACAAACTTGAAAGAAAAAGTGAAGCAGGTTTGTTGCAGCCTCTTCCCATTCCTGACAGACCTTGGCAATCGGTCTCAATGGATTTCATTTCTGGGTTGCCGAAGGTTGATGGAATGAGATCATTCTTTGTAGTGGTTGATCGGTTTTCCAAGTATACGGTGTTTATCCCAGCACCACATGCTTGCACAACAGATGTTGCTGCTGGACTATTCTTCAAAAATGTTGTTAAATACTTTGGGTTGCCGGAGGATATCATAAGTGATCGAGATTCTCGGTTTACGGGCAGATTTTGGACGACTCTGTTTGGCTTGGTTGGGTTTGAGTTGAAGTTCAGCACAACAAATCATCCCCAAACAGATGGACAGACTGAAAGGATGAATCAGTTGCTCGAGGAGTATCTGCGACATTATGTGACTGCAAGTCAGAAAAACTGGTTAGAGTTGCTTGAACTAGCACAGTTCTGCTACAACTTGCATCAATCTTCTGCAACGGGTATGAGTCCCTTTGAGCTGAGCATGGGTTTTCAGCCAAGGACTCCGAATGATGTGGCGGTGCAGCGTCTGAGAGGTTGTCTTCTTCACGCTATCGATATGCAAGGACTAGAACAGAAATGCTTGAGATAGCACGAGATAGTTTGAGCAAGGCAGTGAGGAGGATAAAGAAGTATGCAGATGCACATCGGCGGTCATTAGAGTTTAAAGTGGGAGACATGGTGTTGCTGAATCTAACACCTCAGATTTGGAAGAAAATCAGTAGTAAGGCAGTGCATAGAGGATTGGTTCCCAAGTATGACGACCCTTTCGAAGTGCTAAAGAAAGTTGGGGCTGTGGCTTACAGACTGAAACTTCCAGACAGATTGAAAGTACATCCGACGTTCCATGTGAGTTACCTGAAACCATTCTAGCAGGAATTGCTTGATGCTGGCAGAAAGCAAGCCAAGAGGGCTCCGCCGGTGATCAGGAAGCAGTTTGACAAGGATGTCGAGAAAATTTTGGCTCATAGGACTGAAGGTCAGAGCAAGAAGAATCGAAGGACAGACTACTTGGTGCATTGGAAAGGGGAAAATGAGGTAGACGCGAGTTGGGAACGAGATGTTACATTGTGGCAGTTTGAGAAGCAAATTGTAGAGTATTGAGCACACCGTAAGCGAGACGTCGGGCTCTTCAGTGGGGGTGGTTTGTTAGCCCCTTAGTGGGTTGACACACACTTAGCATGCGAGACGCTCAGATAGCATGCCAAGTAAAGCCTTGACAATCAATGAAGGCACTCTGAAAGCGAAGATGTCTTGAAGTCTGGCGGCAGCCTTGTTGTCTGGCGGGCAAAAGCCTATAGGCGCATGACTTAACCAAGAAACTAGTTTGACACTTTCGGCCATTCGGGGCAATGAAACGATCAGGCAAAGATTGTGACACTACGCACGGTGACTTGGGGCATTGGGCAACAAATGGGCACATGTCAGAAAAATATCAATTTTAGATGGTTTGCATTATGCTTCCTCAGACAGGTCTGATGTCTAGTGCTGGCAGTTTGGAAATTTTCATAAGTGCTACTATAGGGGAGGGGTACTCCGTGAAGGTTACCCGGGACCATGGGCAGTTGCCATGGGCGATGCGTGCGGGGCATTAGGACATTGTTGGGCTCCCTTCCAACAATGTCAAACATCAGATTGGTGGCTTGGATCGAATCAACCAAGATCGTTCATGAGTTGGGCATGAACAAGCAAGAACGCTGTTGGACAGACGTTGGGCATGGCACATGCGTTGGGCTTGGCATGTCAAGGCATGACATGGGTTGGCACCCAAAGATGCAACAAGGTTCATAAAGATGTGGAGACGACGATCGGGCTGGACGTGCACAAGAAGACCGGGCATCACCTTAGGCAAGTGCGTGGTCAGGTGGACATTCGTGCGAGCTAGTTGGACAAAGCATTTGATGGCACCATGTTGGGCAACTCGTGGGCTAGAGACATCAACAATGTGGGCAGACGCTGTGGGCTAAGACATCAACAAGGATGGGTTGACACGGTGGGCTGATTGGGTTGGCTGGCTGGACCAAGACCAAACTGACAAACAGGGATTGTGGTGATTCTGAGATCTCGGCCCAACCTCCAAGCACATGACTGGCATGTCTCCAGCAGTTGCAGATCATGGGGCGTGCACACCTGCTAGTGGGCAGTTAGTGAGCAGTTACTATTCAAAATCTTTGGTTTCTATTGGCTGAATGTCCTAGCAGTTGGGGATGTCAACTGCAGCCTAAATTCTATATGCTTATATATAGATGTAGCATAGGGCTTGGCTAGACACGAAATCACTGACCAAGTGAGTCTTGCAGCCCTAGTCAAATTTGTATTCCTTGTTATTGAGAGCAATAAGAAAAGGTTGGGACGTTGTCCTGTAAACACTGTGTCGACTTGTGTGTGTGGCTGTTTATATAGACTGTGGTTTGTGTGAGTGATGTGAGTTCTTGTTGGTTCAAGAACCGATTGCATCACAAGGAGGTCAAAGACGCGAAAAATTTGTGTCAAATTGTACACCCTGTGACAGCTAGCATGGGGCTTTTATTCGCTGAAATGAAATTTGAAGGGACAACCCAAATTTGTTGGTATCAACATCAGTGAAGTTTATATATAGTTGCGTGAAAATGGAAAGATATGAAAGCTGCAATGACAAGACGTTTTGTCCCTTAAGATTATGAGCAACGAACGTATTTATAGTTAAAGTTGGTACACGGGAGTAAATTTATAGTAGAGTACAACTCATTGTTCTACAATTTGGCTACATGGTTCGAGTTCCCTTGGGTATTGTCAATGACTGAATGCGGAGATTGCAGGATAAACTTCTGCTTATGGATGATGTCGTTCAACCATTCAAATAGAGGATAATCTGAATTCTGAAGAAAACAACATTTGTTAGACCTCCAATGTGAGCCCAATCTAGGATTTAACATGATTTTTTAGAGCCTATTAAATGCATGCCATTTGGCAAGTCTCCAGCCCCTCATTTACTAGCTGACCTAATTGCACTCTAGTTTCTTTACAAGCTAGTAACAATCTTTTGTCTAGGTGATACAATTGTCATGGTTTTGGCCATAAATCCTCGTCTCCACGAATGAAAATTACCACTTCCCCTACACCACATGGAAGTTTGTAAGCCTGATGACGAATATGATCCCGATGAACAGGTTTGGCCACTAATGCTCATTTAGAAGGATGTTTTAGGTATTCTTCGACCTTTACTTTTTGCTCAAAAAAGGGAACGATGAATTGATGATCGTAAAGTACACTGTGGGAGAATTTTTCAAACGGGATAAATGTGCAGGACGTGTGCTATCTTGTGAATGATAGTGAAAGTTACACTGATGTTATTTTGGAGGAAGCATTTAAGAAACTTGGGTTAGGGCCGTTAGGTTGAGCTTCACCTTGAGCCATATGATGTAGCATGAATTACTAATACAAAGTTGCAGTTACGCACAAATGTTTGGTTGCATATTTTCTAGCAAGCTTAGAGATACTGTTGTGTGTGATGTTTTGGCCCTTAAACTTTGCCACATCATTAGGGGCATACATGGTTATAGGATCTTCATGCATTACATGATGTGTGTGTTAGTACGTATTCTCAATACACTCTCACTTGTCTATTGACATGTCAAATTTGAAACTTACAAAGAATTCCTTGGTGACCCCGCGGGTTTGTTCTTGTTTTAATGTTCTTAACTTGACAAAGTCGAGTTCTTTTCAACGAATAAGAATTGATGCAACATGAGCTTACGAGATTTGGTTGAGCCAATATAAGAGGCTTTGGAAGCCCGTTGAAATAATATAACATTCTAAAATTGTAATTAATTATTTACTTTATTTGTAATTTACTTATTTTATAGGAATCCAATTTAGGTTAGGAAAATTGTTTAGAGTATTATAAATAGGAATGTACTCTATAATTCATATACAACGGTTTGTATAATTACTTGAGATTCTGTATGTGAGGAGTTTGTGTAACAACTACCTTTGTACCAATTGCCTGCTCACCACCAACTACTAGGCAAAATAAATCACCTATTCAGGGCAATAAAAATCTTGTAGCTTGTTTCGATTGTCACGTTGGAAAAGCTACAAAATTGTCACTTCCATTATCTAATAT
Organism: Panax quinquefolius; assembly: GCA_020205615.1. NCBI lineage: Eukaryota > Viridiplantae > Streptophyta > Magnoliopsida > Apiales > Araliaceae > Panax > Panax quinquefolius. The sequence goes on along the minus strand of CM035172.1, from coordinate 119,634,116 downwards.
CTCCTCTTCAAAAATTTTATATTTAATTTTCATGGATGTATGAGGTCTCGCTCTGGTGAATTTTTTCCAGTGGAAATAGCTATTTCTTACTCCTTGTTGATTCTTTCCCATGATATATGTGGTTCCTTGTTGATTCTTTTTCACGGTATGTGTGTCCAGCAGAAACATATCTCCGTCCTAGAAGCCTACACCTCCCTCTCCTCCTCTCCCTCCCTTGCCACCAACAAATTGTCGTTCATACGCAATGATTTTTGGCCAAATTTTCCATATCCTGAAGTCCGTGAGCCATTGTTGAACCCACATGCTATACTGAAGCAAATAAATTTTTAGAATCGCAAGAGGCAATGAACACTGAATTAAATGCTTTACATAAAAACAAAACTTGGTGATTAGTTCCACCAAAATCCATTAATGAATTTTGTGCATTGTAAATGGGCTTTCCGTATCAAACGACGTGTGGATGGGACCATTGAGCAATACAAAGCACGTCTTGTGGGCAAGGGGTTTCATCAAAGGTATGGTATTGACTACACCGAGACTTTTAGTCTGGTTTTTAAACCAGCCACGATAAGACTCGTATTGTCCTCTATTTGGGTGGCCACTGCAATTGCTAAAGGGAGTGATATTCTTGAGTTGGTTTTACTTATTATAACACTATTACCTCCAACATGCTAAGATTTTCTTTATATAAGGACTTGTCCTACATCTTGTGGGTTAATTTTTTCTCTTCCTTTTTGTTGTCTTTTGTTTGTGTAGGTCGATGATGTTCCATTAGGTGACGTGGTTGATGTTATTGGCAACTACGATATTTGTATAATAAAATGCATGCAGCTAAACTCGAGTATTATTTCTCGTGCAACTCGGATGAAGCTTATAATGCAGTATGGTGTTGGGCTGGAAGGTCTTTTTCTTTTCATTAGTATATTATTTATTTTTCTTCTATGATACACAAAAATTTGAGAAATCTTTTAACTTGTGAGTATGTTAAGGTTCTTTCGTCTATGCTAAGTGATACACTATTCAGACCGATTCTTTATTTTATCTGTTCATGAAGGTGTTGATGTTGATGCTGCTACAGATCATGGAATTAAAGTTGCTAGAATTCCTGGTGGCAAAACTGGAAATGCAGCTTCATGTGCTGAGATGGCCATATATCTGATGTTGGGTCTTCTGCGTAAGCAGGTTGGTCTACTGCTATATACTAATGTAGAATTAATTTTACATTTCCACTTTAAGTTAACTACGTTGGTGTTTTAACAATTATCTTATAAAGTTGTCCATTTTATTTATATACATAGACGAAGATTATTTTCTCGATAATAACAACACGGTATCGAGCCTCTTAGAGCACAGGATTATCCTGCTGGTGACATCCAGATCGCCTCATCCACAACAAAGAAATCACTAGAATTCAGGTTCTGATATAGGAAGTGAAATCTTGTTAACATTGAAGAAGAACATAAAGGAGCGGAATCTATTCATTTTAACTAAGTCAAATTTTACTAGAAAATAAGAGACTTAGAGGTAGAAGAAAGCTTAGATGTGTTTCTACAGTATGGTTTATTTGGTCTTTCTATTTGGGAGATTATATATATATATATATATATATATATATTTTGTTGGTGTTTGTTAATTTAATTTGGGTCAAATTTGTCTTTGGTCAAACAGGCCATCAAGAATCTTGGGCACCATGTTTTCTAGGCCACCAAGTCCTCTTGGTCTCCTAGTAATAGTCTACTATACACGCGCGCGTATATATATATATATATATATATATATATATATATATATATATATATATATATATATATAGGATGACTAAATGTACAAATTTTTGTCCCTAAAAGGATGAGATAAATTACATAAAGTGAAGGGTAAATATGTCATTTAGTGGGGTCCAGTAGTATACAAAAATAAAACTACTCATCACTTTATATAATTTTGTGGGGCCACTAAGGATAAATTTGGAACTTATTTACTCTTTTTCCTCTACTATTACTTAATGTGTGCAAATTGTATTTTGCTCGTCCTTTTGAGGACGAAGGGTGTATATATTTATTTATTTATATATGTTCATAGGTGTTGAATATTGTTCTTAGGAAAGTAACAAAGATAATTTTGAAAACTTGTTTGGGTGTCCGTGGCATCTTTTCTTGGGTGTGAGGCCTTGGCTTTTCCTTTTCTTTCTTACTCTCTCCGTTCCACAAAAAAAATCCCACTTGCAAAATTTGCAAATTCCAAAAGTATATATTTTTGTTCCATCTTTGCCTCTTAATTTAGTGTTTAGTTTAGTAGTGATGACATGATAATTGAATCCTTATGGTAAATTTGAGGACATTGTGGCCTTTTTTACAACAATAAAAAAAAATCTTTTTTGGAACAATTTTTTTGGTGAATGGGTCTCATTTTGTGGAATGGAGGGAGTGGGTTTGAGCCTAAGACCGTAAGTGTGACCTCTAGCTTTCTTTATCCTTTCCTCCATTTTCCTTTGGTCCTGCATAAGTCTATCAATTTGGTTCCTCAGCTATATTTGTATGCCAAGACAACTAAGAGCATGAAAATACTTGCGTTTGAGCAGTCATGTTGAGGATTGAAATTATTGAAGCTCAAAATTGCACTAGAAAGCTAATAATCAAAGTTCGTCAAAATTATTACAAGATCTGGTTATTGGTGCTTCACCCTGCAGTGGAGAAATGGGATTCAAGTCTCGTGTTCCCATCCCCCTATTGTAAACATTTCTTTTATAGAAGAAGAAATTTAACTAGAACAGACGGGAGAAAACAAAAAATGAGGACAAGAGATACTCCTAAATTCAAAAGTAGAAAGGCTAAAAAGTTCTCAATGAAGGACAACCCTCTAATACTTGTGTAAATCTGAAATATAAAGCTCTACAAAGGCAACCATAGTAGTAGATTGTAGAGAAGCGAAAACACAATTTTTTCTTACAATACATTGGAAGACAACAATTGCCCGCTCTAGATCTGCATTTCAATTTGTTCACACAGCCATAGGATATCAACAGGCCCATTTGTTTTCCATACTTGCTCCAAAACCATGAAATCAAATAAGGAGAATCTCTTCCAAGTTGAATAGCTGTATCAATTCTCCCCCAAAACCTTAAATAACAAACTCCATAGCTGCCAAGCCAAAGAAAAAAGAAGGAAAATATGAGACTAGACTCACTAGTTGCATGCACATGACATTGGTAGTCTGTATTTTTCTCCCCCAGTATATAGATCTCTTAAAAGTACCACAAGAAGATTAAAGCTTGGTCATAATCATTGATGAAGCCAGATTTTTTTTTCAGTGGGGTCAAAATTATTTTAAGGTTATAATTAATTTTGCGGGACAGCGGGAGTCTGGGGGCGGCACCTCTAGCCCAAATTTTACGAGCAATTTTAAACTTTTGAGTAGTCCCTCCTTTTCAAAATTAGAAATATATTTTACTTTTGAATCCATTAGAGATATATTTTTATTTTTAAACTATAAAATACCATGAAACTTTTAACTTGACATCATTTATGTACTTAGGAAATTGAGTACTACCATCCCCCCCTATTACTATATTTTTAACAAATATTAAGGAAAAGTAAATTTTCTTTAAAATCTTCGTTTTAGAAATTTATATCTAATTTTGGAACTGAGAAAGTATTTGATTATAATGAAATATAATCAATAATAACATTATATATATACGCTTATTGATCCCTAATAGTTTTTTTTAATCACAAATTTGATATAAGTGTTTGATTCTTTAAATATTTTACAAAATAAAATAAATTAAATCGTCATCTAATATAAAAAGATTAAAGGAAGATTCATATATGAAGAGTACTTAGTAGTGATATGGGACTGAGAAAGTCATAAAACATAAAAAATTGTAGTGGTGTCAATTTGTATATTTCACCTTGCATTTTCTAAAATTTTCATATATTAATGGAAGAAAAAAAAAAAGTTCAGTGGGGTATTGACCCCACTCTCCAACATCCTTGGTCATACTTGATGTAGGACAGATTTGGACAATGAATATGGAGAAATAAATTGAAAACTAACTTGGGTGAGGCTCCACACTTCATTTACCCGAGGATTTGTCAACAGTAGAAGAGAGAGAACATAGTTCAATGTCAATAATATTGAATAATCAATATGCATTTTCAATTGGCTGAATGACATTAATGTCCCTCCAAGTTGCCATCCACTTTCAAAGTCGTCTCTAAAATTATTTTTTCGTTAGTTAGGTCCTTAAAGCGATATTTTTTGGCGTTTCCGTTACTTCTACCCGATTTGACCCCAACCTGACCCATTTTGACTAAATTTTGATCCAACCCGACTCAGTTTGGCCCAACCCCAATTTTTAATATTTTAAAAATAAAATAAATATTTTTAATATTTTAAAATAAAATATATTTTTTAATATTTTAAAATAAAATATTATTTTTAAAATAATAATTATATTTAATATTTTAAAATAAATAATTATTTTAAAAATATTTATTTTTAATATTTTAAAATAAAATTTTGTTTTAAAATAATAATAATATTCAATATTTTAAAATAAAATAATTTGTAAAAATAATTATTATTTTAATCTTTTAAAAGAAAATAGTACTTTTTAAAAAAAAATTCAAATAATAATTAAATTTAATAATTTCAAATAAAATATTTTTAAATAATAATTATTTTTAATATTTTAAATTAAAATATTCGTTTTAAAAAAAATTAAAATAATATTTATTTTTTATATTTAAAATGAAATATTATTTTTAAAAAAGTTTTAAAAATAATTATTATTTCAAGGAAAAATATTTAAAACTTTATTTTTTCAAAAATGAGTAAAGTTTCATAAAATATAGATTCAAAAAAAAAGTAAAGTTTAATTTTTTTAAATCTTAATTATTTTTATGAAAATTTACATCTTTAAAAAAAATTATTTTTGTTTTGAGAAAATAAAGTATTATTTTTTGTTTTATTTTTTGAATATATATTTTATAAAACTTTACTAAATTTTTTAAAAATGAAAAATTTTGTAAATTTTTTTGTAATAAAAATAATATTTTCTTTCAAATATAAAAAATAATAATTATTTTAAAAAGAAATTGTGTTTTAAAATATTAAAAATAATTATTATTTTCAAATTATTTAAAATATATATTTTATTTTAAAATATAAAATATAATTATTATTTTAATTTTTTTTAAAAAATAATATTAAACGTCAAAAAATGTCACTTTTAGCTTTAAGGATCTAACTGATGAAAAATGAACTTTAGGAACGACTTTGAAAGTGGGTGGCAACTTGGAGGGACAGAAGTGCCATCTAGCATTTTCAATTTGTGGGATTGCATGTATATATAGAAAACCGATCCATAGGTAACATTGTAAATTTAAGATTATTTTTACAACAGATCGTGATCGTTCACTCGCAGATCTAACGGTAAAAATAATATCCAATCCGAACTTCAATATGGGGGAGATTGCAGAACTAAACTGCGATTGCAAAAATGACCAAAATGCCTTCAGGCTTCGCAGTTTAGTTCTGTGGACGAGAAAAATAACTAAAAAAACCTAGCCCAAATTTATACTGTCCGCACAACTAAAGTGCGGACTAGGTGAATCGCTTTTTTCTTAGGAGAGAGAGAAATGTAAATATATATACACATGTAGAGAGAGAAAGTGGAGATGCTTGGCGTTAACGAGATTATAGTTGACTAAATAAATGTAGCTTCCGGTGGTGTAATCTGGAAGATGAACGCCGCATGGGAGAAGGATTAAACATGTAGAGAGACGTTTCTTATACACTATTCGGTTCTCTCTTTTTCTCCTCTTCACAAAAAAGCTTTGTTTGGGTGGAAATGGCATTTTTTAAGGGGCATATTATATTATTATATTATCACATACATGATACACCTGAAGAAAGTATCATATATATAACTATTGAAGGACCAAAAAGGTTATGCTTTTTAGACTAAAAAACAATATGCTTTCATAAGAAGACAAAATGGCGACTGTGATCATCAAGAAAGAAACCTCCTAAAGCTCTTGATAATTAAATGATATTTTCGGTTGGCTTTCCCCATCCCAATCGGAACAAACCTTATTCCTTATTTCAAAAACCAACGGAGGATTAAAATTGATAAAAAGCCCACGACAGATCTAGTATAGAGGAGTTACCGTTCGCACAACTAAAGTGCGGACGAGAGGGCTTTTTGGACAATAGTTGGCTTCGCACTACTAAAGTGCGGGCTCCCCCATTCTAAACTGCGGATGGAGTATATTTTTCACCATTAGATCTGCGATTGGATTGCCATGATCTGTTGTAAGGATAATTCTTTTCTTACAACGTTGGTTATGGATCGGTCCCAATATATATATATATATATATATATCATATACCGGATCAGGTCCGGACTCCCGGACCGGACCAAAATCCGGATTTTTTTTTTTTGGCTTTTTTTTAAAACAACTAAAAATAAATAAATAAATAATTATGGAACTTGAATTTTTACATAATACAGTGTTTTAGGTGTGATTTGGATACATATAACAAAACATGTCTGTACAGTCTGTGCAGATTGTACATACTTTTTTTGGTATAGGTATCCAAAACACGCCCAAAACATTGTATTATGGAAAAATTTCAGTTCCATAAAATATTAATTTTTTTTTTTAGTTTTAAAAAAAAAAGCAAAAAAAAAATAAAAAAATTTGGGTCCGGATTTGATCAGGTCCGGGAGTCTGGACCTGATCCGTGCTGTATGTATATATATATATATACACACACACGAGCACTAATGGAAATATTTGGACCCCTAGGAAAATACTTGGCCACCAAACTACACTTTGGCACCAAGTACTTGGACATAAAGGAAAATACATACAGACTATAAATAGCTACTATCTAAAGATAACAGAATAACTGTAATATCCCGGATATTTATAACGAAAATGTCAATGAAAGGTGATTTGAAGCCCTAATGTATTCAATTTATAAATTAAATTATCAATTAAAAGTAACTAGAAAAGGAAAGAAAAGAAAAGAAAGGAAGGAAATAAAAGTTATAATAGGCCAAAACTATAATTTGAGTTCGGGATGGAATTTTGAGACGTGGACTTCACCATTGAGTCCGAAACGTTGAATTTAGTATGAAAAGACTGTAAACACAATGGCGTGTAGGGGTTGATTTTTAGGATTAAAAGTCAAACTTTGAGTTTGAAGGCGAATTTAAGAAAACGGACATCACCAAGATGATCAAGACGTCAACTTTAATAGGAATCGACTTTAAGCATGAAGGGGGTAAAAAAGTTGACTTTTAGAAGTCAAAAAGTCAAATGGACAATTAATAGATAAAGTGAGTAAATAAAAGGGAGAAGATATTTTGGAGGGGATAAATCCCCATGTGATCAGCTGATAGAGAGAAGGGGGGAGCCTTGTTGGCCAAATGAAGTCTTGTGGTCCATGGTGAAGTAAAAAGAAGGGGTGATGTGGTCCAACTCTGGACCACCAACCAAAAGTTGCTATATAAAGCCAAAAAGCTAACAAAAATCAACACAAACCCAGACATACACTACACTACAATTTCGGTTGGAGCATAGAGAGGAGAGCTAAGAAGGAAGAAAAGAAGAAGAATTGGAGGTTCAAAGCAAAGAAGCAAAACTAGCTAAGGTAAATCCTAAATTCATTTAAAACTTAGTTTTTCTTTAAGAAAGTTCTTCTTTTATGAGTTTAAACATGTATTGTACAATTATGGACCTAAATATGTTGGATCATGGTGGTAGATACCATTGATCATGGAGAAATTTCATTTGAACAAAAGAAAGAACAAAGGAACCTAAGCTAGATTAGTTTAAAAATCTTAGAATCTGACCCAAAATGGTAAAGGACATAACTCCTTATGTATAATAAATTTTTGAGTGAGGTTTGTGATGTTGGATAGATCTATGAAGTAGCTAAACTTTGGCAGAGGTTTGAGGTTAAAATCCTTTGTAGATTATTTTTGGTGAATTTCAAAATAGGACAAAGCTGAAAAACAGAGGAAAAACACAACCATAATTTTTCTAGGGACAGTTTCAGATGGTTAACTTGTGAAATAAAATCAGGCCAGGGAAGATACCTGGTGGTATTAGGTATGTTGCTGCCAAAGATGAACAATAGTGAACTTAAGATGAAGGAGTTATGACCAAATTAAAATTGATAATATTAAAATTAAAACATGAATAACTTGAGTTCTGTAACTCAATTTGGGATGAAATTTAAAGTGGAGATACCCACTGATGGGGAGAGATTACTGTCCAAAGTTCATAATTTTTGGATGTAATTTCGAATTTTAATAAATCATGCAATTTTGGACAGAAGCAATACTAATAATGAAAGGAAAAATCTGGAAAAATTAAAATAAGTCTATAATATATTTACCTAAGTGGGGTCGGAAGGAAGAAAAATAATAAAATAGTTAAAGAGGTTTAATGAAGAAAATAGAATTAAGAAAAATTAATTAAAGTAAAACCGACAAATATGTATTATATTTTTGACGGTTAATATACGTTCAAACGGAACGTATGAGCATATGTGAGTGATGTATGAACGTTATAAGAGTGAGATAATGAAAATGGCATGGGAGGATGCTCAGGAATGAGTTTACGTTAAAAGGAATTACTGAAACGGATTTACGAATAGTTACCGACGCTACTATTATTTATAGCAGTTAACTTAATTAAGTAAATCCTTATAGATATTGTAGCATATCATGCGAAGGACGTTAATAACGTGGACGAGGAAAGTGCACACAAATCAGGCAAGTTCCCACACTTATGTGCATTTCGAATTTTTCTTTATTGAACTGCGAGTATTCTTTAAAGTTCTTGTTATTCATGAACTGTTTTATGTAATGAGTTATGCCATTTATTTCGGTTAGACTCAGTTTTGAAGATTGTTTTATGTAATGAGTTATGACATTTGTTTTGGCTAGACTCAGTTGATGAGATTATTTAAATTAATGAGTTTACGCTATTTGTTTCAGCTATACTTAATTGATGTGATTAGTGATGTGATTCTTTGAATTATTTAAATTTTTTTGGAGATAGTTCATGTAATCCAAACCAAATTGCTTTGGTGCAGACACTGCTGTTATAATTAAGTAGAACAACCCTAGAAATAGGGGAATGTGTACTGTTGTCGGGTAACCGACATACACTGTAAAATACAGTGTGAAGATTTTGTTACGCGTTACAAGGACTATCATTGGGTTGGCCCCCTAAATGACTCTGTGAAGAGTTCGTAGTCTTTGTGACTATGGAGCATTATTTGAGAGTTCGCAGTTCACGACTGATGAACATTTAAGATAGTTTATGGTCCCTACGACACTTAGTTGACTTTCAATTACCTTTGAAAATGTAATGAGCTTTGAAATTCTAAAGTTCAATTCAATTCGAGATTGTAAGTTCAAAACTTTGTGAAGATATCTTTGTTGCTTCCTCAATTTACAAATGTTATTTATTCCTTCTAAATCTTTAGATATTGATTTAGTTATAGTTATTCCTATATTGAATAAACTGTTTATACTTGCTGAGCAAATTAGTTGCTCACTCTTGTAAAATTTTATATATTTTGTAGCTAGAGCTAAAGTACCCGAAGGTTCAGGGAAGAGAAATCTAAGGAAGTATAGAAGATTACGATGTAATAGAATTATATTATGTTGTAATATTGATATTGTATTATTATTTGTAATAGTTAAGTGAGGTTGAGAGAACCTGGGAAGAAGGTAAAAGACGTTTATAATTATTGTCTGTCTTTTGAATTATGTTATTACATAGATGTTGTGGATGTGATGATTAGTGAACACCAGATCTGCCGTAGCAAGTACACGGATTTGTGGTTGTCATAATAGCACCCATAAACTAACCCACAAATGTATCTAGAAATTCATCTGCATCTATGAGATCTCATGGCTGATCCCTATCAGTACTAGTCTTAGTTTTTAACCTGACAAAAAATAAATTAAAATAAATCTTAGTTTCTTATGTCTATACTCTCTAGAGTTGGTTTCACAGTCTCGGGGTAGTGCTTTTAAATATATATTTTCCTGATTGCGGTTTGTAGTTTTTTTCCGAAGATGATGCTTTAATCTTTATGATTACCTAATTACAACTACGCTTTTTCAAATATTTATAATTTGCTTATGATGACTTAATTAATTGAGCTGATATGTTCCTTTTTCGTGCTTATTGAATTTCTTTAAATCATGTGCTGCTGCAGAACGAGATGCAACTTGCTGTAAAGCAGAAGAAACTTGGAGAGCCAATTGGTGAAACACTGTTTGGCAAAACAGTGAGCTTCATATCATTTCTTATTTTTCTTTTTCCTCTATGCCTCACTGGTCGAATAATTCATGTGATGAATAAATGGTCCTGCTAATGTTTTCAGCTCTATGCATACATGTAATCTGAAAGGAAAGGCATAACTGAAGTGAAAATGTGATTGTGGCACAAAGTAGTTTTGTAGCAGGGATGGTTAGAGTAGTCATATTCACGGCCAATCATTTTTATTATGTAATATTTCCCAAACCTAGCTACTTGTGATACATTTTAGCTACTTGGGTTGAACTTTCAGAATCATTAGGAAATTGCAGATGTAGACAAGTATTGGCTTACTATATAATGACAACTTGGTTAATTTCCTAGACTTAAGTTATTCTCTCATAAGGCTAGCGTGGCCATTATTATAGCCTGTTATTATGGATCACTACAGCCAATCATTAGTCACTACAGCCTGTATATATATATATATATGTATATGTATATGTATAGTCCCCCCTCTTATTCTAAGAAATTTGATCCATACGTCGTGCGTATACATGTTTCTCCCAATCTCTCTGTGTGTATATATGTATCTTCACCTCTAAAGTAATTGTAACTTCGTTAAATAAGAAAAGAGAAACCTGATTGGGTTTACTTTCAGGAACACAGAGGACAGGAAATGGAGAACAACTCTGAACGTTTTCTTCAATAAATAAATCCCTGTAATAGGATTACTGGATTAGTCATCCATAAAGGTTTGAAAATACTTGAAAACCACTCCAGAAGGACATGATATGGACCTCAAAATCAGTTTGTGTATCAAGTATTGACTATAGGTGGTAAGACTATATGATGGTGTTCCCAAGGTAACAACACTCGCATTGAAATATGCGAAGAACCAAAACTGGGGGCTGAATTTCTTATACACTTAAACAAGTTATGCCACTATGGCCAAGTGAAGGTGAATATAAAGGAGTTAATAGACAACAAGGAAACATGTAATGTAATGGAAGCTTAAAAAAGAAGTGAAGCACCGTGAAGAAGATAAAGTTCACCTACTGGTGCCTTACCTATCTTCATCCTCCATTGATTCTCTAAGGATTAATCTTAAATAACCTAATTGAACCCCACCCCCCTCCTAGGCATTAGTTTCCTGTGGTATGCAACTTCTTCGACAGAAGGGTTTCTCTAAGATAAAGTTACAAGTGCCTTATAGATTCCCCCAACAGCTTGAGCAGCATGCATTACTAATACTGCCCTGAAAAAATGGACTTGGCATATGCACTTTAATGTCCACTTTGTGCAGAACTTGGCATAATGCCTAATTATTCCTCAAAGTGGCATAGCCACGTAGAGACCGGAGGGGTCCATGCCCCCGCCCAATTTTTAGTTTTTTAACCTATTATATAATAGCACTTGCATATATTTATTTATATTGTTCCGTTCCCAATTGTATAATTTTTATTTTTATTTTTTATGTTAGTGACTCATTTTTTTAGAATATAAACCTATGCTACCTTTGTTCCAAAATAGAAGATCATTTGATAGGGATCACCGTGGTTGATTTATTTATCTTGTTTATTTAGTTATGGAATTGTTTTAATTTTAGAAGATAGTTGTAATTTATTTTAATTAATTAGGTTATTTTTTTAAAATTATTTTCTTGGTCTCCAAGTACAATTTAGGGTTTGTTTTGCTTAAATACCGATGTAATTCTTTAACTCTTCACATTATTGAATAGTGAGATTATCAAGGGACTATTTTATATCGTGGAGATATTTCATCCTAGAGTGATACGTAGAGTTAAACTCTAGTGAGACCCTAGGGATTTAAACGTGGAGTTTAAATCTTAGTTATTCTTTCTTGTTAACTGCTATTAATCTTGGTTCAGAAATCTGCCTTGCGTCATCATTATTGACTTTTTAAAGTCAATTTAAAATATTTTCAAATTCAAAATTGATATAGATTTATTTAATTTTAGTCAATTCAATGATGAACATTGTAAACTATTTAAAGAGTATTTTTTTATAAGATTTTTTTTTATCTTTGTTAATGAATCATATCAATTTTGAGTTTAAAAAATCTCAAATTCACTTTAAAAAATCAATAACGATCTTAAAATTTGGAACGGATGGAGTACTATATTAGAACCTGTTTCAGTACATATCAAAGCCTAGTTGTAATTTTTAAATTTAGTTAAAAAATTAAAAATTAAAAGGTTCACTTATAATCCCTTTCTCTCCCTCTCTCCCTCTCCCCATTCGGTTTAGTGGTTGTTTTTTATCATGACTTCTCCTTTTTCAAAATTCACCTTACACTCCTACAGAACCTACATGGCTACTGTTGGTCGGATTACCGATCACTAAACACGCGCAACTATACGCGGTTTAACAAGTAATACAGTAATAAGATGAGTGTCGTACCCACGAGGACAAAGTGTTAAAGCTAATCAAATACTAAAATTGAAACAATACGGTCTTATCTAAACAAGTGATTAAAGATGGTGTGTTAAAAACTATATGCTTAAAACAGTAAATTAAGAGATTGAGTTGCAACAAGTAAGTCAAGCTAGGATTACAACTCCCCTAATGCTTCGCCTAATCTCCTAACTCTCCACTTTACTAACAAATCATAGGAATGGCCAACTGAGAACAGTAAATACACATAAGCCTCTTTCGACGGTCAAATGCACATCCCTTAGCTAGATGAATCACAATATTCCTATGGTGAAAATAACTAAACTAAGGGTCATTAAGCTTAATCTTAAGGGTTACACAAGGCAAATAGAGATATGTCTATTCTATTATGCAAAATATGCTAACATTCCCATAGGCATGGTCACAACAAGTGTTATTGTATTTTAGGGTTAGATATTAACATCCATTTTTCAATATCCATTAATACCTATATCAATTCCTTTGTCAAACAATCAATAAATAAGCATGAAATACAACAACCCATTCCAAAATGATTCATTATCATAAATAAGAGAGAAATTCAATAAAGCTAATCATTAGGTTACATTACAATCCTAGAAATGTAATTAGTTCATAACTATGAGACTAATTAACATTTTCAAAGTGTTCAACATGCTCAAAAATACACAAATGAATGAAAGATTTGGATAAAGAAAACTCCTTTTGTGAAGTTTTCTGGCTCCAAGTATTCTCTTCTCCGTGTAGAGTCCGAGCTATGAAAGATGCAATGAGTTTTGAGTTCTTGAAGACCAACTTCTTTCTCTTCTAAGCTAAAAAGTTTCAAAATATACTCTTAATCTCTTTCCACTGATGTTGGAGGCTGCTTACAGTTAATGATATCTTTTCCTTAGCTTTTTAGGTCATTAAGACCTAATTTCTACTGGCATCGGAGGTGGAATGCTTGCAAATAGCCAAGTTTTAGCCTTGGAACGACGTTACGGTACTGAGTCGACACATTCGGTCGATGAGGTGGTGGCTACGCATTTCCGGTTTGTAGAAGGAACAGGGAACGCATCTTGTATTTGTGATGATGTCATTATTTTTCCAGGAAGTGGCGCTGCAGTGCCAATTTTACACCTGGCATGGGCGCTGCAGTGCCGGTACAGGAAATTTAACCTTTTTGCCCCTGCAAGCTGGAAATGAACTAATAAGCCCTGCAACACATAGATTAAGCAAAATAATAACAAAATAATATAAAAGCTATATAAATTACAAAGAACAAGCAACTTCTTAAGCAATAAAGGATCCGATTCGCGGGTATAAATCTCACTCATCAAATACCCCCAAACTTAAGCCTTTGCTTGTCCTCAAGCAAACTATCTGAACAACCACATCCACAGTAACATAAGAACGAGAATTAAGTATAATACTTAATATTAGCATCATGGCTTCTAAGCTCAATCATAACCACTCTCAGAGAACAGGACAAACACAGATATGAATAAGGGTTCAATATCAATTTCAAGCATAAGATTGTATTCGATCCATTCTATGTGTGTGTGAAGACCAACCATCCTAACTAATCATAGCTCAAAATAAGCTCACACAATCGATTGTAATAACCAATATGTTAACTCTGTAACTCAAGCAGTCAACAAGCATTAAGAACAAGACGCAGATGCAAGAAAGGATGAAAAGGCACTAGCATGAAGACATTAAAATCTGACTTGTACAGTGCTTAATTACCTTAGGCTATTCAGAGCTACCCATTAATGAGCTTTTGATCAATGACTCCCAAGCCAGATGGCTTTAGGGCACTAGGTGTAGAACACCCCTATGAATCTAATAACTCGAGCAACAAAGGTCACGTAATCAACTTAAGCCAAATTAGACTTTTATTCTATACATTTTAACAATCAAAACCTTTAGGATGACCGTGTAATGCTTAATTACCTTAGGCTATTTAGAGTTATTCATTAATGAGCTTTTGATCAATGACTCCAAAGCCAGATGGATTTAGGGCACTAGGTGTAGAACACCCATATGGATCTAATAACTCGAGCAACAAAGACCACGTAATCAAACTAAGTCAAATAAGTTTTTTTTTTTTTTTTTTTAAATGAAAACATGCCATAATCTAAGATCCGAAACTGTATAAGTGTCTTAAGTCTTTTATTACCTTGTAATCATGTAAGTTCAACAGAGTGAACACATTTTCAAAACAATAACCACGCAAATTATATCAGAAATATTTAGTTATAATAGTTGGTCAGTGCTCACTAAGAAGAACAGATCAATAACAGTCTCAACTTATCAACTAAACTAACCCCTCATCCACACGCTTGACACAAACTCTTAGAAATAGTCATAATCACCTGGCGCTTACAGTAGCCACAATCAAAAATTTATAATCTATAAAACCCATACCCAGCATATCAACAGTTAAAGAAAGGGCGACAGGGTTAATAGAAAACCATAGCATGATAAGATTAAAAATCAAGTAAACCCTTGCAATAATACCAACTCAAAATAGGGTAAAGCCATAACATGGCATCAAGTATACCAATTTGCACAAATCCCAAAAGATGGCTATAAACAAAACACGCTAAAACTAAAAGCTGCTCAGCCATAGAATAATAAAAATCTGTTCATGCATCCAAACATTAAAGAAAAAGAGTAAACATAAGTCTGAGGCTGGACAACCCAAAAGATGTTATCTGCAGTTCATACATGACTGCAATACAAACAGAAAGCCCCCAAAATACTGCTAAAACATAAACAAAATACTACTGATGGCAACCTAATCATGGCAATAGATAGAAGAAAACTGATAAAACACCCCCAAAATTAAAATGAGCAATGCCCTCATTGCTAAGCATATATAAATCAATACGAGAGGGCTTCCTTGAGGTTTGGTCACTCGGCATCATCATCATCCTCTTCTTCCGCGGTCGGCGATGGTGGTGGATATGGAGGGCATACTGGATGCACATGGAAGTGGAACGACATCGAGTCTGCTTCGTCGCCACCAGATGCAATATAGATACTCCATCGTATTGGCAAACTCCGCGTGATATTGCATGAAGAGATCCTGCCTTTGAGCCACAGTATCGATCCTCCTACCCTGCCGGTCAACCTTTTGGTGTAGGAGGTTCATGGAGGCCAATATCTCCGCCAATTGATCAGATGCTGAAGAACCTAGCTCTATAGGCTGTGCAGACATGCCGGCCTCTGATGAAGGAGGCGGGGGCTGAGAAGAAGGCAGGAAGCCCTCACCGCGTGGATGAGAAACTGCACCTTCCCAGACTCGGTAGCGGGTAATAGTGGCGTGATCTATAATGGCCATAGGAGGCAGGAGTATCTCGTCCGTGGCCACGGGTACCGCCACTATCTGGCACAGGAATGTAATAATAGAAGGATGCGGTAGGCCTCCCGAAGTGCTGCCCCTCAAAGCCTTAAGAATAGACTCCTGAATGAGTGATCCTACGCCAATGTTCAACCCGGTGACTATAGTAAATAGCTGCCCTCTCTCTAGTCACATCACTAACGTGCCTGGATGGCATCAAGTTGTGGCAAATAAAACTAATACCACACCTTCCCATAGAGCTAGAGCGAGAGCTCGCTGTGTGCAAAAATGGATTTCTCGCCCGTGTACTCATTTATTTTCCAAGTGGTGCCGGGTTTAAATAACCTCTTGACTATGTCATCTGCGTCATAGTTGCGCACACCGTCAGCTAGGTAATCTCTTTCATAACTAGGCATCTGGAAACAAGCATTGATGTTCTCTTGTCAAACCGTACTGTCTTGCCCCTTACTTGCACCGCCAAACTCCCCTCGGCTGAGGCTTTGGCGTAGAACTCTTTCACTAGAGCAATGACCGGGAACAAGGGCTGTTGGGTGAAATGCGTCCAGCTCCTATCAGCGATCATTTGAAACAGCTCCCCATCAGGCCTGAGACCTCTCTCGGGCACTAGGCTCTTGCTAGCCAAGACAGTATAGTACTTCTCAGAAGCCTCCTTGCTAATGAACCGCGTGCGATCCCAATGCAATATGGATGAAGATGATCCGCCAATGCTCAGCTTTTGCTTCTTTGGTGCCATTTCAGAAATTTTTCAGTCACTAGAAACACCACAAGCAGAAATGGAATCCCAAATCTTAATACATTCACTTAATACGTCGAACACGTGTGCGCGGCTTGAAACTAGGGTTTGTATAGCTAACCTAGATGCTTGCTAAGCAACAATTTCCCCAAAGAATTACTCTAAGCAAGGCCAATAGCAACCCAAAGCAATGAAAAACCAAGATTAAACAGAACTAGATTTAACTTTCAAAAGGCTAAGTTCAGAGAATAACTAGAAAACCCACTGATCCAAATACCTCTGACTGAATGACGTTGATCAATTTGTGAGAATTCTTGGGGTATTTGATGTAGTTGAAGCACAAATTGAACAAGGATGACTAGGGCAAAACTGGAATTGTATAATGCTATTGCTGTTTGGAGAGCTTGGGGGGAGTTGTCGAGAGGTTGGGAAGAAATGGCTAAGAAAAATCGACCCTAGGCCTTCTTAATCACCTGAAACGCGCTAACGGCGCTGCAGCGCTGGCTCTTAATGTTGGGTTTTAAAGTGTGGCTGCAATATGCACACCTGAAAAGACGATGCGATGGTACGCTGGTTTCTAAGGTGAAACTTGGTTTCTAAGGTAACACAGTATTTGTAACGCATATTTCGATGAAATTTGGGTGTGGTGTGTGGCAGCATTGCAGCGCTGCTTCTTCGTTAAGCTATTTCAAGCGCTGCAGCGCTGTCTTACAAAACTGGGCTTTAAAGCTGTCGCTGCAGCGCCGGTTCAAGGCTACACATTGGCGCCGCATCGCCGTCCCTTAATCAAGCCAAGACAGTATTCTCTTGCACATGCCAAGTGAAGTGTATGCCATCATAACTAACAAAGCAACACAAAAACTATTAAAAACCCACATGATAACTAGTTGAACTCAACTACTGTGTATACCAACATACTATATACACACATTAACATGCATTAACAAGAATATGTCCTATGCAAACCAGCTCAGCATACATACTAGATAAAACAGTACTAACAACAAACATTCTGAAACCTATGTTAACAAACTAAAGAGAAGAGACGCAATGTAAAACTAGACAGAAGCAAAGAGGAGCAGAGAATTTGATACTGAGATGGGGTTGCCTCCCCACCAAGCGCTTGTTTTAAAGTCGGCGGCTTGACTATTCCCCCGTCTTACACCAGGTCACCTAGTTTAATGGAAGTGTTCTGACGATCGATCTCGCCGCCCCAGTAGTGTTTAAGGCGTTGCCCATTCACCTTGAAAGTTTTGTCCGAGTTTTGGTCTTCTACCTCAATTGCACCATGAGGATATACCTTGGCTATTTTGAACGGCCCCGACCATCGGGACTTCAACTTCCCGAGGAATAGTTTCAATCGGGAGTTGAAGAGAAGCACTTTCTGTCCCGGTTCAAAATCTGTTTCTACTATCTTTTTGTCATGCCACCTCTTTGTCTTCTCTTTGTACAACTTAGCATTTTCATACGCTTGAAGCCGAAACTCGTCTGATTTGTTCAGTTGTAACAATCTCTTCTCACCCGTTGTATCCAAATCGAAGTTGAGCTTTTGAATCGCCCAATAAGCACTGTGCTCCAATTCGATCGAGAGATGACATGTCTTTCCATAAACAAGCCTATACGGAGACATTTCGATAGGCGTTTTGTAGGCAGTGCGATACGCCCACAAGGCATCATCCAGCTTTTTAGACCAATCCTTCCTGTTAGGGTTCACAATCTTCTCTAGAATGCGCTTGACTTCCCTATTTGATACCTTCGCTTGTCCACTTGTTTGCGGATGATAGGCGGTGGCAATTTTATGGGATACCCCATATTTAGCGAGAAGGGCTTCAAAGTACTTATTGCAGAAATGTGAGCCCTCGTCACTAATAATTGCCCGAGGTGTGCCAAATCGGGTAAATATATTCTTTCTCAAGAAATTCTGCACGACCTTGGCATCATTAGTAGGCAAGGCAACGACTTCCAACCACTTAGAGACAGTCCACAGCGACTAGTATATAGAGATTGTTGTACGAGGACGGAAACGGGCCCATGAAGTCTATGCCCCAAATATCGAACAGTTCTACCTCCATAATATTTTGCAGAGGCATTTCATGCATTTTTGAAATGGTTCTTACTCTGGCAATTATCGCAACGCGATACATAAAGATAAGCATCCTTAAACAAAGTCGGCCAGTAGAAACCAGATTGGAGCACCTTTGCTATTGTTCTTTGCCCACCAAAATGCCCTCCATAGTTCGAGGAATGACATTGATGGAGCACACCCTCAATTTCTTCCTCAGGCAGACATCTTCGCAGAATTTGGTCTGCACATTGTTTGAACAGGAATGGCTCGTCCCACAGATAATGCTTCGCATCATTTAGGAATTTCTTTCTCTGTTGATAGCTCATGTTAGGGGGCAGCACATTACAAGCGACAAAATTTGCGAAGTCTGCATACCACGGTGCTACGCTTTGAACAACATACAACTGCTCATCCGGGAAGAAGTCATTGATATATGTCTCACCATCCCTCGAATGAGTTGGGTTTTTCAATCTCGATAAGTGATCCGCAACTTGGTTTTCAGTTCCTTTATTATCGCGAATCTCCAAATCGAATTCTTGGAGGAGAAGGACCCATCTAATCAACCTTGGCTTAACATCTTTCTTAGAGATAAGATATTTGATTGTCGAATGGTCAGTATAAACGATAACCTTGGTTCTGATGAGATATGAGCGGAACTTACATATACTACTGCCATAAGTTCTTTCTCAGTTGTGGTGTAGTTAAGCTGAGCATCTGTCAAGGTTTTACTGGCATAGTATATCGTGTGAAACACCTTGTCCCTCCGTTGTCCCAAC